>JAZDUA010000133.1:2375000-2975000 GCA_038098605.1 Gryllus longicercus
GGGATCCCCGAGTTGCAAGAAGTGGACATTTTTGAGTCTGAGCCGTTGATGCAATGACTGCCACAAGGCGACCTCTCTCAAGGTAGAGTTTACGGACTTCTATTCCAAGGAAAAG
This sequence comes from Gryllus longicercus, assembly GCA_038098605.1. NCBI lineage: Eukaryota > Metazoa > Arthropoda > Insecta > Orthoptera > Gryllidae > Gryllus > Gryllus longicercus. Next base: position 2,375,116 of record JAZDUA010000133.1, read on the forward strand.
TATTTATATATATATATATATATATATATATATATATATATATATATACTTATTTATTTACTTATTTATTTATTTATTTATTTTATTTATTTTGTTTCTTGTAAGAAGTATTAAACACGTATTACCAAAAGTATTGAATGAAACATTTCTGATCAAATAACGGACATTGTTGGTTATTTGCTATATGTTGGTATAATAAAATAAGGGGAAAACCATTATTTTCTATTTTTATTAATTCGAGTTTGTTGTTTTTATGAAATAGTAGAAGGGTACAAAAGAAGCTACTGACTTTTTAACTTTCTCGATAACCATTTCCGCTGGGGAACATTACCGCTACGTATCAAGGGATACATATGTAACTAAACTTACGGTACTAACGACCTTAGCAGTTGACGCCCCCGGAATCACTAATCAATCGATCAATCAATCAATCAATCAATCAATTGTGTTTAACAGAAAAGAACCCGGAAGGGACCCAGAAAAGTATTCTCCCCTCCCCCATACGCGTGCGCACAGAGGAGGGCACCCTGAAAGGGGCCCCATAAATCTACATAATATATTTTATTTTCTTAAATGTGTTCAATCCATTATTTTCTCTTTAATTTAAGCTGACAATTCGCGGAGTGGATTCACAACATTTACGCATGAGGCTCTAAGTTATAATTTATTTTTTCCTGTTCAGTATGTTTATTTATTTTCAAGAAGAAATGTAAAATGTAAATAAAAAGGTTTAATGCGAATGTGGGCTCACAAATATGGTTACCCCACCCCAACTCTTGTAGACTGCGCATGCCTATGCTTCCCCTACATTCCGATTTAAAGAGTGACAGTTCAAGGTCAAGAGGTGGACGGATAGGGAGAACTGTCTTCCAATCGGAAGCTTCGTTATGACTTAAATTTATGGTTTTGGAGCTCCCGTTGACAATTGCCCCTCTCCTTCCAGCTCGTGACATTGTAGTGTCACTGTGTTTAAATCGGAGTACATGATCTGACATCTACAGACAAGTGAGAGGCGGCGAGCGGGGCTGAGGGCAAGGAGGCCGGCAACAGACTCCACCGCGAGATGTGTTGCGAGAAATGTGCGACGAGAAAGAGGGAAGAGGCTGGTGAGGCTGCGTCCACACACTAAAATGTGTCATTCGATGACTCGAAATGCTTTTATGTGCCACAAGCCGAAAGTGGTAACAGCAGTTAGCTATGAGGTCAGCTGCGAGTCCCATTTCTTGTTTTAATAAATGCTCTTGTGTAATTTTTACCCATGGAATCCTTGTTTTATTACCATAATCGTAAATCATCTTCGAGTTGCTCAACGAGAAATATATTACTGCACTTCATACAAATCGTTATTTAATGTAAAAAAAGGAACTGTATGTGACGTTTAGGGAAGAAGTACAATCTATATCTCTATGCAAATTGTCATGAGTTCCGATGTTTATACCCCGTCAGTTTTATGATATTTGTTGGTTGAATGGTGAACTGGTGAATAATCAAATAATTTTAATAAAATTCACAATTAAAAAATGAATTTATAAATAAATGTGAATTAAGAAAAACTAAAATATTAATTTATTTCTTTCAAAATACTCTTTCAAATTTCTTGCTTAAAATCTTATGTTTATATTGCTCATTACGTCCTGCTTTCTTACAAGAAATATTTTCCACACAAGTTTTTCTTAGTTCATTTCCGTTTAAAGAAAAAAAAATCAAGTAAGAAATTCAAGAAACTGTTTATCACATCTTTTAGTGGTAAATATTATAACCTCGCTCGTTTCTACGCAGTATATAGTGTTTTTCTGCGGCAGAGAATGCCAAAACGTCGTATAACAAATGAAGGAGTAGAAATGTGTCCGAAAAAACTCGTTTGCTGACCGACTCGAGCGAGGACTTCTTTCGCCTCCGCAGAGGCGAAATAGAAAACTCTTTCAATTTTGTGGGGATCGATAAGCATTCTTTGTTTCCATTTTTCACATTTCTCATTACACATTTCTGGAACCACATTCCTCGGTGTAGTCTGTTGCGGACCTAACGCTTTTGCCAAGCCAAGCGACTCTCGAGTCAGTCACAGTCACGACGTAGCAACCTCTCTTCATCGAACTTGGAATCTTACCATTGCCTTGCCTATGTAATTACAAATCTGTTATATTTGTCAAAAGGGACTTACTTAATGGTGGGAACATATTTTCATGCAATACTGATATTTATGATTACAACACACGTCGTAGAAATCACATTCATCAAGTGTCAGTATCAACAGCTCACTTCCAGAAATCCACATACAATATATGTATGTTACTTTACAACGCATTGCTCGATGACATTAAATAATTGATGTTAGTACACACATTTTAATTAAAAGTAAAATCATTTCTTCTGCATAACTGTTTCTATACAAGTAGAGTCTATTCTGCTTATCAAAAACAAAAAATAATGTTCATTTTAACAAAACAGTGATATATAATGAATTGGTTTACAGTTTTTTGTTATTTAAGGACGCATCAACTTCTAGGTCATTAGTGACCACTATTGCGTACAACGGTATGGTAACTGTGAGGATGACACGATATGATGATGATGATGATGATGATAGGGGGTGAAAGGACGAACACAATACAGCCATGACCGAGGCGGGACTCGAACCCGCGATCCTTCGGTCCGAGTTCGGTACGGCACTACGTTTTATTGAACTCTCCTTGTGCTTGTAGTGGTAGGAGTAGAGGTAAGGGCGAGTTACTATTTTGTTAGCAATGCAGAAAATCAAATCTGCAGTTCACTTACCTTTACAAATAAGTTTTCCATAACTCGGGAACGAAAATGTCTAGCTTTTCCAATATCGCTAATCTCGCACTTTTTAAAAATTTTATTTTCATTTATTGATCTTTAACATTTTTACTCATCTGTCAACTATTTATAGTTAAAATTATGGGAAAGGATTCTGGAACTCAAGAAAACGTGCACAGTTTATCTTCTCCCCCCAATGTCACATACAGTTTTTACTGTTTTTAGACTAAATAAATCCAAATCTAAACTTAACCCCGACACCCCACCGTCCCGACAAACCCTTTCCGAACTGCCGGTGCTTCGGTCTGTCGGCGGGAGTTCACGTTTCGTGTGTGCCCCGTGACATGTCGCCTACCATGGTTGCTGGTGCGAAACACAGTGCGATCTCCAAAATTTCTTTCGTCAGTGCCTGGCGGGGACACCGGGTGTGAGTACATGATGATGGTGAGTTGCGCGAGAGCGAATACCATTGCTTGATCGTTGAGCGATAACAGTATTGAAGGAAGAGGGAAAATCGAAGAAAGTGTATGGAAACAAGCCTTGAGTTAAATTGGTTCACCTCTGTTATTCCACATCGGACGTCCAAGATCATGATCGTAGGCCAGTAGTCAAATGAAAAAATGACAGCCTCGTATCAGCCATTGTTTCTGAAAGTAAGATGGGACATCCGAAAATAAATAAAATGATATGTGCAAAATTGGAGAGATGTAAGTGCTGTGCGGCTTTCTAATCCACACGCTTGTCAACTCCCCGGGGTGGGCACCTGAGCATACTATCACCCTCCCTGGGTGTCCTAATACATCTTTCGCCATCCGGATACACCAGAACGCGATGCGCACATCAATTAAAAAAAATTGGGGAAGTCCGTCCCGCCAGCTCGAGACTACCAATTAAGTTGTTTTTCAGGTGAAAAATGAATACACTTTCTATTACTGATATTACTAACATGAACACCTACCTATTCTAATCCCAACATATTTTTCTCAAAATGTTTTGCCAGTCCTGTGCACACATTTCTTTTACAGGTGCTATGTATACTGTCTCATTCAGATATGAAATTATGATTGATGTCATGAATGTATGAGCACTTGATGAAAGTGCGTAATTAGTTATTACTGAAGACCGGATTCTCGTGTTACTGCATCTTTTCTTTGCTAACTTGAAATTGGATGAAACCTTGGCAGACATTTGAGACATGAAACGGACGTTATTTTAGTACTTGTCTGTAGTACTTTATTTTAGTCTTGTCTTTAGTACTGTATTTTGTTCGAAATTGCACGATTGGAGGGTTACTACGTGATATTGCACGTTTTAGTTAATGCTGTCTGAAAATTGCACATTTTGGGATTTTAGTGGACGAATTTGCAAGGTTCATTGTTTGATTGCATAAAATATATTTTTTTATATTAACAACTGGTTTTAATTTATCTTTTTTACAGGTTTCATTTAAGAAAAAAAGCGTTTATGAAATACCCAGCAGTGCGTTCGGGTGGTCTCTGAAACCCGAGTGACCTATAATATAAATCAATTCTACATTTTGTTGCCCTATTAACAGAGCGTCTGTACTTTTCATGATGCCTAAATTACATTTCTGAGTTGCAGCGAAACTTTGTCCCGGGTGAACAGCAAACGCTGTCTTCGGGATCTATCTTCACCATCAGATCATATATCCGTTTTGTCAGTCTTTACTGAACTTATCAGCACAAGACGGCATCCGCGTGTCACATTTGACCGTAGGTCCGGGCGCACATTGGGATAGAGTGGACATCGGGATAATTCTTGGCCAAAAATCAAAAAATAAGTTGTAACACATCACAAATTAAATTGAATATAAGTATTCTATTATAATCAGAGCATCATGAATCGATATTATTACTCAAATTGGTTGTCCTGCTTTTATGTACATGCTGGAAGTTGGCACTTCTGTAAGTAAGTTGTAAGGCGCGAGTGCGATATGTGTGAAAGTTCAGAGTATTTTGTTTCTTGTAGCAGTATTTTTGTGTGGGGATCGTTGTTGCAGCATGGATATTGACAGTGAAGGTAAGTTTTATTACCTCTAATAAGAAGAGTAGATGTAGTTATTCACATCGCGGAATACTCGTGCCTTAATACATAAATTATCCTGTAACATATTTTAGGTTATGATCGAGTTTATATTGGCTTGTAACTAATATGCTGCCGTTTGATGCGCTGAATCTATTTTTAAATTATCATTCAACTAAAGGAAATAATGTTTTACGTAATTTTAGCCGCCGATACGTGCCACTTTACATCACATATTAGTATTTTCAGGTGTGTATCGTATCAATCAAAAAGACCTATTCATTGTGTGACATTCAGCGGACACAAAAGAGGCGCAAGAATGTGCAGTTCTCGATCATATTGTCAGTGTATGTTATGGTAATAATGTCTTTGAAGAACTTTTAAAGGGATTGAATGTAAAAACAAAAGATTTTTGCCTCAAACATAATAGAAGATGGTAGGAAGGTTACCGTCCTCGACAGACGTTCTTATAAAAAATTCTGAATGGCTTTCTGTGTGTGCCTACAGAGCACATCAACTGAATCACATGAAAACAAATCTCGAACAGTGCAACCTCTTCGTTCCTAATGAGAAATCTGAGAGGTCCAAACGAAGAGAGGCTGCAAAATAGTCCTTCGAAAACGACCATCACACAAATTTAATGGTGAAAGCTGCAAGCTTATCGGCCTGAGCTTCGGGGAAGAGACATCTAGCTGTTGTTTTAGATCAAGTCAATAAAACTGCAACCAGACCACCCGAAAATTAAAAAAAAACAAAATTATGTAATTCCTAAAAGAAGAAACTACCCGTTGCATTATCCGATAAGGAGGCTTTATCCTATTTGCTCGATAACAATTTGTGCAAGCAACAGTATATAAACACAAGACTATTATCTAAAACCCATAATGCAGATATTTTCCCATCGTACGAAAAAGAAAAAAGAGTAAAAACAACATGTATACCTTCAGGCTTACATGTCACAGATAGTGTAGATAGATTCCCTTTACAGTCCCTGTTAATTCATACAACAAGGAGAATAGTTCTTCTCCAAGAAGATGTGATTATTCACCAAACAATGTTAGCTGATACAACAGTCTGTAATACACAGCTAATTCACAGTTATAGCTTTGATGAGAGCTCCGGACGAAGTCTAAAAGTAAATTTCTTCTTTTCTTTCTGAGTCCTTGGATTCGACGATATTTGCCACATTACTCATTTCTTTGCACTTGTTAAGTTCCAATAGCATTGTTTGGAACCATCAGACACCTTAGTCAGGTTATTTAGGTCAGTCAGGTCATTAAATTGGAATATAAAAAGAAAACAAGCAAGCATATTCTCCAGGTAAAAATTAAACATCGAGAAAGAAATTCATAAACTCAGCGAAGCGGACATTGTGCTTAGCATATGAACAGACGTTCAGGATTTCATTTGTTCAATATTTGACATTAATTAACGGTAAAATTTTAAATATAACAAATCAACAAATTTAGTCAAACCTGCCCAATTTGCGGCGCAAAATCTCTTCCAGTAAAGAATTCGACAGAATTTGACGCCCCCGTCCATGCCCGGTACTTTACAATTTGGGGTAAGCCCACTATATCATGGGATTATTGTTTTTTGAATGTGTTCTGCACATGTAGAATGATATAAAAAGTATGGCAGGTCAGAGGTGATATAAATAAAAGTTTGTTGCTGAGTCGGAAAAAAAGCAATTCAACAATTGTTGTGGGAAAAAAATGCATCTTCAAGTGGATAAGATAAAAGATAATGGTTGCGGCTCGTCTAATGACGGAATTACTGCACGACTTGCCTTCTCAGAACCTGCAGTTATTTCAGAAATTACTGGTGTCAATGAAAATAATTTATCAGAAAATAATTTGAAATTATATTTAATTGTCAATTATAATGAAAACAATTGCTAACGTTTCTTCTATAGCTGAATTATTTTTGATTTCTGAAAGTATATTAGTATTTTTCTATTTTTATATTTACTTTTTTGTTTTTATGCAAATTTAATTTGATGTGCGAATAGTATTTATGTCAAATAATGTTTGTTTCATGTTTACACAAATGGTTATGTACACACTAATTTATAATAAAAATACTAATTATTTCATTCACCTTGAATATCACATTCAACATATAAAAATTAGTTGATATGTAGATTAACTAGAGTTTTTAGGCTACATAAAACTGTTTTGCAAATTATTGATCTGTTTATTGCATGTTTGTGCACTTTTTGGAGATTTTATTGCACGTTTTAGTTTTACTGCATGAAAATCCAGTCTTTAGTTATTACATTTAATACTCACAATATTATCTGCTTTAGAATCCATCAATGACTTTTATGCAAATTTTATGCAATAAAACTATGAATCTAGCAAATTCTTGCAGTAACGTGCAATTTCGTGCAAAATAAATGAAGTACTAAAATAAGGTCTGTTTCATGATTCAAATTTCTAACACGATTTCATCGAATTTCAAGTTATCAAAGAAAAGATGCAGTAACACGAGAATCCTGTCTTTATTTTTAAGAATATGGCTACATAGTAAGTAGCATGCAAGACAGTATGAAAAACCATGTACTGATATGTACTTTTAACGATGTGAGGATTCTCGAAATTTTTTTGAATACTGTTCATTTTGACGAGCAAATCTCTAAGTTTTGTAACCACTAGTAAAGCTACGCCTTCTGTGCAAGACAACAATAATCACAAACACAAAAATAATAAAAACATAGAAATATGTAGATATGTATGTATGTACATGGTTTGGCATGAGAATGAAATAAAGAGATGAAAAAATGAAATAGCCCATTACCCAGGACAAAATAAGTTATTTATGGAAATTAAGTAAATGTATTAAACCAAGAGAAACACTTGCATCATCCACAGTTGAGCGAAATTATTCTTGTATTGATGCACCAGACATTCAAGAAGTAAGTACATGTGTAACTGGATTATCCTGGGCAGCTATTTCTGCCAAGCGAGCCTGGTTACAGGCGGGTGAGCAGGTCGTTACTGGTAGCTCAGATAAGTAGAATGTAATTTTATTGATTTTATGGATTCCATACAAAACAATACAGCATTCCATACAGCAACAATACAACAAAACAATACAGCTTGATGAATGGTTGTAATTACAGGTTACTTACGATTAGATGGGGATGATTTAAGACTAGCAAATGGTAATAAAGTAATATGAACTAATAATAAAATACAAATAATGATAATTTAATTGCTTGATCGTGAATGTTCAGTTTTGAGTATGGTGCGTCATTAATTAAGTGCTATTACACAAGTGTTTTGTAATTTACAATACTGGCAATAGTTCAAAGTAAGTTACTATCAGCAATTCAGGAGGATGACGTTTACTTGTCATGTGAATTAGAGAATGATTTTTTGTTTTCGTTACTCATCTATAAGCAGTCTGGATGGCAGCAGTTGCTCGTTAGCGGCTTCGAGACGACCATTTGATGTTTAATGCCTGAAGTGGCATTCGGCAGCAAATGGATGCACTTGTTTTTCTACGTAGTTACTAGACGAACTAGAAGTTCCCTGAAGTTACTAGGAACTTGAAGATCTCGCAGTTTTATGTAGTTGTGTAGCACTCCTACATTTCTGAGTAGTAGTTGCTTTTTAGTGTTGATCGCGATGTACACTGGTGGTCACAATTGTTTAGAGACTATTGCGTGCGTAGGTACAGCGCGATTATTAACCCCACCGGGTGGTACTCAAAGTAATTGAGGCAAATGCGATGCATCGATATGCATGCCACGAACAACATAGTTTATGAGACTAGAAGTACGTCCGCGTTGTAAGGCGATCTGGAGGCTAGTGGCGTTTTGTCGGCGGCCAGCTGTGAGATCAGGCGCTGGGACCGAGGTGACGCTACTGTATTAGTGCGAATGTGTGTGTGTGTGTGTGAGGGGGGGGGGGCGAAGGAGTGTGTTGAGAAATTTTCGTTGGGCCGCGGAGTCGCTCCGTGTGAGCGTGGCAAGGCGCGAGACTGACTGCCCCCCCCTTCTTGTCCAACGTGCGAACGGACGCGATTGCGAACCCGTTGGAAGGGCAGCGTATCTCCCTCCGTGTAAGCGAGGCTGGGCGCCAGGATGGAATATTTTCGGCGCGTCCTACTGGCGCCTGCAAGAAATGCGACTGCGTTCTACTGAATTATGATTTAAGATTGAGCAATGACAGTAAACAAATTAGTGAAATGATTGGATGCACCTTAAACAAACATAAAATACGTAATAAAACCACTTTGGACGTCCAATTTATGTGACTAATCTGCCCGTCGGAATACGCCGGTGACTTGTGCGTACCAAATCTAGCTGGGTCCCACAATGTGTGGAGGCATATAAGTTTTTGACATAGTGGAGGATGTCAGGTCTCTCGCGCTAAATTTTTTTTAGATGTGGCCGCCGAGCGCGATACCAACCTGCCTCCTGCGCCAGTTCTAGAAATTTCAAGGGGTACGTCGCGCTGATGTCGGGCTGATGCACATGCTCTTAACTTATTAATTTAAAAAAACACTTCCAATCGATTGTTTAAATGTTGTCCGTCAGAATGGCGGGCACACATTTATTCAAAATGGCACTGTTTTATTACATGGATATTTAATTAATTTGTAACTAAGCAATCCCCTTCATTGTCCACTAGAGTTACAGTCTTTTAATTCTGGACAGGGGCCTGTGGTGATAAATGTTGGGTTACCTCGCTGTAGAGAATTGCTCGTCGCCGTCCTGGATTCGCGCTCACATCGCGCACGCCAGATGATGCCGCTAGAGGAAGCGCGGCGTCACCATACCAAGGGCTTGCGCGTGGTTCGCGCCTGGTTCAGCCCTGGGTCTGCAGCACGCGTTGATAACTGAATTGAAGGCTCTCGGTCCAGGCACCGAGGTGTATGATGGTGTGTGTTTTTCTCGCTGGGTAGAGCCGTCATACGTTACTCGTCACTCTACCCACGTCGAAATGCACGTCGCGGCAGGTTTCTCACCGTGACACGTTCTCGATTTCGTCAGCAAAACGGAATAAATTCCATTGGCGTGGTTATTTCGCTTGGTAATAATTATAAATAATGCAGCGGTACGAGAGAGGATGACATCCGGTGGAGCGAAAACTTTGTAGTTTTCTTGTTGCGGTTTCAGATACTCACAGATCTCGAAGTTTTTCAAAGGAATGCGTCTTTCCTGGATGAAAATAAAAACAACCTCTCTCGATGGATTTCATACCGCATCTGCATTATTGCATTCACAAGCAAATTGAGGTGACCTAAATGTGTGAGATGCTCAGAAAGCCATCATTACTCTCAATGCGATAAACCGAAATATAATTATAAATGTATGAAATGATATAATGTATACTATAAAAGAGAAAAAGTTAAATTGGTACGGGCATCTTAGACGAATGCCGCAGGAAAGATAGCCATTAAAAACTTGGAGGTGGCTAGGGCCAATGTACTGAAAGAGAGGTAGGCCAAGACTTACATGGTATGATGGTGTGCGACAGACAATGAAGATCGACACATCAAAGAAGATGATTGGAAAGATAAAAGAAAATGGAAGCTTGCGTGCGAGAGACGCCGCATGATGTAGTTCCCACTCGCAGAAGAAGAGAAGAGCCTAAGTGCAATTTTTGAGGGCATCTTTCTACAAATACAATATTGAAGATAGATATTTTTCCATAATGAAATCTGTTCTTAAAAGAGAGATATTAAAGGCACGTTCAAATTTTTGAAAAAGTGAGTAGTTTTCGTATATTTTCTTTGCAAAATAAATAAAAAGGCAATATTTAATTTCTTAAACATTTTTTTCTCAAAAAACACTCCAATTTCTTTCTTTATTCTCCTCATATGCATAAAGGCACGGTAAAAATATGGCGCTAGTCCCATTTTCGGCGAACTCTCCGTGTTTTGGATAATTGTAAAAAATGACACATTTCATAACTACGAAATTGATGTTAGAGATTTTTGTCTTAGATAAAATCTGTTGTAAAGTATCAGCTTTTTATAAAAGGTCATGTACACTTTTTTGAAGAAACGAGTAGTTTTCACGTAATTTTATGGTGGAAGTAAATGCAATTTATAAAAAAACATTTTCTCAAAAAACGCTCCACATTTTTTCTTCAATTTTATTTTGCGCGGATAGAAGAAGGCACGCTTAAAAGGTTGGCGAAGGTCTTCTTTTCGTTGAACTCTCTGAATTTTCGAAAATTTGCAAATTTATCTATATTGCGAGAAGATATGTGCTGTTGGAGAACCATTAGTTGCGTTTCAATTTAATTGTAGATTAATTGTAACAAAAATATCATTCAATTAATCGATATTTTACTTTCAATTATTCACTTAATAATTAAACAATTAATTTTCGATTAACTGTTGCCATCACTACTTGAAACACATGCGTCGACTGGGATGAGAGAGAAACCTATTTTGGTTCAGTTTGCCCTTTCACAAGGGCCTCCGCCAGCCCACGTTGTAAGATAAACCGGGTTCCAGCTTCTCTGCCCACGTACGGAAGCGTCCTGGTCTCTTCGCCTTGCGGGCGAGTCCGCCCACGCCCCATGGTGAGAATTTCGGAGAGAAAAGTTATGAAATTGAGACGGGTCGTCGAATTATTCCGCGAACCCAATCTGGCTCCAGGTATCTTTTTAATTTTTACATTTTCGATTTATTTATAATGCCAAGTACGCGGTATAATCGCCGACAACCGAATCGTGTAGTTGCGAGAAAAAACACTACAAGGCAATTCAGTGGTTATTAAAGAAAGACATGCATACAAGTGATTCCGGCGACAACGGGCTCATTGTTGGTTTGACTCATGAAATATAAAAACGGCTTTTTGAATTTGTAATTCTGCAAAATGCAATATGCGCTACCTCCAATTTCGCTTATTGCATTTTTGCAGAAATAAGCAATGTCTCCAATTTAGCTGCGCGGGCGAGTTTGGTGCCGCGGCAGTGTGTTGTCCTAAACCGACAATCCCCAAATAAGCAAATACACAGCGAGCTAAACATTCCTCCCATTAATGAATACATTCAGCAGATGAGCAACAGATTTTTCGCCCTTTTTCCGTTTTATGCAAGTGCATCAATATTTAATCTAGGCGTAAATGCTTCAATTCCAACCCGCATTATCTCCCGATACCCCAAAGACCGTCTTAAACTACCGTTTATTAGAATAAATTCAATCCCCCATTAACCAATTCTGTTGCTGAGAACGTCAAATAACTAAATACAAAATTTAAAAGAATCTCTTCTGGATTGCTGCTATGTAGACTTTGTTTACGAGGTAGCCGTGTCCTCCTCAAATACTGTTTGCCGAAAGGCCAAAATTATGTGTATTAATAAATTGTATATCAAAACCCCTTAAATGCATATGCCGAAACAGGCAAAAAATAAATTTCAAAAAAGGATTACGGTTCGGTTTTTCGATTTCAGAGTTAATTCTCCACAGATATAACATAAATTTGGGCTATTTACACAGTTACGATGCATTTCTTCTTCTGAATTAATACAAAGCACAAACCTTCACGAACCTATAACAACAAGCAGTTACATCAAAGACGATTTCCATACTGCCAGATCTCTCATTGCTGGGACGCAACTGGCAAGCAACACAACGCGATTCTTTCTGTTCGACCATGACTTATTAATAGGGAGCGGATTTAGATGATCTAAAACATTGCCAAAAATGATCAATAAAATGCTTTAAAAATTCTATAAAAACAAAGAAAAATGACGAAAAAAATTTAATCAAAACTACTTCAGATGAACAACTCAAGCTGTTGGATATGTTACTGATATAATCGAGGCTTCTTTCTTTAGTTCAAGTGAACCCAACTTGTAAGTTTTAGGTTTGGACTATTCTTTAAAAGAAAATCTTTGCCTTTATTTATTGCGAAATCGGCCAAACTAATAATGGCGTCTATAAGCGTCACAGAAACTTAGATTACGTAGTACTAGCAACGGCTGACATTACAATGAACATAGAAACCGAATAGGCTACTCAGGAATTCTGCAGTGAACATTTGTTGCACCTCCTAACTATTGTTGGAAGCAAGAACAATTAAAAGGATGTTAAAAGCGATGAAAACACGAACAATTTTGTAAAAATGTAAAAAAGACTTATTAGTCGATATCGATGAAAATGCAAAAAATGAATAATGTAGGAAGTGATTTAAGGGTCGTAGTGAAGTGCTGTGTAGTGCCAGTGCAATGTGGTCTTAATTTAACAAATATTCAGTCCGGAGATAGATTAGATAGATAGATTTCTTAAGGTAATTTAATATTTTATGAATTAGTCAGTTTGTATTTTATTATTATTATTATTATTATTATTATTATTATTATTATTATTATTATCATCATCATCATCAGATGTTACATTGTTACTATGATTTTTATTGTACCATTATAATAATATGTAAAATTATTAATATTATATCATATGTGTTATTCATGGTATTAGCTGCCAGGTTATACCCAATAGCATTTTAAATAAATTTATCTTATCTAATGATTTTTAAAAAGCACATTGTTTCACTGTACTGTTACTTTTTGATTTCACCATTTCCTTACATAAACATAAAGTACACTCATCTGAAGACAAAAGAGCAAGGTCCTAAAGTTAGGCGTTTGTAGATTGCCTGTAATACAATTGATGTCAACAACGTGCAAATCTTTCGGGTTTCTTCGTCGAAGTCGTCAAAAGACGTCACGTTATTTATCGTCTTAAACATCTTCAGTTAATAATTATTCCTGCACAATATGCTTCTCCGCGGAGTGGTAGAACTCCGAGTTTCTACAACATACGTATCGTGAAGCAGTTCTATCAAAATCCTCTTGAAAAAGAACCAAACATACAACGTGCTGTATGTGCTAGGCTGCCAGTTGTCTCTTCGCACAACTAATCCACAGTGCTCTCGTCTTTGGTGAAGAGAAAAATCACGAAAAATAACCAATGTCTTCAAATTTTACGATGCTCTCCAAACCATGTAAAGTAACTACTGAAAAGCGCCTTCCCCGAAAGATTTGTACAGTAGTAAGCCACACTAGTAACCACAACGAACTGATACGAAAGCTTGTTAATGTGATCAAGTCTTTTAAATATTAAAATCTATGACAAGTAATAATACAAATAATAATCTATACTAATATATAAAGACGTAAGTGCGATGACTTACAGCGCGATAGTCTCTGAATCTACTGAAACCGATTGAAACTTTTGTATTAGCTTCTTTTAAAGGTCTCGAGTACCTAGGCTATTATTTATAACCTTTACCTTAATATATTTTTGAAATAATTACTTTTTTGGACTTTTTCGCCTACCTTTACATCACAGATTCACGAGTGCATTAGAATCAATATTTTAGCTGCGCGCCACCAGACGATGACGTCTGACATCTACTTCTGATTTCATCAATGCACAGAATTGGGTATTTAGAGGACCGTTTGTTTATTTGAAAGAGGTTATAATATGTATTATACCTTATAGTGTACAAGAGGCGAAATGTTTGGATGAGATCATTTCCTGATGAATGTGGTTAATATTGTGGTAAAAAGGCATGAATGCACACATGTTTAGTTGAAATAAAGTAAGCATGATCTTGAAAGAAAGCTAGCACATACGTTTTATCACTATTCATCCAGTACATTTAGAGATTATCGCACTGTAATGCTACGCCCTTGAATCTTTATATATATATATATATATATATATATATATATATATATATATATATATATATATATAATATTACAAAAATATAATATGCAACAAAAAACAATAACTTCATTCATGGAATATAAACAACATATTTCTACGATCGTTTGAAAATGCATCTATTAAGAATCATAATTTATTTAATCTGTGCTATTCATGGTTTATTCGAAAGGAACCCCAGGTTCGATAACGTTTGTTAAGAGGAAACCCTGGTTCTGCGTCATAAGTTAGTGAGGCCTTGTTTTATATGACTTCCTATTGTATAACTGGTATATCGCGGATATACTTATTCAATTTAAAATGGTCAAAAGCAATGCTGAGTTTACAAAAGAGCTGTTTGAATATACAGTGTCTAATTAATTACCCCAAAATCCTAAGGTATTTACGAAAAAAAATTATCATTCTTTGAAAATTTGGTGCACATCTTAAGAGAGCTGCTACGAGTTTCATAATACGTTATATGTTACCTACAAATAATGAGTTAATACTTAATTGGTAGAATTTAATAGTGAAATTAAAGTTGTTTTGGCGTCAATGTGTGCTTTATTTTCTTTCTTCTCGTGTAAGCTAATTACTGTGCTTAAAAGTCTGTTTTGCACTGAGGTCACCATGAAAAATGTTTTTTACGCACGCTGACGACACGTATTTCAAATGTTGTGAGAAAAGGCAAACTTCACGCACGCATAGCAGCACGAAGTTATACGTTCGTAGAAAAATATTATTTTTAAAATGCTTCATGTTTATTGATTTTTTGCACCTGATTGTTCATGTTGAGCCGTCAAAAATACAAATACGAGTCGGATTTGACCCCTCGGCTCCGTACTGAGAAGCCCTGATTTAATGGATTGAATGAATTTTCGCCTCTACGTACTCATATAGTATAACCCGAATTCATTAAAGTCCAATGAGTCCGTGGTTCATAAAACATTTTAATTATGTGCATATTTGAGAAATACGAATTCGTATTTGAATTTAAAATTGATTTCAAATACAATTATTTCGATGCCATTCGAAATCACGTTTTCCAGCTCATTTGATTTCACATTCTTTGCTGCGTACTTCATGTTGAAGGCACTAAAAGTTTAATAATACAATGGATATTCAATAATGGTGAATATTTGTGAGCAGAATATATTTTTTTGAATTGTGAGTTAAATATTATTTCTCGGAAGCTCTCGCTAAATAGAGAAATACGTCGTATGTTATAATATGTAATATTCTCACTCTACGATGCAATATATCATCAAGTTTTGTGAAAATATTAATCAGAGAAGCACGTACTAAATGTAATAAATACTAGTTGGATCCGCGCGAACATTCTGCGCATTTCATTCTACGCATTCTGCGCATCCGCGCGACTATTGTCTTAAAAGTGAGAAAATGCTCAATACTGGAACACAACGTCGAACGACTACCCTGAATTGTGCATTACATCATTAAAGTCCCAGTCTCTTGCGTAGGTAAAAATTCTGATACTGCTAAGCGGTCGTCAAAAAAAGGAAATTAAAAACGCATTAAAAAATCTCAGTATTTTGCATACTTAAACATTCTGATATTGCTAAGGGTTTATCAAAAAAGAAATGCTTAAAACTTGTGAGGTTTCAGATCACTCGTTCTAGGCAGGCAAGGTATTATCCACGCACGTTTTCTGTAGCCCTCGCTTCGCTAGATGCGAGAGGAGTGGGGAGTTTGGTTATTTTGATGAAAGGAATTTTATGTCGAATTTGTAGTACATTTTTCCATGCAAAATACTTTTTCATTACACGAGAGCGAACATTCCTCGTCACCAGATTTTGTATACAACTCTCATTGCTATCATCTATTCTTAATGCAACTAATGTTGGGAAAGAAGTGGGGGTAGATATTCCGGGGTTCAAGAAACCGTGCGGATATAATACCCGAAAGAGCTAAACCTCCAAAAATAGTTTAGGTCAAAAGAGCTCTCAATCTGTAGAATACGGTACTACAGCTTAAGAAACAAACACTCGTGCCCTACCCCGCATATTTCCATGCATGATCTCCACATGTTCGCTGAGTGTTCCCGGCATGTTTCCCACACATGTTTGACTGTAAATTCAGAAATTGAAGCGGTTTTGTTTTAACGAATTATTTCGTAAACCTTACGGCAGCACTCAATGCATTAGCTCCTCTGACCGATGGAACTGGAAATCTGAATAGCTGGAGTTCCCAAAAGAAACAGCCAAGAAAATATACTAGAAGACCTCAAAACTTCTCATTTTGTACAATAGCGCTCAAGAAACTTCTCCCGCTTCCCCAGTTTTAAGGGCCTAAAAAGAACCGTTTGAGGGTTTTGCTCGATTTTCAGAAAATTATCTCTTATAATTTAATAAACATATTAAAATAATGAATTTGTAACACAGTTTGTTATATCGTTTACAACCAGTGCTCATTTTCAGTACTCCTCTTTGTAGTTTCCTGAACAATAGAAACCATAGAATTAGTGAGATTTTAAAATATGTTTTAATCTTTTTCAATAGATTATAAAATATTCTGACGAATGTTTTGTGCATTATTATGAACAGATAAATGGATGGATGTATTAGGGTTTTAGGGTCTGTTTAATCCGACTTTTGCCAGCAAGCCATGTTCCATGGGCGTGGGCCCAGTTTTTATTTATCATCTTCGCCTGGAAGTAGGGGAGTGACGAACATCGTACCTAGCCTTCTAAGCGTGCCTGAGCTTTTCCTTTCGTCACACAACTATTGAAACTGAGACGATTTGTTTTAGAAATCTACAGATTCATATTTGCCTCGGTCGGGAATCGAACGATAGCCTCACAGAAAGCTAGGTCGCTGATCATGGCAACTGAGGGGCATGTTTATAAAATAATTTTGTAATAAAAATAATTTAAATTAAGTTTTTGAATGTCCAGTTTAATTTCCAGATAAACATGTGCGGGAATATGTGGTGATCATGTGCAAAGATTTGGGGGGACATTGAAGAAATATTTGGGAGGACATGTGGGGAAATATTTGGGGAACACATGAGACCTATGTTGAACTTATGAGGAAACATTTAAGAGATCATAAGGGTAGCGTGTTGACGTTTATGCGAGGGTACATGGCGGAAATTTGTGGTGAACATGCAGAAAATATGTGATGCGTAGAGCCCGGAAGTTTAGGCATTTATTTAACCTAAAATAGGCAGGCAAAAGGCATTTATTGTTACTAAAATAGGCATGAAAAAAAGGCCTTTGTTCTAGATAAAGTAGGAGGTGAAGACAAAGGAAACATTAAAAAAATCACAATTTAAAACAAATTAGTGTAAAATTAATACTTAAAATGATTCACATTCTAACTCTAAAATTTACTTTAGCACTCCCGTGAAAGGAAACTACCTTTTCTTTTTAATCGTGATTGGTACATAGGTACACCCATCTTGAATGACGACTACGAATTTATTTTACTCGCGACGCTGACTCATCGGAATGCTATTGTGGACTCCCTTTTGAATCTGGAAATGGAGTCAATGAAAGCGAAATTGTAGATTTCGTTCTTCAGGCTTGTGTAATTGCCAAAAAAGATGGATCAAGAAGGAACTAAGAAGGGTATATCATGTACAGACAGCTCTGTACTCAAAAGGTATCCGAGGTACTCAAACAGGATGAGATTTCTCGTGAGCGAACAAGTCTTACAGCATCAATGCAAAATATCAGAAATCTTCACCGGCATCATCTACATTTTCCTTTTAGATTTTGACACAAACCTGTCATAAGAGCCCCTGCGTCCACAGAAAGACAATACACGACCCTGCCTTCATGTTGTCCAGGCTTGCAGGAATGTTTCCTGCTTAATAGATAATGGAGCCAGAAGGGAAAAAAGGGGAAAATAATGACCAAAAAGGCAGAAAAAGACTAAATGCCAAAAATAGCCATCAGAAGCTAAAATAGCCAAAAGAAGGCTGAATGAAAATCTGCTAAAAGAACTCCAGAAGTGCAATGAAATGTTTTTTGTTGTTGAAAGTCGTAATCGAAATAATAATAATAATAATAATAATAATAATAATAATAATAATAAAAAGGCATTTTGTCAAACTTCCGGGCTCTAGTGATGAGTAAGCAAAGGGAACATGTGAACAAGCAGTAGAACATGAGGTGCAAATGCGAGAGTACATGTGGTGAACATGTGAGGGAACAGGCGGAGAAAATCGGAGGAGAATATACCGGAGAAAATGAAAGGGAGCCATGCAGGGGTCGGGAGGAGCAAAGAATCGAGTAAAGTTTTTTTGCTCTCCTAGTGATCACTACCCCTTAGCAGGGTGGTCAGAAATATGCGGAGACTCCAAAACTATTAAATTGATGCGTTCACAGGCTCGTCGTGACGGACTTACAATGCTTCAATGTACAGTTCAGATTCTGCCCTGACCTTGGGATCCACTGTGAAGCTATTTTCACTTTTAAAACAATGATTTACAATGCGCGGAATGTTCGCACGGGTCCATCTAGTAAAATACTATTACGTAACTGTTACCACTCATACGAGGAAGTATGTCCTGTTTGATAACCACCAGTTTGGGTTTCCTCTTGAATCCGTTTCCATAGCAAAACGCTTCTTCAAATTTATTCTTCGCTGCAAGGGAGAAAGTTCCAGTTGCTACAGTCAACCCTAGCCCTACTCTAAATTCTGCATTTTAAATATGATAAACAGAATTGACAATTAATTTCATGTTCCCTTCAGTGAGGCTAGTTGTCGGAATTGGCTTCTTTGCTGTGCACCGTAACCTAACAGTAAACGCATCGGAATGTAATAGATTTTTCTCCAGATATATCAGCATTTTTAATACGATTGAGTCGGACATTTGCTGTCATTCAACAATGTTGAAATCGTAGTTTTCCGTGGCCAGAGTCATGTGCAAGATCTTGGCTTCTTGTCGTGTCTTCATCAGGGCTCGCATACCAGCAGCGATGCTGTTACATTCAGCAATGCTGTTTCTTAAAATTATACGTATTTTTAAACACAAAGTTACATTTTCCTCCTAAAATTATTTATGTTCAATGTTCCCATTTACACCCACTCTACGCCATTCCTCCCTCCCTCCAGGTGAAACTTAACTTACGTGCCATCACGTTGATACTTCCCAGTCTGCCCAACCATCGCGTCTCGTAAGGCCGGCTGCTGACTATACCGAGAGAAGCGTTGCGAGACATGAGCGTCGAGAAATGAGGGAAGAGGCCGGTGAGGCTGCTTCCACACACTATGTGGATAGGTTATTCGATGTCTTGAAATTCATTTGTGTGCCGCAAGCCGAGAGTGATGATAACAGTTAGTTATATCCCCCCTTTTTGTCACAAATTGTCCTCCTAAGGACCACGGCACAGTCATATATTTTCCTGGGGGTGTGCACGTGAATTGATTAGGGGGATCAGAATTTCAGCTGTATCCATTTTTACACCTCAGGATTGTTATCCCTGGGGAATGAGGTAAGGAAATAATGGTAATGATGAAACGGACAATCACAAACATACAGAGACACACACAACACAGATGTGCTTGAGGCGGGACTCGAACCCGCGATACCACTACGGCACTATTGCCTTAGCGTTCTCGGCCATTGGATCGGCAGTTTCTTGTTTTATTAAATTCTCTTGTGTAATTTTAACCCGTGAAGTCCTTGTTTTGTTACCACAATCGTAAACCATCAGTTTAACGAGTTCAAATTATCCAAAGAGAAATACATTACTGCATTGCAAACAAATCATTATTTAATTTAAAAACAAAAACTTATGTGACGTCTGGGAGGCAAGTACAGTTGGTGCAAATTTTCTTGAGCTCCGTAATCATTACCCCCCTGTGTTTTACTATATTTGTTGTTTGAATTGTGAATAAATTGTGAATGATCAAATAGTTCATAATAAAATTCACATTTAATAATTTCATTCGTAAATAATAAATACCCTTAACATCAGTAAGGAAAATAATGAATTAATTGAATTATTTCAAAATACACCTTCAAGTTTCTTGCTTCAAATTTTATTTGTATATTACTCATTATTAACGGGTTTCATACAAGTAAGAATACTTCCAAACAATTTGTTTCTTGTTTATTTACGTTTAAAGAGAAAATTCAAGTAGACAATTCAAAACACTGATTGTTTATCACATTTTTACTGCTATATATTATCACCTCATACAGTTCTACGCTCTGTTTAGTGTTTTCCTGTTTCAGCGAATGCCGAAATGTCCTATAAAAAGTGAAAGAGTAAAAATGTCTCAGAGAAAACTCGCTCGCTGATGACTCGAACGAGGCACTCTTTCGCCTCCTCAGAGGCGAACGAGAAGGCTCTTTCAAGTGTGTGAGGGTCGTCAAGTGCCCCTCGTTTCGACTTTCCACATTTCTCGTCGCACATTTCTCGCAACGTATTCTTCGGTGTAGTCTGTTGCGGGCCTAAACCGTTTTGGTCATAGTAGACTTCTCGCGAGGTATGTACGCTCGGCCGATGTCAGAGGAGGGAAGCGACCACTGTGAATGCCGTCTCAAAAACATCGACTTCTTAGCATTTCGACAAACAGCCTCGACGAAAAAAAATATATTCGCATTTTGTGTAAGAAAGCATACAAAAAAATCAGTGTAACAAATTACTAACGCAGAAAAAACCCCTGGGCGATTACAAATCCTAGTAACCATTAGGTTATCCGATGTTTTCTGAAAAGCGATAGTATGGTTAAATGGCTCTACTGCGTATGTGCAGCATGTCCCTTCGCTCGCCTTTCAGCATTCATCGAATGCACAGATATCACGCGTGATCTCTGCCTTCTTTCTCCGAACCGTGGTAGCTCGTGAGCTCGTCGATAATGGACCGACAGGAGCGGTATCGATGACCTCACGAAGGTGGGAAGGAGTCAGGTTGCACCCAGACCACAATTCGCGGTACCTCCCTTATTGCGTGCCGTACATTAGTTGCCGTGGAACGATTCGGGGTAAGAGGTGATAGACGGTGTCCTGGAGGTACGCACCACGTCACAACGCAACTGAAAACATCCATGGCTTATGACGAAATTGAACCCGTAAGCTTGGTGTAAATGCCCTAAGCCCCTGCGTCCCCAAGGCAGTATTTTTTTAGTTTTAAACTAATATTATTGGCAAAAAATGTTATTTTGGTCGTGAGGACTAAAGTAGCATGCAAATATTGTAAAATCAGCCCTCTAATCATAAGAAAAGATGGCTCCCATGTACTGTTCATCTGTGTAAAGGATTCTGTGTCATTCCCGATTTATATATCTAATTGACCTGGTAAAAAGACTTACTTTGTTGAAAAGACCTTCATTTACATGAAGGAACAATGCAGGTCCGAGGGCGCACGTCGCCAACTGAGCTTAAAAAAATATTTCAAACACATTGATTAAAATATTCGTTAAATTAAAATCTAAATGCTTGTGAAGTGCACGGTAGTATCTTGTTATGATGTTTTATAATGAGACTTAACGAGATGTGCACATTACAGAAATGCCCAAAGGAAACTAATTTTACATTATTTCTGATGACATACTTTTTCACATAAATATTATTTTGCTGGCAGTACGCCATAGCGACTCAGCCGACCCAAACCGAACTTTGATTTCTACCGTTTATTGAAGCAACAATAATCCTTTACACCTCTGGAGTTCTATTGTGCTGTGATCTAATTAGAAATGCTGATCCTTGTTCGTAGAATCACCTTGTATTGATGCAGAGGCAGAACAATGCGGAACGGTATGGGCGCCGGGGTCGATAGGGGTGGGGGGGGGCAATATGTGTATATGTGGGGGGAGGTGATGCCCACGTGCGGCCGGGCAGCAGGGGCGGCTGAGAGCAGCCGAGGGCGTCGGAGAGAGCAAAGGCTGTTGAATGGCAGCGGGCCGTGCATATCTGCTTTGATATCGTTCTGGAATCGCACGCGGTAATTGAGCGAGGCAACCTTTCACGGTACCCCTGCGCTGAGGTCGCGAGGACGCGCGGAGCGCGGGGCGGCGGATCGGGCGGTGGGGACGGGTGGCACGGTCGGCAGCGGGCACGGAGGGGCGGTGAGAGCGACTGAAGAGTTCTGCGGCGACTAGGGGGTGGCAGTGGGCGGCGTGAACGCTGGAGGGGTCGCGCCGGCACGGAGAGGCAGCGAGTGGCCGAAGAGTTGTGTGGCTGTGAGGAGTGGTGGGCATGGAAGGACGGCGGTGAGGACGGCGGAGGTGGCAGTAGAGACGGAGGGGCAGTGAGTGCGGAGGTCGAGTGCTGTGAGGGCAGGGGCGAGGGCGATGGAAACGGGTGGCTGGAAACTCAGCGAGGACGGGACGGCACGGCAGCGACGAGGACGGAGTCGTCAGCAGCGGGGATGCCGGCAGGGTGCTTCGGGATGGGGCGGGGCGGAGAAGGCAGTCGAGTGGGCGTGGACAGCGGCTGCGGCGAGGCAGGAGGCCTGATCGCAATCGTGTTTTCTGAGAACGAGCCGTAGCCATGGTGAAGCGCGAAGGGAGGGAGACATATTACAGGCGCGGGCGCTGTCCGCGTTTCGGTTCGGCGTGGCCCAACGCGGCTTGGAGTGTTGGGTGGATCGCCCTGCGCAGGGGCTGAAGGTAAAACGTTCTTCATAAATGTTATTAGGTTTTGATCCATTCTTACCGCTCCCACTCCTCTTTTAACTTCCACTAAAATGAGGATTAGCTTTAAAATGAAAGAGAGTTGACAGGATTATCGACAAAATTAAAATAGGAGTTGTACATCATGTCATAATTGTTCGTATTATTTTTGATGTTTCTTAATATAATTATATTGCGACTTGTAACCTACTAATACTTCCACTGTGTAATGAAAAACTCGTTGCCAAACGAAACACGGTAAATTCGAATTAATACATACATACCTTTAATTTTTGAAAATTCAAAAGTTTGATTGAAAATGTCACTTGTACCATATAATTCTCTTCAAAGTACTCTATTCCTACAAGCCATTTAAAGTAAAAATAAGGAAGGCGTTTTTGAGCTTATTTACGTATTTATGGAAAATTTTCTCGGAGGCACACAAAATTACACCAAAATTACTCGTGACTTCAAAAAAATATTAACGTATTTATTTGAAAATTTGATTTTGGTCCCGCTGGTGGCAGGTGGAAAACCTAGCTACTCGACGTGTATGTCGGCGCCGGTTCTCGCCATGCAGCGGAGGAAGATCGCCACATCCCGCGATAGAAGCATGCACTGCACTTACGGGACTAATGATCGCGCCCGGAAACACGAAATAATCAATCTTCTTATCATTGATTTGTTGCCCTATTCCTTCAAAAAGTAGAAGAAAACAATTTCCAGTCTGACAATCGAACCTAAGCGCTGCGGGTAAGAAGGAACTTGTGCCGTTTTGACACCGTGACACCCTTGACGGGTACTGGGCTTCAGTATATTTGTAATGATCTTGTGATCCTAGCATTCCAACTCAGTATTACGCGAAAAATAGTAATATTTTCAAAAAAGTGTGCTGTAATATTGGGGAAACAGTGGTGAAATATTCTTTAGAATTACCACACAATTAGAATCATTTAAAATATAATTAAACATAGACATTAGGTAATAAGAATTAGTATTACGTTAATAATAAAAACAATACTTCGTATTCTAATATTTAAATGCATTAGCAATATTGTCTAAATTTTCATGTAATAAAATGTTTATGGTGGAAAAAAAGGCTTTAGTATTCAACTATCCGTAAACAATTCACTTAGGTATATGGTATTATTAGTAAATATATATTACAAAATTAATTTACTTACCTTTACATATTCTTGGAATTTTATTCATAGTTAATAAAAAAAACACTTATTAATTCGTCGGCTTCCGCGGTCGCGGCCTACTTGGCTGTTCGTGAGACCTGACATTTTGCACTAAGGAAGGTTGTAGAACCGCGTTTGCCAAGTGGCGGAGAAATGACGTCGGATTCCCGTTCGCGAACGCCTTCTCGACGAAGCGGTGCGAGCACAGGGGGAGGCGGGAGGGAGGGGCAGACGGCGGTCGCCAATGACGAAAACCGGTGTCCATTTGCCGATGTTTCAGATAACACGAGTTCAGAGAACATGACATT
Source organism: Gryllus longicercus (assembly GCA_038098605.1). Taxonomy (NCBI): domain Eukaryota; kingdom Metazoa; phylum Arthropoda; class Insecta; order Orthoptera; family Gryllidae; genus Gryllus; species Gryllus longicercus. Next base: position 2,399,698 of record JAZDUA010000133.1, read on the forward strand.
ACATCTGTTAGTTTTATTTCGGTTTGGGAAGGAAGGTTTCCTTTTGTATGTACCGTAGCAATGACGGAGTGTTTAGTGTATTCGAGAGAACTGCAGTATGCTAACGAGTTCAACCCACGAGGGCATTACGCAGCTTTGCAACTCAGAGAAAACTCGCGAGGTGAAAATAATATCTGAGAATTAACAGATAGCTTGCATTCATGAAATTAATTTAGGATTAAAGGCTTTTCAACAATCTCAAACAAAACTGTATAAATAATCAAGCCCGGAGAGCAAATTCTCCCACGTGACCCCTGCTGGGTATCTATTAACTACATTAACTACAAAGGCACACAAAATTTAAAACAAAAAAAATAAAAGTTTTCATACCCAGATTTATACAAGCTTCTCTGTGTATGTTGACCCGCTGAATCCGAATCTGAAGCCAGAATTACGCCATCACCCGACCTTTTTTTCAATCGCGAAAAATACCCACCGACATTGTATTTTTGTTTTTGGAGGTTATCGTCATACCCTAAGACTTGACACATGTTTCTCTATGTATGTTGACTCGCTTGATCCGATTCTGAAGACAGAATTGTGTCCCTACCCTCGAGTTTTTTTAAATGGCGAAAAACACCGTGAAATTGTAAATTTCATTGTTTTTTTGCAAGTTAAAAATACTGGAAGGCGGTGTGACAGTTCTGGCTTCGGATTCAGAGCTTTCATACATATAAAGAAATATGTGTTATGTCTTGGGTCTGACAACAACCCCGGAAAACAAACAAAAAATACAATTTCACGATGGTTTTTCGCGGATAAATGAACTGGAAGGTGGTGACGCAATTGTAGCTTAGATTCGGATTCAGCACCTCGACATACATAGTGACAAGTCTTTGGGTCTTTTTTTATTTTATTTATTTACAACTTTTTTGTATCGTTTGCCTGTGTTATTAGTTCGGGACGAACTAAAATTATTATATTATATAACATCGTATATAATATTGTATTAGAATGTTAAAACTGTCTTCTCCAAAAATGTTGTGTTAGAAGAATGGAAGTGGAATTAATACTAGTTACTAGAGTGGATATTGCTTTGTGCTATGAAATAATCAACGTTTTTGAAATTTTTCATGTTGTCTTTGAATCATAAACATTTAAATAATAATTACTATTTAGAAACGTAATTATCAAGGGTACCTTTTTCACCCACTTCTGTACCATGTTTGGAACATTGTACTCCCGACGTCGCGACTGGCACTTCCTTTGCTCTGCGGCTCGGTTCCGAGCAGGAGAGCAGATTACACATTGTGTATTGTGGCGTCACACTGCACTGATTTGGAAAGCCCTGTTGTAGCATGACGGGCGAACGTTGGCATCGGTGCCTAGGACACAATGTCTTCCGAACCCCTAAGCAGATAAACATGTGGTGCTAAAACACTGCTAATTTCACGCAGAATTACGAGAAAAGTACTCAAATAATAAAAAAATTGTACATGACCTTATTTCAAAATCTTTAGGGAACAGATTTCAATATTGGAAAACTCTCTATCTTCATAATTGTAGTTGTAGGAAGAAGCAGAAAAAGAAATTAATTTTTGCAATTTTCGAAATATCAAACTTTTCAACGACCCTGCATTTTGTCCTGAACGAGCGTTTCCGACTGGCGGAGAAATGACGTCGGATTTCAATTCCCCTCCGCGAACATGCAATGCTAGCAGTGCAAGAGAAGCAGTGCTAGCAAAGGGGGGAGGGAGAGAGGGGTAGACAGCTGTCGCCTGTGACGAAAACCTCGGCAGTGGGTCTTTGCCGGTGTTTCCGGCAACATTAGATCCCATCTACACCCGTGAATTTCCTTTCGATTTGGGAAAAATTTTTTTGTATATACTCTAACAAGGGTGAAGTGTTCAGTGTGTTCGAAAGAACTGCAGTATGCTAAAAAGTTCAACCGGCAGAAGCATTACGCATTATGGTTTACGCGCTAGTGTTGCTCACAGATGAACAGATAGAGGTTTTGCCAATATTTTGGGTCCAAGGAACCACAATGTTGATTCTAATTACATTATGTAATAAAGAAAGTAATTTACTGCATATGGGAGCACGAAAAAGAGATTTTTACCGTATCAGAGAGCCACAAAACGACGTAGCATTACTTCCTCTGTACTACGTAAAGTATCCGTACAAACGTACTACGTATACGAGAAAGGCTAACTAAAATTCCAGCATTACTATATTTCAGCGTTTCTATTCTGCCATGTGCTAGCTAATCCAGCTTAATGGCAGGATGTTAGACGTTGTATAGAACTTACCTCATCAGTGCCGGGACGGTGATTAATTACTAAAATATTCGTAGCTTGCAGGAGTTCAATGGCTTTAGTGGCTTAAATGCATCCAAACGAGTAGCAATGCGAACCTTGGAAAAACATTCACCTTGCATTTTAGGTGCAATTCGTATTGTTATTCGTTTTCCCTCGTCACACCTTGCCACTACCGTGTCTGGACACGCTCTCGCCGTCAGGGTTTTTCATTTCCTTGCTTTGAGCTTACATCTTAGGGAACCCACAAGTTTTAAACCCATTTTCAGTGCGTATCCGATATTACGATTTCACGCAGTTGTATGTATTAACAAAACAAAAAGGGTAATATTTCGACATGACTTCTTGGCTGTCCGGGTGACGTCGCGTCGTTGGCTGAGAGGCCCCAGGGTAGTGACTACCCTGAGGAAGCCTGCGACATGACAGGCGAAACGTCGGCCTCTCAGCCAACGACGCGGTGTCACCCGGATAGCCAAGAAGTCATGAACTCGAACCGCGGAAGCTTACGCGTTCAAAGATTTCGTCATGCCAAGATAGGTAAGACCAGAACTAACAGACGATTTGACGACTTGCTTTGGCACCTTACAAGAATGAGAAACCTCACGGAAGAGAACGGTTGAGTGTAGTGTCGAGTGAACAAAAATCAAATTGTCCAGAGTTGCTCAAAGTAGTTAACCGAGGCAGAAATGCGAAAATCGTGAAAACAAACCTTAATTCTACAGAATAGTGAAACACACTGGTAAATAGAATATACTTTAAAAAAAAATTGGAAATAGCAGTTATTTGATAGAACAAGGTGAAATGAAAGCTTGACAATTGAACAAAGCCAAGAGCTGCTTAAGACCGACCGAACAGACCGGGAACTTTATCCGAGAGCAGGAGTAACAAGACGAAAACACCGCTGTCAAATACCTTCTCGTCGGCGATGAGGGTGGGAAAGGAACGGAGTCAGGGTAGCGATCAGCGAAGGCGGGCCCTTGCTATCTCCACTGACCACGACGGCTACCAATCGTTTGCCCAAGGGAACAGGACTGGCAAGATCCAGTCACTTATGCACCACTTCAAGTAGTATGTGTTGTCCACAACGGGAGTTGAAGTTCAACAGTCACTATACGGTCCGAAAGAAGTTAATCATTCCACTCCGATTTAAATGTAATGTCCCTTCAAGGTCTCGAGCTGGAAGGAGAGGGAAACATTGTCATCCAAATGGGAACTTCAATACCTAAACATTTCGAAGCTCCCAATTGGATGTCAGTGACCCCCTCTCCTTTCAACTCGACACCTTGAAAGGACATTACATTTAAATCGGAGTATATGTTGTACTCAAGTAACTAGCTTTATTTTCACCCGGTGTTAAGAAACAACTGAACAAAGTAGACTCGTAAGACATTTTAGCTCTGTTACTAAATAAAACGCGAGACCATAACTTAGCCAGGGATTTTGCGGCGAGTTTGAGTAATCTCGGCAGTGCGCATTGATGGTCACGCACTCCCAACAATTGTCGCACTGGAAGGTGAACCACGATACGCGACGCCCCGTGCCACGAGTAATAGACATTGACCCCGCTTCTGACTAGTGATGCGACACCGATAACAAAACATCGATGTTCAAAATAAAAACATCGATGTTGTATACCTCAATATGCGAAATAATTATGAAGAAAGAGGAAATACAGGGGAATGGAGTTCATATCAGGCGAGAGTTTGGTCGATGAAGCTAGTGCAAACAGTCCTTTAGTACAACACACGAATAAGTGTTACTATCAGTTATTATTTCGTATTTTAACATTTACATTTTTGTGATCGTGGGAATTTTTCATTAAGAACCAAACATCGGAAAAGAAAACATCGATGTTAAAAAAACCTGAGCGTTAATACATCGATGTTCCCACAAAAACAAAACATCGACATCGACGTCGCATCCCTACTTCCGACATGATCGGCACGTATCTCAGTTCACGTGCCTTGTCAAACCTCGGTGGTTGCTTTAGTATAGTTTATGTTCACATTTATTCAACCAAGACGGCAAGACTTTCCAAATCATGATCTAGTGACGAAACATTACGTTTAAAGGGGCCTTGGGGAATTTTCATCATAAAGGTTCGGTACCAATAGTAGATAAACACTGGTATTACTAAGCGTTTATTAAAATAAAGATTGAGACCAGTGCCTTTAAATTGCACTGAACATCAAATAAGTCAATTTAATTTTATCCTCACGATTGATTGGCGATTCCGGTCGCGTCAACAGCTAAGGTCATTGTCTCATTAGTCTCGTGAGTGTAGTGCACTTTTATTTCTACGGTAGGTGGCGGTGATCTTCCTTCGCTGGATGGTGGTATCCGGCGCCAGCTAGCGGAGGGTTTCCCAATGTTTTTTACTTCCATATTGTACTTCCACATGTGGCTTAATTTACAAAATTCTAATTTTTTCCCTTAAATCTCTTTGGTGGACCTCTAGGGAATAAATCCATATTCAGATGAGCGAATTTACGGGATTTTTTGTTAGTGACGATTTGTAAATGGTACAAAACCATCGACTAAAACAGTTATGGTTTAAAAAAGGTTTCTGACACTTCTTTACTAAATAGGTAGTTTATAATTTATAGTTACCTTTCAATTAAATGTCAAATTGTAGTAATAAATAAGCATAAATTAGAAAATGTGTTTTTCTCACATTTTCAAAAAAATCTGTCATTCTTTTATACCTTACATTATGTGAATCAAACTTCCTTCAGGTATTTGTACTCTCTGTAATTCTAGGAATGTCCAGATTTGTGCACCCTGACTATAACATTTTCAGCGTGTTAGGTAGTTGTCAATTTAACATGACACCTGGATAACCTGCATTCATAATTTCTACCTATGTTTTAAATATTTCAAAGTTTTCTCTTTTCCAAATATTGATGCAAATGACAATAAATTCTATCGTTTGACTTGGAACTAAGGATATTAAATGGGATTTTTGTCCAATACAAAGACTTTTGGGATATTTGAACCATCTACTTTATTACAGAATTTTTTTTAACTCATGGAACAAAATTCTAACATAAACAAAATGTGGACAGTTTATACACAATTCTCTCACAATCTGAACATTTACAATATTTTTCACATTTAACAAAGACAAGGGAGAGTGTTGCACACTATATTCAACACTATTATATAACAACACTTTTAACCATTTGAAACATAGAATTAATACCTTTTTTAAAATAAATTTGCTCTTTCCCAATTAGGGAGACTAAAATTCTAAGTACAAGAGCACCATGACTGATCTATCACGTTCACATTTCACAGCCAATATGAAGCGTATAAAATAGTTTTTAACAAGGAACTATACCCAGAAAATCAAATGAAAGAATAAGGAAATAATATATGGTATGTTTGTAGTGCGAGTCACGTACAAATTTTTAAGATATATACTTATTAAGATGAACCACTTTTCTCTATAAATTTGGGATTTTTTTCTTTTTATAATCAAATCCAATGAATCTTCTTTACGGGTATTGAAAACAAAGAGTCTATTGCATATACTATCTCTAATGAATGAGCAAAGTAGTATTTTTTTTAAAAATTGTGAATATATAAAAAATATTGACATATGTCTTTAATTATAAAAATAAATTGTAAATAATAGAAAATATACAAAAATGTACATTACAGTATATCTGCCAGAAAAGTTAAAATCTACTCTTAAATTATTAAATTTCAAAACCGACTTTAAAATTTTTAGAATTTGTATACTGAGCTGTTTGTGTATTTTCCTCCTAACTGTATTTATCCTTTCGTTTTACAGTTACCCTTTGAAAGGAAAAAATCTCATGATAAAAAATGCAATCATGTTGTCTTGGTGATCATGTATGAATTAATGTTCATAGTCATAATTCCAGAAAACTAGGCCTACACATTTCAATACTAATAGCTGTGTACTACGAATATGAATTGTATCTACAAAAGCCAGCTCTACACTATATATCTCAGACATTGTGTAAAATGAGGCATTTTTAAAATGAATATTTTTTGCAAGAGTCCTCGTCAATCTACACATGTTTCTAGAGTTATTTTGTAACACGTCATGATAATATTAAGAAAATAGTGTATCCTATAGAATAACAGAAGGAAACGATTTTTTGAAAGGTTTTCTCCATAATATTCATAATTAATGTAATGCCCCTTTTTACATTAAATACATGCGTGCTTGGAAATTTTGATACCATCACAACAGTATTGCACTTTACCCAAATACACTGTTTAATGCGTTTATAGACACAAAATGCACATTAACTAAGAACTTAGGATGAATCAACAAGAAAAAGTTTAATGCAATTTTTAAAAAAAATGGCACTACAGACTAGATAACCTTAAAAATTAACATACTTATCTACACTCAAGGGAAATATATTTACAACTGCCAACCCGTATAATCCCCCCATTTACATTCACTGACAGATGTCCTACATCATATTTTGCACATTTTCTGTTATCTCGATCATTGGTTCCTCTGTTGAATCTTCATCCAAATCCATGTCCACTACTAGATTTGAGGACGTAAGAAACTCGCCTTCATCAGAATGATAGGACTCCGCAGGATTCTGAAAATATTAAATTTGTTGTAATTAGAATACTAAGAAACGTGTGTAATAACCCATTGGTAATTGCATCAATATTTAACTGACAAGGTGAGGTCTTTGGGAACCCCTAACCCTTTTTCCTTATAACTGAAGAAAGGGTCCATTCATTATGTAACACAAATTTGGATTATTATGAATGACCCATCTCTCCCTGTAATGCGCACTTCATCCCCCTTCAATTACACAACACTTGCCACACACACACACACACACACGCGCACACGCGCACACGCGCACACACACACACACACACCCCTTGTCAATGAGTTAACATTATTTGTATTAATTTTATTTTTTATATATTAAATTTATGAATGATATTTACTGAAAGAAATATTTAACTAAGCTGACTGCACCTAACAATATAGTTGCGACAATTTTTGAGAGAAAGAAGGGCGATTGGGTGAGAAAATTTCTGAAAATGCCGTCATGGGTGAAGCATGGGAGAGACTACTGCACCAATTTAATTTAGATTTAGTCAAAAAACAGTAAAAACTGTATGACGTATGGGAAAGATGATAATCTGAACGCGTTTTCTTGAGTTCCATAATCTTTTCTCATCATTTTAATTATAAATAGTTGAAAGATGAGTAAAAGTTAAATAGAAATAAATAAAAATTTTTAAAAGTGCGAGATTAGCGACATTTGAAATACTAGACATTTTCGTTCCCGAGTTTTAGAAAACTTATTTGCAACGGTAAACGAACTGCAGATTTTATTTTCTGTATTGCTAACAAAATAGTAACTCGCTCTTAGCTCTACTCCTACCACTACAAGCAAAAGGAGAGTTTAACAAAACGTGCGCATAGTGAAGCTACATTATAATTGGGTTCAAGAATATACTATAGGTCAGTTTTGAATATTTTCGTCGTAATCTAAAAGATTCAATCAGTAAACCATTGATGAAAAAATATTTATTTCCTGTAATAATTTATACAGAATGTCCCGCCTCTGTTCCAACTAACTAACTAAACGGTTCATGATACCGGAATGCAGTTAGTAGAGAAATTGTCTATAATATTAGTTTTCTTCTTCTTGCCATTTTCTTAACAGCTACTTCGGTCTTCCGGCGCCTAATCTTCTTCTCCAGTCTTCCCTGTTCTTCCAGGAATCAGGAGGTAATTTCCACTTCTCGATATTCTCAGTCTGCCTCGTTTTCTCCATTCACTTGATTGCCATTCTAAGGATCTTCTGGGGAGTCTTCTCTCGTCCATTCGCTGTACTTGTCCAAACCAAAAGAGTTGTTTCTCTTCAATTTCCTCAATAATATCATGTTGCAGATTATTTCCTTTACCTGTTCATTCTTAATTCTTTCCCTTCTAGATATTGCTGCATCTCTTGTGAGGAAATCCATTTCCAGAACTCTCGATTTTGATTTCTGTTATTCTGGAAGCGGCCATATTTCTGCTTTCCATACAATGTAACACTTTCAATCATACATTTATATTATATACAATATTAGTTTTCGAGAAATTGAATCATCTTTGCTTTTTTTAACTGGAACTGTACATTTTTTTCACCAGCAATGAATAGATGATGAAAAGAGGAATAAAATGATGTGTCGTAAGTTAATCTTTGGTAGAAATTTTAGTCTAAAATTAGTCCTTCTGAGTGATTTTGAATTAAACGGACAATATTTCTTGTATCAGCTCTTGCCTTCGGGGAAGATGGCTTCAAGACTTTTGCCAGAAGAGGTGAGTCTGAGAGGAGAGGTAGTGAGGGATGAGAGGCATAACTACAGGAATCCACAATCTTGACACTGAAGATACGACACTAAGATACGCCAATTTTAACGAGCAGAATGAGGGATTTTTTCCATTGATTCATCTGGATTTAACTTTTCTACTGAAATTCAAAAACATCGATCATTTTATAGAACGATACAAAAATTGGTACTGTAAGGACGATGCCAATAATAAATATAATTTTCAAAGTTGACAAAAATCCAACTACCGTCTCTTCGTTGGTAAATTTCATTTCAAATTAGCGAGATCACTCGTCCACTTCGCAAGCATACACTTATATAACTGTCAAGAGTATTTCAAAATTTTTATTACTTTGTTCTTTTGGTACGTGTTTAAATAGAAAGATTATTAACAGTAAATAAGAAGAGAAAATGTCTAGCTGTCTATTATTTGATGAATTAATCGAGATATTACAATGAAAATTTTTACGTATTCATTCCCTTCCCATGTTTTGAAATGATGGCTTGGTTAAGCCTTTATTATTATTTTGGTGCTTCTGCTACATTTTTTTGTTCTTTTCGATTATAGTTGCTTTGGAATTTCAGTAGAAGTCCAATCCAGATGAGCAAAAGGGAAAAAAACTCTCCTTCTGATCGTTAATATTCATCTTTGTCTTCGTGTCAAGCCCATGAATTGCTGTAGTTACGCCTCTATCCTTCACGGCCACCCCGCTACACTCTTCTCTACCCGAAACAGTCGACGCCGCGAAGGCCACCTTCCCCAACGGCGACTGTTGCAAGGGTTGCTACAGGGAATATTGTCTGTTTACTTAAAAACCACATGTCAGAAAGTGTAATTTTATCTACTATCAAAATACTATACTATCAAATACGCATGATACATTTTATTCCTCTTTTCGTGATATATCCATTGCTGGCGAAAAATATATAGTTCCAATTAAAAAATCAAAGTTGATTGAATTTCTCGAAAATTAAAAATATTACAGACAATTTCTCTACAGTATGTTACTTGCCCCATGATTCAGCAATGTTAAGCGAAAACTCAATTTTGATTTTCTGAACCGTTTAGAAGTCATGGGGGTGGTCCATAGTTGGCGGAACACCTATATATATAATATATATATATATATATATATATATATATATATATATATATATATATATATATATATAATCTTTTTGATTTATTTATACTTTTAATTTATTTTGATATCAGTGTAGTGTTTCAGTATGAGACCGAATAGTACGAATTATTTCAACAAATGTAAAATTAAAAATATAAATAAATCTCGCCTAATCGCTTCATGAAAACTGCAGCATTCTCCCACGCGTCTTCTGTGGTCACATTACTTCGAATAATGTGATTCAGAGTTGCTTTTCTCACAGGGAGATTACTTTTCTTTAGGTAACAGCAGATTATTTTAATAAATTTCTCTTTATGAAACAACAACGCGTTTGTTTCTTCAGCTTTACAGCATGCTTATGGTTTGCTAACTCGTGCTTCCCTTCTAGGGATCTGTTAACGACTCACGGAGCACGCCGCGTGCGCGAATCCGATCTGGTCGTGCGCAAACTCCTTCGTTTGAAGACCCTGCTGAAAAGTTTCTACAGAATGTGAATTGTATCTTCAAGGCTGTTTTGCTTGTTTGCTTCGATGAGGGGTAGAGAGTCAGTTTCCCGACCAAGAGAATGAGTGAGAAGTCAAGTGTATGTTTTGATATTAGCCAAGAAACAAATGATACTTTACTTAAATTGAATTTTGTCATTGATGGTATTTGAAAATGTTAAGAACAAACTTAATTTCATAGCAATTAGTGCAAATGAATTTGATTTACGCTTCCTGTAACACATTTAACCTTGATTAAGCAGTCACCTCAATAAACGGCTAATTTTGCCAGAACCATTGGTGACCCGCGTCAGGCTAGGTTCGCTGTACTCATATGTGCCATTGCCCTCCCTAAAAAACTGAAAGAAAGTTCTCGCAAATGTGTAGAAAATTGTAATATGGTGCTAAACACAGAGGCGTGTTTTGGATCATTTGTCTTGCCTTAGCTAATATCAAAACACACCCTTGACTTGTCACTCATTCTCTTAGTCCAGAAACTCACTTTCCGACCACGCCGTATTAACAAGCAAACTAGATTTGACAATGATATCACATCCTGTAGAAAGGGCAGGGCCGTCTGACAAGGAGTTAGCACGAATGTCCTTTAGTTCGGACTCGCACACGCGGCGTTCCGTGGTAGATTCTCACGCAAGGGACACGAGTTAGAAAACCATAGGAATGCTGAGAAATGGAAGAAACTATACGCTGTTTTATTAAGAGAAATTTACTAAAATCATTTGTGAAACAGAAAGTAATCTTCCTGCGAGAAAATTTACTCGTAATGTCGTTATTCGAAGTACTTTGCCGTATCCCGTCGTATGTTAAGTCAATACAAATCACCACTTTTGCGTTTTTTGTTTTAATACAGTTCAGATTCGCTTGAGATGACCGCTTAATAATGGTCAATCTGCGACAAGTGCCTGGCCGCTTAATTAGGTGACCGCTGAAAAGAATAAATATTTAATGTTTTATGGAAAAAATTAATCGATTCCACGAATAATAACCTTTTTTGGAGGTGACCGCATAATCGAGTTAGCCGTTTTACTAGTTTCACTGCATGTAAACGTATCTTTCAAGAATATTGCAAATTATTACGGAGCCGCCGTTGAACCCCCCCCCCCCCCTCGCTTTCGCGTTCTGCGGATTCCGGAATTGCATTGGTATGCGACTGTTACGAAAGAGCACTTACGTTTAAAGAACTGCCAGGCGCAGACAGGAGAGACCTAGGGGGCAGAGGTATCGACAATCCATTGCAGAGAGGTGGAGGTGGTGCATCTGGCAGAGGTATGTCTGCAACATTCTCAGGAAAAAAACCCACAGATGCAAAAGTCCGTTGAGGTTGTGATGATACTGACTCTACTTTTTTCAGTACGCAAGATTCTCCAGATGGAAGAGGTATAAATGGTAACTCTAGTGAAGTCGGGCACGGTGCCGGAACTGGAAACGCACGCAACTGCTCATTGCTTTGAGGCATCGTCGTTGGACGAGGTACACCCGGAGGCGGAGGAGAAATGATGATCACAGAGGATGAAGAACTGTCTTCGCCAGTGAAAACGTCTGCAGGCAGTGGTGGCATCGAGGCAAAAGTGTCCTGCGCAACGACCTCTGAAGGACAGACAGGTACAATCTGGTTCCGATCCAGTGCATTTTGGGAATGTAATGACGAAGAAATGGAGTCAGGAATGGACACCGGTGACTGAGGGGGAGGAACCATCGCTGGGGGCGAGTGCAGCAAAGTGGGCCACACGGAGAGCGGGAAGGGAGACACAGCAGGTGGGGAGACAGACGGGTCAGGCGACTTCTCTTTCTTGGGGACCATCATGCTGAGCAGCAACAGAGGCACGATGGGCACCGACTGCTTCACCGGGGACGACGGCGGCGGTGGGGGCGTGGCTTTGCGTGTCCCTGCGGGAAGCGGCGGCGGTGGCGGTTGCGCCGGCGGCGGCGGTGGAGGAGGAGGACTCCTCGGCCGCGAGTGCTTCTCCATCACTTGCCGACACGACTCGCATCTGTCGCAGCAGTCGCCCACTTCGTCGCAGGCGCAGCAGTTGCGGCACGTGCAGCAGCGGCAGCACTCGCAGCAGTGCGCGTCGGCGGGCGCTTCGAGGCGCGGGGGCGCCGTGGGCGGGCGCCGCGGCGAGGGCGAGGGCGAGGACAGCGGCTCCAGCGGCAGGCGGCGCGGCGGCAGGCGCAGCAGGCGGCGCGCCTTCGTCACCTCGTGGCGCGCCAGCCGCGCCTCGGCCAGGTTGAACTCGCGCACGCGGAACGACTGCGCGCGCATGGCGCCGCCCTCCTCCTGCGCCACGCGCACCCACGTGCTCCAGAAGCGGTAGCACACGCCGATGCCGGGCTCCACGGCGTCGTCGCCCAGCTTGTTGGTGCGCCACACCACGCCGTTGATGACGGCCGTGGGCGCGCTGTCGTGCAGCTCCTCGTCCGCGATGGGCACCGTGCGCGGGGGGCGTGCGCTCGCCCCCCGCCGCCGCCACCGCCGCCGCCGCCGTGGGCACGGGCTCGTCGGTGAAGGGGCGGCGGAAGGGGCGTGGCGGGGAGGCGGCGGCGGCGCCGCGCCCGCGCGGGCGGCGCGGGTCGCTGGCGCCAAGGCGGGCGGCGCGAGCGCGCTCCATCGCGCGCAGCCGCACGTCGCGGTCGTTGCGCCTCCGCGGGTCGCGGGCCTCCTGCGCGTCGCCGGCCGCCGCCACCGCCCGCTCCTGGCGCTGCTGAGGGGACCGGCCGGGCCTGCTACGGGCTTGGTTGTCGGCGGCGGCGCGCGCGCGCTTCATGGCGCGGAGGGTGCGTAACTCCTCGCATATGAGGAAGTTCAGCAAGTTGTAGGGCAAGCGCCGCTTGTACCAGGGCGAGCGAAGGCGCGGATCCGTCGGGAAGTCATCGGAGGAGGAGCGGGTCGAGTGGCGTGTTTGGAATCGAGGAGTCGGGTGTGCAGCGCGGGGCGCGTGCAGGTGTACGTGGCGTGGCGCGGAGCGGGCCGCGAGGCGAGCTGCCGGTTGAGCGGTGCGTGGGCGCGAGGAGAACTTGGGGGGGGCGGAGCGCGATGGGGCGCAGGGAGCTGAGGCGCGCGACGCCGGCGGCGTGCGGGGTGGCGGGCCGCCAGGCCGGGGCGCGGGGGGTGGCGGGGCGCGCGGGGCCGGCGCGGGCCGCGGGCCGCTGGGCCGCCGAGCGCGGGGCGGCGCCGGGCCGCGAGACGACCGAGCGGAGGGCGGGCGCGCGCGGCGTGCGCGGCCGCGGGGCGGAGGCTGCGCGTGGGCGCTGAGATGAAGAGGAGGAGGAGGAGGGGGCGGGCGCGCGGCGCGCGCGGCTTGGCGCCGCCTGGCTCGTCCGCTCCTGCTGCTGCTGCTCCTGCTGTTTGGTGCGCTGGCAGCCCACGCACGTCCGCACGCGCCAGTCGTGCTCCTCTAGATCACGTACGCCCTGCACACAACAACACATGCTCACGTCGCTATTTCGCTCGTTCCGGGACACTTCATTCTACTTACGACTTGCAACGCACGCACGGGAAGACTACTGAATTTATGCTGGAATAATGCACACATATTACATAATATAACTTTGCAGTTTTAATAGGTTTATATATATATTCGGTATTTTGGTAAGATGGACAACAAATGTCGAACAACAGGGCAGATAGTTCGGAGTATTCTTACAAAACCGGAATTCGTTTTTCACAGATTTCACAACAAAACTATCTAAACATAGAATTTATTGATCATAGAACACATTTTTTTTATTAAAAATAGAAAAAAATACTAACAGGAACAAAGTTTTGTTAGACGCGGAAGACCCGAGACTCACAGGCAGTTTTTGTGAAGCATACTCCAATACATGGTAGAGAAGGCTGGAATCTTCATGGGGAGCCGAAAATCCCAGATTTGTGCGAGACAAACCTTGTCACGTTGTTTGGCAAACTCTTCAATATAAGATTTTGAACAAAAAAGAAATATTCCATTTTGGTTAACTGCCATGGCAATTGACCTTTCTAACCATTGCTAACTGAAGAGATATTGGAAAGAAAATTGATGGGAACATTTCCTCCTTTTAGTGTTATGAAATGCAAACTTTTCATATTGTAATGAACTCTAAAAGTGTTGATGATGACTATTTATTCTATTGAAAAGATTAGACTAGTCTGCTGCCTTTCTGCATTATCCCGCATTAAAAGATAGGAATGCCAATACTAAAATGATTGACGTATTACCAAAATTATTTTATGTTTATTTTTTTCTACATACATCTGAGCACTGAGTACTCCAGTGTAGCTTATAAATTATAGACATTTTTTGAAAAATGTCACAATTTCCGTCAAAAGTTTTGAACTACTAAATCTAAAAAAAATCTTACATCTTACGACATCATTAAAAGCTCTGAAGTTGAGAGATAAAAATGGGTTGAGAAAGACATCTCTGGTTTTAATATTGGAAGTGTGGGAACATGCTAAAACTAGTGGAGATACAACAGCACACGCTTTTTCGCTTTATTGGAAACAGCTACATAATATTTAAGTATTCCATTTTGTGCGCTACTAAATCCTCAGCTACAATTAATTGATAATGTCCAATTCAAACAAAGCGCCTGTGATGCATATCTGAATTCATTTTGATAGGAGCAGCAATCATTTCTTACTTTGACAAATGGAACAAACACGAATACATTTGACTGATACAGTATTCGCAGTAAATTATACAGAAAAGAGCAACGCATTGTTGCCAGCGCACCGTTGTCAAAATATGAGCATTCGCTTGGTTAATAACATCAATACAGTAATTAGAATATATGCAATTGACATCAAAATAATTACGAAAATTCTGGCTGTTCACTCATGAGTTGCGTTTATTCGTAATATAACAGTTCCCAGGGCGTTTCATCGTTTTTCTTGTATTCAATACGCAGTAATTTTTTTTTACGGATCGGATGATATTAATAATGTATAACATATCTTTGCGAGCATTTTGAGGAGAAATTTATAACAAACTGCTGCGAAATTCATCGCAATCAGAAGTACTGGCAATCAATAGTCTAGGAGTAATACCACCACCAGCTGGACTTAACAGAAAATATGACCAGCACCATATGTTATATCGTCTCTTATTATGTAAGTGAAGAAAATGTGAAGAAAAAATGGAGCGGTTTTTAGAAAAGAAAACTTCGTACATTTCAATCGGAAATAACGGAAAAACTACTCGTTTTCAAAAAAAAGGACATGTACAAAATTGGCTCTTTAAAAAAAGGTCAACAGATTTGTCTGAGACAAACATCTCTATCTCCAATTTTGAAGTTAAAAAAATATTTATCCAATTTTCGATAAATCGGGAATGTCAAAGAAAATGAGGCCTGCGCCATTCTCTTAAACGTCCTTTTGCACTATTCAACAACAATATTTAATCAAAACATACGGAGCCATTTTTTGAAAACTTTGAAAATGTCCCACGGGCTTCATATAAAGTACCCCCCCCCCAAAAAAAAAAATTTAAAATATCGGTTTCAAAGCCGAGAGTCAGCTAGAATGATTGGTGAATATCAATTTTGGAGAAAATCGGCTGAACGGTGTATGCGCTAGAGGACCGGCTGGACAAACACTCTATCTCCTCGCCACCCTCACCGTTAAAATTATCATTGAGAGAGCATTAGAACTTAATAATCCAATAGACCTTACTTCTGACGTGTGTGCTAAGTTACAGATGAAAATATTACTCGTATACACGTAAAGTGCAACTGAAAATTCGAGATCTTATTTTTTAATAATTTCAATACTTTTCCTTCCACCACCAAATGAGCCATGTTTTAAAGCTCGCTTTGCTCTATCTGAGGAAAACATTGAACAAAACTAGTGGGGCTATAGAATGTCACATATTTCCTGTATTATTTTTCTATTTTCTTTGGTCTCGGCGACTTGCAACATACTCTTGCCAGCTGCCATCTATCGCCGCAAAAAATACATTTCTTTGAAAGTGTCTTCATTTTTCGGTTTCCTAATAATAGAACGGAAATATTTATTTGAGAATATTAAAGAACAGTAAAACCTCCTTCTTCTTCTTCAAAACATTTGGAGCCGTTTTTAAGAAAATGGCGCTTAAGGTTTACTGTAAATTTGAAATTTGGAGCTCCTTTTCATAGAAAATTTTTAAGTTTTCGAAAAACTTCATATAAAGTCATTTGAAGCATTTTAACTCGCATATAAAATAATGTTTACAAATTGCTAGAAATGAGCATATTAACGGCGTGAGAGATCTTTCAAATAAATTACATTTCGGTCATTTTCGAAAAATCAAAAAATACGGAAATTAACTTTCCGTCGTATTAAAGACTGCAATTATAGCACTCTCCGTACGAAAAGTTTAAAGGAAACATTTTGAGCCGTTTTTGAGAAAATGGCGTTTGAAAATGAGGAATTTTGAGCTAGTTTTCACAGATAACGGTTGAGTTTTCGAGAAAGTTTGTGACACTGTTTAAAGCACACGTACTCATAAATATAATAATGTGAACAAATTGCCGCTAGTGTAAGTATCAAACGTGAGAGAAGATAAAATAATTACATTTTCGTAATTCTTGAAAAAACAAAAAATGGAGCAATATGGCGTTTATGTCATCTTATAGAGTACATATAGCATTCACTATCACCAAGTATGTACTTCAACTAAAAATTACACGAATACTAGTAGCTTTTTTTTCAAAAACAGTACATGCCAATAATTTAAGATCTAATTTGAAAAGTAAATTTAATTAAGGGAACATCTGTTATCAATATTGTAGATTTTAGTTAGCAATGTTAAATTTTTGCAATTTTTCGAAAATAAAGAATTAAATAGAAATGGGACTTGAGACATTTTTAGCATATTTTGCTATAACCGCCGCAAAAACTTGCAGAAAAACTGGAGACTTTTAAGAAAATTATTAGTTAGAAATACTTGCCTACATTTCACATAAAATTACGCAAAAACAACTTAGCTTTCAAGAACGTCTGGCCGGCCAAGGCGCAAGAGTGAACCAGACCGACAGACGTTTTGCTGTCAACTAATTTTTCGAATAAAGGACCCACGAAACATAGATTCTGATTCATAGAGTTTCTCTGTTAAAATCTCGTCGATTTTTGCCACAGCAATTCTATACCTTCTCTTTACTACATAAGTATGTTAAATGGAAAGAAAATTGAAGATTGTTGTTAATCTCAGATTTATCAACAAAACTACGATCTCTGAGTTTCCCTTAAAGTTTTTAAAATAATAAAAATTGCAAAAGCCATAGTTTGTTTTTAGAAAAAAAATTCTAAATTATATTTAAGATTGTATTTTGTAACAATATTGATTATTTTGATAATTAAAATAATTTTTAACTATATTTTAATTTCTTGGTGAGTAAATAATTATAAATTGTTTCATTAATATATTTTGTGAACAGAGACAACATTGGCATTGCATCCGATATATTTTTCTAATGAATACATTTATTTACCTACCAATGAAAGTTCTTTGGATGCTGGAAATCTATTTCATTTTTTTTCTAATATTTTCGAAGCCAATTTCGATTAATCGTTTGACTACATCTTACAACTTGCATTAGCAATATTATTTTTACTGTACTAGCGAAAAGTAGGAGAAATACCGGAATAACTGATTTAAGGACTTCGCCCAAAGTGCACCTTGTAATTCACATTATAACTTAAGGCTTATTGGACACAAAAAATGTATTCGTAAACTTATGTGGTCTTTACAGCTTTAACCGATTTGATCTAAAGGGGCTTTCGGAAGAATTTAGTTCCTTTCGGGAGGAATATTAAATTACAATGTAACACATGACATATTGATTTAAATATCTACTTCAACAGTAAGATTCGAAATTTATTGCCAATATAATAACGGCTAACTAATAATTACTAATATAATAACTGTCTCATTAACTCCTAAGTTAATTTGACTAAATATCGGAAACTCAGAAAAACAGTACATTAGAAACTTTTGGAATTCTTCGAAACTATTCGTGCGATGGGTAGAACAGAAATTGAGGCTCTATCTACTGGAAGTGTCATTTAAATCAACATAAAAAACAAAAGAATGTTACAGAATTCCAACTGAAAGCTACATTTTATTACATTGCAACATTTGTTAGTCGGATTTTAGGAACTTGTTCGTACTGATACCCTTCTTATTTGCTTATTATTTTTATACTGTTTGTTACAGTGTTTATCATATTTCAAGAAAATATTATTTTTTTTATTTCTCCGTGACGTTTTGTTTTTAGAAAAATAGAATGGAGAACGTCATATTGTTTGTGTTTGCAATTGAAAAACATTCAGAATTAAATATACCGATTTATTTGCGGTATGTTGTTTTAAGAAATAGTTTATCATTGAGTAATAAGAGGTCACGGTGACGGACATTCTTAGCATTTAAAGAGGGTGGGTCAAATTGTGAAAACGCTTAGAAATGAAAATCCCTAAACGTAAGATTTACGTTCATAGTTTTGAAAGGTAGGTCCTTCGGAATATCGAGCGAGCATTTTTTTAAACAACAAATTGATGAGAAAGTATCTTCTAATTAGTGTTATATCGTTAAAAAATGATCGAAACTTTGTAAAACTTATTAACAAACGTTATTTATAATTCATATTGCACACAATGATAGGATGACACTAATATTATTCGGAGGTACGTCACATACATAACTACTTGGTGAGAATCAGTCTTCTAGGTTCTATAACATTCGAGAATAAAACTTTCCTTGGCATTATTGTCGTCTCGGCTCGAAGGTATGTCTACGATGTTTCAACCGTAGGTATTGTAGTGATGAATCAAGAATTCGTCCGTAAAGTCAAACTTTATATTAAAATATATGGTTTATTCTTGGAGTTGCAGGATTCGAGGGTTGACATTATCATTCTCACACAGCTGCATCATAAATAGGACGAAACGCATGTTCGTAGATCAGGGATGTTTCCGCCAAATATGTTTCCAAGGAAATATCTGTTTATCAAAATATCAACTTTGACGAAATTTCTTAAATAAGATGGACGGTAAATATTACTTACACTACTCAATTCGTGAAATATGAACCATTAAAGTTTAAGAATTGTCCGTGTCCATCTCAGATACATAAATGACATGATTTTATCCCTAAGAGTTTTATAAATTTTATTTATCACATGTCCGTGCATAGTAACCTAATACAACATATCATTTGTTGTTAATAGACGATTAACCTAAGAGACACTAACCGAAATTCAGAAAATTATTAAATCAGGCACACCGAAGAGTGATAAACGAACCTGCTTGGAATCAATTAATAATACAAAGAGCCATTACAATTATTCTTTGAAATATGAATTATAATGAAGAAAATTATGACAAGCTTACAATATTAGCAGAACATCTACACAAATTATTCTGTTGCTTCAGGTATTTATTTTTGACCGTTTTTTTAAGTAATTAATTTGAGAATGGTTTAAATGAAAATGTAATATTATAATCCTTTAGTAAGCATAACATTTTGTTATATCCCTATACTACTGAATATTGTGTGTTCCAATATACAGTACTGTGCTGTTCCATTGATGGTTATGATTGATGTAAGTGGAGAGGAGATACGTGCCGTTTTGTACCCCCAAATAGGAATATCTGGATTGATAGAAGCATGTCACGCATTAGTGTCAGATTAGAAGCTTTTCCGCTGGTACACTCGTCAGAAGTGAAATCTAGTAAACTGTTCCGGAGATATTACGTTATTTTAATTTTGAGGGGTATTTTTCATTTTCAAAATATGTTGAAATATGGCACATACTAGTAGTTTATAGCATACAAACATAACCTTTGGTAGAAGATTACACTGTATTGGATTCATTCTGTATTATTATTGGAATTATATATAGGTAAGACATTGTTACTACAACGAATTAACGTAAACTTAACTGTATATAGTATTTACATGATTAAATTCTCACATCTGAGGGGTTTCGAAAGAACATACCCGTACCTAATATCGATGCGAAGACCAATGGGATTGCGTCTTGAGCGTACCCAACAGGCATAGAGAAATCGCAATGAGATCTTTTGCTCCCACCTTCCTCCATTCATAACATGCATTATGCTGCGAACTGTATAAATCATGCATTGTGTTTGTAAGCTTTGATATTAGGGAATATAACTAATTCATTTGGTTATTAGCTATGACTGGTTTAAAATAATATTTAATGTTTCGTTCATCTCTGCGGTGCAATATGTTCGATTTACTGCATTCACTAAAAGTTGGCACACTTCTTAGTTCTCATTGGGCTATGTGTAATGTTATGCTATGGTTGTGTACAGCTGTATAAAGTATTTTGATTTCTTTTTAGCACTTTTATCATGCACTTCATTAAAATCGATTGACAGTTTGAAAATTGCAAACATTTAAATATTTTTCCGAACACCTCCACCATTAATAAGAAAGCCAGAGATTTATTTCACAATACAATGCATTCTTCAATTTTGGCATATAAATAGTGACATTTTCCCAAATCTTTCTTTAATGCTCCGGAATACTTGGAACCTACCGTGATGTTAGTGCTCGGGTGAATGGAACATGAACAATAGTATCCCTGCTGATGGTGTCCTAAAACCTAGTGGTGCCACAGAATGGCACAAATTTTCCCGTATTAGTTTTCTATCCCCTTTGGTCTCTGTTAGCTACTCGGACTACCCATATACTCTTGCCAGCTGCTATGTATCGCCGCCCAAGTATATTTTTTTTGCATTTTCGTAATTTTTCGGTTTCCTCATAGTAGAGTAGAAATATTATTTTAAGAATATTAACAGTTAAGTCTCCTCCTAAATGACAATTTTGATTGAAAAAATTTTGAGCCGTTTTGAGAAACTGGCGTTCAAGCGCTTCTGTAAATTCGAAATTTGAAGCTCTTATTCACAGGAAACTTTTGAGTTTTCGAAAACGTTCATGTAAAGTCATTTGAAGCATTTTAACTCACATATAAAATAGTGTTTACAAATTGCTGGAAATGTGCATATTAACGGCGTGAGAAATCTTTTTCTCAAATTACATTTCGGTCATTTTCGAAACAAATACCACGAAATAAACTTTACGTCATATTAAAGTGTGCAACTAGCACTATCTGTTCGAAAAGTTTAAAGAAAAAAAATTGGAGCAGTTTTTGATAAAATGGCGTTTGAGTATTCCTGAAAAACCGGAATTTTGAGATAGTTTTCACCATAAACGGAGTTTCGGGAAACATTATATGACATTATATAAAGCACACGTACTTATAAATACAATAATGTGAACAAATTCGTGCAAGAATAAATATCAACGACGTGAGAGACACGTCCAAAAATTACATTTTCGTAATTTAAAAAAAAAACAAAAAATAGAGCAATATTGTGTTTATAACATCTGATAGAGTACATTTAACATTATCCCTACCAAAAGATTAAAGAAAATATTTGGTGCCGTTTTTGAAAAAACCTTCTTTTCGTATTTTCTTAAAATTGCACATATATCAAGCAATATTGTGCGAAAAGTATTAAAATTTTCAAAAAAATTACATGACCATAATGAAAGAACTCACTATGGAAAACAAATTGTATTTGAAGGTAATACTTCTATCTTCAATTTTGTAATTGTAGGGAGACGCCGAAAAAAATCACACTTTTGCAATTTCCGAAAATTCAGAGTTAACCGTGAAATTCGGACCTACGCCACTTTTATAAGTGTATGTTTCTCTATTTTTACAAGAAATTTGAAGAAAAAATTTGGAGGCGTTTTTTTTAGAAAATTTTGAAAATGTCCGGGGGGCTTCATGTTAAGTTCAAATACTCCAAATTTTAAATAATGTTTTTCAAAATCTCAAAGCTTTCTCTCGAGCCAGATAGACAGGGATTTCTTCAATTTGGAAAAAATCCTACGTATGGTTAAGGCGCTAGCAGTGTTCACAGACGAACAGACGGGCGTCTTCCCATCAAATGAATTTTAGGTATCAAGGACCCACAAAACAGGGATTCTGACTACACCACGTGCTAGAGATATTTTTCTGTTAATTTAGCAACTGGATTTATTCTTTCTTTCGTTATCAGGATCAGGCAATGAATTTTTTTCTGACGAAAATCCGCATTTTTTTCGCGCAGGATTACTTAACTTTTCTTTATTTACACTCTCGAAACCAATTGTTACACTTTCGAGGTATGTGACCACATCATCAGGCCGCAATCAAGAATAACATATCAGTATAACAAATACTTTCTTCGTACAAAGGTACTCAGGTCTTACACGTACACTTCTTTTTGCACCGAAGTGAAGCTCGTGCATAAAATACTATGCAAGAAGACAACCAAAGAAGGATATACGAAGAAATTACGTAACTTTCCCTATACTACGTATATTACTCCATATATACGTATGTGTACGGGAAGTAAAAATATTTCTTAAAAGGAGGAAAAGTTCCGGTATTACCGCTAATTTGGTTTATGAATAATTTCGGAAAAACACGAAAAGTGAATGTACAATGTCACCCAGAACCTTTGAGATATGCACACACCAAGAATACCCCGATTTTAAAAAAAAGCAAAGAAAACATAAATCGAAAATATATTTTCTATCGAATTTATATTTTATTTCGGATTTTGTGTGCTAAAATATCAGATTATAATCATACCTAAACATCATATGTTATCTGGGATTCGGCATAATTGTAATATTCCTGTATTAGTGATAGTAATTGTAACACTGACAGACTCCTGCATCAGTCTGGCAATGAAATATCGCCAGATTCATTTAATTGCCACGTAAATGTTCTTTGCGAGAGCTGCCTGTTGTTTATGTTCATTTTGCGTAAAACATAAAAAATATTTTCAGCAGAACACACAAATTTATTTTTGTTGTAATCAACCATTATATATGACCCATATGATACCCGTCAAATAGTAAAATCAAAATATTGCTTTGATGAGTTGTGTAGTTCAGTATGCTGAAAATTCTTTTTACCGTATAGGGTAGACAGTTACGAAATTACAAAACCTTATCATACCTGCTGCTCCTTATGCTCTCCTTCAGGCTCTGTAAATGTATGTCCAGTCAAGTAGTTGTTGCATGTCCAGTTCGAGAAAAAGCTTGAGTTCCAAGGATTATTTCCGTATGTTCCATCCGGGACATTTGAAAGACCAAATGAGTACTGATGAGAATGACGATTGACGGCGTTCAATGACGTATGGTTAGAATAATCATTAACATTATGAACATCTAAGTCGACGGAGTATCCACTAAACATGTGGTCGGCAGAAAGCCAATCGTTCACAAATTCTTCGTCATTTTCAATAGTTAGGTCTTGTTTCTGATAATGGAATTTTCCTTTGAAACTATTTTCGTTGAGAACTTCAGTTATTTTTGTCAGCGAGGTTTCAGAATGGGTAAGTTTTTTTGACTCTTCGAAAAATGATTTAGTGTGGTCTATTTGCTCTGTGCCATATTTACGTATATTTTTTGGTACTTCTCGTTGTCCATTTTCATTTTGAACAGTTGAGGTCATTTGAGGGTGTACATCCATAGTTTGGAGATTGTTCCAATATCCAGGAACTGTAGAAGCGGGAAGTGCTGAACCATACATGTTCCCGCTCTCTAACAAATATTCATTATTGAAAGCATAAATCCATATAATAATTTTCACGAATTCGCAGCGGTCGCGTTGTCTTCGCAGTAACCATACATTGTTTACAAGGGGAATGCCAGTTTACGTGTGGAACGATATTCGAAGCTGGGAATTTCCCTGGCAGGGTACCGAAAAATGTCAAATTTGTTAATCCCATTAAACTTATTTTCATTTTAGAAATATAATTTATACAGATACATTGAAAGAAAACAACGTTGGTATTCAAAGCATTATAGTGGTTGTGGATACCTACTTTTTTTCGATGACACCTGAATATTATCTTTGATGGAGCTAGGAATATTTTTGACGAATCGTTCTCCAATGCGCTGGAGTCGATAAAATCTTGGTTTATTCGTGCTGTTTTTAGCGAAAAGTATTAATTCGTCGCAAAACAATCTTTTAAACATCCACACACATTAGATTTTTTAGCGTTCTTCTCATCATTGCCTTTTCACAGAAACGACCCCAAACTCATAAGCACGATCCAAAACTTTTTTGGATTCATGTGAATAGTTATAAAATAATCTCGTTTCCCTGGTAGCGTATCTACTGTACAAGATGACACTTCAACACTGAGTATTAGTTAAAATAGATTGAACGCCTGACTCAGATTGTTGCAGTATCCAAGGAAATGCATAGATCTTTATTTTCGATGTGCAAAATCATCCAAGAAACTTTTAAAAAGTTTTATTTACTGCTCATTTACAATCTGTTTTTTAATTAAAACATTCAGTAAACTGGTTCTGGATAATGAACTCTAAGGAATTAAATATTGCACAGTGCATTTCTTATATAATTTGTTTGATCGGAATGGCAAATTGAGTATGAGTTGTGGAAGGTTTTTACCACTATCAACAATATTTATGTCTAGGGCGTTTGGATGTAGGTTCAGACTCCCTTCGTATTTGATGGTGCATTGTATTATTTCTTCGTATACGGAGGGAACTTTTAGATCTTGTTGTATGGTGTATTGATACGTACCAGGACCATTGACTATTTGACAGAGACATTATAATTCGAATATACGGAGAATCTCTATACTTGATTTACTTGCAGAAACCCATAGCTGGATTCCACAGTTCCATACTGGTCGGATTGCTCCTCTGCAGAGAAGTACTTTGTTTTGAAGGGACAAATTTGAGCGGCGATTGATTAACCATGCAATCTGATGAAATTTTAATTTTGCTTCTTTCTCTTTTGTTGTGTTGTTGTTTCCATATTAGAAACTTTGTATCAATACAATCCTCTATCTCTTTATATTCGCAAAAAAAATAATCAAAGGATTGATATTATCTTCCAGAACGAAGATTTAGTATAGTCTCAGATGAACTTTCAAAATACGTGACGTTGTTCTGGAGAGATTTAATTTTCCCTGCATCTACCAGGGTTCTTTTACATGCTACAAGAATGACATTTCTGCTATTGATTTTCCCTCCTTCGAAAACCCGCACACCTCAGCCAAGATTAAACCCGCGCACTGGGAGTTCAGATGCCAGGAAACCAACCACTCGCCCACCGAGGCGCGTGAAGGTTGTGTTCTAATATATAAGTGGTGTTTTTGCCGATGTTTTGAAGATTTAAAACCTTTTAGCAATATATCGACACATCGATATTTTGAAACCATCATTTGATCGGGCAACGAACGATGATCTTATTTCGTTGTTAGAATAGTCCGTTTGTGAGAAATTTGTTTTAGAAAAGAGACCGCTTTAAAAATGTCTGGAAGAAAACCAAAAACAGTGAAACCTCACGTAAGGAATTTGAATGAAATGAATATTACAAAATTGTAATTTTGCGATAATAGATTTATGTTGTGGGTAAATTTGTGTTTGGTGAATCCATAATAGTGTAGGTTAAACAGTATTGTTTATTTGAGTTTTAAGTGGGTAAATGTTTGCATTGTTTCAATAATAGTTATATTTGTTGTCGTTTGCCTTTAAAAACATTTAGACTCCGTGTTCGTGGGTTTATATAAGGTTAGTTCCGTAGTGGGAATTATAAATGATTAATTTTAAGGAAATAGTAGTCGCGAATAGAGGTTTCACCCGAAGCCTAGTGAGGGAGAGTTGCGACGCGATAATATTAGATTAGGTGTAGGGATTTTCCAAATAGCGGACTGTATAATTAGCAACAATCGTGCAACATTCAATGTTTACACGGACAGTAGGCTCATAACGTACACCACAGGAGGATCCAGAACATCCCTTTTTTGGAGAAGACGGCGGCATCATATCAACCGAGAAGACATTCCGCAAGCTACGAACTTTTATCAAAGCCGTACTGTTAAATAATGTTTAATGTCCATAGAATCATAAATTAATAACGAGCTAGAGACATTTTACTACAATGTTGCAATAAATATTATTTGTTTTTTGAAAAGAAAAGGCTGATATTTCATTGAATTGCCATCAGTATTGTAGCGAAACCGATTTCGTCATACTTTTTGAAACGAAATTCATGCTGGAAAAATTAAATATAACAAACTCGGACCACCCAGAATTCTACCGGAAGCTTAAACAGATTGCAATGCACGCGTAGTCTCACTTATCGCGGGGGCCATTACCGCCTCCTTCCCATTAAGCCGGTCGTTTTGAGGACTGCTGGTGACAGATACTGTGCACGTGCGCGCGCACAGCTGCAGATTTCAAGACCACCCAGTTTCGGGGGAGCCCAGAGCGATACTTCTGTCATCGAACGCGCCCCCCTACGCAAGCGAGGGCTAGATTTCTAGAAGGTTCGAGAACAGCCCGCATGCTCGCAGCCTGCACAAAGAGTGGAAGTTCCCTTTGCTTCTCACGCTGCGATTGGGTTAGAATATTTCACTGCGCAGCAACCTTTAACCAATAGCGACACTGCTATCAAAGGGAATTAGAATACGTAAGAAATTGGGGTGGGGAGGAGAGCTAACCTGGTGCGATTTCGATGGAGAGAATTTCAGAATAGCTGGGGCATCAGTCGGGAGAAGACGTAGGGCAGTCGGGGGAGAAACATCTTTGGGGGGAATATTTTTCGGTCAGAGGCAAGTTCACCTCTGCCGAACTTAGAAATTATCAGATTTGGTTTGAGTTTTGGGCTAACGGGAGTCGGGAGTGAATTACTTCACCGGGAGAAAATTATTCGTCGAGGAGAGGCCAGTTTGTCTCTGAAAAGTTTAGAAAGATTTCGGAAAGAGCTAAAGCTACTAGCTGACAACAATTGAGAAAATTAATTCTCTGGGGTGGGATTTATTCGTCGGGGAGAGGCAAGTAGACCTCTGAGGCGTTTAAAAGCGGGTAGAGAAAAATTGTTTCTCTGGGGTGGGAGTTATTTGTCGCTAGACTTTCCGAAGTTCTGTTATAAAAATTAAAGAGACATTAGGCTGATTACTACGTTTCGGACATTGAGATCGCCCAGTATCAACCAGTATCGACCAGTATCAACCAGTATCTGCCAGAATCTCCTAGACGTCACTGCAAGAATCTTCAAGTACTTCGCTGCCAGACCGCCCGGGACACCGCCTCCCCTGGTTGAATGAGCGGAGGACCGCTCAGCTGACGCCACGCGCCAAGAGGGGTGAGGGACGGCCGCCGCCGCCCCCCTCGCCCAAGGCCGCCGCCCTCCTTCCCAGTTGCCGGCCGAGTGCCTGCCTGGGCACATAAAGGACCCTACGAGGTTGATGACCTGCCGGGTATTCATCTTCAAAACTTATGTAACGCAGTAATGTGTTTGGGCACGTCAAATTATCATTCTGTAACGCTTGTAAATATTATTTGTAATAAGTTGACCTTCTTCCTAGTTATAAGTCTTTTTCTATAATTACTAACATGCCTGATTTTCTTTTCTCTATAATTTTTTCTTTTCCATTGTTAGTGTAAGAATTGTAATCTCCCTGGTGCAATTTTGTTTATTTTTTTTTGCTCAGGAATAAAGTGAATCATTTTACCAGTGAACAAGTGTTTATTCTTTGTTGTGTTTCTCTTGTACTGTGTAACTGTTCCTTCCATCACCGATCTGAGCTAGTGGCAGGGTCGCTAATCGATTCCACAGGTAATCGTTAGTGTTACAGTATGTAATAAATTCCTCAGACGTTCCAGGAATCGTGATTTCTGTAGTCACACATCCACGTGCAGCAGGTAAGGTTGACGTATGTTGCACGTAGAACTCATGCAAAATCTTAATAGAAAAACAGAGCTAGCCAAATTATGAATTACTAAACCACTTGAATTACGAGCATAGAAAGACAAATTAAATGAAAAAATCATAAAACGTTACAAATGGTTACCCAGCTTGGAGAACGATAAAATAAGTTGAGTTAAAGATAGTTGATTTCAATTTTGGTTACAGTGAGTTAAAGTTACAATAACTTTATTATGGTTTACAATACTACTTAATTTAAATAGAATTGTTGTTATTCCGAATATATGTGCAATACTGTCCTTATTTTTCTCTGAGTAATTACCGCAGTTTAGAGATCTGTTGCCGAGAATGCTCACTTATCAAGTAGATAGGTAAGGAAAGCAATTTTATTTAAAAAAAAGATAAAGGTACTTACATTTTAAACAGAAGAAAAATTAAAACTCAACGTGATCACCGAGGATAAATAATATTGATTACTCGCGCAACTTTTCTTGAACGATGTATTAAAGAGATCCGGGTAGAGTGGGGGTATTAGTTACGAAATAGGCCTCTAGATTTTATGAAGAAATGCCAATCTCTGGAGAATCAGTTATGCCATCGCAACTTTCTCAATAATTTGCGTTCTAACTTTCTTAGAAGTCTCAGGTATCTCTTGTGATGGATCTTCACCTACTTTGGTCATTTCTTTAGATTTTTTGGAGAAAATCACGTACAGAAGTTCTCGTCTTCAACATAAAATAGTTTTTATTCCGCAGTGAAGATGTGTTTGGAATGTTGTCATCAATGCTCGCTGCCAGCTTTTGCATTCAACTGTTTATAGTGCTAGAGAGGGGGAAGGAAGGTCAGCATTCAAGAAAAAATTGCGGGAGTAGTAATTTGAAGAAAATCATGGACAGAAGTTCTAGTCTTCAACAGAAAATAGTTTCTATTTCGCAGTGAAGTATTTCAGCGAAGATGTGTTTGGAATGTCATCAATGCTCACTACCAGCTTTTGCATTCAGCTGTTTATTGTGCTAATGAGGGGGAAGCAAGGTCATCATTCAAGAAAAAGTCATAATACTATTAATACAAAAGAAACGAAGCTACCGTAAGACACTACCAAATATTCAAGCTGACTCTACTACACTGAGCTAAGATCACAGTGTCAGGGAGTCAGAACTCTAAGGATTTATGACCATGGCAAATTCCGAGAATGCATTAAACTATTGCTACAAAGTGTTGTCTTGAACGACCGCTACGAAATCCATGGTACACGAAATTTCACCCTTGACGTTGCGAGCGATCGACCTCGTTGATTGACCGGTCGATCGCAATCGACTTGTTGCCCACCCCTGATCTACTGGATGTTTGTGAATTTTGTAGTTGTTATTATTTTGTTAGAAATGCAGAAAAATCAAATCTGCATTTCGTTTACTGTTGTAAATAAGTTTTCTATAACTCGGGAACGAAAATGTCTAGTTTTTCAAATGTTACTAATCTCGCGCTCTTTTAAATTTTATTTTTATTTATTTTTCTGTTACTCATCCTTCATTTCTTTATATTTAAAATGATGAAAAGGGATTCTGGAACTCAAGAAAACGTGCGCAGATTATTTTCTCCCCATACGACACATACAGTTTTTACTATTTTTTGAAAAAATTAATCTAAATCTAGTCTTGTGATAGATGTGTTCGTTCTTTTAGACGCAATACCGCAGAATTCGACAATTCAGTGATTATTATGTTATGTTAATTAAATTGATGAGAAAACATGTTTTTCGCGAAAAAGGCCAGTTTAGTAAAAACGTAAAATTATAATTTCTTGGTCCTTTTTCGAATTGCAAATGTCAACATCGTGATACGGTTTGCGATTTAATTATGACAAGGCATGAGAGATTTAGTCCGACGCACCGATTTTTGCTCGTTCTGCGCATCACCAGGTAGGTCACGAACCACGTGATCACAACGCACATCAACGGGCACTTCTTTTGAAAAGTCAGGCCCGATGCTGCAATGCTGGATGGCAAGCGAGAAGTGTTGAGAAACATTTTGTAAGTGGCTTAAAGTGCCAACTTTCAACGGTGACCAGCCAAACATAACACGATGAAGGTGAAGTTGAAATGAATGATGCAATATTTAAGAAAAAGCTTAATATATGTTTCAATGACATGTAACAAGGTTATTTTAGTATACATTAATAATTCCCCATAATCTTGTGACGCAAACCGGTGTGTGAAGCCACGACCCTTTTACAAGAGTCGGCCGAAGTGAAGCTAATTGACTGGAGCCGGATAGGGTGTGTAATAGCTCACCCATATCGTGGTTTTAATAAATTTATTTCAAGTGACTAGCTCAGTTCACGTTGCACAGAAAGAGAGAACAGTCAGATCTACAACATTAACGGACGAAATAATTGAAATCTCAGATACAGTCCTGTGTAAACCTACGCAATCAACTCGAAAATTAGCACTAAAGTCCAGAATCCCTAAGAACTAATCTCTCATAAACATTTAAAAGAACTTCATTTCTATCTCTGTAAATTTACTTTGTTCACGAATTAAAAGAAAGTAATTACGAGAAAACGTGTCTGCCTTGTCGATAGTTCCATGGCAATGCAATAAGAGAATGCAACACCATTGCATTTTCAGAAAATCGGCGTGTGGGTTGCCATTTCAGAAGAGAGAGAATAAGAGGACTATTTTTTTGGACAGACCAGTGAATTCGAATGTTTACTGCTTCGTAATAAGTTTCAAATTGGTTACTCGACTAAGGCTTGACGAAATTAAACATTTCTTTCGACAAGACAACACTACAACGCGTACAGCCTGGACTTTTTAAAGGTGTTTTTTTTTTTTTTTTTTTTTTGAGGAGATACCTGTCGGATCCTGGTCATTTAACTCTAAACCTGACTATTTTTTGAAGGGTGCGGCAAAATCTCTGACAATTGATGAATATAATAAAAATGTGATTAATTATGATCAATCGCTATCACAAAAATCATTAATGAATGTTTCCGACATCGTGTTTGCGGGTTGAAGTATGCCTTCAACAACGAGGACAATCATGGAGCTATGGATACATAATCCCTTGCACCATGGGGAGAATACTTCGAGCATGTTATAATTGTAGTGAGTACGCCATTTATGTTTCCTTTATTTCAAACTGCAGCTCTTGTTACGAAGAATGTCCGTTGCTTTATCGCGTCCGAGGTTAAGAATGAAGTAATGGCGGTAATAACAGTGATGCCACATGTGGCGCGACCGTATCAAGCAGTGCGATGTGTTTAGCGGCGCGTCCGAGAAAGACGCTAAATGCCATGAGATATTCCATCTTGAATACTGACGCGCCACGTTATTAAAACCCAAGTATGAATGTCTTGTGTCTCGGTTATAATACTCTCTGGTCTCTCCATCACTCGACTCCGCTTGGTTGTCTGTATACTTTCGTGGCTTCGATTTTGCTCCTCCGACACCCAAGTCTGTTTTTGATATTTAACTTTAAAGAAATCTTAAGTATATTTACTTATTGTCAGACATTTTCTAGAATTCCATCAAATGACTATGGCCTGTCTATCTGAAAATTAGTTTTAAAAAATGTTCCTACATTACAGGGCTTTATGTTATCTAAATCGAAATTGTCACCGGTGTTACAATTTGTACTACTTCATATTTGCATAGTACAATAGTCCAATATCGTTCTAATAGTTGAAAATCAGTTAATAAGTGAAGAGTACCACACATTGAATTTTCCGAATGTAAAACTTTACGTGTGCACATGTGTTTATCAATTTTCTACTTTCCGATTAAGGTTTTCGCAATTTTAATTTTTCAGTATGAAAGGCATCATTAATTCATTATCATTTCCATTTTTATGCTATTTACGATTCAATTTTACTCACCCATTCTATTGGTCAAATTCCAGTGTTATCTTCGTGTACACACCAGACATTAAATACTACGAGTTTACACTTTAGCATCTGTTTGTTTTGCCTCAAGAAGACACCAAACAGGGGTGGAAATATGGTTATGTATTAAGTGATAAATGTATAATGATATAGGATTATTCTCATTGTATAACAAATTTATGTGCCGTAATGTACACAATATTAGAGATTACTGAAAATTTTAATGCCACATAAATGATTTTCAGTAACCTATCATGTGTACGTAGATATTTTAATTCTATCCTAAAATACTGATTTTTATGAAGTTTAAGTTGGTGCCTCTAGTCAATTGTATGACACTCGCTGACTTGCCATGTAGTGTATGAATGGGCTTTTCATTCCAGCACAATGCACACAGTAACCATGAAAGGCCTTTTACCCTTATGGGTTTAATACATATTATTTAACATATCGTTTTTGATTGTCATCTGGACAACGTTATACGTGAGGTATTAACCTGAAATATTTACAGGTACTCCTTTTAATAACATATTTATAGTTACGGTAATCATAGATATTGAATTTTGAGAACTTTAAACATATAATTTTGACTATTAAAGTAATAGTTAATTTTTTAAAAGAACTATGTAATTTCAGATAAATATAATTCTCAAGAGGATCTCACATTTAGAGATCGAAATGTCTATTAATTAAAATTTAAAATCGTTTATTTCATAATTGATTGATACTAATCCAGTGATCACTCTTGACATTTTTAACGGACATGACTATAGTATTTAGTTCAATTGTGGCAC
This sequence comes from Gryllus longicercus, assembly GCA_038098605.1. Lineage (NCBI taxonomy): Eukaryota > Metazoa > Arthropoda > Insecta > Orthoptera > Gryllidae > Gryllus > Gryllus longicercus. The sequence goes on from JAZDUA010000133.1 coordinate 2,432,361, forward strand.
ATTATGCACACAAGTACGAAAGTTTACACAAGCTTGCGTTGATTACTTTGAAGAGATCTGGGAAATAACGGTTATGTTCATAACGCTTGAATGATTATACCATAAATGGCGATATACCCATTTTGAAGTAAAGGAAGTCAACTAATTGAACACAGAGCTTAAACGCTATCAAATATACCGTCACATGAATGCATAAAAATTGGGATTCAAACATATCGTATTTTATCATTTAAATATTAAATCCGCAACATTGTAGAAATATGTAAGAAACTAATACTATTAACGCAAATACATCAACGTAAACTTAACAATACAAACCTACTTTCTATCCTGACAAAACATCCCAACTATAATTAATTATTTTAAAAATGAAGTAACTGACCTCACGTCTTACGTTGTCGCCCAACCGCACAGCAGCAGCAGTGTTTCATTGAGGAAAGAAAGTTCCATAAATATGTAATATAAATTCAGTAAAAATGTGATATTTATTTATTCTAAAGAAAATTAAAAAAAATGATGTGATTATTACTCGAATTTTGAAGTGATGTGTACAAAATGATTTAACTATCTAATATTGAGAAATAGATTCCATCCTAACGCTCAGAAGATACAAAGAAGAGCTAACGTGACTTTTGAAAAATATCAGTCATGAGAACATGTAATAAACATTATCACTATTTAGGGTAAAAAAACTAACTTCGTTTAGTTTTTTGTAGGCTAAATCCGTTTCATACGATTACACGATGTTTTATGTTTATGTGGTGATTAAAAAAACTTTACAACTAAAAAAATACTTCTTTCGTAGATTTCGCTAAAATTTACACCATTCATTTGGAGTGTGCCGTTGTTAGCGTGACAGTGTGTGGCGGCTGTCTGTTTTTGATCTAGCTGCATTTAGCCGTTTTAATTAATTTAGTTAGCAATGCATTCATCATTTCTGAAGAATTGACAAATGCTTTCATCAGTGATCATTGTGCATTTAGTTGAAACAGTTTCAGTAGTGCTCACATTATATAAGGAAGTTTTATTCGTTTTATGTAATGTATTGCCAACAGGATCTGTGTATTTTTAAGTTCAAAGAAACTTGCTGATTATATTACAGATAAACACAAGTCTCTCATTAATAATGATATTGAAGCGTCAGACCCTTACTTAGTAAACACGTTGGAGTTATAATATCCAATGTTTGCCCAGTTGTTCTTCATGAAGACATCAAAGGTCTTAACCAATTTAATGTCCAAACATCATTCCATATTACTTTTATAAGAGCTGGTAGGATTGATCCTAATTTGTCTCATATTTTGAGTTTTAGAAGACCCTGATAAAATTGTTCATTTACCCTGATGTAATTCATAGATTACCTCCATCTATGTTAATTGAATATCAAACTACATAGATTATATTTTCATACTGATAACATCACGTGCTTTAAATGTAAATCTGAAGGCCATATTGCTAGTCAATGTCCAGACAAAGGGGACAATTCTGCCTCAATTATATATAATGGTTCAGAAAATAATGGTAGCACTTCAAAAGAAAATGTATCCTTGGATTATTCAATACTACAAACTTCTAACTTACTTAGTTTGGTTTGTGATCGCTTCCCTCCTTTGAACAAGATAAGCCGCCCATCTGATTCATCACCCTGCCCTGAGCCCCCTTGAAGATACAAACTGTACAGCTCATTCAGAAATTACCCATGGTTCCTCCCTCAACCGATACATGAACATCACTCCTCCTCATAAAAGAAGCTTACCTACTGAATCCTCTTTCTTACATGAAACAACTCACTCTAAAGGTGTTTATAAAAATCAAGAATATAATTTGAAACAACAAAAAGAAATAGAAGAAAAACATAAAAATAGTTGAATCAGACCAACTAGACAACAATCCTGAAAAAATCGGAAGAAATGCTCGGTCCAACAATAGCTCTCATTGACAATCCAAGTTCTTTTCCTTTAACACACAAACAATTTCAATTAATACCGGAAAATGCCATGAACTCAATTGATCCCATTATTCCAATGACATTCCTGCAATATGCTCAAGGATTACAAGGTATTAACAGCCTCGAAGGCAGATTTACTAAACTTATGAAGAAGCTGCTGAAACAGTTACCTGTATCAGAATTCTCTGCGACTGAATCTAGTATGGACCATACATACAAATTTTGTAGAAAATCTATGTCAGACAATAATCATTAATTACAATTCCACCAATAAATTGCAACTGAAATTGTGAAAATTGTTCAAAGGAAACTCAGTGAATATCACCTAGAATGTCTACAATTACCGTGCAACAATATTAATCCGGGCATAATATTGTAACCGTTACATAGCAAAAGTGGACCACCAACACATGCTACCTTCAAATCGCGCGCGAGCAGAACCCACTCCAAGAGGTTGGGAAGCTCGACTGATGACTTAAAAGAGTTGAAAACGTTGCGTCTGTGCCGAACTAGGTGGTAGGGATACTCCTCAGTTGGGAGAGGTAAAAAGAAAGAAGCAGGCGACCATTAATGCTGGATCGTGATTTCCTGGAAGAATAGTATTGGATCATACCTGCAGTTTTGAAGTAAAATTGGATAAAGTTCATGAATGGAATTGTTTTTATCTTTTGAACAGTTTTGATGTATTATTTTACTTTTGGAATTGAATACTTTCTATCTATAGTATTTGGTGGATTTGGTAAAATCGTGTTGCCATACCCACGGTGAATTATTGGAATAACGAAACCTGAGAAAGGACAGCACGTCGTGCAGCGTACAGAACGACGCATGGCGGACAGCAGAACCCAATGATAAGGGACTTCGGAAGTGGAAAAATCCCTACAACGTCATCAAAGACGATCCAGGTCGAATCAACGCCCTGAGACTGTAATATAACGCCCTATGGAGGAAATTGTTATCTGCACTTGGTCCCGGACAATAGAGATCCGCAATGTCGAAATTAATTATGTGGTAGGTATTCCATGTGCGCATGAGGGATTCTGCTATTGAATCGTTGTGTCATTATTCTGCGTTTGAATCAAATCATTTACGGGAAACATTTAAAATATAACATTTCGCAACGCGCAGACAAGACAATTCCGCGAGGAGAGAATATTATCAAGGCCCGAGTGAGCGCGGTGACAGCATAACGGTAATTTGTGGTAGAGAAAAAAAATAGATCGTCATTGAATTAGGTGAAATTGAAGAGAGAGATAGGGAAGAAGAAACTTGTTTGTAACCTAAAGAGTTGATATTTTGAGTTACTCAATCTCTTGGTATAGGTCATAAACATTGTTAAGATAGGACAATAGTTTTGTATTAGAATACAAGTGAATTAAATCACATTGAATAGAGCGATTGTAAATTGCATAACTGGTAAATTAACTGTATTCTAATGATAATTGTCACGCCTTTCAAATTGGAACGTGCGAAATATGGTAAATTTTCGAAGTTCTTTTATGCAGTTAGTGATTCTTATTAAAGAGATATTTCACTGAGATTGTGTTGTGGGATTGGTAGTTAAGGAGTCGCAGGCAGAAAAACTCTTGATAGTGTAAATGTTTAATTGGGTATGTTTGTGCAGATTGTGGCATTGGATTTGCATTTGTTGTTTTTGTCATTTTTCGTAGGAGAGAAGACCCAAACTTTATTTCTCTATTGACTTTCTTATTGTACAAAGGGTAGTTTTGTGTTGTTTTAAGAATATATTTTTTGTTTGGAAATTTTCTGGATGTACGTAATTCCTTTATTAAGGTAAAGAAATCCCTGATTCTGTAAATATTCTTTAAATTTTTTACTGTTGATTAAGAACAGGTCAAAAGTTGTGGGCCTCCAATATTTCACAAGAAAAGTGAAAAGGTGGAAAAGTTTGAATATTTCTGCAAGAAACTAATTTTAAATTTAATTATTGAGCCAATTTTAGTACAGTGCTGTTATAAAAATTGAACAAACATTGATTATGCTTTGGCGGTGTTGCCATATATTTCAAATCTTCAATAATGACAGATAAAATCAGATTTGGAAGCAGATGCAGAAGCAGTTGGAGCTATTTGTATTAACGTGTGTAACATATATACGTATGTAACTTATATGCCCCTTACAGCCATAAACTTGAATTCTTGGAGCTCAGCGATAGCCTAAAACAATTACCAAAACCCCTATTGGTTCTGAGGGACGTAAATAGTCATCATTCGGTATGGGGTTCATTTAAGAGGAATATTAATAGAAGCATTTGCAGAAGTTCAGATTTGATATTTATGAACCTCAGAAAGCCCAACCACAAACCCAGTCCTGGCAACGTCAGTGCCATTGATATATCCTTTGTATCGGCCAGTCTTGCTCCAAAATGTTCATAAAATGTTCTTGAGTACCTGTACGACAGCGACATTATCCAATCATTCTTGATGTTCACCCTGCTCCAATGACACACCTTTCCCTCCCATCAGCAAACTGAACTATAACAAAGCTTTCTGGACCATGTATCAAGATATCATTAGCTCTGCCTCATCTAGTTTTCACCTGAATGAGGATGAAACCGACTTATGTAGTCCAATCTTAATTATGTAGATTTCACCAACATTATCTGTTAGAAGTTGCTGCAATTCTTAACATCAATTTAGAAAGTATGTAATTGCACACTCTCGGCCACCAGTCGGGTATATTTTATATTTCATGTACAATGAATTTCATGTCTTTACAACATTGTTATTACGCCGCTCCACCTCTCAGGCGAAGTTCGTTGGAACCTCCCCTTCTCTGGTCTCCCGGGTACCATCCGGCCGACCGACACCAAAGTTCATGCAACGTCACTAACTACGTCATACATTTAACTAAACATTAGTTCAATATAATTCATAACAATCAAATTTACATGCTACCCTGTAACTCTTTTGATCATACGCTAATTACAATTCAATCTCTCATTAAATACGTTTTGTAAAAGATTCAATTTGATTGGCGGAGCCAAAGCAGAGCCCGCGTCAGTTGCTGGTACTTTCCCTGGTTGCTGGTACTCTCCCAACGGCCTCTGAGTCAGTTGGACTCTGGTCACACTGTAAGCTACATGCTCTGTGCTTAAGCGGTAACGGTGAACTTTTTATATCACAATGCATTGTGAATCGCTCTATGCTGAACCCATGCTAGTTATAAATATGTTAGTATTACGCTTCTAGCATGAACATTTGTTTCGTTATGTGCTGCACGTGATTGCGTCATATACAGCAACAATGTGTACCCGTAATGCAATCTAATGCCTGCTTTCAAAGGCCCGGCATTCAAAGTGACTCTGTAAATGCCATGGCAATCCTGAACTTGTGTTGATCCTCAACAGTGAATCGCTGCAACATATTGCGTGGTGGTCCTAGTAAAATATTCATGCTGAGACAGTGTCCCAGACAGTACAATTCCTAACTGTGATTAGTACAATATGTTAGTGTAACTACTGCACCGTCATGTGTAATGTGCGACTGTGATGGTCATCTGTTGAAAGTTCCGGCATTGGAAATATGCTACTCCCTGCTACTTGAAAGTCGCAGAAACAACGCGATTGCTTAGTGGTGGCCTGCACGCCTCGACTACGCGCATCCTCGCTCTGCAGAGGGATGGCTTCAAGCTCCTCTCGCGCAGACTCAGGCATCAAGTGCCTACCCAGTACATCACATCAACGGTTTCCTCTGCATACAGGGGGCCATGTCGTCTTTATTTCAGCACTAGTGATATATTGTAAACCGGTCGGCTAGCTCAGTGGCTTCTGCTGGATATATCTTTTTTAGCGAGTGGATTAATTTATGCTTTCAGAGAAAATTACTTATAAAACAGTTAGAATTTGGAGAAAAATTAGCTCATGTCAATTTTTTTAAAAGTTTTAAAAATTACTCTTAACGGTAATGACAAAACTTTTACCAGTATCGATAATCAGGCCAATGCGCGGCCGCGCTAATTCAAAGAGAAACATTATTCAAACAAGTGTCTTTGGATTTAGCTTGAGAGTTATTGTAGTCCCCAAAGCGTGGGTTTCTCTCTGAAAAGAAAGGAGATTCACCGCTGGTTTCATCCGCTGGGCTTCTGGAGGTCGACAACGTCAACAGCTGGGCAGGCTGCGATCGAGAAGGGTTTGACCGACGCTGTCTGGGGTGCAGGGGCGTGCCTAAGGCTACGGCCACTGCACCACCCCTCCGATGAATGGATGGCGGGCCTCCGATCCGCGCAGACGACCTTGTCCCGCTTTCTTCATTCGGTGACTTCTCTATGTCTCTTAGTGCGCCGTGGAAAAGTCTTTGGTTGTTGCGGCTGGTTCAGATGAATTCGCGGAAAAAATCGTAACTTGAATTTCCCGCCCCCCAACCGTGATTAGTTTTGTTAAATAGTTTTAAAGTAATGAGACACGAGAATATAACATTCGCGTCAGACCAGAATTCGCAGAAACAATTACTGAAAATTTCAGTCCAATCTGAATGAAAAGAGGATACTTCCCCAAGTGACAATGAAAAATGTACAAGTCACAACTTTGGCGACCGATTCCACTGCTCGCTTCAGTGTGTCCACCCACCGATCTCTATTATGTCTTTCTGCTTTCCCCGCTCACATCTATCTGTCATCTCTGCCTACATCTACCTATCTTCTTTTCTCTTGTCACGGCGTGCTATCGACTCGCTCTAGAAAACTCCCCCCCCCCTTCGGACCTCTAGGCTCCCTGATTCATCCTTTCCCTGAATATTCGCTGTCTTATTGGAGAAAGCTTCCTACGTCGTGGTTAATTCCTCACCAAATGGTGGTCGAGATTTCATGGAATTTTCCCTCCCTGACACTGACAAAAGCTGATAGTCGTCGCATGTGTGCAACCACGCGACGCTTTGGCGCCTGCGTTAACTTCACCATCCGTTACCAATTAATCAAATGCGGCGACTTATTGCAAGACCAGGCCTGTTCTGGAAGCAGGGTGCAGGCCTCCGGGAAGAGGGTGCAAACAAATACTACCCAGAGGCGAAGCTGCTTCTCCCATCGGCGGGTGCAGGCTCGAGCGGTCGGTCGCGATTAATCGCAAAAGAAGAGCTTTCTCAATCTTACTCAACGTTTCCTTCCATGCAATCGGATTTCACATAAAGTTACTCTGATGTACCGCCACAATATGTTGTGTTGTGTTGTGTTGTGTTTTCAGCTTTATTCTGTTTTGTGCTAAATGTTAATTCCAACGACTTCAGTTAGTCGCCTAGCTACATATGCCTTCAGCCACTACAATTATTTAAACATTTTCAAAGGAAAATGCAGTTGCATAGTTGCAACTAGATATATTATTTTATTTAATATTAACTACATGTTTTTAGTCAGTTCATGTCAGAGTAATATGAAATCCTCTGAAGATAACATTTACAGACAATGCGTCCGCCTCACATTCTATTCACGCGGTGGTCCTTCGAGTTTACAACAAAGCTATCAAGGGAAGTAGAAGGGGTTGACAAAATGCTCACACGAGCTGCTTCGTCACACCACGGCCTCTCAAGGTATCCCCTAACATTATCATAGGAGCTGCACACCAAGCTATTGACTCTTACGAGGTCAAATTAAATAAGAAGAGAGTCCCCTGGTGGAACAACGAATCCTGGGAAGCTATTAAAGTAACTAAACCCTCAATAAATTTAAAAGAAGAATGACTATAGAGAACAAGACTGCTTGCAAGAAAATCAGGTCTCACGCCATTAATCTGTGCCAACTTACTTGAAATCTGCAAACAGACAACTGACAATGTTTATTCAACCTGTGGTGATTCATATTACAAATAATACAAGCGAGGACCTCGATTAAATAAACACGTGTCCGTATGTTGCTCGTATTGACTTCAAAGAGAAAGTAAACAACAAAATGTTATGCAAGTGAGGACTACCTGAAGTGAACTGGCACAGTTGTGAAGATGTGTTCAAGCCAATGGAATAATCTCAAAGCAAGGACAACTCATAAGAAAACTGGTGAATTTTTTGTCCTCAAAACTCACGCAAACCTCTCACGTCGTGAACGAGTAACCCTTTCATGCATTAGAGCAAGCCATACCAAATTTTCCCGTAGCCTTATACTGGAGAAAAACATAACCCTGTATGTTTCTCTTGAAATTATCCGCTGAACATTAATCACATCCTCCAGGAATGTCCCCAATTAATACCATCGGAACTCAATTTTTTGAAACAGTTTTAATTGTATTCTAAGTGGTAATACATACCAAAGCAATTTTTAAAAAAATGTTTCGAAATAGGAGTTTTGGGCTGTATTTAACTGCAATAGAATAATGTAATATCTTACTCCTTTGTGTTATAATTAGCATTGATATAACTGGTGAAACTTTAGATAGTAAATGACATCTGAATTCATTTTACAGATTCGGATGATATTGCTAGACGAATGCGGTGGCGATCTGCTCGCGTTGACAGAAATTGGAGTTTGGGAGTCTTCGTTAGTCGTAGAAAAATATACTGAACAATCGATATCTAAAATAATTTAATTTTCTAAACAGTTATTCAGTAGTCAGCACCGACGATGTTACAACATGAAGAGATTCAAATACATGGCCGTCGACACCTTCTATCTTTTTATGAAGGACTAGATTTTAGCACTACTTATAATAATTGTTCATTCAATATTCAGATTTACTACAATTTTAAGATAAAAATAAGAATTCTTTAATTGAACGGTTGACCATTACTTTCGTATGTGTTATTTATCTTATTTGTAAATGTTCCTCATGTTGTTTGTCATGTTTCCGAAGTTAAATAAATAGTTTGAAGATCACATGATACCTTACTTGCCGGCAGATGTTAATTCATTAACGACCGGCGATCGTTATAATTGCATTTTCATTCCTCTGTTGGGGTGCGTTATGCAGTTACATTTACAGGACACACATATTATCACGAAAAATATATTTTTTTAAACTTTTCATTAATATTGCAAAAAATTAATATATCAATACTATTTATACAGTCCAACAGTTTTTTAATACTACCAAGTATATTAACTAGTTGTGCTACAGAATTGTAGACTTTCCCGTATTAGTTTTCTATTTCCTTTGGTCTCGGCTAGCTGCTCGGTCTTGCTACATACTTTCTATTGCCAGCTGCCATCTACCGCCCCCCAAGGTACATTTTTTGACATTTTGTTAATTTTTCGGTTTTGCTCATAGAACAGAAATATTAACGTTATTATAAAGATTATTAAAGAACACTAAAGCCTCCTAAATGTCAATTTTCTTTGATAAATTTGGAGCCGTTAAAAAAATGGTGTTGAAAACCTACAGTAAATTCGAAATTTGAAGCTCTTTTTACACAAAACTATTGAGTTTTCGAAAAAAACTTCATATGACATTTCAATCATTTCCAGTCACAAATGCAATAGTGTTTACAAATCGCTGAAAATGTGCATATTAAAGGCGTGAGGGTAACAAAAGACTACAGAAAAATTAATCCTACTCTGTCATCTTAAACAGTACAATTAGAACTATCTGTTGGAAAAATTTTGAGAAAATATTTGAAGCCGTTTTTGAGAAAATGGCGTTTGAGCGTTCTGAAAATATAGAATTTTGGGTTCATTTTCAAGGAAAACTGTTGATGTTTCTAGAAACTTTGTCTGACATTCTTTAAAGCACGTGTACTCATAAATACATTTATGTAAATAAATTGCCGCTAACCTAAATATTAACGACGTGAGAGACCAGTCAAAAATACATTTCTGTATTTTTTTAAACAATAGAGAAATATGACGTTTATGTCATTTATAGTTTAGTGAATTATAAGTTTAGAAAAAGTTTAGTTAGAGAAAAAAATTGGAGTTATTTTTGAGAAAATCTTGTTTTTGTAATTTTATTAAATTCCAAATATTGAACGCAATATTGCTCGAAAACTACTGAAACTTTCAAAAATGTACATGACCTTTATGAAAGAACTAATTATGGACAACAAATTTTATATGAAAGAAAAACCAACCTCAATCTTCAATTTTGTAGTTGTAGAAAGTCGCGAAAAAAATTGAAACTTGCAATTTTCTCAAATTCGTACTTAACCGCTAAAATCGGATCAATGGCATCTTTATAAGTGTATTTTATTCTATTCTTTCAAGAAATTTAAAGAAAAAAACTGAGCCTATGTTGAGAAAATTTTGAAAATGTCCGGGAGCTTCATGTAAAGTGCCCCAAAATTTTAAACAATGTTTTTCATAATCTCAAAACCTTGACTCGAGTCAGGTGGAAATGGGTTTCTTCGATTTGGAAAAATCCTACGCATGGTTTAGGCGCTAGTGTTGTTCACAGATGGACAGACGGACGTTTTGAAAGACGTTTTCGGTGTCAAGGACAACACGTTTTCGGTGTCAGGACCCCAGAATGTGTACTTCCGTTGACATCTCGAAATCGATTTTTCGCAGCATTATACTACGTACATTACTCCGTAAATACGTATGTATACGGAAAAGAAAAAAAAAAGGTTTTTCCATAAAGCAACTCGTGTATAGAAAACCAACCTATTCACGGCATCTTTTCCTCTTCTTTCCCGTAATCGCAGTGTCTAAGAACGTGAAACAATATACACTGTTACTCACGCGTGATTTTTAATTCTGAAAACATTTTTTAGCACTCCTGCTTGGAAATAGAACTTACCTTCACTGTTTATTGATTGGAAAATGTTACTTAGCGGTACACACACGACAAAACGGGCTTGGCAGTAAGCGAACTGTAAAGAAGTTATATAAAACAGTGAGTAGGTAGAGCGAAATCAACATAATGCTTAGGCGAGATGAATCAACATGTAGCTACTTCGCTCTCCGGGAGACGCCACGTTTTAGGCACAGGTGCCAATGTTTCGGCCGCCATTCAGAGATATTCCTCAGGGCGAAATGCTAAGACCTTCCTCAGGGCATTTCTTCTTGAGGAAGGTCGTAGAATAGCATCCGAAATGTTGTGGCTCATGAATCAACATGGTCTGCACCTCTCATTTTTAGAATAATACCAAGAGAGAGTACAGTATTCAAGTTTCCATGAGTTCGTGCAAAAACGCCTTTAACCTGACCACGTCATTAATACATTAAAATTGGTCTTTTAGAGGGGTGGTCTGCTTAAAGGGTACATCGCTCCATGAAACTGTACGCACCTCTGCTGCCGCGAATATTATGATACGAATCGTATCACTATTCTGGTTTCAAATGAAAGCTTTACTAGGGTATTACATCATTATATTGCTTTGATCACCCGCGTTTATTAAGTAATATGATTAAAAAAGAATAGTAAAGTCAGTGGCGTAGCGTCGGTATCTGCCCGAGTCGGAGGAAAATTTCGCCGCCATCTTTAGGTATTTTAATTTAAAAGACTGAAATGTAGAATGTAGAAAGAAGGAGAATAAAAGCATGAGTTGGATTTGTCAAAGAATAAGTAGTCAAAGATGGTATGTTCATTTAAATCGGTCCGAATCGAATGTGCGACAAAAATATGAAATGGAATGATTGAAATTTTTACAAAATATTATTATTATTATTATTATTATTATTATTATTATTATTGTTGTTGTTGTTGTTGTTGTTGTTGTGCAATTTTGCCGCCCCCGGTGCGGGCCGCGCTGCCGCCCTCACTACTCTACGCCACTGACTATAGTGTACTTTAACAATTGTTCTTCTTCAGGTAATGAGTTACAGACAAAAGACGGTCTCATGATTATCGTAATCCTGGAGTATTATTTTTCTTCTGTGAAATTAATTTTTAACTTTTAACGCGATATTTTCTCTACATTTCCTGGAAGACCTCCCCTTCGGCGGTATTGTGAAATCTCTTGCGCACGAACTATGTTACTTATTTCACAGACACCGGAAACTGCTTGGCTCATAGTAGTTCGCGAACTATCGGGTTTATTATTTCAATGAGACGTTTTCCGGTCATTTTAAAGGGAATGGAATGTTACATTACAACAAAAATTCGTGGTCGTTGATCTTGAAGAGGAGTGGCCGACTTTAAAGGGTTAAAAATACATTGGTTTCATGGAATAATTATTCCGTTCCGTAGAAAGCTGCTCTAGAGAAAGAGCGGTCTTCTTAAAGAGGTGGTCGTGTGAAGTTTCACTGTATTAACGTGTAAGTTTCCATGAACTCGTGCTAAAAATAAAGTACGTAACTCGTACGAAAATGCGTGTTGTGTTCTCATTTCAAAATGGCAGGACGTGACACCTATCGTCTATCCTCCGTCAACATTTCATTTGAACGCCAAAAACTCACTTTCCACGCTAGTTACATAAATGCCTACCAAATATTCAAAATTAGAAAAGATGAGGCACAATAAAAATGTATGGGACGCATTGGGGTTCATTGGCCCTCTTTGAGATTCAAGGGTTCCAGAGCAAGTTATCTGCTGCCCTCTTTCCTCGGACCTACTCATAAGTATGTGTAAGTTCTCCACTGGGAAGTCTCATGGAATCTACACTACTCGTGTACCAGAAACGTTCAGCGATTTTGCATTTCGCAATGCTAGCTTCTGGCTAGACCACAGGGCGGTAGGCGGCGCTCATGTCTGATTCAACAGTCGAAGGCTACATTCGTGATGCCGTGACCTATCTCGTGTTTTCATTTGTGTACGATGCAACGCATGCTCCTCGGCAAGCGCAGAGACAAACATTGCTCTGACAACCTCGCGCGATCGTCAAGAACGTAGATCCCTTTTCCTTACTGAATACGGAACCACACAGGTTTAGCTAATAAGAGTGGTTTGCTCTAGCAAAAACCACATTTTGTGGGTCTGTACTACTGAAAAATAGTTGACGACAAAACGTTTGTCTGTCCGTCTGTAGCCAATTCAAGTGCCTAAACCCTTCATATATTTTTCATCAAAATTGGTATTCCGTGATCAATCTCGACGAACTTGAGACCCTGCGAATTTTGAAACGGACAATTCGATTTTTTTGCGGGAGGGGGGTCCTTTACGTGAAAAATTTCTGGATTAAGCTTTTCTTCGGAAAGAGTGTATTTTACAGTACTTTCTATTGAAACGTATGAAAAACTTTTTGGAGTTTGCAGCATGTACGTGTAAAACACTATTATATTCCCGTGACGTCGTCATATAAGCCAAAGTAGAGTTTTTAGCACTGCACGAAGAAGCAAAGAACGAAACAAATTGGTTTCAGGCAATACAAGCCAGTTCACACACATATTCTCTTACACCGTGGTAAACACGTACCAGTGGCGGGAAAGAAAGAATGACCTCTTCACATAGTCTTCTTTATTGTCTTTTTTGACATATAATTATCGCATAATATTTTTGCTTTGATATAAAAGGGAAAATGTGTAAATTTATAGTTCATAGTTATCAGGTAACTTACTTTGATCTAGCTTAACCGGTGCGCACTTTTGAATCGCTTTGAGGAAATTTCAACGATTTCTCCTCATGCGTAGTAATCGTCCATATCACACAGCGTTGCAGCGACCAGAGGAAGAAACGTTTTTACTTTCCCGTACACGTACGTATATATGTAGTATCGGGAAAGTTATGTAATGGTGCGCGAAAAAACAGCGGGTTTTCGGCAAAAAAAATCCATTGTCGGGCCGTGTTAACGAAAAAGTGGATAAATCCAGTTGCTAAATTAAAAAAAAAATCCTCTAACACGTGGTGCAGCCAGACCCCTATTTTGTGGGTCCTTGACACCGAAAAATCAATTGACGGCAAAACGTCCGTCCGTCCGTGAACACCACTAGTCACGATTTTGAAAAACTTTCTTCAAAATTGGGCGGTACTTCATATGAAGACCCCCGGTCATTTTGAAATTTTTTCTCAATTCTTACATTTCTTGTAAGAATAGAGTAACATACACTTATAAAAGGGGCATAGGTTCGATTTTCTCGGTTCTTCGATTAACTGTAAATTTTCGAAAATTTCAAAAGTATCATTTTTTCTCCTTCCTACAACTACGAAATTGAAGATGGAAGTTTTACTTTCAAATACAATTTGTTCTGCGTAGCGAGTTCTTTCATTAAGGTCACGTACATTTTTTTGAACTTTTAGTATTTTTTGCGGAATAATTGCGTGCAATATGTGCAATTTAAAAAATAACAAAAACAAGATTTTCTCAAAAACCTCCAAATTTTTCTTTAAACTTTTGGTAGGGATAGGACTAAATGTACTCAGACATAAACGCCATGTTGCTCTATTTTTTAACTTGAATCACGTCGTTAATACATACATTAGCAGCGATTTGTTACCATTATTATATTTATGAGTACACGTGCTTAAAATAATCTCAGATACAGAGTCTCGAAAACTCAATAGTTTCCTGTCTGGCTCAAAATTCCGCATTTTCAGCAACGGTTAAACGCCATTTTCTCATAAATAGCTCCACATTTTTCTTTCAAACTTTTCGACCGGATAGTGCTTATTGCAATCTCTACTATGACAAGAAGTTTAATTTATGGTATTTTTTTGTTTTTCAAACAATAACTCAAATGCTTTTTTTTATTTGAAAGATATCTCACACAATTAATACGCACTTTTCTAGCTATTTGTAAACAATATTGTATTTTTATGATAAATAAATATATTGCCTGGTATCAATATATTTATCTGTCTGGTATACAACATCTTTATCATAATAATAGAAGGTATCTACCTCACCAGCGATCTAATTAATAATATTGTATTTGTGAGTAAAGGTGTTTAAAATGATTTCTTATGAAGTTTTTCGAAAACAATTTTCTGAGATAAAGAGCTTCAACTTTCGAATTTACAGTAGCGCAAACACCATTTTCATTAAAACAGCTCCAATTTTTCAAAGGCAATTGCCATTTAGAACGAGGTGTTACTGTTCTTTCATATTCTTAAAAGAATATTTCCGTTTTACTATTAGGAAATCCAAAAAATTAGAAAATGTCAAAAAATGTACTTTAAGCGGCTATAGATGGCAGCTGGCATGAGTACGTGGCAAATCCGAATAGCTAGCCGAGAACAAAGGAAATAGAAAACAAATAAGGAGAGTCTGTGCCATTCTGTAGCGCCACTAGTTTTAATGGAGCCTGAGGGAAGGAGTTCTTCCTGTCAAATGGTCTGTCGTTTATGCTTTCGATCAACGCCTGGCCGCTGCTCGACGGGCATGAGTCATGCCTAACCCAAGGGCCTGCACTTACGCAGACACAATGTGAAATTCCATCTCGCTCTGTGGAAGCACCGTGGACTGGAGTAAACCCAGGTGAAACGGCAAATCGAACTGATGCGAGTCTCCTTCCCTTTTTCAATATCAAGGCGACAAACAGCTACTTTGCTCTACAAATCGCTTTGATATTCAGTCAGTGAATAGGCGTGGCTAAAGAAAGTATTTTTGTTGCCCTCCATTCACAACGAAATTCGAGAGTCAACTGTAGGTTGTTTTCTGCCTGTTTAGTAGATTTTTTAGTTTTTTGTCTTCGTGTAAAATGAATAAGAGCAAATTTTTGAAAATATTTTCTACAATTTAGAAGTCAGTTTAAAATAACAGACCTTTAAATAAACCCAAAGGCTGTTTTTTTAATACATAGAAAAGTCTTCCAACTCCGTCTAAGTTATCTAAACGTGTCTGCGGCACCAACAGGGGGAAGGAAACGGCAAATTTCCACCACGTGGTAGGATAATGCGTCCTGGTAACAGGATGTGAACAAAGGCAAATTCTTCCGTGATTTCCATGCGTTCTATTTTGAATTTGGGTCGCAGCGTTCAGAAGAGAAAGCGTGATCATTCAATGGCGCTTCCGTACATTTAGACTGCGCAAGTCGAAGCTCTGGAGAAGGCACGAACCCGAGGCGCTTCGAGCCATACACACTGTGATCAAAAGTATCCCGACACGTGGCTGAAAATGACATATCAGTTCGTGGTGCCCTCCATCGGTAATGCTGGAATTCAATTGAGGTTACATTCTAATGACAGCTTCCACTCACGCAGGAATACTTTCAATCTGGTGTTCTACGGTTTCTTGGGGAATGGCAGTCCACGGGCATTCTTCACGGAGTGCTGCACTGAGGAGAGGTATCGATGTAGGTCGGTGAGGCCTGGCACGAAGTCGGCGTTCCAAAACATCTCAAAGGGTGCGATAGGATTCAAGTCAGGACTCTGTGCAGGTCAGTCCATTACAGGGGTGTTATTGTTGTGTAACCACTCCGCCACAGGACGTACAGTATGAACAGGTGCTCGATCGTGTTGGAAGATGAAATAGCCATCCCCGAATTGCTCTTCAACAGTGGGAAGCAAGGTTAAGGGTGTACAGATTAGGCTAATTTTTAGCAGAGGTGACGAGAGTTCAGGGATATGCTGGTTAAAACAAAACATGTTCTGGTTTTGCAGGTTGTTATGTATACATATACATATCAAGGAATTCTAATTTTATTCCGTCCAGAACCTTTTTTCAATATCTAGAATACGAAGGTTGTGTTGGTTAAATGTGTGATTGTTATATGATCAGCAAAGTGTGGGACTGTGGAAGTGTTGCTTTTCCATGCTTGTTCGTGTTCTTTGATTCTCTGTGAATTTTCGGCCGGATTGTCCTATTCCAGTTGTTGCAAGTGAGAGCATACAATATCCGCATGTAGACCCCGCTCAAGAAGGTAAGTGGGATTGGGTCTTTAGTGTGGACTAGTATTTTTTGTAATGTGAGTGTTCTAGAAGGTATTAAGAGAAAGGGGTTCTACATAAGGGATGGAGAGGTACGTGGCTGTAGTGTTCTTGTCAATTGGTGTGAGAGTGAGGTGAGCGGGTGCTGATTGTGTTGTTTTTTTTATTTTTACTATTTATATGTCAATGAAATTACGGTCGTACTTTGGCTACATGTTTTTTTGCTGTTTATTTATTATTTCGTGTTTTCTGGAGACATGGCTGTTGAAATTAACCGATGTACAAAGCCATAGAAGGCTCTTGGTCAGCGTGATCGCTTTCCACTACGCGGCCTCGATTTCGATTCCCAGTCGAGCCAAAATTATATTGTGCGTTTTCCTTGCAATGTCCCAGTATACGGTGCTGCGAGACTATGAGAAAATTTACTTTTCAGGTTGAGAAGACCGAAATTCGGCGTAGGGATGTCTACGTGCTAAGCACACGTACCCCCTTAACCCATGGCCGCGAGGCAGGGACGTCGTTGGTATTCGTATGCCTGAGCCCGTTCACGGACTGCCGAACGTACGTACATACATAGCATAGCATGGCATGGAAGGCTGCGCGTGTGTATGGGAGCGTATTGTGAAATGTGTGTAATTGTGTATGTGTAGATGGGGTTTCTGAATATGTTGAATTTATGATGGTCGTGCACTAGCATGATGGTGGGATCAAGGAATACTTCCTCTCATTATTTGTAACTTTTGTGTTTCCGAATATGCAGAGAGTTCAATGAAAATCGAACGTGCGTTATTTTTATAAGCGTATTTCGCACTATCTGATATACAAGTTCAAAGGAAAAATTTGGAGACGTTTTGGGGAAAATCTTATTTTTAAATTTGCCGTTATTTCACGTAAAGTTGCGCATAATCTACTCTTACATTGAAAAAACCTACATCACCATTAAAAAAAGTATTTTTGAAGAACAGTTTTTATTAAGAAAAACTCTCTACATTGAATATTGTAATTGTAGGAACACGCTAGAAACTAGTGGTGCTAAAACAGCTCATACTTTCTTGCCCCTTAGTAATGGTTATGTGATATTATACTGCGTTTCTCACTGTAAGCGCCGACAACAAAGCGCGTATGCAGCGGTTTGCACTGCCAACAATGGGCACATTTTTTTTATCAATTCTTGCTAAAAGCGCCATTTTGCCACTGTTTTTTAAATTTGCATTCTTATGTTATGAAAGTTCTTCTAAAGCGTTCTTTATGGAACACTTTTGCTTGTTTCAAATACATACAATTATTTTTCGCCATGTCTCCAAGATGTTTAAAGTTCATTATTAAATGGTTTACTTTCTTTTAAATGAAAACTTACAATCAAACAAAACCATAATTAGTATCTTCATAAACTATTAAGAAATTAAGCAGTTATAGATGCCACGGAAAGCAGTAAAGCGGAAAGCCCGCTAACACGTTTCATCTTTGCTGCCAAGTTCGTAAGGTAGATTTTTGAAAAAATACTAATGAAATAGTAAATGAACGAAAACTATTATAAACATTGTTTTAAATATCCAGCTCATCATACAGACAAGCAAGGATACTTTCACAAATAAATGCAACATCCAGAAATAAAGGTCTTCCAATATATCCCATTATGAATGTCATTATGCGTATATCGCATTATGAATGTTAATGCTAACACTATTGCTTGTGTTCCAACATGTGTGAACATGAAATGATAACTACATTGACATGAAATGTACCTGAGGAAGCGATAAACCATGTCGCGAAACGTACTTCCTGTAGAAAAAATTCAATTTAATGGAAACCAAATACATACAGTGAAATTATTTTAGCATGATGGTCGAAGGCTCAGAGATGTCGGATGAGTTCATTCCCCAAACTTAGCGGTTTAGGGCGGAGCGCGTCCCTTCGCAGCACCCTTTGCAATAATTGCAAGCATATGTAGTCACAAATGCAATAATGTATACAAATCGCTGGTTGTGTAAATATTAACGTGAGAGCTTGATATAAAAAATATCCTTTTATGTAATTTAAAAACAACAAAAGAATACTGCAAAATGCAGCAAATACATTTCACTAAACCATCGATGTGTTGTTTTAACACCGATGTTTTTATACCTAGTTTAATAATATCTAATCAATTTGAGGATCTGTATCAAAAACCAATATTTAAATCGAATCCATACTTGCCAAAATATCTTCCTAAAAATATATTCTTAAAGTCCGGTGGTTTATTTCAAATAAACAAATTATGTATGAGTTAATTATTCAAACATTTTTTTTATTTCGGCCAAATTCTAACACAAAATTAATAATAATCCACCTGCAATGCATTTTCAATTAGGCAAATACAATCTACATCGAAATGGACCCAATAGCAAATTCCCAAGACAATTTTTTGACCCTCCGTTATCGCTCTTCATAACATTTCTAACTACTTTCTTTCTACTTCTAATACTACTAATATTAGGTCATGATGAATGAGCTT
Source organism: Gryllus longicercus (assembly GCA_038098605.1). Classification (NCBI taxonomy): domain Eukaryota; kingdom Metazoa; phylum Arthropoda; class Insecta; order Orthoptera; family Gryllidae; genus Gryllus; species Gryllus longicercus. The sequence goes on from JAZDUA010000133.1 coordinate 2,451,423, forward strand.
CTCTTATAAACAAGCTGCGAATTTTTGTCTATTTTTTTCCGTCACTGGAAAATGCTATCTTTTATGTTACTGATTTTGAGGCATATGCGAAATATATTGTCTACAAATGCCTATTTTGTGTGTAAATGCTAATTGTTGCATATTCTTGTATTTATTGATCAAAATACAATTATCCCTTACTGAATTTTTTTTAATGTACGGTTTAATCCTCCAAAGTACAGAGAAATCGAATGACAATCAATAAATCTAAGTTTCGTTTTACTGCCACTACAGCGCAGGTATTTCCTATTATGAAATACGAGCAAAATCACTGGTGGTGGTGGTTACGTTAATTTTACTTCGAAGTTTTAAACATGTTACCCCTCTAAAACGTCTCCAAATGTTTTCTTAAAATTTTCTCTTCCTATGTATCAAAGGGTGGTAAACAAATTGGTGCTGGCTCCATTTTTAGCCAACTCTATGTTTCTGAAAATTGCAAAAAATTAGCATTGCAAAACAATATTGAATACGGTTATTTTTGTTTTAAACGAAATCTGTCGTAAAAAATTAGATTTAAAAAAAGGTTATTTATAATTTTTTAAAGAATTTTTTGTATAATTTCTGCTTGAAATTAATTCAAGTTACAAAACTAATTCTCAAAACCGCTACAGCTTTCTTTATTTTCTTCTACGCATAGAACAAGGGACGCTTAAAAAACGATGAAGGCTTCATTTTCGTTGAATTTTTGAGAATTGCAAATGTTGATTTTTTTTAAAATAATGTGAGGAAGTATGTGCTGTAGTAGCTCCATTAGTTACATTTGTGTAATGCATGGGGATTGAAAGTATATCATACAATGTTTTCATTTATGTTTAAATTTAGGGTGAGAAAAATATCGTATGAGCAGCATTTAAGTATCAGCTTGTATTTTAATGAAAAGCTAAAAGGTAGTTACTACGATTCAGCCTTTTTTTGTCCAAATTTCCATGACAACGAAAGAGAGGATTTCTACGAGGATTTGTCAGGATAATGATAAAAGCAAGCATTCCATGAATGTAGCAATATTATGCTACCTTCAGAAACTTGCTAAAGCGCATAAATAAGGATAAGCAAAATTTATAGTGCCACAGTAAATGCCTATTTTACATTTTTTAAATGCCTATTTTACTTTTTTAAATGCATATTTGACATTTTTAAATGTCTATTTTGCTTGCCTATTTCTACAGTTTTCGTGTCTATAAATCCGCATATTACTTATAAAGCTACATAAATTTACATAAATAAAGGAATTGTTCATCATCTGCTGCCAAGACCTTACCTGGCCAAAGGCATTGTAAATATTCAATGAACCACTAACATTAAAGTTCTCGTGAAGGACGTAATTTGACGGTGATCGTGTTTATTATTATACAATTAGGATTTAACTGACAAAATGAAGTCAAAAATATTCAGAATCACTTACAACCCTTTCAGTATGTAATTGTAATATGCAAAATATGAAACTATATTTATTGGAGAAAACTATATTATTTTTCACCCTTCTTGATTCTGGCCTGAAGGATGCTCAATTTATGGATATCTGTAAATTATTATATTTTTTCGTTATTATGGTCCTTTTTATTAAAAAATGAAATATCAACCATGTAAAGTATCGATGTAACAAAAACATTGGCTTTAATATATCGGTGTCAAATGCACTGATATTTTTATATAAAACATCGATATCGAATCTTGAAAACATCGGCATTCATGTTGCATCCCTAATACAAAACGGTCTCTATATTGTAACACTTTTAGATTTATTCAGTCAAAAAAAAAAAAAAAAAAAAAAAGTAAAAACTATGTGCCGTAGGGGGGAAAAGATTATCTGCGCACGTTTTTTTGAGTTCCAGAATTCCTGCCCGTCATTTTAACTATAAATAGTTGAAAAATGAGTAAAAGTTTAACATAAATTAATAAAAATAAATTTTAAAAATCGCAAGATTAGCAATATTTGAAAAATAGTAATTTTTGTTTCCGAGTTATAGAAAATTTATTTGTATCGATACACGAATTGCAAGTATGATTTTTCTGCATTGCTAACAAAATAGCAACTTGCCCTTACCTTTACTCTTACTATTACAAGCAAAAGGAGAGTTCAACAAAACGTGCGTCTAGTGAAGTTACATTTTCGTCCAGAAGTAAAACAAGGGTCCATCTCGGCATTTGCTCAATGGATCAGGGAAACTGGACAAAAACCTGATCGAGATGGGGGTCATTGACCCGGAAGCTGAAGTACATTATTTGTTACAAACATTAAGTCTTTTAAAAAAATATACAATACAAATGTAAACTAATTCATTATATACCACTGTTTGTTACAATAAACATTATTTTTCTTTTTTATAATCAGTATAGTCTCCAATTGTATAGAAACAGTTATGCATCAGAAAAGATTAGCAAAAACACTGTAAACAGTATCCAATGAAAGTGATATAATACGCAAGTAGTATGCGAGAAAGTAAAAATAACTAGTACATTCATTATGGGATGTTGCTTTAGATGCAATGAGATCTACTTATTATAATTGTTTTTTAAACTAAGTCAATTTGACCCCTTGACCCTCGCCCCTTGGTTCTGCCCATGATGAAAACAGCCGGCGCTATAACCAGAATGCACTACTAGAGTAACGTTTCATACTTTGAAAATATAGTTTCAATATCTCAAAATATCCCAATTCGATAAAGCTATATACATCGTATATCTACGGCACACAACTATCAGAGACCATTTCCTCAGTACGACCTTCTACCAAAATTTCGTAATCTAAGGTTACCATACGTCTTCTTTTCCCCGGATAGTCCTCTTTTTGAAATAAGAAAATCTGTTCGTATGGATTTTACAAGTAAGGACGAAATGTGTTCTCTTTTTAGTAGAAAGAGTGTACTACTTTTAAATGCTACCTTGATATAAGATGTGGATAAGGATACTGCGCTTGTTTGAACTTTTTCCGAGTACCCATAACTTAACACTCCATTGTTGTGTAAACAAATGTCATTCAACTTCAACAGTATCGCTTACGTAACAACCACTAAAATCCATAGATCAACGTGATCTAGATTTACGTCCATTTCTCCCTGAAATGCGACGTTACTTCCTTCAGCTGGTACAACATATCGTACAACGTGTTGCATGATGCTGCTAGTTTTATGTGGAGTTAATACTGTTCTATTGGCCTGTAGAGTTAATACTGCTCTTAGGTGTTTATGTTTCGAGCAGGTTACCAAAAAGAAAATGCCTGTTTAGTGACATACTTAAAAATTCAAAGCGTTTGTTGCAAGATTCAAAGCAAAGCAAAGTTTTAATTGTTGAGGGACATTTCATCATCCACCAAATACTTCTGGTATAGAAGTGGAAAAGACTAATGATAATGAAGTGGGCCTATTGTGTGATTGTGAAAGTGATGACAATGGTTGAAGTATTTATTTTGTCGGTAGTAAGTATTTTGTCTCAAAGAAAAATAAATTATTAAATTGAAACCATTTAATATAAAGCGCTCTCTTTTTTATAACGAATGTCCTTTTCCACAATAGAAGTATGGCAACCCTATCGTAATCACATTGAAAAGAGTGTGAAAATGTGATAATTTAGAAGAGTTAATTCAAGAGTAAAAATCACACCAGCATAATGTACTAATATTTACGTCACTAAGGCTTCATTACTACATCACAGCCTCTTGTTCTTTGACGCTCAGAAGGTAGTGCTACCAATGAGTAAAATTAAGAAGCATATTTCCGAGGTTCATCAATGGGAAATTAAACTTTATTCAGTTTAAAATGACGAAAACATAAAATTTTGAATTGTTGGAATTGGAGTGCCAATAAGAACAGGCTGCATTGAATCTGAGGCAATAAATTTTTGTCAGATGCAAATGCCTTCACCAAGCGCATTATGAGTTAAAAAACTGAGAGACGTGGCTCAGGTTATCAACTTGTCGCTGCAGTGCCTCTGACCGGAAGGTGCTAGGTTCGTGTCCCGAGGGTGGGCCTATTTTCGACACTAGCAAGATAGGCCGATGTCTGGAGAAGTATTGTAGCGGCCGGCTGCTCTGATCGGTAGTTTTCCATTTTTTTTCTCTTCTTCAATATCAGGGGAAAACCGGAGTAGTACCCTAACAATTGGGCCACGTATAGAGCGCGATCTTTCCTTCCCCTTCCTTGTCCAATCCTCCCCCTTACTTACACACACATTTACATCCACTATACTAAGCACATATGCCGGGAGACCGATCGGGAGCTTAGAGCTTGTCCCGTTTGGGGCGGTGCGCCGTGAGAGATACCTGGTTAGCGGTAACCCCGCCAGCCGATATGTGGTTCGGCTAGTGATACCCCAAAAGAGATACCAGCTTTGAAGAAATGCGAAAATAACATCTCCACTTTCTGTAGATTTACGTGCTTTTGAGGTCGAAAGAATGAACTATTGTTAATTTTATGAAGGAACACTCTGGTTCCCAAGAGTCAAAACTGGTTGCTAATCAAAGATAAAGACATCGAAAGGCATAAAGTATATGCCTTTTATTTGTTTTATTGTTCTCTAGAACTTTTATTTGTTTTATTGCTCACCATGAGATACGCTTTGCAAAAAGAAATAATATTGCTAAAAAACGAATGAATATAATTCACTTTTGCATGCTTAAACTTTTGGATTATTTTTCAATACTAGTTTTACTTAAAGATTCCTTTCAGCATGACGAGACAACGTGCATCATCAGATAAGTGGATGCATCATCAGACAGATGGCTGCGTTTCCTGTTACTAAAGGAATGCGGGAGATCCGTATTTTCAGACTTCTCTTCTAGTACGGGAAAATATAATATGGCATTTAATTTCTCAAAGTTTGTGAACCCATTTCCTGAACAGTGGTTTTACTGCCACCGTCAGAGTCAAACACTGAACAGAGAAAAAGTTCCGAAAGTCTACATATATTTCGTGAGGGGTGTGTGACGTCAACGTAAAGACTTAATGGTTTTAGTGGCATTACAATTAAAATTCCTTTAGTTTCAGGTATCATAAAGAAATCATACATCAATATGAAATGCAATTTTCTTGTTATACTTAAAAGAGAATGTAGGAAGCACAGGAATATACTTTAACCCGCATTTACTGCAAGCATCTACTGGTAGCTTATTATTCCCAATTTTAAGAATATCTTTCTGAGTAAACAGTGTAAACAATCACATTGAATTAACACAATCCATTTCTTGTATCATTGATATGACAAGGAAATTCGTTTGGTAATTTATTTAATTGAATATTTGCTTTACCACCGGGAAAACTACAAAAACGGATATTATTATAAGGCATTTTCATGAAGTAAATAACTTTAAATGCTTTTAATACACTATTTTTTGAGCATTCACTAAAATACAGTTAATTTTATGTGTGTTCCGTAAAAATTGCCCTTTTACCAAAAAAATAGTTATTAGTTAAATCATCAAAACAATTCTTATTGGAAAAATATCATCCAAGTCTAACACATTTAATATACTAGTAATGAAATGCCATCTCAAATTCACTTTTTCGGAACAATCTCTGTTTGAGAAGAATTAATTTTTTAATGTAATAAACGCGGACCAACACATTAATAGGATTAATGAGAATGCATTTATTTTGGCTCTTATTTTTCGGTAATTTTGGCATGAATTTCTGAATGCATTACATCAAATGATTGTTCATTCTTAAACGAATTCATGAGCATGCTATTTGATCACATGCTATATGATACCTTTTGCCTCGCGCTTCAAACCGGAAATATGTCGGCGAATGCATTTTACATGAAAATTAATAACTAGTTCAACATTGGCGCTCTCGTAAATTTTTCAGTACCGGGATGTTTAATTAAGTATTATAACATACTACAAAACCTCAGAATGTAATACAATAGGCAACAACAAAAAAGCATCGAAAGATGTTCTGGCGCTTTCCGGCACCTGCACACTACTGTACTTTGCATCATCAACACATACCTACGACCCGAAATGGATCCCGACAACATACTTCTTCCAATATCATTCCGCGAGGTCTTTAGAGAGAATCGAAAGGAAAAACATGGCAGATAACACCATTGAGACCGCGACGCATAGCACCCTGAACACGACGTACTAGTGGTTTCTCAAATACGTTAATACAGAAAATCCGTTTTAGTAAAACCTTATACGAAAGTACAATTTTCTAATAGAACAAATATCAACATTTTAAAAATATTTCCTCTATTTGGAAGTAATTTTAAATTGCAGCGTTTCAGAATTCAACATTTCAGAATGTGTCGCTGACTAGACAGCGTTTACCGCGACCATTGTGAGCGCAAAGTGCTTCATCTCTCGGGAAACGCACCGAACACGGGACGGGGCCGCGCAGGCCGCAACCTTGCCGCCGCGATGGCGCGCTTACCTCCGAGGGCCCGTGTCCGGGGGCCATGGCTGGCGTCGGCGGCCCCTCGCGGGGCGGAGGCGCGCGGCCGCGTGCGGGGGAGGTCGCCCGGCAGGGGCGGCGCTCGTTTCACCGACGAGGGTTCGTCGCCCCGGCGGCGAGGGCCGCAAGGGTAGCGAAAGCGGCGAGGCCGGACACGCGTCTCCCACCGCTCGCCGCCGCCGCCGCCGCCGCCTCCTCCTCCTCCTGCGCCGCCGCCGCCGCCGGCGTCGCCGCCGCCGACTTCGCGTCCTCCGCCCCCGCGTCCGCTCTGGCCTGGCCTTCTTCCTCTTCTCCGCTGCCTCCGCCGGTGCGTCGGTCGCCATCCATCTCCCGTCTGGCTGCTGGGCCGAGCCGCCGCCGCCGCCGCCGTCGCCGCCGCCACGCACAGCGCCAGCCGCCACCGGCCGGAGACCCTTGCTGCCGGCGACCAATCCGCTCCGCTCCGCGTCCGGCTGCTGTCAGTCGTCGTCTGCGCCACCGATAGGTGCCGGGCTTGTCCGCGCCAACGCGCACGCCGCGACTCGCCGCCGCCGCGCCGCCGCCGCCGCCGCCGGCCCGTCGCGACGCGACGCGACACAGAGCGCCCCGTGCGCCACCGTTTCCCCCTCCGGCTCTCCCTTTCCCGCGTCTCGCTTCGCCCCACCCCGTCCCTCCCCGCCTCACCTCCTGCCGCGCCCACACGCCGCTCGGACGCCCGTTCGGAACCGAGAGCCCTCGATCCCGCATCCGGCGACTCCCGGGCGACCGGCCGGCGGCGGACGCGGCTTCGAGGAAGGCAGCTCCTGCCACAGGTGGCGCCCCGCCACGCCCCCCTCCGCTCCGCTCCGCGCCGCGCTACGCCGCGCCGAGCCCGGCTCCGCTGCACGCCATTACAAATGCTAAGTGATCGCGCTAGCACGAATACAACCGCATTTGGGCTTCATTTGAAACACATGTATACTTCTCGCATTTTCATTAAACGTCATCAGAATGTCGTATAGAATCATCGTCGGTCTTACATAAATATTTCATTAAAAACGTTTCAGTTTTGTTTTTTATATTATACTCTAAAATAAGAAAGAGAATTACAGCAAAAGAATGCTCTGTTCGGAATTATTAAACGAATATGAATTTTTTTCCTGGCATTGTTTCGTACACGTGTCAGCACTCTTAACACATCTTTGCTTGTCGGAAACGTTCATTGCCTTTATATCGGAATGAATGGGCAAATATTCTCCTTCATGCATCCGTATATCTGTTTCACAAATTGAAATATTTGTTTGTTTGTTTGTTTGTTTGTTTTATAATGTTTAATTAACCATCTAATTTATTAATGAAAGTTTATACTTCATTGCTAAGAAATTAAGAAGAGGAATGTCAAACAATAAATACAATCAATTTCTGGAATTTTTGTCATTAGATTTAGAAGAAATGGGCTCATTAAAAAAAAGCAAAGAATGGCATTCCCCTAAAATTGTATAAAACATTAGCAGTGCCAACTGGTCTCTATGGAAGTGAAAGGTGGGTACTGAATATCAAATCCCGCAGTAGAATTCAGGCTCCTGAGATAAGATTTTCGAGATCAATATTGGTCTTTACGAGAGAACACAGAATAAGAAATGAGGATGTAAGAAATACGTCAGGGATATTTAATTTAAATGAAAAAAAAATATGGATCACATGGGCAAGACACGTTCAAAGAATGGATAACGAGGCCTAAAGGAAATTGGTCTGTTGGATGACCGAAAGCAAGATGGTAGGACCAACGAGTGCGCAACGGATCTACGATCCAATGCTTGAAGAAGAAGAAGAAGAAGAAGAAGAAGAAGAAGAAGAAGAAGAAGAAGAAGAAGAAGAAGAAGAAGAAGAGGAGGAAGAAGAAAAAGAAGAAGAAGATGATGATGATGATGAATCTATGGGCTGTTATTAGAAACTAGGCCGCTCGGATAGTCGAGCGGATGACACCGCTGTGAATGTTGGGTGTATGGCGCAGCAAAGAAGAGGAACAATGAACATACTTTTTTTTCCTTCTCTTCGTTGGAAAAGGAAACCTGAGAAGACCTCTCATCTCATGATAAAAGCTTTTCCACCAGAAAAGAGGTTGGCTCAGGGAATTTTATAAATAATTCTTATATACTCTTGGTAAATATACACCTGAATCAAACTCTTCGAATGATACATCTCAAATTTCAGTTTTTTGCCACATCCCAGAAGAAAAGTCTCGCTACCAACTTCACCGATTGAACATACAAATTAATAAGATTTGCTGATAAGGTTGAGACCTTGTATTAATTTGAGAAAAGGCGTTACCTGTACTTCGAAAAGAAATTCGTTTTCGCCCAGACGCTGCAAGATTAGCTCTGATGATTATCTCTACGCGATCGAAAAGATCTTAAGTATTAAAAATGTTGATATTAATATCTTTTTCTCAAATAAACATCCAAATTTCTCAAAGAAGGCAGTACTTGCACGAGATTGACATGGCTAAATCCCTTCTTTATGAAAGGCTAAATGAATAAGGGTGTTATTACTGGATAAGGAATAACCTCCTAGAGGAGGGGGGCAGCAGGCGAACAAGTCAAAAATTTTCAAAAGTAAGGCATGAAAGCTGGAGGCCCATATATAGAAGCTTTATTATACCAGATATTGCCCGGTGGCAGAATATAATAATTGTATAAGTGTATATATATATATATATATATATATATATATATATATATATATATATATATATGTAAAGAAAATATATTTTCTTTATTCTAAACCTTCTAAACATGTCGTGATTCCCACCCTTGGCGCGTGGTTACGAGTGGTTACGCGTAGTTGAAACTAAGGACCACCAGAGGGAATGAGTGGGACGATTGTTGAAAAATATTGAAATTAAAGTTATTAAAGTAAGTGTAAACAGAGAAGCGGTTTGTCAGCTTTAATTGTCGTTTCTCTGTTTACAGGTAAGTTTACAATTTGTTTAGGTCAAATAGTCTTTGTTAATAATGTTAATGTTATAATATTATATTAAATAATGTTAATAGACTTTGTAAATGATTGTTCATAAAAAGGAATAAAACTCTGTTTACAGGGAAACAAATTTAGCTTATCACTAACCCACATAAACAATTGTCTTATATATATATATATATATATATATATATATATATATATATATATATATATATATATATAAAGATCAATGGTTGCAGGGCAGTTCTCGTCTAACAAATGCAAATCAAGAGAATGTGGCATTATGGGAATTTAGGGCATTTTTTCATTACGGTTCGGAATTTGTTCCATTTCGACCGAAATGTTTGTGCAAAACCTTTCTCGAGATCACCCGCTGTTATCGGTTGCCATAACGTTTCGCCGTGCCAAAACTCTATTATGAATGGGTTCACGTGGCTAGACCGTATCGTTCCTGGTGATATCAGTTTACTGTATTTAGGTGACTGAAGTTCCTTCCGATTGCAGTCTGGCAGTGTATGAGTATTCCAAGATTACGAACGTATCAGGTGCTCTGCTAATCTTCGTTCTTTCAATCCACTTCCTTTGAAGAGAGAGATTGATTGAGTGATTGATTTGTTTTCGGGCGCTTGGACAGTTAGGTCCATTAATTCCGTAAGGCTAGTGCATGTAAGCCGGGTCAAGCTCTAAGCTCTGGTCTCCCGTCATGTGTGGTAGTGTAGTGCATGCAAGTATGTTTGTGTAAGTAAAGGGCGATGATGGAAGAGGAAGGAAATATCTCGCACGGTCTGTGGTTCGTTTGGCAAGATACTGCTCCGACATTTGCCCGGTGTTGGTCGGAGAAACCACTGGAAACTACCGACCAGAGCACCCGGCCGCTATAATTCTCCTCCGGGCAACAGTTGAATTCGACCTGGCTATGTAGCTAGTGTTGAAAATCCTGCCTCTGTCGGGACTCGAACCCCAGGACCTCGCGGTCAGAGGATCAAGAGTACGCGTGCTACTGGAATAAAACAATAAAATTGCTGATGTAGTATACCGAAGTCATAGAAACAAATATTTTTCGATCGAAAATAAAATAGTTGTTTCTGAATATTTTTACAGATAATATGAATTAGTTTTGTGATTGCTCGTATAAGAAATCTAGTATATGCGTAACATTATCTTAAACACACATCTTCAGTGCCAGATTCTGAAAGAGTAAGGTAAATTCAGTTCGATACCCTCTCCATAATTGTTTTTGAAATAAGATTTTTTACCGTTAGATTGAAAGAAAGGAGGAAATTTAAAATGGGAATTATCTCTTAGTGTAATGCAATTAGTATACAGAAATTATTTTCAAAACCAGCCTCGGTAGCGGCGGGCGTTAATGCAACTTCTCGAGCGAACCAGTGATCGGGAGGTCATATGTTCGATCCCCGCTGAGTGTTGGAGATTTACCTCATGTGTTTAACATCAGCGAGTTTATGGCGCCTGCCGGGATTGAAGACGAAGGTCGACCGCTCTGACCCGTTGGTTTTCCTGACCGCTTCCAGGCGAGTGCCAGTACAGCACCCGAGAAAATGAGCCGCGGAGCTCCTGCCTGTTCCCTTCCTTTCCTATCCTGTTCCCTTTCCCATCCTTAGGAGTGAGAGATGGGTTCATTACCTATTCTTGTATCGGAGACAACGACCTGAAGCGGACTGTAGAACAAGGAAAGAAGAAGAATTATTTTGAATAACGAGGCTCTCAAGCGTCCCCATTCTCAGGTCCTCCGCTGCTTACTGAACTCTGTAACCGCTTACGTGCAGATGAAAAGCCTTGAAATCGGTCGCCAAAGATTGTGGAAAGACCATCAGGTTTAAGAGACTCAGAAATACGAAGAGAGAACTTGATCAAATAAATAAAATGATTAGCGAGTATTTTACTTCTTACTTTAATATAATCTAGTACACAAGTAAGTGATTTGAACTCATGAATTAAAATAAAATAAGTCAGTAAGGCTGCTAAACATACTATATAACTTCGTAAAAGTGATTTTATTTCGCTCGCAGAATTGCAAATCACACTTGTCACCTTCGTGTCGCAATTTTTCTACTTCCAAAATAGAAAGATCACCAGCATGTTCCCAATTCTTTCGAAAGTGCTTGAGAAACTCATCCTACAACGAATACTACCAATCTGAAAAGCAAACGACTTGATTCCAGACCATCAATTTTGATTCCGACAACGAGATTCAACAATTGAACAAATTTACAAAATAGTAAAAGTGATCAACAAAGACTTTGAAAATTGATGATATCGGTTGGCGGAATTTCTATATCTAACGCAAGCCTTTGATAAAATATGGCATCAAGGGTTATTATATAAAAACAAGAAAATATAGAAGCCGGAGACCCTCAAAGATGTGTGTTGGGACCTACTATATTGTATCTCATATTCACTGACACATATTAACTAATAACCTCGTCTTCAATACATCAACATCAAACAATGTTATTACATACAACCACCGTCGCGATGATACGATGAGTACCAGCATCCACCGAGGATCGCAATAAAGCTTCTGAAGCACTTGCAACTACTTAAACACAACAAACCAGTGGTTTTCTCGTTGCAACATTGAAATAAACGAATTTTACACACACCAAAACAAAAACAAAAAAAAGCGATGACTTGAGTTCGTGCGAGAATCAGGCATGAAACGGCCGGATTTGTCAACGTGGAGCTCAATTCGATATGCGAATATTGGCGAATCCGTTACGAGCCTCTCGTTGATTCTTGGCAATTTTGCTGTTTTTTTACTTTCTCGTATACGTTCGTAGACGTATGTACGGAGTAATATACGTAGTATAGGGAAAGTTATGTAATTCTGCGGAAAATCGATATCAAGATTTCAACGTAAATACACGTTTTTGGGTCCCCAGATACCAGAAACGTTTTTTTTTTTAAACATCCGTGTCTGTCCGTCTATCTACCCTGTCTGGTGTCTGTGAACACTACTAGCGCTTAAGCTATGCATAGGATTTTTTCAAATTGAAGAAACCGATGTCCATCTGGCTCAAGTCGAAAATTTGAGATTTTGAAAAACATTTTTCAAAATCTTACGTGATTACGTTACATCAAGCCCTCCCGACATTGTCAAAATTTTCTCAAAAACGGATCCACAGTTTTTTTTTTAAATTCTTGTAAGAATAGAGTAACATACGCGTATAAAAGTGGCATTAGTCCAACTTTGACGGTCAACTCTGAATTTTCGAAAATTTCAAAAGTATGAATTTTTTTCGGCGTCTTCCTACAACTACAAAATTAACAATAGAGATTTTTCCTTCAAATAAAAAATGTTCTCTATGGTAAGTTCTTACATTCAGGTCATGTACATGTTTTTGAAACTTTTAGTAGTTTTCGCGCGATATTGCGAGCAATATGTGCAATTTTAAAAAATTACAAAAACAAGAGTTTTTCAAAATCCGCATCAATTTTTTTCCTTAAACTTTTGGAAGGAGTAGTGCAAAATGTGCTCTATAAGATGACATAAACGCCATATTGCTATATCCTTATGTTTCAGAAAATACAATAATTAATTTTTTATTTGTCTCTGATGCAGTTAATATTTATATTAGCGACAATTTGTTCCCATTATTATATTTATGAGTATATGTGCTTTAAATAACGCCATTCTTCTAGCCATTTTCTAAAAAATGGCTGCAAATTTGTTCTTCATACATTGCGAACGGATAGTGCTAATTCTACTCTTTAATATGACGTAAAGTTCATTTTGAGTTTTTTTTCAATAATTACACAAATGTAAATTTTTTGAAAAATCTCTCACACCGTTGGCATGCACATTTCCAGTAATTTGTAAACACTATTGTATTTATGAGTTGAAGTACTTAAAATGGCATCCAATGAGGTTTGCGAAATCTAATAAAGTTTCTGTTATAAGAAGCTCACTGTTCTTTAGTAATATTAAAATATTTCCGCACTTCAATTAGAAAAGCCGAAAATTAAGAAAATGTCAAAAAATGTACTTTGGGCGGCGATTGATTATTGTCCCATTATTATTTAACTATTGCCCAAATATTTTCAGTCGGGTTTATATACGGAGTAAAGGTTGGCCATGTCGGCACAGATTGTACAATGGCGGTAACTGGACCATGTCCACACTGTGGAGTAAATTAAATAACAGTTGTACCAACATCATGAACGAGAACACAAATAATCATGTACATGAAACACAAAGTTGCAGACGTCACGAGGTATAATTTTGAAAACGATAGGAGTGCAGTGAGTTTTATTATAATGTTTTCGACGCGTTTAACGAATTTACCAAAAAAATCTTAAGTCTAATAATTTGCATACCTATGTAGGTCGCGATGGCAGTTGGCTTGTGGTAAGTTCTTGTACCTAGTCGAGACCAAAGGAAATAGGAAATTAATAAGGGAAACTCTGCGCCATTCTGTAGTACCACTAGCTTGCATTTGCAATCAACTCATCTACGATCGCATGAAGTACTCTAACTTCTTCACAAACCGTATGTAAAACGTGCGCTAAACCTGTAACGTGAATTATTTTAGGATAACTCATTGAGTGACTTCCTGCTTTTATCATATAAGGAAGCAGCATCTGTAAGCAGTAACAAAACACTATCACATTTCACACCTTATGGTTAAAGAACATGCATAGCTTGATTGAAAACATAGGCCACTGATGTACGATTCACTGCAGATATTTCCTCGCAGGGTACAAGAGATTTCTCTGACCGCAAGTCATCGTTCTTCAAATTCCCGATGACAAAATTCACGATTTTTCTTTCACTACTATCAACTGTTTCATCGAAAAAATCCTATTCTCTCGCTCTCGCACACTAATTCTATTTATTGTTTCTTCAATAGATTGATAATCGTATAATATCGTATAGTTGATTCATCAGGAGGATTTACCTGCGTGTACTTCGACAAGAAATTCTGAAAATTTCGATTATTAATTTTTGAGAGGTCTTCGAAAATAAATGCTTTGCTCACATCATTCGAAAACAGAGAATTTTGACAACCCTAAACCTGAAGACGACGGTGCAACATCTGAAAATTTTCCGAGATACTGCCTAGTCTTTAATTGATAGACGCTTCTGCTTATATCCATTTAAATGTTGTATCTCTTGTGAGTGTGGTTTGGAAACTACACTCCTTTCATATTCTTTACAAAAAAAGTACTTTTCCATCTGTGGTGAAAATATCGTTAAATTCCTCAGCGTACTGAAGCAATCGGGCTCTGCTATGAACTTTACTTTCCACATTACATTACCCTAAAAGAACAGCATCATCGTTCGTACGAACCAGCACACACTACGATGTATTCCTTGCAACTGAAAAGCAGTGACCACGATCGAGAGAAGTCTCAAAGTAAAACGTGCCGCCGACCTCTTTATCACTCTGCACATTTCGTGCATGCAATCAGAGAAATTTGGGGTCTGCTCGTGTTATGAGTGTATGTTATCGCTCGGAATGTCTGAATAGGCAGGAGTATTATAAACAGCCATGAGACGTTTTGACAGACTGTGAATCGGACACATTCCACTCAATCCGCAATAGCATTTGATGTGTGACCAACCATTGCTTTCCTAACTGGCACATCTTTCACCATATGTCCAAAAACTCTAAAGTTTTTTACCTGAAAATACACAAACTATTCATATATTCTTATAAAATTGAGCGAAATATGTAATAATATTTACTTCGAGGAAAATATTTATTTTCATGCGACTTAAAATATTTTTAGGTGATTTGTAATTTGCCTTCAGGAAGGTATGGGGCGCTACTTGAATTTCCACTTAACTTTCATCGCACATGATTAAAGGGTAAAAATATATACTTAAAAAGTCCGAGCTCTTAATCACAATAGAATCTACAGAAGCTGACGTGCTCAATTTTTACAGGGGGTCCGGGGAGGAAAACCTCAAAATTTCGAAAATAAATTCTTAAGCCTTTTATAAGGTCATAAACTAATTGGATGTTGCCAATGACTGAGTCGAAATAAACACTTCGCAGTTGGTTTGAAAAAATTTTTGTAGGCAACAATTTGCATTGCGGAAGCAATATAAGCATTCCAGAAATATGTAAATTGTTTATTATTATTATCATTATCATTTTTATTATTGTTATTATTATTGAAAACTTAATTCAGAAGTAAAAAAATCTCCCAATTCAGGCAAGGAGAGACGAAAAGATAGAGAGACGGAGACAGAGAGAGAGGCAGACAGACAGGGAGAAGCTAGATAGAGAGACGGAGAGAGAGAGAGAGAGAGAGAGAGAGAGAGAGAGAGAGAGAGAGAGAGAGAGAGAGAGAGAGAGAGGTGGGAATGGGAAGGAGAAAGAGGGAGGGAGAGGGAGATGCAGGAAATGTCTGCCGGGTTCCGCTATTAATTAAAAATCTGGAAGATCGAAAGTCACTAGAGGTAGCCGAAATATCTAATGAGTAGATATACAAAAATAATAAAATACAAAACAAATTTCTCACAAACGGCTTCAATTTTTTTCTTTCAACTTTCTGTAGGAGTAGAACTAAATGCACTCTATAAGATTACATAAACGCCACATTGCTCTATTCGTTTGTTGTTGTTTTCAAAAATTACAAAAATATACTCTCACGTCGAGACATATTTCTCACGTTGTTAATATTAAACTAGCGGCAATTTCTTCACATTATTATATTTATGAGCACATATACTTTAAATCATGTTATAAAATTTCCCGAAAACACAACCCTTTTCAGTGAAAACTAGTTCAAGATTCCGCATTTTCAGAAACGGTCTAACGCCATTATCTCAAAGACCGCTCCAAATGTTTTTTTTTTAACTTTTGATAGGTATTGTGCTAAATGCACTGTATAAGATGGCATAAACGCCAATCTTTTTATGTAATTGTTTTGAAAATTGCACATACGAAACTCCTCTCTATCTCGTATTGCACGCAAATTTGCGCTAAAACTACTAAAAACTTTAAATAAAAATGTACTTGACCTTAATGAAAGAACTTACCATATAGAACAAATTTTATTTGAAGGAAAAATCTCTATCTTTAATTTTGTAGTTGTAGGAATACACAAAAAATCATACTTTTGAAATTTTCGAAAATTCAGAGTTGACGGTGAAAAGCGGACCTATGCCGTGTTTAGAAGTGTATGTTACTCTATTCTTACAAGAAATTCAAAAACAAAAATTTGGAGCGGTTTTGAGAACATTTTGAAAATGTCCGCAGAACTGTATGTAAAGTTCCCCTAAATCATGAAGAATGTTTTTCAAACACAGTGTTTTGGCTCGAGCCAGATAGACAGGAGTTTCTTCAATTTGGAAAACATCCTGGGCATGGTTTAGGGGCTAGTACTGTTCCCAGACACCAGACGGACTGACGGACGGATGGACGTTTTGAAAAAAACAACACTTTTTCGGTATCTGGGGACCCCCAAACGTGTATTTCTGTTGAAATCTCCATATCAATTTTCTGCAGCATTACATAACTTTCCCTATACTTCGTATATATGTTCGTAAACGGGAAAGTATGTAAGTAAACATTTTGAGCTGTTTTTGAGAAAATTTTGTTTTTGTTATTTTTTAAAATTTCACACATTATACGCAATAGAACATGACGCTACATCTGAAGAATAATGACTATTCGAATCACAGATGGAAAATCTGTGATGATCGAAAAGTTCTGGGATTTCTTCTAGGAATGTAGCCAGGTTACACAAAATGTTGCTGTTTCTTGTGTCACTGGGATAGTAGGGCAAAGAAAAAGTTTTATGTAGTCAAAGAGTGGCCAGAGAGAAATGTTCAATCCTGGTGAAAAAACGTGTCGCATGAACCCTTTGTTGATGAAGACAGTGTGCTGATTCCACCACTCTATCTGAAATTGGTCCTCATGAAAAATTTTGTGAAGCAATGGACAAAGATGGCCAGGTTTGGTCATTGCTACCAGGTTTACTACCTAAATTTCCTGTGGACAGTACAGCAAAAATTAAAGAAGGAATTTTCAGTGGGCCTCAGATCCGTGTCTTGATGAAACATACTACCTTTGACCAGTTGCTGACATACTGAGACGGCAGCTTAGGGGGCACTGAAAGACCTATGAGACAATTTCTTGGGAAATGTAATATCTGGGAATTATAGGCAACTGACGGCACACTTGTTAGACTGTTACAAGGTGTTAGGGTGCAATATGTCTCTGAAATTACATTAACCTCATTCCCATTTCGATTTCTTCCCTCCTAATTTTGGAGATGTGAGTGACGGGAATGGTGAGCGATTGCACCAAGATATCGTTGCCTTGAAAAGACGATATAAGGGAAGATGGTCGTCCAAGAAATACCACCTTTCTCTGCTAGTTGGTGAAAGGAGCGTTGCGAAATTTGCGTGGTCAAAGGAAGAGTAGGCCTCATGGCCTGAGTCTCGCCACGTAAAATAAGGCATTAATTCAATTCAATTCAATTGAAACCTTTCAGTGGATTATTTCTGAACACTCCTACAAGAAGTTACACTATCCACCTACAAACGGAATGTTTCCAGGAAAAATATCCAACTTGTAAGTACATTACAAGGTTTATTCAGCTTTCTCGTACTGTTTTCATTTTATGTTTTGTAATACAAACAATTAATTATACAAGCAGTTTAAAACAAATTTTTGTTACGTGATCTGCATTTTAATCAACTACAGATTCCTCCTGTATTGTTACTGAGTCGTTTCCAAATTTCTCGAAAGTCGTGTATGTGGTGTATCTTTTACAGGAAATTGGTGCGTGATGGAATATTTATGATTTCATATTCGCAATCAGCATATGTGATTTAGTAAAGAACACAATCTTTCATCTCGCGGCAAGACACAAAGTTCAAATTTGTTGCACTGTGTCATTAGAACACTTATATCTTAATAACTCTTATTTCGACACTGATCTGTTTCGTTGAGTTTCACTATAGACACTCGAAGTGGGTAAAGAATGTATTTCCAATATTCCAATTTTTAGTAAATATAAAATCAAGAGTGTTAAATTTTGTAGTTTGCGTAATTACTATTATAAGGTCGCTCTTTAACTACAAGGTCATGTTGTTTTTCATTGGAATAACTGTAAGGGAACACGACACGTAAGGACAAAACGAAGTGGGATTCGAACACACAACTCTCAAGCCGAGGTAACTATGGCCCTTCTGCCTTAGCGACCTGGACTATCCATCTTTAAGCTTATGAATGAAACAAAACAAATTTAATTCAGCTGAAATGTTCCGAGGAAGAAAGTAGAAAACAATAGTCGATTTGTAAAGGTGAGATAACCGGGCAAACCTCGAAAATTTCAACTCAAAGGGTCGCGAGTTCAAATTCCGCCTTGGGCATGTTGGCCAGCGTCTGTGTAGTTGGCATGGTCGGGGCTTTCCCAAAACACCATGTACCGCCTAAAATAACCTTACTTTTTCGTCCTTCCCTCTCCATGCTTAAACGCTAGGTTGGGTGATAGCAGGAGTTAGTGGTCTGCCTGTGTTCGGGGGGGGGGGGGTCACCTTTCCTACCCAACTCCAAAAGGACCAGTCTCCCTAAGGGGCCGTGTAGACACTAGCCTCAGTGAATCTATGGACCTGAGCGGTGCGAAGGCTGATGCATCAGGGTGTCAAAGGGCAGCTATTAATACTATGGGTCTGTGGGCGAACTCCCAATGGAAGTCCCGACGTTGACGCCCAATGATGATGATGATGATGATGAATGGAAGAAAAATAATCCTGTCATCTTTCAAGAATGGCAACAAGCACAAAAAAATTACAGGATAATAAATATGCTCAGTACTGTTCCCAAAATGGATCTATCTGAATTACACAAAAAGGAACAAATATATATTAAGCTCGATTCTAAGGTAAGAGTGTACAGATCTGTGTACTTACGTCCAAAATGTTCTTATGTGCAGAGACTGGATCGCAACAAGCATGGACATAAACAAATGCTGGAGACCACAAACCCAAAGAAGATTTTGTTGAGTTGGATCAACAATAAAGGGATCAATGAAGGTTGAATGGATACAAGTTCGCAGAAGGAAATGGAACGGATACATACCTCTCATGTCGGAAGATAATATTGAGAGGACATTTTTCCTCTCTTCAGGTAGTTAGGCTTTCGCCTTTTGGTTCAATATTTCTATCCATCTTGTCGGGCACCCCCGGTTTCTTCTTCCTATTGGATTTTACAATATGATTCACAGATTGCCATAATCCATTTTCATTATTTGTTGATACCAGGAATTCGTATATTCTTCCATTCTATTTTGCAACCTGAAAATGTTACGTTCTTTTAGAATATTTGTATTTATTTTCCTATTGATCAAAGATTATTCTGCAATTGATCGCAGGAAACGCATTTCAGTACTTTGCAACCCTATTTTATCTTTGTAAAAGTCAAATTTTCGCTTCCATATAGGGAATAGTCATAGTATACTCATACTAGAGCCCGGATTTGTGTGCAAATCCGTATTCCTTTTGCTAATTGTTACTTGGGAAATGACCACATATCTTTAGGTGCTGAGAGCAGACCAGACGAATTTTATTTTGTCTATTTTCGAATATTTTGCTATATTTTACTGTTACTGGATATTTTTGTGCATTCAGCGTAATGTTTGGAGCAATAAGAGGAAAATTGAAATAATTTATTAAAATCAAACTCTTTGAAATTGGTAAATAATGATTTATAGTTATAGTGGTTCAGGGAACAGCTCATCAGTCACGATACAGAAGTAAATATACTTTTAGCTTCTGTTGCCAACGGATGGAGATGCCGTGATTTCGCTTGTACCACGTGCGCAGTCAGAGATAAGATTGAATTTCAGACGAGGGGGCAAGGTCGTTGTGCTGTGTCTGACGCGAATGAAATATAAAGCCGGCCGTGATCTCGCGTGGGTTCAATATCTGTCAGGAAACGTTTTCCAGTAAGCGAGAGCTTATGCATGGGCACCATGTACTCGCTAGTCGGCAGTAGGGCCTACGAAAGAAAAGATCTCTCTAATATCAGGTAGTAACACCGCATGCTTACGGGTGATGTTCGGGGAACTGATACTATTGATTCTCTTGGATGGCAGTTTCGCCTTGCCAACCGAGCGAGCAGCACGTCTGTAAGAGTGCTTCAGACATGCTTAAGTGTTACGGTAGTGTTACGGTAAGTAGAAAATCAAATGAATGGATCGCGCCATTCAACAAAAAACACACCGTTTTCTCAGCAGATGAAAAAGTGATACAAACATTCATTTCCTTGAGAATTTTATACTGCATATTTGCTGCACATATTAAACATTTATTGTACATATTATAGGTATATTTTAGGCATTTTAACTGTATAAAAATCCGGACTCAACCTGTAACGTTTTAAACTTTAATTTATGTTTCTTTCCTGACTTTATTTTCTCAATATTACATTAGGTAATACTGAGAAGATTACAAGCGATAATAGTCCAATTATAACAAAATTCAAGTAGGCCGATGGAGAGGTGGAGTGACGCTCTGGAACGTCCGGTTCGAAACCAAGAGAGAACTAAAAACTAAGTTTATAAAAGGAATAATTTTAGAAACCAATAAAATTATGTAATGCTACAGAGAAAAGTGTCGTTTTTTCAACGAAAAAACTAATTTTGTGTGTCCCTGAATCCGTAAAAGTGTAGTTTTCTTGCTTTTGTAGTATATTGCTGAGTAATATTATGTAAAAAGTTACTTTCTCGTAATCGTTGTGTAGTCGAAATCAACGTTTTGTGGTCCTTGCTACCGAAAAACTGTTTTTCGGTAGAAAGTCTGTCTGTCCGTCTGTTAGTCAGAAAACAACACTAGCCCCTCAACTGAAAGGAATAGGATTTTCTATATACGGTGTAGGATTTGTCTGAAATGAATATTCACTGTTCGAACTAACCCATTTTAAAGCCCTGAGAATTTGAAACGAATCTTTTCCTTTTGGAGGAGATTTCACGTAAAACCCGCATGAAACACGAGCAACATTATCATCATTTTTTCATAAAAGGCTCCAATGTTTTATTTGACAATTTCCCGAGAAAAGCGCATAGTACGCTTTTAAAAAATGGCTCAGATTCTATTTTCATTAACACTTCTGAATTTTCGAAAATTGAAAAAGGTTATAATTTTTGACCCCCTTATGCAACTACATTGCTGTAAATGGAGTGCAAAGAGTATAGCTAGATATGTGTTTTGTAATTGAAATTTGTTTTTTTGTATAAGTATAAGATCTTTAATGTGCATTTTTTGGAAATATGAGCCGTTTCTGCGTCTTTTGTGAAGAATAGGTGCAATTAAAAACTACGTAAACAAGATTTCCTCAAAAACTGATCCAAATACTTTCTTCAAACGTTTTGTGTGTAGGGAGCGCAGTGGTCTGAATACGATGAATAAAGCGCTTTACTGACGAAACATTTGTTTTTTCAAAACTTATGAATATGTGTTGTTTTGGAATATACCTGATGCTCTTAAAATGCGTAATACATGTATATTTTATAATTTAATGCGTATGTGAAACAAAGTTAGTATTATTCTTAATTTTATTATTATTATTATTATTATTATTATTGATTTTTTATAATAATTTAATTTTATTGTTTTCCATATTATTTTCGTTACCGTAACTTATTCACAATGTCGGCCTTGTCGAACTGGGGCTTCTAGTAAGTACTCCCAAGTTCACGAAGGCTGTAAGTTTGATATTCGCGCAAGATATGTAAAAGTTAAGTTGCATTTGCAGTGTCTGTCTATCATGTTTCACAACATTGTCTTAATATTTCCATATTTCCATTCTTCCCCTGTGGCCTTGTGATCTCTGTGTGTAATCTGTGTGCCTAATTGACGAACTAGACTCAGAATAATAGCACAATGACTGGAATGGGACCGCGGGCTACCACTGTAACCGTACGAGACTGAGGTGGGTGTAAGAGCTACCTCCGCGCGATGTTCGGAGAGCGTGAGAGCTATTCATTCTGATTTGAGGCCTTGCAAAGCCAACAGAGCTAAGTACCAAAATTTTCGAAACGAAGGTTTCTTTTTATCTAAATATTATATACATCGGTACCTGTTGTATGTTAGTACACCAATGGCACCGCTAGACGGAGTTGCCGCACTGCACGCTAGTCCGTTAGCTCAGTCTGTATGTAACCGTGTTCCAGTAAATATGTAAGTAGGCAACACAATGCTTGTACTCGTGTTCACAATAAACTATTATATAATATTACATAAACATGTGTTTATTTAATCATGACAGTGCAAGTTCACAGTTAAGAGAGCAATGTTCCCAACACCTTCCAAGAAGTTGTGACATCTACCTAGTGATAGCTCTGATTGTATGTCAAGAATATGAATTCATGCTGCTTTTATTAATTTCCCGAAAAGAAAGCACTTATTTCCCTTGGCTTTTCAAGGTCTCAATTGTCCCCAGGGAACGGTCGTTTCTGTAGGAGACTCGGGAAGGTCGCTTAGGCCTCGACTGACTGCTCCAGGCATGAGACGGAGCAAAATCGAAAAGATAGCTTCGATTCAAAAGAAAGGGGAACTTCCTGGTACGAGAGAGTTGGTGCAGTTTCGTTAAAGGTTTACGAAATGTTTAAAAATAATTAATGTCATGATGGACGCTTACATCAATTTTGACAATCATCCCACACTTTAGAAAAATAAATCATTTCTTTGGCATCATTGCGTCAGTTGCAAGCATTAAAAATGAAATTCAACTTAGTGAGCATTATAATGACTTTCAAATGTTAAGAGAAGAGCAAGGCATGACGCTTTCAAAGTAGGACGTCTTGACCAAGTTAGTTACAGCAAATGAAGTTGGCAGGGAGCTCTATACATTACTACCATAGCGCTCTGAGACTATTTTTAGTCGCATCCCCTTTACAGCGCCGGGGCATTTCGTGGAAATCAGATTCAACTAGCTGGCCAAGAGCACATACTCAGACATTATCTTGCAGCGCTCCGCCGCACGCTGAAGAACAACACTTGCACGTCAAACAGTGTTTAATAGGATTCAAAAACAGAGGTATTACATAATTCCATAAAAAGAGTTACCTTTTTTTCTTTTGACGTTACGTCAGTTTATATAATTTCATGGCATTTCTTAAATATTGGTGATATGCATCCCATCATAGTCTGAAATTGAATAACACTATCTACCGCTGTCACCTATTGGCTTCTAAATGTCCTATCAGGGATTCTTGTAGTATCTACCGCTCTTCTGGGGACATCATCAGTGACATCACCACCTTCGCGCTCCCCGAGCATTGCGTAGACCTATCACGGTCCTGTTCCTAAACATATTATTTGCCCATGGCATGCGTTGGCCCCATCTCCGTGCTTGTGCCATTGTTATAGATGTAGAGATTCAGTATCTCAATTACATACATAGTTGACATTCGGGCCTGGGGTTAATGGAAGGATAGACGAGGGACACGGAATACTCTCCCCTTGCAACGAACCCAAATTAAAACATTCGTTCCTTACGTGGGTTTCGACCCCACAAACATAAGTGTGCACGTACTTGAACTTACTTGTCACAATCCCTCAGGCAAGAGGCTGGTACTCGATAGTACAATTTGTAACAAGTTACCGTTAAGTAAACAAATAATTTGATAAAATTATAATCAGACCAAATTTTTATACATACGCAGCCTCTATGCAGTGGTGTTGAAAATATGTAATAGCATTGCAAATGAAGTTACTTTCGAATCAAAATCTATCACTATCGCACTCTTTATGAAATAATTTTCTCAAAATTAACTAACTCTACAAAAATAACTGTAGGACATAATATTTACAGCATATCAGTTGAAACGTTAGCTGGGATCACTTTATTTTATCATGATTACTTTAATTTTAAAATCTCTTAAGTTTGGGCTAGCTTTTCCCTTCACTCTCTGCCCCAATGACTCAATAACGTATTAGAGGAAGTTACTTGCTACAAACTTGCGAGGCATAGGTTTTTTCATTTTTTAAATATCAGGAACTCACGACTTTTCCGTCTCTAAAAATAACCGTTTTTGCCCCAACATTACTTTTGAACTACGTCTGTAGTGTAGGAGAAAGTAAATATTAGCTTCAATGATGTACGTAGTCGCAGGAAAGAGTCGAAAACGTTTATTGTTCATAATTTTCAAACTTTTAGGGTTTTTAAAAGAAGTGGAACATATGCCTTAGTTTTAAGAGCTTCTTGCTCTATTCGAACAAAACATTTAAAGGAAATAGTTGTATAATTTTCAAGATAATTTTGAAATTAACCTGGGAGTTTATATAATGAATATTCTAAATTTTAAGAAGAGTTTCAAAATAACAGCACCTTGGGTCTCGGGGAGAGATATATCGGGAATATTCATTTTGATAAAAATCATGTGTACGGTTAGGTTCTAGAGCTAATCGTAGGCAAACAGGAACACAAGTATTTTAAAAACACATACCAGGGACCCCCGAGAACATATATTTCCATCTAGATATCAAATTCGACTGTTGTAACGTCACACAACTTACTATATACATCGTAATGTATTGCAGAACCTTACATTCTGTCGAAAAATTCGTTCGAGATCGACCGGCCGTTTGCTGCCTCGCAGTGGATGTCGACTGCCTTGCGCTATCGGTTGTCTGTGTTTGATTAGTGATTCTGGCCGAGTCAACTGCTAAGGTCGTTAGTCCCGAAGTGTAATACATGTTTTTTCGCTGGAGGTGGCGGTGATCTTATCCGCTGGTTTGCGAGATCCTGCGCCGATCTACCCGTCGCGACGGCTAGAGATATGTTTCCGCAGCCAGGTATCTCCCACCAGCGAGGCATCGCTCCAGCTGGGGCAAGCTCTAAGTTACCAACTGCTCTTCCGGCATGTGTGGTAGCATAAAGCTTGTTAGGGTAAGTGTATTCAACAAGGAAGAGGAAGGAAAGATCGCGCTCGGTCCGTGACCCGTTTGTTAAAGTACTGATGCGGCTTTCGCATGGTGGTGATCGTACAAACCACGGAAAACTGCCCAGTAGAAGAGCAGCTGACCGGTAGAATTCTTCTCCAAACAGCGGCTGAACTCGACCTAGCTAGGCAGCTAGTGTCGAAAATTCTGTCACCGTCGGGGCTTGAACCCTGTGACCTTCCCGACAGGAACACTGTAGTTACATCTGTTGCCCTGAGTCACCTCAGACGGTTTGTCTGTAGTCGAGTGCGGTGACCGTTCCGTAAGTTCCATTCTCTTCCCGCCGGGAGAGGTGGCTCGGGGCACTAACTGATGTCACTGCGCCACCTCATCTAATGACGGATCTCGCCATCCAGCAGAGGAACATCACCGCCATCTCCCGAAGAAAAACATGCACTACACGTATCGGGATTAATGACCTCAGCGGTTGATGGGCCCGGAATCACTAATCAATCAATCAATCAACCATTCACTTCCGGGGCTGCTGACGCCGAAATCTGTTGCCAGGCGAAGCTTTCCCTAGTTTTTTATTGACCGCGGTTGATGATACTTTTGAAACTTCTGCCAATTTTGACGCTGGGTTTGAACATTTTCGCAGTATTCATTAAATAAAACACACTTATTCCTCCTCTTGGAAAATTACTGCGACTATCCTTCACTGGCTGCCCGCGGATGAATTCAGGCACTACGCAATGGAATTAATATGTAATGTTATTTCTTCAACCTTAGTTTAGTTTCTTCATGAATTTTAAGGCGCTGCATAAATTAATCACGCAAATGATCAAGAATCATATATTTTCTTAAAAATATCTTCATTGTAATATCTTAATGTTTTTGTTATGAGTTTTTACCAAAACATTCCGATTTATACATGAAAAATAAAATCTGAATTTTAATGACGAAGTTCTTTTTACAATTTTTTAGTTTATTCATAAATGTGTATTAAGTTCGGGATATCTTTCCAGATTCTCCTCTGAAGTGAAATTCCATTTCTTATGGCGCTGCATAGATTAAACGCTACTTTTCTCACTGCTAATTTTATCACAGGGTTACGTGGTAAATGAGAACGGTGAACGTGATTCTGGAAAGGGGAGTTTAGTGCGTTGGAAACATTTCTGAGTTTTTAGAATCCTTTGAAAGCTCTCCGAAGGAGTAACTTTGCACAGCACCGAACGCTACGCGATGCTACGCCATCATGCGTGGCAAGGGCATTCCCGGTCTTTCACGGACCCCAGGTAGACTCCCAGCGACAGTTGCTGTTTTTCGTGGAATGCAGAGTTCTAGTGTACTAGGAGACGAAAAGGAACTAGAGGTGCTACAGAACGGCACAGACTCTCCCGAATTAGTTTTCTATTTCCATTGGTCGCGGCTAGCTATTCAAACTTGCCACCTACTCTTGCCTGCTGCCATCCATCGCCGCCCAAAGTACATTTTTTGGAAATTTTAATAATTTTTCGGTTTCCTAATAGTAGGACGGAAATATTATTTTTAAAATATTAAAAGAACAGTAACACCGCGCCCTGAATGGCAATTTGCTTTCAAAAATTTGGGGCCGTTTTAAGAAAATAGAGTTAAGCGCTACAGTAAATTCTAAATTTGAAGTACTTTTTCACAGAAATTTTTTGAGTTTTCGGAAAATTTTATTAGAAGTTATTTAACTCGAAACACTATAATGTTTACAAATTGCTGGAAATGTGCATATTACAGACGTGAGAGATTTAAATAAAATTACATTTGTAAACTTTACGTCATATTAAAAAGTACAATTAGCACTATCCTTTCGAAAGGTTTGAAGTTAAAATTTGGAGCAGTTTTGAGAAAATCCTTATTTTCGTTATGAGGGCTCAGTCATTAATTTTTTCCTGCCGAAAATCTGCCGTATTTTTCGCGCAGCGTTATATAACTTTCCCTATACTACGTATACGATGTTACTCAGTACATACATATACGGGAAAGTAAAAAGTCAGTCGGCTCTAAATTATGTATTTATGAGATAACAAATCACTTCACATCCGGAGTATATTTGATTACAATGAAGTTGATTATTTTAATTAAGAAGATAAAGGATGAATAAGCTTCTTCAGACATTTCGAAACTTTCCAATGAAAAGCATCTAAATTGAACATTGCACATTGTTGCCTAAAACTAGTATCTTGAATTATCTATCTGCGAATCAAGGGTTGCCACTTAATCAATCCCAAATGACTAAAAATGGATATACAGTCAAGACCTACATTCATATGAATATTTACACATTGCTTAGAGCATTTGCGAAAATGTTTAACTGTTGACAATGGACACACACACACATTAAAATGGAGCCAGATGCTCACAGGTTTAGTATACAACTAAAATATCCATATAGTTTTTACTAATATAAGATACCATATGATAAAATAACAGACTCTTAGACATAACTCGTGAATCTTTCTGGCAATTCTTCAGGGATATAATGGACCGAACGTGTGTTGCGGGTTGCATTCGAGGATTCTTCTGACGGGCGGATTGGATTTGCTCTTAGTTCGATATAAATTATTTTAGGATAAATTGAATTTTGAACAATTTGTCATCACAATATTTTAGTATTAAAAAATTAGTGACACGTTCATCTTACACACTACAGTTTAGACGAGATATGGAAATATAATTAATTGAACTGCCTTTTCAAAGAACCGTTGCTACACACAAAAATGTTTCTTGTGCATTTTAAAAACTGAACTAATAAATGTTCCTTATGGAGCTCGTATTATTTTTTTTGTACCGACAACACGCGTTTTTATATACCAAAAGGAAATTGGTACACTCTTCATTCGAAAATGGTTCATTGAACTTTTGCATAATTTCAGAGTATTATCATACACGTGCCAAGTAGAGAAACAAGAGTTAGCGTTATTATTAAATAAATTATCAAAGCAACGAAAGTATATAAACTTATATTATTTTTAATTAAAATCTTAATTCGGTCAATATGTAATAATATTATTCATACAATTTTATTTAATTATTTATCTTTTCTAATAAACTTAAAATAAAACAAAGTAGCAAACTACGAAAACTAATAAAACAAAACCTAATTTAAAAATAAACTATTAAATTACTGTTTTATTGATATTGAACTGTAGAGTGAAAATTCTAAGATGAAATATTGAAATTGTTGGGAAACTATAGAGAATTTACAGGGCTATAATTTGTATTTAGTCCTTTTTACTGTGTCAGAACATGAGATATAATTAAAAAACGAAGAAAAAATGAATTTTTCTTTATTTCCTTCTTTTGTGTTGATTAGAACGACTAACTCCTGATGTAAACACTAAAATATTCTCGAAACATTTTTATAATGCATAGAAAATTGCAAGATTGATTAATGCCAATATTCATAGGGGTAATGTGGTTAAAAAAATAAATTGATATAAGCTAAAAAAACACTTTATTTTAATTTGTGCTAAGTTCTCCCTGCAAATAGATTAAAATCCGACTAAAAACTTATCTTTTAAACACTTTTAGATTTTCAGTATCAATTTTTATCCCCGGGGACAGTTTTGCCTGTGTTATTCCGCTACCCCCTTTGAGAAAAAAATTTAGCTGATTTCGAGCCATCTACACAATTTGTGATGAACATTTATTAAAGTGAACAATTAGGAATTATTGGTAACAATTCAAAGAAAATATCAAGTTGTATGATATTGCAGTGAAGTTTATTAATTAAATCTAAATAGAAGATATGTCCTTTATTTTGAGCTTTAGTTACGCCTAGTGGTATTTTACGAAAACTGCCATTAATTCGTATTTGTTAATGACGAAACTAAGAAAAAATATATGTCGAGCTATTTAAGAATATTCTCAAATGAATTTCCTTTGTCCAAAGGGAACCGACCATACAGGGATGGCCACGAGATGTGTAATCAAAAGTATCGACAAAAGTTTAATGGCTTTTCAACTGAGCCAAACAAAGGGGATCCGACTATTTGGCCTTGAGAATCCATGCAAATGAGATAGAAGTGATGCAGAGTGGGTGTTGAAATTGGGTTTCTGGTCTAACCTATTCCCAGCAGTCTGCACTCTGACATTACAACTAGACGGTACCTTTCCGACATCGTTGCTACATGCAGAATCACTACGAAAATTCAGGTCGATAAACTAGGGCAGCCGATATGCAATTTTACCTAGCAAAAGGTAAGTTAGATGATTTTATTGTGTGTATTTGTTAATTTTGAAATGAGTAAGAAACCCGTTTTTCCTCCTCGAAATACTTATGGAAAAGTTTGGCGTAAAAAACACAAACTATCATGCAGGTTTTGGTCTTTGATTAATAGCGTTTTAATGGTTGATATTAGTGTCAAATGGTTAGTGTAGTTTTAAAGGTCATACAATTCTCTTTAAGTCTATCTCACAAATTGTTTTATTAATCAAATAGTAAGAGATTTAGGAGGTTTCAAAATTTCACTAAATTTTCCCGTTTTATTCTGAAGTTTATTTATTTTCGTCAAAAGCAGTTAAAAACTGTGTGTGACGTGCTATGGGGAGAAGTTAATTTGAAGTTACATTTATGTCTAGAAGAAAAATAAGGGGCCATTTCAGCATTTGCTCGAGGATCAGGGAAACTGGACGAAAACCTGATAGAGATGGGGTCATTGCCCCGGAAGCTGAAGTACAATACTTGTTACAGGTTCTTTAGAATTATACAATCCAAACGGCATATAATACATTAAATGTCATTGTTAAAATTAATGTTACTTTCCTTTTGGATGCTCGGTATAGTCTTTAATTGTATAGAAACAGTTGTGCAGCAGATAAAATTTTACTTGCGACGTAAACTTTTCTATCGAATTTAATCGTTTAATGTCATTTGGCAAAAGTCTTGTAAAATAATGTACATGTATTATATGTGAATTTTTTGTAGTGAGCTGTTGATACTGTCACCTGATGAATATGATTACTACGTTGAGTGTTGTAGTTATAGACAACGGCGTTTGCTGAAAATATATTCCCCTCTTAAGTAAGTCATTTTTGACAAAAACCACTTATTCATATATGAAGAGACAAGCCCTAGATTAATAAAGAGAGGTTTGCAAGAAGTGGGATTTGCTTATTATTCGTTGCCTCAAACAAATCTCACTAATCTCTCTAATTAGTATGTTTGGGTTCCGGAGTTCATTGTAAATATAATGCAATTAAATGCTAATGTTTTAATACTTACGTAGATTAAACTTACGTTTGAATATTCTGGTACAAGTGGCAGTATACCTACATGTTCTGCGAATTAACACGATTTAATTACATCAAAACCATTTCAATTGAATAAAGTTAAGTTTTTCTTCTTTATCATTATCTTTCTTCTTCTTCTTGTTATTATTCCTCTAATTCGACTAAATATGTCATGAGTCGGTTGAATGTAAAATCTACTCCGGGTCGCAACCAACTACTTATGGAGAAGGTAGAGGAACTGTTGGTGCCTCTACAATTTTGCGCAAAATGTGAAGTGTCCTCAATAAAACAATGTTATTATTGTTATTATAATAACAACAATAATAATAATAATTATTATAATTATTATTATTATTATAATTATTATTGTTGTTGGTATTAGTAATAGTAATAGTTTATTATTTATGGAATACTCTCTTGCAACGTCTCTGTTCCAGAACAAAAAAACAGTTCAGTGGTAAATATAATTCTATGGCGTGTTTTATAATTCTGAAGATATATTTATTTTTATGACAAATTATGGAGATTATTATTTACAACTGGTTTTCAAATCTTAAATCTCGACCAGACTATGTCCCCTACATCGCTTCTATTTTTCTCAATCAATCGTTGCATCATCAATGAAATTTTACATTGCATGCATCAATTCAAACGGAAATGGAGCCATTTCACCCAGGCATATTACGATTGAAAAGTACGTGTGAACATTCAGTCTCATCATCCGTTGGTCGTAAGTCCGGGAGCAGCTGCGCGAGACGTGCATCCACCTGTTGTGCAAAACCGACGGAAGCGGCAAGCGGAAGCACCTGAGGGTAACGTGAGCTTGTTGGTAAGCAGCTATCAGAGGTTAAACCGAACCAACTCAGGCGGTCACGTGTACTTCATACATACTACAATCAGGAGCCACATTTTGAAGATGGAGAATAAAATAAGTTCTGAATTGAATGATTGTTCAAAGAAATCGAAGTTATTCGCAAAATCGGGGCTTCAAGTCTTCGATGGCCGGGATATGTATTCGGAATGTGGAGCGACAACAAATGCCGAAAACTTACTCTAACCAGGCTTGTAGAAGCTATGAGAGTTGGAAGGCATATTAGATGGCTCGGTGATTTAGAAAAAGACGTGAAACGTCTGGAAGTGAGATGTTAGAGAAGAAGCCAACCAGAAGTGTCTGATTGAGGAAGCTAAGGTCTAACCTGGGCTATTGTTCTAGTGAAGAAGAAATTTAAAAAATGATCATACTACTAACATTCTAGTCAATGACGAGATTGTAGATAACATGGTCAGGAATAGACTATTTTTATTTCAGGTCTGAGTTTGGAGTAGTTTGGGTGTATTCATAGTAAAATGATCCAGAGCTGCCTGAGCGGGCTTCACATGGGAGACACATGTATCCTATTTTTTATTGTTCGCATACATTTCAAACATGGTTCACACTAGCCAAAAGTTGCGATATTTAATGGACGCTGACAAACGTTCTTATATAATTGTTTCATTTCATTTGATCAATTCTGATTATTTTCAATATGTCTTCTCAAAAAAATAGCAAGTTTTTGAAAACGTGATTATTTTGAATAACTTTTTTGTCAGTTTCTGTTTGTTGCCTTATGCTATAGTTTTATAACAAATTCTTCACAATATAAGTTGTAGTGTTTTAAATTCCCAATAAAAGAGCTATTAGGTGTTATCTTGCAATTAACAAAAGTTCTAGTAATTTAAAATATTTGGGCAAATTTTAAGATTTGGAAAGAAAGCTGTACCCTGCAATTTCTCATTATATCAGAACGACATATTTGTACATAATCTGATTGGTGGGTAATTCTATATTAATGATGTGTACATTTACGAGTTGATATGTAATACGTTCGTAATATATAAACAAAGTAAGTCATTTCAAGTGGAAAAAATACACCATCGTGTTCCTCATATTATTAACAACAATTTGTGAAGCGTTTAGTTCTCACAAGCAAAGATTATCGTAGAAAGTGTATAGTTTATTGTTTTACAATTTCGTCCCAGCCTGAATGTCACCGGAAGTTTGTGCGAATTGCCAAGATTGAAAGAGCTGTTGCACTCTCAAGAGGTTATTCGCATTTACAAACAGCGAGTGCAAAGTGCACTGCAATTCTGACGGCCAATTGGAGAGGTCGTGCACGGTTGCAAGGTCGCCCGCGATACAGATCTGACGACTCGAATTTCATTAATACACAAATATGCGAATTTATGGAATATGTTGCCTGGACTCTAAAGAAGATGGTAAACCGCGATTAAACTGCTGTGAAATAAAGTGTTTGTAGCAAAACGAGAAATGAAATATGTCATCTAACTGACAAAAAAAAACAAACAACGTAGGTGTGTTTTTTCATCTAAAATGAATTATTTTGTATTACATGGGGGGGGGAGTGAGGAAGGAGAGAGAGACCAGCACGTGTGCCGGGTTCTGCTAGTATTGTTTATGAGATAACAGGCTTCAAGTTTGAGCGAGAATGTTAACCCCCTCGTTAACGAGAGGAACCTTATTTCCCCAGTATGTTAAACCTTTGTGCAAATAACTATTTATAGATTTTGTGGACACATTTTCGTAATCATCTCCAAAGTAATATATTACAAGCTATTAAATTATCAACAAAGACGCGCAACAATCCTAACAAATCAGTCACAATTGTCCTACCAAAAGAAATATTAAATTTAATAGCTCTTAAGCATGTAACTCGTAGAAAGTGGCAAATCACTCGCGATCTTGGCATTAAAACTACCTACTACTTAAATCACTTTGCCTAGGATGTTAAAAATAAATTAAAACAATACAGGTTTTCTAAATTTAGAATCTATACATCTCAACATCAATCTAACTCTGCTTCCCTCTGGTCCGCAATAAAGTACATAATAAATAATAAAAAAACAAATACTCTCATTAAACAATAATAATAACAGCACATTAGCAACTACTGATTCCGAAAAAGCAGAGCTACTAGCAAATAATTTTGAACTCTCCTTTACTAACAATCTTCCTTATAATACTTCCTTTACACAAAACATAGTTCAAAAATTAGCCACCCCACTTCATACAGTTTCTGAAAAAATTAAATTTATTTCTCCATTAGAAATCAAGTACATAACTTCCAAACTTAAAAACAAGCAATCGCCATGCTTAGATGTAATTCCTAGTATTGTAATTAAACATTTACCATATCCCATCCTCAGTTCAGTAACAGCTATATATAATCCTTGTTTTAGACTCCACCACTTTCCAAACTCCTGGAAAACTGCATGTGTACTACAAATTCCTAAACTCAATACAGATCAAAATATACCTGAAAAATTTAGACCATTTAGTTTGCTGCCAAATTATTCAAAAATGTTTGAAAGAACAATTTTAACCAGGATAATAAATTGTAAACGAAAATAATATTCTTCTTAGTAGTCAATTCGGTTTTAGACACAAACATTCCACTATTCATCAATTGGTACGCTTAATAGACTATATTGCCACTAATTTAGAAAAATTACGACATACTCTTGCTATTCTAGATTTAAAAAAGCATTTGATAAAATCTGGCATGATGGACTACTTTTTAAATTGAGAAATATTGGTTTCTCAAATTAATTACAAAATATAATAACTTTTTTTAAATTAATCGAAGATTGAAAGTACAAATAAACAACACTCTCTCAACTGATCACAATTTACAAGCTGAACTTCCCCAAGGATCTCCTTCATCACCTACGCTTTTTAATGTTTTTATTTCTGATATTCTTTATCTCTTACATTTAGACATTGCCTTCTTTGCGGACGACGCTGCAATACCACCCATAGCGATCTTTTAGGTAGATATAATCTCCAAGATTACCTAAATCTCCTTATTTCTTGGTTCATTAATAGGCAAATAAAAATAAATCATCAAAAATCTCAAGATAAAATATCCTTAAAACGTATTCTTCCTTCTTTTACCCAAATAATTAATAATCATGCAGTTAAATGGCTTCCAAATGACACTCCTGTTAAATATCTTGGACTTCAAATAGACACTAAATTAACCTGAAAAAACAACAACATAACATCAATAGCTAATAACACACATATAAAAATATTAAAATTTTATCTATTCATAAATAGAAAATCTAAATTATCAATAGACTCAGCATTAATAATATTTAAATGCATTATATGATCCTCACTGATCTATGCCTGCCCAATATGGGGAGGTTCCGCTAAAAGCAACCTTCGGAAACAGGACGTACTGCAAAACAAATCCTTAAGAGAAGTTTTAAAAAGTCCATGATATATCAGAAATGACCAAACTTTAAAGTAATTATCTATAGAACCTCTAAAAACTTGAGTTCATTGACTTTCTTCCCATTTCTACTCTTATTTCATCTTACCCAGCCTCTCGTTTATACACTCCAGGTAAATCAGTCAAAATTTTTCCACGAATCAAATCGAGATATTCTAAAGACCTACTACATAGTCCTTAATTAGTCATAAAACAGGTTCAGACATCCCCAAATTTAAAATGTAATATGTACTCCAAATATTTTATGTATTTTTCTGAAGGACCTTTCCTAGGTCACCTTCCTAGTGAGTTTCTAATGCTATTGTTTTCAAACATTGTCCATGTACGATGAAATGTAGTTCAAACCTGAAAACCCTTGAAAGGCATAATTTTCTCGAGGGATAATAAAACGATTTTAAAAAAAATATCATCTCCGTTTGGCATATCCTGTATGGCCTCAAAAAGATTCTGTATTTGATGAGACGTTTACAAACCACAGTCCTCCTTGAGATGTAATGTCTTTCATCTTCTTCATTCTTTTTTTCTTTCTTGCAAAAAAATAGTAGTTATATTAATTGACTATGGCTCAACATACTACGTTTGTGAAGGCAAAACGAAATATCAGATATTCCCTAAGCAAGCAACCTTTGCGGTAAAAATCAATCAGGCTTTGTGGTGTCACAAGGCATTAATGTGGGTGGGAGTTGATGGAAACATATCAAATGATTCGCATTGTAGGTGGAAAAATGGATCCTTGAGAGATGTTCCCCGTGTTAGTGATACCTTCGTAGGTAATCAATGAGGGTGTGGAGGGAGTTCCTGGACGGGGAGCAGCAGCAGGGCACATCGATTGTAGCAACGGGCGGCTCAACTTTCTTCGCGCGAAGCCTTCCTCGTGGAGCGCGAAAGAAACCTCTCGACGCATTTCTTAAAAAGATACAGTGGATTCGTGATTATTATTCAATGTAATTGGGTTGAAGGCATCAAAAATTCAAATAATCCTTTGTTCATTTCAATCAAATTACAAATTGTATGTGTGTTTGAATGTATTTGGCATTTTAGGCAAAATGGCAAAATCCCTCTGGCATTTTAGAGCCTGATTAATCCGACTTTTGCAAGCTGACGGTGTTTCCAGGTATGTACCACATTTTTATTTATAATCCACTCCTGGGGGTAAGGGAGATATGTGGCGAGCTTAACGTATGAGTATTTCCGTCATGTATCTAGCATTCTTGATAATTTTGTTTCGCCGCACAGCTGTAGTCGCTGAAATTATTTGTGTTTGAATGCTACAGCTTCAGTTTTGTCTTCAGTTTTGTCCCGGCTGGCATTCGAACCAAGGACCGTCTCATAGAAAACTGGCATGCTGTCCATGAGCCACCCGACGGGCGAAATACCAATTAAAAACAATATAAATGAACACGTTTACCAGAGTCACAGATGGGAAACTAGGAATAAACCTGAGAATGGCGATAGTAAACGTCAAGCGCATTGTGGCGAGCGAATCCGACGTTTCACCATTTCGAGGATCTCCCAATATTCCTAGAATTGGTGACAGTATCGCAAGCAATCGCCGGCCCGCTGCCACTCCAACAACTGATTTGTTAGAGCACGCTGCAATGGCGCACGAGTGTGCACAACTTTTCCATCCATGGAAAGTCTGAAAACCGTTCTCTCCTATTTTTATTTTATCTGCTGCGATGACGGTGCTTGGGGCAGCACCGTTGCTGCGATACTTCCTAGTATCGATCGAAAGACTTGGTCCAGTCATGCGATACTCAAAAGGACATGCTCCAGGAAAAAGTTATGGAAAGTTTTGTCTCCTCGGTTCTGTTTTAGGTGGTGCTAAATTCGGATTTTGTGTGTGTCACCTTAAGGTGAAAGGTAGGCTTTGAAGAGAAAATTGTTAAAAATCTTTGAAACTTCGCATTTGTGTTATTTTATGCCTATGTGTAAAAACTATGCGTTTTATCAAAAAGACTGGTCTATATAAAATCAACGTAGACAAAATTCTCTAAAAAAGGGAGGCGCTAGAGCGCACTGAAAAAGGCCGACTTCTGGCCAAAATGGAAGAAAAGCACTTTCTCGCCCTCGTATCCATCCTCGTGTCGTAGTAGTTTTACTTACATCATACCTGAAAACATATTCAATGAATTAATTACAGTGTTTATTATTATTTTACGTGCAATTCTTTCATGACCAAGAATGCGGAAGCAATGTCAAAACTCTATTTAAAACTCTTTTTAAATATTGTAACGAATCGCAAACGGACCTCGCTACAGGCAGAAAGTCGCGTTGGCTAGGTGCTGCCTTAAGGGTCTCATAAACGAGCAGGAGTTCCACAAGGCTTGGCCCGAACAGTCATTGCCTAGAGTTTCCCAACGTGTGTGGCGGTTCCCTTGAGGCCACAAAGGAGGCGGGAGGCAGAACATTCCCGTATCAAATTCAATTCTTTTTTGGCCTTGACGCCGGATTTTCCCGATCTCGTGATCACGTGTGTGATTGATACTTAGCAGTTCTAGACGATTTCACGTGATCAGTCGTGTCTCTCAAATTTTTAACAGAATTCATTCAATGCTTGAAAATAAACCTTGCGTATGGAAAGTTAGTTTTAAAGATTATCATGTTAGAAATAAAAAGAACAAAAGTACTATGATGACCTGAATAAAAAGAAACTTAAATCATTTTCCTGGGGATTTCCTTCAGGAAAAGACCCCTCCAAGTGTGGGCAAGGAAAATTCCCAAGAAAATGTCGTTGGCTTTTTCCTCGAGTTTTTCCTGTACGTGTACTGGTTTTAATGTTAAATGTTCTTGGATTCCTCCCTCCCCCATGCATTTCACCTGCAAATTGTGGCGTGTGTTAGTTTGGTCCGTGACATTTCTTTCGAGCTTACATTATAAAAAGTCAGATCTCGTTTTTTCTATGCTTTTCACATGAACAAATAGGATCGCGCTCAAGTAACCAAAACGTAACGAACAAATTGAAAAATCCCCAACAAAATGAAGCTTCCACATTTGTGGTGCGTTGCGTAGGGCCCTAGGCCTGCAACGACTTATGGCGGACGAATCGCTTCCCTTCTCTTCCATAGCCTTCTGTCCACATGCTCAATTCAGCGCACTGTGACTATACTCCAATTAAAACAGCAATTTCCTTCAAGGTCACGAGCTGGAAAAAGGGGGGGACACTGTCATCGAATCGCGAAGTTCGTTACGATTTAAGGTTTCGATACTGAAGCTCCCGATTGGCTGAAGGTGTCCCCCTCTCTTTTCGGCTAGTGACCTTGAAAGGACTTTCTGTTTTAATCGAAGTGTACACCGTGGGCTCCCCCAGTGTTCTGACCTTCGCCCCGCCGACGAACGTACTCTTTCCCCCTTCCTGCCTGCGACTCTTTCCGTTCGCCCTCAGGCCTCCGTCGCGTCTCCTTCTGGCCGTGCAGCTCGGTCGGAGCTTGCAGACGGTGTTGTGTCTGTGCGTTGTTTTGTGCGTGTTTTATTGCCGGTCGCACGCAGGCCCTGGCCGCCCGGGGGAGGAAGAGGCGAGTGGGCGTGCGCAGCAGTGCGCGGACTGCGGTCTCCGGTGCAAGGCCACCGCAGGGAGAGCGAGAGGGTGCAAGCCGCCAGCCTCTTTCCAGGGCATATCAACTCTCTGTACCAACTCGGAGAAAACTAGGGAGAGCACGGATAGGGAGCGCTGGTGTCGCAGTAATGCGTACTAACGTCGCACGAAACAGAATTGGCACCATTTGTGGCAATTGCAAAATAAGTGGGAATCAGATATTTATACAACTACCTAGGATTGCCAACCGTCCGCGATTTGGGAGGACAGTCCTCAATTGAGGGTGTCAATTGTCCTTTTAGTAATTTTTTAACGTTTGTTGTAATTTATTTTATCACCTGACTAACATCCGCTACGTTGTATCGTTTATTGTTTAATTTAGTATAGAAAACATGAAAATCTGTTTTCTGAACATCACGCATGTATGATAGTCTCTGTCTAGCGACTCGTGGTGCTAAAACAGCCCATACTTTCTCGCCCTTAATAACGGTTATGTAATAAAATTATGTCGATCAGTATAGCCAGGATCTCTAAGCCTGTAGAGTCGTGGCTATCTCGCATCGATTGATCGCGGGTTCGAATCCCGCCTCGGGCATGGATGTATTTGTGATAAGGATTAATAATTCCATGCGCGAGGAGGCCCTTGCCCTTCATGGAATGTGCAGTAGGCTAAATAATAGTGATATTATACTTCACAAAGACTTTATATCGCAGAGAGTATATTATACCGCATTTCTGTCTATATCAACACATGTCATTCCATGAGCGCTGACAAAAAAGCGCGCATGCAGCGCTGGTAGCTCCCAACAATGGACACATTTTCTTATGAACTCTTGCTAAAAGCGCCATTTTCCCACAAAGAGAACAATTTTTCAGTTTGAATTGTTGTGGTTTTATGAAAGTTCTTCTAAGGCATACTTTATGAAACACGTTTGCTTGTTTCGAATATATACAATTATTTCAACGTCATCATCTTTGCTGCCAAGTTCGTACTTTACTTTAAAAAAAAATAGTAAATGAACGAAAACTATTATAAACATTTTTTTTATTTCCAGCACTTTACACAGACAAGCAAGGATATTTTCACAAATAAATGCAACATCCAGAAATAAATGCCGTCCGATATATCTCATTACGAATGCATTCGAAACAACGAATTATACATTATAAAAATATTTTATTTTCCCATCGCTTCAAACAATTAATTTTTAAATAAAATGGTAATGTTAATTACTTCACTATTCGTAAAAACGTAGTATCTGACAAATATTTCTTGGCTCTGCAACATTACATACTTTAAATACAAAAATAATTGAATGCTCAAAACAATTCAGACGTTAACAACATAAGTATAGCAAGTAAGTAGTAATGTCACTGGTTTCAATTCGTTGGTAATTTCTAATTTAATCATTAACTCCAAATATTTCGTTTCGACGAAAAACTAGAGTTTTTAAGAGCAGTACAGAGATGCCATATTAGGCGAAATTGCTTCAAGTGTGGTGACCATGGAATCCAAATATAAACGTTTTCAAGTGACGTCTTTCTAATTAAATCTATCCAATGATTCTCTCTAATTAAAAGATACACAAAATAAATAACAACTAAATAGACATTAAATAAGTGATATAATAGGCCATATTTGTTTTGCATATTATAATTAAAAGAAAAAT
This sequence comes from Gryllus longicercus, assembly GCA_038098605.1. NCBI lineage: Eukaryota > Metazoa > Arthropoda > Insecta > Orthoptera > Gryllidae > Gryllus > Gryllus longicercus. Next base: position 2,491,424 of record JAZDUA010000133.1, read on the forward strand.
AGGCAACACCGTACGCATATTAATCAAGATAAATCTTATAAATCTTAGAAATTAGAATGGTTTCTAGGCCCTGAAAGAAACGATCAAATTAATAAATATTCCAAATTAATCACCTGGATATTACTTTTGGAATTATTTTTCATATCATTCATTCAATTTTATTCGTGGTCCATAGTGTAAAGTTGCCACCTTTTCGGGTTTTCATTTTGATATGCTTCCATTTCTGTAAACCGTGTTTTGTGCCACTTTGGGACATTTTAGTAAATAACTTCTTTATTTTTCACGTAGTTATAGCAGTGTATAAAATTTAAAAATATGCTTTCTCTATTTTATTTGGTGATAACTATATAAATAAATGTTTTTGTACGCCACAGTACCTAGTCCCTCACCAGAGGCCTTAAAACATTGAAATCAGGTACATTACCTTTGTTTGCCACGGCAACTACTTTCTCGGTAGCTCAAAAGCACACTCACACACATATACGTAACAATAAAATACAAATTTAATTTAAATAATTACGGTTTAATTAAAATGAAATGAAAATTAAAGAATATGAATTGATGCAAACAAATTTCTTCTTAATTATTACTTGTTAGACATTACCCACGTGGCGAGACAGAAGAAACATTTATAAAACCATGTGTTATATTACGCATTATATTATGGCTATGGGTGAAGGTGATTAATATTAAACAATAAATTGATAATCAAAGATAGAAAATATATAAATTGGGGCTTCAACGACATATTTTACCATTATTATACTAGCAGTACAGCGATTACAAGCATTCTGTGCTGTTGTAGCACCACTAGTTTTACTTTCTCGCTTTACTTCGAAAGAAGAGAAAATATTGTCATCGTCCGCCGGATATCCGCAATTTTCGACCGGAGAATTATTGCCAGGACCTGATAGCGAAGAAGATGATAAATCGTTTTTCTATGTGTAGTAAAATGTTGTGTAGATAGAATCCACGTTTTATGGGTCTTTAATACCGAAAAATGGATAGACGGCAAAATATGTCTCTCCGTCCATCTGTGGTCTACGGTAAGCGTCTAAACAGTTCAGACTATTACCTCCAAAATTGATTATCCGGATCGATTTGAACGAACTTAACGTCCTGCGAGTTTGAAGCGGATATTTTGACTTTAGAGGAACTTCACATATAGTACCACAAGTTTTTAATCTGAATAATTGTTGTGTAAAATATAAGAGAATGGAAACACATTCTCATATGACTCACATTCCCAATAGTTTTTAAGTGGACATATATCTACATTGTTCCAGCACCTTTCCAGTAGGAATTGTTGCGCGCAACAAGTAAGAGCCGTCTCCTGAGTTACTCCTCTGCATAAGGCGACACGAGAGTAGACACGCTAATTGGGCTCTCTTGAAAATAGTACTTTCAATCTGCTATTTGAAAGTTTCAGATACTATCTATTCCGACTATGAAAATGAAATATGAAAAATAAACAAAGCGTTTAAACCATGCTCAACGCTTTCCCACTTAAGACTGAAGCACGCATTGCCATCTCGTTACCTGAGGGCATGACTATGTGAACCAACTGTCACCTTTACCTGTACAAGCACTGTTAACACCCATTCACAATGCAAACATTACATAAGCGTGGCGTTAACATAAATGTTAAGACTACGTCCACAAGCGGACTCATTCACAATGCGTTCGCATAAGCATAACACGTAAAATGTTAACTTACAAGCTTACCAGCTTCTGTTTACCAGCTTATGGTTACCAGCTTATCAGCTTATGGTTAAGTAAGACAAGAAATAAACCAATCACAGAACGGTAACTAAAAATCGAGAATTGAAATATGAGCGAAGTCGATAGAAGAACTAAGGCCTTATGGGCCATGGACACAGTCGATACCTTGAAATTGATTCTCACATCCAACCAATAGTAAACCAGAATGTCTCACAGCCAATAGAAACTCTTATTTTGCTTGCGTTTATGTTAGACATTGTGAATACTTCAGTCTATCCCTTATGTTAATGTTTACGTCTATGCGTTATGGTTATGTTTGTGTTTGCATTGTGAGTGGACTTTTACCTGCACAAGTCTCGCCAACACCTTTTCCGGCGCGACGTCCCACTGGGTCAGCTTCGTCCGCCTAACCGACGCACAGTGTGTGATTTCAGGATGCTAGCCGCTCAAAATTATTTTCTCGCAATCTACGCATTTAATTGTGACGAAACTTTGCACACTTACTTACCTAAAGGTACTTGATCATCTCTGATGACGGTGAAGGTCACATGTTAACAGGTTATAAGTTCGATTCCAGTTCATTCACAGAAAAAAAATGGAAATCTCTTGTATCGGGACATAGTTAAAAAATTCACGCACAAATGTTTGTACACGAAAAACATGAATCAATGACTATTTAAACATTATAAAGATACAATATTTGTGTTCTATATTGATGTACTTCGCAACTCTTGAAAATTTTCGAAACACAATAAGTTTCGCTTCATCCGAAATTTCCTGTGATTTTATTTTTGGCTATTTTCTGATGCTACTGATGAAAGGATCAGATGATACTAAGAGTGTGTGAAACAGATCAGTATTTGCATTCAGTCTCGAAGATTTCCGTGAGAAACATTTGATTTTCTTTTGCGTAACTGATTTATTAGGCCTACAAAATGGAGTTGATCGTGTATTTTGCCATATAATATTTTTTCCTCTTCTCGTATCTGAATAGAGCTGTAATGGCACTAGTGATACTCTGAAGTGTTTTCGTCCGACTGGTATTCACTATCACGATTTATTTGTTTGTAGCAGCTCTGATCCGCCGCACCATCATACACCCACTTCGAAATTAGCACCCATTGTATTTTACCTGTTCTGTGCTTTCAAGAACATCACACCTCACTTCGCACAATCTAGGAACGGTGTGGTCCAATAGCGCTTGCAATTTAATTTCTACATACTGCTCTGTGACGTCTACACTTTCCTTTGGAGAATAAGGTTTTACTTTGGCCTCTTTCACAACATGATAGCGCGGGTAGAGTTCAGTCATATTCAAGAGCATTAATGCAAGAGCCTGGTCTCCATTCATACGCCTAGGCTTCCTAGAAACCTCTTCTCGTGCTTTTAACAATCTTGTAGCACGTTGAGGTGAAGTAAGGGAGAGCTCTGCGACAATTCTTGCTGCATTTCTCGTACCAGAGTCTCTAAGACATTTTTGAGTAGCTGCAACTAATTCAGAGGACGTTGCTGTATCGACGATAGCCTTCACCTGTCTTCGCTTTGTAGCATCAATAAATAACTTTCTTGGCCGTCCTACTTTTGTTATAGAAGATGAATTTAGAGTACTGTTTGATGGACCCACACAACGAAATTTCTCTTCGAATTCGATTTCTTTTGAAAGCCACAATTCGTTCCGTGTCAAAAATTTCTCTTCACACCTTGCCGATGTTTGCCATCGCTCACTAATTTTTTAACACAACTTAGAAATTGCAATTATAAGTGATTTGCTGATGTCTTCTGAACAATCTTCTAAGCCTAGTTGCAGAGTTACATGCTCTAACACCTTCTCGTTCTGTTTGTACAGTATATAAGCGCCACACCTCGAAAAGCGCGCGTCGCGTAATGAGCGGCATCGTCACTGAAAATAATATATTACGATTGAAAGAGCAGCTGGAAGCAGCTGGAATGTGATGGAAATCATGAAGAATTGTCTGGGTAATACATCCATGTTGAGTTTTCGGCGGGAAGTCATGGGCGGGAAGTTTCGGGCGGGAAGTCATTTATAACTCAAGATAAAGAAATTAAAAAATTAAAAATTCAGAAATTTTAAGACTCCATTATGAGAGTCATTTTAATATTATTTTTTTATTTAAATATCTCGAAATTAATATGAAACTAAAGTACAAACTTTACTGAATCCGATTCAGTCAGATTTATCAGTATATCTGCAAAGTAAAGGCGTCAATGCGTGCTTCTTCTACACTCCGCACAAAGCAACTGCACCGGGCTCAGGACGTCCTGCCTGAAAGGGTAACTTGACCGCTCTGTTTAGGCTATATTTCTTCCGCCAGCGATAAACAAACTGTGCACCCATGTGCTCTCACTATCTAAGAAGGCATTAGTTTCATCACCTTCCCTTAAATGCTGAGTTGGGAAAAGGGTATTTTGAGCGGCTAGGTTCGTCAAATCTCACACTGTGCGACGCCCCTGGTGGTCCTTTGCCGCACTGCGCGCAGGGCCCGGCTTGCGGCGACCACCCGTGCGGTGAAGGGCGGGTGCTGAGCGACACGTCCAGGACACGTCTCCGGGACGGCGCGGTGCGGGTCGGTGGGTGCCTGCGATGCGGAAGGAGATGGGAGGCCGTCGGTCATTGCGCCGGAGTCCCTAGCATGGAGACCTAATGTAATCAAACGCGCACACAGGGTTCCTTGCGCCCCCTTCCCCGAGAATTTCGGATGGGGCTCCGTAATAACACATTTTATTTCCTGATTTTCCCCTTATTAAACTGGCAACTTAGGGAATTAATGTACGACATTTAGGGAAGAGACTCTTAAAACCATCCGGCAATCTTGTAATCAGTTAATCATTTTAATTGAATCTTTGAAGTTCGTGTAATTATATTATCCTTCTATTGTGTTTTATTCATTTCTTACTAAAATATTCCATATGTAAATAAAAAAATTAGTGTCCAAGGGCGTCGAGAGGAATCCAGAAATGTAGTTGCCCTCCTCACGTTTTAATCTACGCACAACTTTGCTTATCGACCCATTCGTGGGAGAAAGCTGTCGTAGGTAATACCACACAATCAGAGATTTGCGATATATTTTTCATCCGCGATTGATGGTGGTGGATTTTCAATGCACGAATGGTACTGATTAAGACTTTTCAGTTCAGAATATTCGGCTTATAATTGGCCAGTAGAGAGAAGTAGTAGCAAACATCTGATATAAGCGATATTTTTTTAATACACTGTCGTGATTGGGGTATGGCAGATATATTGTTAAACGATAATGGTGTTAATTTCAAGAGCGGAATATGCTTCATAAATTTCTCAGTGATCCTCTCCTGAACTCAAGGATTTTATAAGTAGTTGAGATTGTAAAATAATAAATATCTTCCCAAAATTGCACATAAAATAATAAGTAATTGTAATCCTATTTATTTTCCTGAAGTATTTCCCCGTACGCAAATTATGATGTAGGAGGATGAAAAGGACCGGTGGATCTAAATATTGAAAACCTAGCCTTCGAAGGTAATCGTCTTTTATTTTTTTATCACCTTTACTTCGTAAGAAGAGAAAGTATTACGGAGAATTTTCTACAGAAAAACTCTTATTATCGGGCTTTCTTACGAGCTCTGGTTACCAAAAGTGGATACATCTTTTTCTATATGAAGTAAATTACTTCCTCCCTAATACATTGTTTTATGGTTCCTTTGTTACCGAACCAATGATTGTCGGCAAGAAATCTATTTCTGGACATAGCCACGCCTAAACCGTTCTTCAAATAAGTTTATGCACAATTTTTTCGAAAATATGAATAGTTTTAGGGTAATTTTGCATGAATTGTAGTCAATTTTCAAACATGTATTTTTCTCAAACCGGCTTAAAATATAACATTTAAATTTGCTCGTCGTATATAGACTCGTCAAAGAAATGTACAAAAATGACGCTGGACCCATTTTTGGCAAACTCTGAATTTCCGAAAATTGCAAAATATAAACTCTTGAGAGAATACTCTCTTAAAATGAAATCTGTTCTAAAAATCAGATCTTTAAAGAAGGTCATGTATAATTGAAAAAACAAGTATTCTTTTTCCCCCGTTCTCCTTTAAATTAATGCAACTATAAAAAAACATTTTCTCGAAAACAGGTCCCAATTCTTTCTTCATTTTTTCCACAGATACAACATGGAACGCCTAGAAGAATGGCTAAGGTCTCATTTTTGTTGAACTCGCTGAATTTTCGAAAATTGCAAATTTTAGAGAAAATGCGAGAGAGTATGTGTAGTTGTAGCAAAACTAGTTTTCTTACTTAGATGTTTCCTAAAATTAAATGTGACATCTTCAGTAAACTCATGCAACTTAACTACAATTCCACAAATATTATTACTGAACAACTCATAAAGTAAGGCGGAAGTTCCGTCAAATCATGCCATAGGCAGATCAGACTTCGCATTAATGAAAGTTTGAATGATCTGTACCTATTAATTTTTAAAGTGGAGAGCCATTGTCACAGTTGTTTCTCTTTATGCGTCAGGATGCTGGGGATATTATTTCTACTCGGTTCTGGATCGCCTCTTTCTGCTTTCGCTAGTTCATGGCAAGAGTGTTTATGAAAGGACTCTTCGTTTAATACGCATGCCCAAAATTGAATACAAATTTTCTTGTTATCAGATGAAAAATCAAATTTTTAGTTGATGTATTGAGTGTATTTCAGAGTTACTCATTGTGTGTTTATTTGGATGTATAAACGTGAAGAATTTGCTAATGGACGCAATGCCCAAGGAAATTACATAAATTATCTATTTACAAATATTCTCAAAAATATACTCTCCAATTTTTCTCCTTCAAAGCAAAAATTCTGATAAATCTGTTACTTGTAAAATAGTAAATCAATTGAATTACACTCTTTTAAATAAATGTGGTAGTATCTTTAATAAAGTAACACAATTTTCTATCATACGCTTGTGACAACATCCAATGCTTGTACAATACTTGTCAACATACCAGTATTTGTTTGCACCAGTGTCACCCGATTGGCAGTCTCCAGCAAAGTATTATGAAGCTAACTTTGAAGACTCGACTAGGCTGAATCTCTACACCAAACTTTCCTTAACTTTCTTCGAATATTTTTCGAATACCTTCTTCCCAGGACATGCTACAAGTTAATTCGCATCTCTGTCCGCTTCAATTCTGCCTCCTCTTGAAAGACAGTAAATAATAATGAAAATCATCAATGATTTGCAGAATATTGTCTTTGAAAATTAAATATAATGACTTCAAATCTGGAATTTGCCTTTAAAACAACTTATATTTTATGACTTTTAAGAGAATGATATTAATTTCAATTCCATGGAAAATGTATTTGTCGGCGTATACGATGCATTTTTTATATATTTTGTTTTGGGGGAAACGTGTTCCAATGAGATAGGTTCTACACACCGGTTATCAATATTTAAGGTGTCAAATAATGATGATTAGATCTAAACATTTAGTTTATGGTTGACTGATTGTAAAGGGTACAATAAAAATGAGCATGGTTTATTGTGTATTTCAATACTGCTCTGTAAACGTTTTGTTCGTATTTGAATTTCTATTTTTTGAGTTAATATATTTCGCCAATATGAATGATCAAGTTTAATATTCCGAATACATTTAACAGGAAAAACGGCGAGTGAAATATTTCAAGACAACTGTTGTAATGAAATACCAGATACAAAACCAGTCGTTAGTTATCTTAATCGTTAATGTAGAGGTTAGTAGAAAAAATGAGAAAGACTTCAAAAACGTTAATTCGAAAATTAAATACCAAGACAAATAAATATCTAATATTAGTTTTTTTTTGAAAAATTAAGAATGTCATGTGTGTACTGGAGTAGTTTTGAAGCGACGACTAATCATCTTGGGAATCGTCTGCAGCTGGCGCTGCTCCGGGGCCTGCGCCACCCGGACCCTGCATTTGGAAGACTTTTACACTGACTACCTACCTGCTTTTTTAATATCGTCTACACCAGTTTTGGAAGATTTTATTCGTTGGATGTCTGCTTTTTTACATTTTTTATTGCCGTCTACACCCGCTTTTGGAAGATTTTATCCACCCGATACCTATTTATTTTATACCTTTTGGAATACCGTCTACGCCCGCTTTAGAAGATTTTATATTTTGGATGCCTACTTTTCTACATATTTTTATTACAGTCTACGCCCGCTTTTGGAAGATTTTATACTTTGGATGCCTACTTTTGTATACCTTTTTTATTGCCGTCTACGCCCGCTTTTGGAAGATTTTTATATACTGGATGCCTACTTTTTTACACTTTTTAATTGCCGTCTACACCTGCTATTGGAAGATTTTACGTAATGGATATCTACTATTTTACATTTTGTATTGCCATCTACGCCGTTTTTGGAAGATTTTATATAATGGCTGCCTATTTTTTACACCTTCTTGACTCCGTCTACGCTCACTTTTGGAAGGTTTTTTATACTGGATGGTTATTTATATTACTCATTTTTGATCGCTGTCTACGCACGTTTTAGAAGATTTCATATTTTGGATACCGACTTATTTTATACAATTTTGAATGCCGTTTACACTCTCCTTTGGAAGATTTTTATTTGGAAAACCTGCATTTTATGCGGCTGCTTTATTTTGCTGTTGGCCTATGAAAGGTGAGAAATATTGTTTTGGTTGAGATTGTTCGATAAATCTACTGAATATCTTCTAATTATAATATATTGGTGCAGATCTAACATTATGGATCTGCTAAATTATTTCTGTTGCTTCATTTACCCACATACATTTCACAAAAGTTTTAAAATTTTGTATAATACCGTACTATAATGCATTTTATATACTTTAAATGGAAGAATAATCGTATTGCATCTATTTTGTCTGTACTAGATTTCTGTGTGTTTCAATAACGTTAGCTGGCGCTTTAAAATTACATTCTACATTCATAAATGATTAACTATTGTATAACATCTATGAAATTACGCTTTAAAACATTTGTTGGCATGTGCCGAAAAGCATATTTATATCTGAAAGTATGGAACGGTGAAATTGAATCACTTTTCCATATTCAACATAAAGATATTCGTCAAAGCTAATTGATAGAACATTTAAAATATTTTTTCTGGACAAAGTTTAAATAAACATCTGGAGTGAGATGGTGGCGTAACCTTTAGGGCACTAATTTTCCGAAACGAAAGAGTGACAACGCACTCTCTTAAAGGGCTGGAAGGAGCTTCCGTGTACTAATTGTTGTGTATAATACCTTGAAGCATCAGTGAATGATATATGTGACGTTTGTAAAGTCACTTGATAATAATATGAGTGATGAATGCAATTTTAAGATCCTGGCTTCTTTCTCTGAAGCACTTTAAGCATACAGTATTTTTCTACAATAATAAAGAAATATTATAATATTCTCTGCCGAAAAGTATTTAAAAATCGTATTGTGATTATATGTCTGAAATTACAAATTAAAACCCTCCTTGATAGCAATCCAACCCGAATATCAATTCATTCCCGTTCAGTTAATCCGCATGCTGGCGTCAGAACGTTCCTTGAATCGTCGATGAACCCAAAAAGCCTTTTGTTATGGTGTTGTAAACACAAGAAGGGCAAACACATATTGTAGAGTCTTTAGCGACAGGTGGTGTGTGCACTAGAAACAGATAAACCTCTTATTACAGAAGAGGGATGTGCAAACGATACATCTACTACGAAATGTCTTCAGATGTCGAAAACAAATCGCTGAAGAAATATAGTGAGAATGTGTGACATAAACGCAAGTGAATTTCTATTTGAGAATCCATTATTTATTTTCGAACATATATTCACAAGATTGTTTCTAACAGCTTTTATCAGGAAGTACTCAAAATTTACATATTTATTTTGGAATCATCCTAAGTAGAAATGTAAAACTATAACTAGTCAATTTGGTATTTCATTACAACAGTGAATACATGTTTTATATTTCTGTTAAGTAATCAAAAGAGTCGGTTAGCATTTGGTGGGAAAGCAAATTAAATGAAAACTTGTAACATTGATTGGCATATTCAACATGTATCCAATGATATTGGCTCCTGTTGAGGCGTTATTTCCACATTTTTTTACCAACTCTCCGTGTGGTTCACGTCAGCTGTCTCCACGATTTGTGCGCGTGTGTACAGTAGTATTTGTTCAAGGAGCATAAATTATTGTGCTAGCAAAGATGTCAATAATGCACCGATATTTAAATGGCCACCATCAGCTCCTGACTTTGTGAAGATACCCCATAAATTATTTTCTTTTTTACTCTCCGCAATTAGATTCGCAGATTTTGGAGAAAACTAATACCATGAGATCGTAATACCTGCAAATGCACGAGAATAACCGGAATTTTTGTCCAGGAAACCTTAAAATTGTTTATTACTCGTTAGGTATTCAAATAAAATGGGAAAGGAATGTGTTAAGAATTTCAAATGTAACGCAAGTGGAGGTTTCTAACTTGTCTTGCCTGTACAACCACAACTTTTGTACCTCCATAGATTCTCAAATTCATTCACAATTGTTTTAAATGCATGTGTAGTAAATCATTATTTCTTCAATAGTATGCAGATCATTTGTAAAGCTGGCCGTTCTGGTCTCGCGGAAGCCAGTATGGCTGCAGCTGGTCGGTCAGCAGTTTGCGAGCGTTTTGTGAATACGAATGTGCGTCGAAGCTCTTTCATTATTGCCATATATACCACGGTAGTGATGTTGTCTAAATAAAATAATGTGCGAAAATCGAAGCAATAGTGCTTGTTGCAATATGCCGGAGTCTAACTTAAATGCCTAATGGAAGTCAAAGCCAGAACCATGTGCGCTGGAGGTGTATATATACCTTACACGAACGCGACACATGTTTTTAAAACTTAGTTTTAATTAATTTACTTGAATTGCTTACATTATTATTATATGAATGGGTGAAAAACATAACGGTGTAAGTTACATTTTATAAATTCTGAGAAAACTTGATTATTTTAGGCTATATTTAAGTGGTAATGTATTTTCGTGGTTTTAATGAACAATAGAAATGCCGTGGCTTTAATGATGGACGAATAAAAGCACTACAACATTACAATAATATTGACTTCAATAAACAGATTTCTCAGAATTTATAAAATTCATTTTTACAATTCTGGTTTTCATTCATTCATATATTCGTTTTTTGAATTTTTGAAATTACATTTCCGTCTTTCAATGGAGGTGCAACCCCTAGTCTGTTGGGGCACCTGTCGCCACTGCAAGTGTCTCCTTCCCCCAGACATGAGTGCTGTTCCAAGTGCCCACGCCCACGAAACTGTCGTCAAGCCTTGTATTTAACACGCAAGGAACGTATATAATCAATTTAATGAGATGACATTACTCACACATTAACTGATTTATTGACAGAGATCCTTAGGACCACTAGGCTTCTCTCTCGAGTGCCTAATGTTCTTTGAAGGTACGTTTATGTTGCTGGCCTCTTTGCCAATAACCGTATTAATGGTCAGTTTACATAATTTCATTTATTTCATTCCAAGACTCAGATAACATCCACGCCAAACCCTGACATAAAAGTGTTACCTTTCACTATTTCGCTTTGCTAAATAATAAAGGGCCGGGGTCACCAGCCGGAGTCAAGAAGATGATCCTGATTTGATCTGAGTCAACTTCAGTTGCTCCCGTTGTACGTTTCGTCACGCACTTAAAACGAATCGAGGTGTCTCGGTTCAAATTTGACTCGCAAATTGATCCGTCGCTGACCGGCGGATCACGGCCAGATCAGGAGTTATTTCTCGGCTTGGTCGTCTCGCTATTTCAGTTTTCCGTGTTTTTAAAGTAAATACTTGTAGTTGGACTTAGATTCAGTATGGAAGTATTCGCTAACAAGGAGGATTGCGCGTAATATTTGTTGGGCAAATGTGTTTTTAAGAAAGTATTGTAAATAAAAGTAAGGTTAACACAATTGTAGGTTAGAATTCTCGGTATTGGGAAGTAAAATTTATATGTATCAAATTAGTGTAGATTATGCGTATCATTAGTAAAATAGCATTTTGTTAGTTGTAGTTTATTGGAGGCGCTATTTTTCCGCATTTCTATCTGATTTTTGTGACATCTGTATTGCAATTGGCGTGGGATAGTTTTATTGAATACTTTTTTTAGTGTAGTAATACTTTAAATTTTTTTCTTGTTAGTCTAGTTTTTGTCGTAAAAATGGAGTTGGTTTTCGATGGTTTCGGAGTCATTGAAGATTTATTGTGGGGAGACACATGGAGATCACAAGTAATTCGCAAAAGAAGCGCTTATTTTGAATTGTCAGAACGAGCATTAAACATTTTTTTGTATTTGCTCATTAAGCTTTCGCTCTTTCAACTGGAGAGGAATTGGGCACCGTCTATGCATTCTTTCCAACCTCAGTTGAATCCATCACCGAACAAGAATACTACCACACGGAACCAAACACCACACGAAGACGGAAAGAAATGAAATCAAAACAACTCGTTTCCTACAGCTGACCGCGAGAATATCCACAATGCATTGCAAAACTTGCCAACCGCGCATTTTCACGACTGTTCGGGAATCATGAGATCCGGATTAACTTCAAAGTCTTAAAACGTTGGTGAAACGCACAGGGATCAAGTCGGCTTTGACTTCGCCGATCAGGATCACGAAACTCGGATCAGCCTCGAATGTCATCCTGGTGGGTGAAATTGGCCCAAAGACAAAGTATTATAATCATACGGTAAAAATCGGCGACATTTCAAATGAAAAATGTTTATTTTCGGGCCCTGGATACATAAAAATGGATAAATCTTGTTCCCACAGGTAGTAAATTACTTTCTCTAACATGTTGAATAGTCAGAACCCATATTTATAAAACCGACGAAAAAAACAAAAAAACAAACAAACAAAAAACAACTTCCGTCCTCTTTCTGAATTGCGCCCTTTTGTGCAGCGTTTGATTTGAATATGTTATGGCTATTTTTAATTTCGGGATCTTTCCTGATGGTTGCTCTTTGCTTGGAGCGCTGGCGAATTGTTCATACAGATTTACCAAAAGTCTCTTGCCCAATGATGATCTCAGAATAGACCATCCATCCAAACACACAATAATGTGAAACGCCACTGCATCTACAAGAGGGAGGGCTATTTTTGTCTTCTCTGCATTTCTTGCGTAATCGACGCTTCTAGAAAGGTACGAGCGTGACGTAGTTTGCGAGATGTATTTTTTCGTAGGAGTCGGGATTGTCAAATGAACGAGTCGGGAACTGAAAGCTCTCTTCAAGCTCAGGTTCGAGTCGAGTATATAACGCCACAATTTACTAGTCTTCCTGGTATTGATTTCAATGGTTTTAATTATCTAAGCGTCAATTTTTATGTTATTATTATATTTAATTAATATGCATTTTTTTCTCAAAAATGGCTCTAAATTTTTTCTTCAAATTTTCTTCTTATATGTATCAAAGAACGTAAATAAATTGGTGCTGGTCCCATTTTCGGCTCTGTATTTTCAAACATTGCAAAAGTACGATATAGAAGATACATATTTTTTGTCTTAAATGAAATGTTCTAAAGAATCAGATCTTTAAAAACATCGATATTTATTTGAGATTACGAGTAGTTTTAACATACTTTCTGCTTGAATGATTGATTGATTGATTGTTAGTGATTCCGGGCGCGTCAACTAACAGCGTCATTAGTCCCGTAAGTACGGTGCATGTTTTTGCTCGGGCGGTGGCCTTCCCCTCGCAGTATGGGGAGATCCAGCGCGATCCTGGTTAGCGGGGTTTCCCTAACCAGGTATCTCCTACCAGCGGGGCACCGCCCCAGCCGAGACAAACACTAAGCTCCCGACCGGTCTTCCGGCATGTGTGCTTTTGTAAGTGTAAGTGGTGTGTAAGGGCAGAGGATAGGACAAGGGAGAGGTAGGAAAGATCGCGCGCGGCCCGTGGTCCATTTGTTAGGGTACTGCTCCGGCATTCGCCTGGTGCTGATCGGAGAAACCTCGGAAAACTACCCATTAGAGCAGCCAACCGCTAGAATTCTCCACCAGACACTGACTGAATGCGATCAAGCTGACAAGCTAGTGTCGAAAATCTTGACACCATCTTGACTCGAATCTAGAACCTCCCTGTCAAATGGAATGCAGTAACATCAGATGCCTTGAGCCACATCTCCCGGTTTTCTGCTTGATTCTAATGCAATTGGTTATAAAAAAAATAAAAAAAATCTCAAAAACGGCATCAATTTTTTGTGTTAATATTTTCCTCGGATAGAAAAAAGCACACAAAAATTGGCGCGTGTCATTTTCGTGGAACTTTCTAAATTATCGAAAATTGCAAAAGATAGAAATAAATCAATTGTAGCAGCCTTAAGCTCAAAACGTCTGTCCTTCCGTTCGTGTATCTGTGTGTGAAAAACAGTAGCACCTAAACTATTCGAAGGAATTTTGTCAAAATGAATATTCCCCAATCAATCTAGACTGGTTCAAAACACTGTAATTCTGAAAACAATTTTAAAATTTGCAGGTATAAATAAAGACCCTTTTTCAAAATTTTCTCAAAAAGACTCGCTTAAATGAAACACAATTATAAAGATTGCACAGGTCCGATTTTAACTGTTTACTCAGAATTTTCGAAAAAAAGCAAATGTTTGAAATTTGTTCGAGCCTCTCGTACGTGATGAAAGCTATACAGTCCACAACGGTTATATTGAACTCCTGGGGACCAGGAGGATTTTTGGTTCACTGTGTCTGAAGATGTCAAAATTTTCAATTGTTTGCTTCATACATTTTTCATTACTAATTTCTCTAGATCCTTCTTTAGAGTTCGTGCTGTCGCCATATTTGATCTTGCATTGTATACGGTCTTCAAGTATCATAATGAAGTCAATGCCCCTTTCATGCCTCACCAACTATTCGAAGTCTCACTCTTCGAAGGTCTTTTTACTTGCCTAATAATATACGAAATCCTTTCAATAGCAAGGCGCAAGCGGCTAGTGAGCACGATCGCTTTTTCGCGCGGCACGGCAGGTATCGGGAGGACGTGGGGCTGTGTCAGTCGCGCTCTTCCTGTCGCCTACGTAGAACACAAAGCGCTTTGACCCGCGAAATATCATGTAACAACATGCTTGAAACAGAGTGACATGATGTCATCAGTAAGGTTCCCATTCCGGGTTCTCTACGTTCACCTCAGCGGAGACTTCTTCGATGACCTTTGACCAACATTTTTTTGAAGCTGCCAAACGTTGGAATTTGTGGCACTGAGACGATATATTCGTTTCCAGCAGGGAATTTATTTACAGGTCGTATTTCCTATAATCGAGGTTTACTGTAACCGAGGTTCAGGTTTACTATAATCGAATCTTCTTATGCTAGTTTGTAACATAAGTGAAACGCGACCAGTGGCTTAAATACACCATAACGGAGAGTTTACTATATCCGAGTTCACTACACTCGATTGTAGTTTTTCTTAACAAATGAAATTTGTTCTCCACAATTCGTTCTTTAATTAATGTCAGGGATGGTCTAATTAATTGTTATTAATTAATTTAACCGCATTCTTTTGATTAACTTGACCAGCTACCGCACTGTTTAAAAGCTCAAGCCAACAGTGACATGAGCCACCTCAGCATGGTCAGGCGCGCACCGCGCTCAGTCGGGGATCCATTGAATGATTGATGTTTTCGGGCCCGTCAACTTCTAAAGTCATTGGTGCCGTACGTGTAGTACATGTTTTTGTCAGCAAGGCGGCATCAACATCAAGCGCAGTTTCGAAATACTTTCAAAGCCCTGATTTGGATTTGCAAACGGTACAGAATTCACCCGTGGAGCTAAGGATAATTGAAGACTGTTCAGAATTACTATGTTGATTTGAAAAATGATGTAAAAGAATTATCTAGTCTGGAAACTAGAGGTGAAATTTAACGATAAAAGTGTGAAGAAAACTAAATGAAATTCTGGCGAACTTTGCTAGGACTCACGTGTCACTATTGGCCAACAAAATTCAAACTCAGTATTTACTATCGATGCCTGGTTATTGCCATTAACCGTTTGGAGCGACGATTTGTTGGAATGAAAAATACAGTGACAATTTTAAATTTTTGATTTGTAACTCAGCCACAAGTTTTAATAGCTCTTTCGAACGATGACATTTACGAAGAAGCACAGAACCTTCAATCAAAACACTCAGTTATTGTCTCAGCGCATTTGTTTAAAATTTCAATTTTTAAAACTAATATCTGCTAAATATCTTGCAAACGTACTAATAACTGAACCTTGCTCATTATTACAAGGTTTTCTCGATGTGTAGAGTATTGACACTATTTGTTATCATTCCTGTCACGCTCGTCAGAGTTGAAAGAACATCTTCAATATTAAAACTGATTACAAATTATTTGCGAAGTACAATACCACAAGACTGTGCAAATAATTTAAGTATTTTATCAATTGAGCACGAAAACAAACGATCTGGTTGAAGAATAATGTTTCTATTGTTATTGATAAATTTGTAAATGCGAAGGGAGACCAAAATTTAAATTTTAAAATATATAATGAACTTGCAATAATTAGGGGTTCCCCATACTGTGTTGGTCCATGGGCCTCCTTTGTTGAACTTATTCCACTGGTATATACATTTACTCATTAAACTTGGCACGCAGTGACAGTTATATATTTTTACGAGTCCTTTGGTACATTGACTGGCGTCGGTCAGACAGAATATTCTTATAAGCAGAGAACGATTTCTCTGCGTTCCATGAGCTAACTGGAACGTATTTGATATAAGGAGTTTTCCCAGGCGATGTGTCTTCACAAATATCAATTACGTTCTCTCTTCACATTCCACTCACTCTTAGACATGTCGAATATCCGGGGTTTGTTTTGAATACCATTCCTAGATTAACTATGTACACTAGCACCAATTTTTTCCTGCACAGTCTAGGTTTGGATTACCATTATGGTAATAGATTCTTGCTGAGGATGTTCCGGAGTCTCCAGTTGTTTGATGGTTTCTGGAAGCTTTCCAAAGTTGCTTCTGATATTGGCCATCGAGAAGAGCACTTTGGAATCACTGAATGCACTTTTCGCGAATCGAAATCTCGCATTCACAGTCAAAAGAATCAACTGTCGCGCTGAAACATGGGATATTTGCAACAATCACCGCACTGTATAAGCCCTTGTAAAAAGTTTTTTGGTGCTGAAGCATCTTGCATTTACGTGAAAAGCATCTGCTTCTTGGATACATTTAAATGTTTATTTTTGGTACGTAGTGCAAAATGCATGCTGCTCTAGCTGGAATATCATCGATCACCCTATTTGCTTGTTACACGCTTGGCAAGGAACTGTTTTGCCGTCAGTTGTGAACGTCTCGTCAAGATTCCAACTTTGAAGCCAGCAACGGGTGCCATGTTACACCGACGTCAACAGATGTTGACTGAGATGTGCAAATACAGATCTCTTAATTTATTTCCGTGAAGATTGTTAATCGGGGTTAATTTCAAGTCCTATCTTTCCAAGAAGCACGCCCTTTCGTCTTGTATGGAGCGATTGCATTGCATTGGACCTCTGATAAATTGGTCGACGGAAGTAGCCCGATTTACAAACGAGCACACGTGTCCCATTATTTCGTCTGGAAGTACACGATATTTCACAGCTCTGTTCTGAAATTACATTTTTTTTAAATATTATACTACTTATGGGTCGTCCATAAATTACGGAACGCTTTAGAGCGGGAGTTTGAAGCAGCGTGAAGCTGTGTTACATAGGGGTAGGAGGGTCTTAGTTTAGTGTAACGTGATGCTGATATTTATTTTTAAAGTCTTTAAACATTTGCTGAAATAATTTCTTTTATTCAGTCTTATACTAAAACAAAAGCATATTAACATTAAATAAAAAATAATAAATCAAATAAGTTACCTTCTTTAAATTGATACAATAAATTAACATATGTTTCATCAATGATATATTCATTGAATCTTAGTATATTCTGGAATCCAATTAGTTGACGCAGAAGTCTTGGAGCGTATGCATCATCCACGACGGCATGTATACGCTCAGAAATTTTCTCACCAACGCATCCTTCTTTCTTAAAAAAAATTGTCCCCAAACTTATTGTTATGCGCAGTCCGTTCCACCAATTAATTTTTACGTTAATTATAATAAATTTTAATGTATAAAACAAATACAATTATAACAACTCGCATCAGCTTTATAATTGTGTTGTGGAATTGGGGGGCGGAGGAGGCTTGTCGCAAGCTTTACGTAAATATTAGAGAGGGTTGAAGCGCGCGTTACAGTGGGGAGAGGGGGTATTCAAATTTGCGTTACGTAATTTATGGATGGCCCCTTACTGAATGAGAAAGTCCGTACAAAAAGATGAACAATTGTGAAGTTTAATACCCCGTAATATCAAAAAATAAAAATGCGGTCGTATTTTTAAATATCCACCAAGACGAAATTACTGAAATATGTAATTTTATTTCAAATAGCTCGGAAGACGTGTTATGCACACAAAATGTAAAAACATGTCAAATAAAAGTGAATTAAAATGATCCTCAAATACACATTCGAATTGAATTCAAAATTTGTGTTTCTTTATACTCGTACTTCTCCTGATAGTGAATTCAGAAAAGTGAAAAAGCATACAAGCATTTTATGCACGAGTAGGTTTGCGCAGATATGGGTGAATCGACGGACTGGTAGCCGATGCTGCCATTGAACGGACGTTACAAGAGGAGGCACTCCCGTCTAGAGCTACTTGGAATGTTATAGCGGCCCCCTCGATCTTCTCGCTGACACACAGAAGGGACGAATGGTGAGTGCAGGAGGCGACTGAGTGATTATTGATTGAAGCATTCATGCGCTACTACGTAGGTACTACAAATGTGTGCCAGGTGAATTCGAATCTGATTGCATGTAAAGATACAAGTTGTTACCGTAGATGCAGAAGGTTACGAACGTTATCATCTCTATAATATACCAAGGAAGGATGGCGGTTTTGTCCCATTGATACGGAATCATAAACTCAAAACGTGGTTAGTATGTTACCTAGATGGGTAGTATGCCACCTACCAACTCACCTACATCAACATATTTAAATCGAAAACAAGTGGTGCTACAACAGCACGTACTTTCTCATATTACTTGAGGAACGTTCATTCAAATAAAAAAACATGTCCATCAAATCAGATTTTTCAGAAACAGCGAAAAACTGATTGTTGACAAGTTATCGCCTTTTAAACAACCTAATATGGTTTGCAGCTTACCAGTATTGTTACACTAGTCTACATATACTGCTATCAAATCAGTTATTTATAATTAAGACGATATTTCAGGTTAAAAGTTGAAAATGTTTGCTTTTGCGTGGAAAATTCGTTTGCGTTTTCCGAAGCACCTGCGGACATGTTTGCTTTTGCATAATATGGGGCTGCTATTATTATCACATACGATTGGGATAAATTATTATGCTGTGGTTTTTATGTAAATATTTTATTTTTCGAAACAGATAAAGCTCTTACAACAATTTATTAAGCTAGCGTAACCACATTTTGGCCTCTAAAGAATTTTTTTTTTAAATAAAAAGAATTAGAATCGATATATACCAGCCATGATCATCTTCTGAACAGTCACAATTACCTTTAATTTTTTGGCTATCCATTACAATTTGATTTTCAGCTATTGGTTCACCAAAGACAAAGGAATATCATTCCAGGCCAACAGTATCTGAAGAATTCTCCCCATTTATCTCCTAAAAGTTCAGTCCAATGGCGTAACGTTGGAACATACAAGGCTCGGGAGGGCCCGGGTAATAGAGGGCCTATTTTTAGGCTGAAGGTTTTGCGATTGTAAGAAATATTACGTGATACTTACTCTGATACTTTGCGATAATTGACACAATAAAATATTAAAACAGCATCTTCCAGAAGAATGATTTTTTCTCGCTTCGATAGCTCAGGCAACCATGTTTCTAAATTAATGAAGGTAAGATTAATTTAGATTTAATAAGTATTAATTTCATAAAAATTAAGAATACAGGAGATTTTTTTCTTTATTGATTATAAGCACTTTACCATTATTAATAATAAATATGGTACATAAACTGTCTTTCGATTGTTGTTGCAAGACGTGTCATCCAGCTTCGATTTCAATGTTCGTGTTTTTATTAATAAAACTATAGTCTGCTATTAACATTAATTATTTATGTAGTAATAAGACAGTAATGAATATTAATTTGTTAAAGGATAATTTTTTATTTAAGGCATTAACTACTTGAGATTGCTGTACGCGTTTATAAAGGAGACCCAGATAAAAGTTTTGTGGGCGGACCCACACTTCGCTACGCTACTGACATATTCATGTTGAACAACAGTGACACAAAAATATAAAAATATTTATTTTTGTAATTTACAAAATTATATTTTTGTACTACTTATTGTTGTTCAACAATACTGTGTTGCAATAATTGTATTATTACAAACTACGCAAGGAAGAATTGAAAGTGGGGATGCATTGTAAAATAAAAAGCACTTACTTTATTATGGAATAAAACGTCATTCAAATATTTTATTTATTTAATTATTGTTTTACTTATCTTATAGTATTTAAACAAAACGAATTCTGAATTAATTTACTGAAATATGGGTAACGATTTATTT
Source organism: Gryllus longicercus (assembly GCA_038098605.1). NCBI lineage: Eukaryota > Metazoa > Arthropoda > Insecta > Orthoptera > Gryllidae > Gryllus > Gryllus longicercus. The sequence goes on from JAZDUA010000133.1 coordinate 2,511,791, forward strand.
GTTGATGAAATGTTCCTGTAAAGGAAGTGCATTTCATTTGTTTTGTGTATAGTTGTTTGTAGTATCAGTATCACTATGTAAAATTCAAAGTAATAATTTTTATGAAAAACTGTAAAATAATTACAGAAATTGCCAAATCTAAAATATTTTAGCAGATGTGTAAATAAGTTTACAAATAAAAAATGTGTTCATACCTGTTTCCTTCATTGCTAATAGTAATGGCTGTGGTAGTTTTGTATATCTTGCCACTTTGCTTCACAATTTATTGAGAAATATTTGGATGTATCAAGATATATAATTAAAAATTTTAATTTATTTCAAAGAGGAATTAAAAAAAAAAAGTTCCTCATTGTGAGTACAATCTTGGGGGAGGGGGGATTCAAAATCAAATAGAGGAATTCCTGATACTGAGTTTTTCTTTTAAAATTAGAAAAATCATAGCATCCTCTAATTTTCTCTGTCGCCAAGAACAGAAAGCATAAGAAGATCACAGAGTATATATCAGAGACGGTACTCAATGTTAATAGGAAAAGCCTTATTTGCCCAACTTCCGGTGCCGCCACATTGTTCTGTATAATTTCTATTGGGGAACGGACAGCCAATAGCGAAGAAGTAACAGGTAAATTTGAAATAAACCAGCGACGCGGGAACTTTAAAATTTCACTCCCATACTTTCCACGCCTTAATTTATTAAAAAAATCACAATAATAATTATAAGGATTTTATGGAAGAAAAAAAGTCAAATTAGGGTAGTAAAATCTAATATTTATTGAGCATATTGATATTATACAATTTCGTAATTTCATTAGTAATAACAATTTTGAATTACAAAAAGTAATAAACAGTACACCTGCATAATTGCAAGTTTAGTATTTGCTTGTAGATATGCCAAATTAATACTATGTAATACTACATTATTACAAGCATTATGAATAAACAATAAGAACAGAATTGAAAAGAAACAAATGAAAATACTACCGCACATTTGCCAAGGTAAAATAAATAGTTATGATACAAGGGGTAAAAGTGCCATTTTATTTTGCGAATTACTTAAGCCATTAAGAACACGAATTACATAATTATGTACTGTTACATTAAGATCAATATTAACTGATTAGGTCACATGAACGTATTTTGTTTTCTTTGTTGCTTTCAAAGTTTTATCAGAACATTTGAGCATTGATCCACTTTTAGCAGTAGTGCAAAAAATTGAGCTTTTAGCATGCTCTGCATGTCTTGAAAGAACCGCTTTTACTAGTTGCAACCTAAAACTGTTTTTCATTAGTCAATAAATATTTGACAAAATTATTTTATTTACCCATGCTAATCTCACACATGCACAGTTCAGAGACTGGCTTTTTTAAAATGGGATCCACTGTGAAAGTACATTCACCTTTAAAACAATGATTAACAAATAGTGGAATTCCATCAATGCTTATGCACTACAATTTAATTCTGAAAATGGATTGTCAAAGTGCAAATATTTGATTGCACCAGGAGCCAAGCCTGGGACCTTCTGATAACTGGGCAGATGTCTTAATAACTGAGCTATAGAATCAAGCATTGCATTCACGACTCACAACAATTCACAATCTAATAAGGATCAGCATTCAAATCCAGAATGTAATTGGCATGACGATGAACAAAACACAATGATACACACATACTAGAATATAAATTGACTCAAGATTGTGTTTGTCATGAGAAACTATTATTGTCAGAACAGTATAACAATACATAAGCAACTTATAACAATACTAATAATAAAAATTAATACTAATAAGAAATAAACAAATTGCAGACTAGATAATAGCCATTAAATAAATTCTAAAATTGCATGAAAATAGCCTCTGAAACAGAAACTCAAAACCTTTGTATTCATAATATTCAAATAAAGTGTATTAACATTGCAAGAGGCATTCCAAAATTGAGAAAATGATCATGCTTTACAGAATTAATTTTATCTTTAAATTTTATTTAATTAGAACTTTCCAAATCAGATGTGGGAAATACAGTTTATATAATGGATCTGTACCCAATGACAGAATACACACTGATTTTAAAACTCTCGTTGTTCATACCTTTATAAACTGTCAGCGTAAAAGAAATATGTTCAGAAACTTTGTGCACAATGAAGCAAGTTATTCACTGCATATAACAATAATTCTTTCAAATTATCTCTCTCAGTTCTGACTCCTCAAAGTGAACATTAATTTAAAGCCACTTAGGGTCAAACTCGTAGGGCATGCTTCAGAAGCCATCTCTGGAAGAGGATCTGAAAAGCAAAAAATGACGTTAAGAAAGATACTCTGTCCTCAAATGAATGTTCTGAAAACAAATCTGTATCAAAAAGAAAGATGTTTCTTTTAATTCACCATCTAGAATTACGAAATTAGAAAGCACAGGAATATCTTGCACTTATCACACACTGAAGGCGCAGATTCATCTCCCAGAATGGCTTCTTGCACCTGTCCAGAAGTACAAGGATCTGTAATCACCAAAAAAAAAGAGTTTTTTATTTACTATAATTTGCCCTCAATTGGCACTAATAACTGTATATTGAAAGGAACATACCATGAGAAACGTCAATAAAAACTTGAGGTGACACCTCACATGGGTGAAAAAGATCTGAAAATGGAGACAAACTTGAAATCTATCCCATCTTCAATAAATGCAACAAAGTACTAATTGAGATTCTTAAATGTTAGCGAAGATACCACTAGATGGTGCGACCTGCACCGTAAGAAGATAGCGACAGTGGCTCCGCCACTTCTTCCAGTTGTGTTAACCACCGCGACCGCAGTTGTTGTTCACGCGTCGTTAAGCACTGATCGTGTTTCATTGTATTTGTTTCATATCGGTCAATAAAAGACCTTATTGTGTTATTTAGAAGAGCGTGTTTCATTCGATAGCCCTCCACTACTCTATCAGGTTATGAACCCAGCCGTATAAATGGGCTATTCCACGACAAAAAGGACTTCTTTGTTCGATAGTGATTGCAAAATAGAAACGACCAAGTCGCAAGCATTGAGTATGCAACAAGTGCCAAATTGCAAGAATACGGCACGACTAGCGTGAACAAAAGTGGTGCATTACTTGTGTGAACAGACAAGCTGAGTCATTCGTTGACAAAAGCGTGACATCGGTCGTGATTCGAAAATCGCCCGATTCCTTCGCGTCGGCGGCCATACTTGTTATTGATGTAAACAATTTTGGCGCGCACTGAAGTTACGTTCGCGATCGAATTGAACAGTTTTTCCTAGACGTTTGAATTGTTCTGAGTGTGCGATCGCGCGGTAACGCACCTCCAGACACTTTATTTGTTTTTTCGCGGACTTTAGTAATTTGTTTGCCGAAACGCGACAAAACCTGAAAGTGACAGTGCGACACGATGAGTTCGAACAGTGTTATTCGCATCGAGGCGCTCGGACTCGACAACTATGACACTTGGAAGCTGCAGATGCGGGCGTTACTCGTGAAGAACGATGCGTGGGACTATGTGAGTGGCGCTGCAGTGAAGCCAGAACCGGGAAACGACAACGCTAACGCCATTAGAGAGTGGAAAACAAAGGATGAAAAGGCTTTATCAGACCTGATCCTGTCAATTAGCGCAAGTCAACTGAATTTGGTAAAGAACTGCACGACATCACGTGAGTTATGGCAAAAATTAGAAAATACATTTCAATCTAAAGGGCCTGCGCGAAAGGCAACCCTACTCAAAAGTCTCACTTTACACAAAATGAGTGAGGGGGCAGATGTTCGTGAGCACCTTCAGGGTTTCTTTGATTCAGTTGACAAGTTAGCAGATATGGACGTGAATATTAATCCGGATCAATTGGCGATAATGATGTTATATAGTTTACCATCAAGCTATGAAAATTTCAGAGTCGCTATCGAGAGTCGAGATGAACTGCCTACGCCTGAAAATCTACGCACCAAAATCATCGAAGAGTACGAGGCCAGGAGAAACGGAGCAACTTCAAGTTCATCGCAAGGGGCTATGTACGTCAACAAGAAGAAGATGAAGAAACCGAAGGAAAACAAGAAGGACAAAGAAGAATATAAAAAGGAAGGGTCGTTTAAATACAAATGCTACAAGTGCCACGAGAAAGGTCACAAAGCCGCAGATTGCCCAAATGACAAACAGACAGGAGGTAAAAAGATGTCGAATCTCTCTCTCTTAGCAGTCGAAGAAGATACCGAGAGTTGTCAAGCTGTGAGCGGAAATGCAAGAGATGTTTGGTGCCTAGACAGCGGGTGCACTTCGCATCTTTGTAAAGACGTTAATGTTTTTAAAAGTATTCAGGAACAAAAAACTAGCGGATTGAGGTTAGCCAACAACGCATCGACCGACATAAAGGGCAAAGGTGTTTCTGAAATCGTGACCTGGCAAGACGATGAAAAATGTAACGTGACCCTGAATAACGCACTCCATGTACCAGAACTTAGGATGAACTTGTTGTCGGTATCGAAAATCACGGACAGTGGTTACAGAGTAATTTTCGAGAAGGAGAAGGCTATGGTAACAGATACAGAAGGCGCAACGAAGCTGATCGCCAATCGAGTTGACAATCTATATTTCGTGAAGGGCGAACCATCGGAGGACTGCAATTCCGTAAAACCTGTTGGTGAGGATAGAGAAGCTCCTAGGGCATCGAGTTCAGCCCAGGTTTGGCATCAACGAATGGGCCACGTCAATTACCATGACCTTCTTAGCGCATCGAAAAACGGAGCAGTTCGAGGAATGGACTTCGAACACGTGCCTGAAGATAAGAACTGCGAAGTTTGTCTTCAGGGGAAGATGACCAGGCTTCCATTTCCAAAAGAATCGACCAGAACCACGACCAAATTAGAATTAATTCACACCGACATTTGTGGCCCGATGCGCACCCAGTCAAACGGAGGATCTACGTATTTCATCACGTTTATCGACGATCACACACGTTGGACAGAGGTGCGATTTCTGAAATCGAAGGGACAAGCTCTCGAAGAGTTTAAAAGTTTCAAGACATTCGTAGAAAAGCAACACGGCGTAAAAATTAAGAGTATTCAATCCGACAATGGTCGGGAATATGTAAATAAAGAATTCGATGACTTTCTGAAGGCAGAGGGGATTCAGCGCCGATTGACGACTTCATACACACCGGAGCAGAACGGGATAGCGGAAAGGAAAAATAGATCCTTGGTGGAAACGGCCCGTTGCCTCATGCTCCAGTCCGGTTTGAAGCAATCGTTTTGGGCTGAGGCGATTTCTACAGCAAATCACATACGGAATCGATGTCCAACGAAAAAGTTAAAGGGCCGAACCCCGTATGAAGCCTGGCTCGGTAAGGTACCATCGGTCAAGCACTTCAAGGTGTTCGGATGTCGTGTATTTTGCTTGAACAAAAATCAGACGAAGGGAAAGTTCCAGGTACGAAGTCAAGAAGGAATATTCATCGGGTACTCTGAAGAATCCAAGGCGTACAGAGTATGGATGCCTAGCTCTCGAACCGTTGAAGTGACCAGAGATGTGAAGTTTCTGGAAGACAGCGTCAAGGCACCGGAAACAGCTTCCCAAGAACCTGATCGGTCGAACGAACATCATGGCCAGGAGTGGGTTGACATTGAGATCAACACTGAAGATATCTCGGAACAGCCCAACAGAGAAAACGACCATTTCGAGACGCCTGCAGAATCCCCTTTCATGACACCTGTTGATTCTGAGGATGAAGGTGGATTCAGAGGATTCCCAGAACGTGCTGAAAACGATGAAGATGAAATCGAAGAGCATGTAGAACCGGTGCAGCGTCGAAAACGTGGACGTCCTTCTATTATCCGGACAGGAAAACCCGGAAGACCACGAAAAGGGTACGTCGAAGACGAGATTGAAGAGACTGAGTCCGCTTGCACGGCCGAGATTTCCTTGACCAAAGCTGTTTCAGGTCCGCATTCTATGGCTTGGAAGGAAGCCATGGCGTCTGAGGTCAGGTCGCTGATCAAGAATAACACTTGGGAGTTGGTGAGGCGACCTAAGCATTCGAAGGTCATTGGAAGCAGATTCGTTCTGCGCAACAAATATAAACCTGACGGAAGCATCGAAAAACCAAAGGCACGCGTCGTGGCACGTGGGTTCTCACAGGTTCCTGGGATCGATTTCCACGACACATTTGCCCCTGTGGCAAGGTTGAGTTCGGTACGAGCTGCCGTAGCTGTTGCTGTCGAGAAGTACTTGAAGATCAGGCAGCTTGACATCACAACAGCGTATCTGAACGGGAACGTCGAAGAGGACATCTATATGGAGATGCCTGACCATTTGAAAGAGATCTTGGAGCTCATCGTCGAGACTGAGAAGGAAAATCAATTCGTGAGAAGAGAAGCCGAGAAGATGTTGAGTCGTCTTCGTAAGTTCGATGCAGTATGCCATCTCAACAAAGCCATCTACGGACTACGTCAAGCTGGGCGAGCGTGGCATAAACGGCTAAATGAGGAACTTCGTGCACTTGGGGCGACGCCTTCGGAGGCAGATCCTTGTGTTTATCGCGTCGGACAGGATGATCGTACATGCTACGTGATCGTATACGTCGATGATATCTTGGTGATGTCTTCGAGTGATACCGAAATCGATCAAATCCTCAAACGACTTGGGACGAAATTCGATGTTAAGGACCTGGGTGACCTCAAATATTGTTTGGGGCTGCAATTCTCCAGAGGCAAGGACCACATGGCAGTTTGTCAGACAAAATATATCGATGACCTACTTGAAAGGTTTAATATGATCGATTGCAACCCTGTTTCTACTCCCTTGGATCCCGCCGTCAAACTCGTGAGAGAAGAGAGTCATTGTCAGTCGGATGCTCCTTATAGAAGTTTAGTAGGGGCTTTGATGTACTTGTCTGTAGGGACGAGGCCGGACATAGCGCACGCTGTGAGTCACTTGAGTCAGTTCAACGAGTGCTACGGGGATTCGCATTGGAAGGCCGCCAAAAGGGTGCTTCGTTATTTGAAAGGGACTAGAGATATTGGACTCGTTTATCATCGATCAAGAGGACCTCCGGAAATGTACACTGATGCTGATTGGGGCAACTGTGTTGTCGACCGTAAATCATACACAGGCTACGTTTTTATGGTCAGTGGGGGGGCCGTAAGTTGGGAGTCCAAGAAGCAGCAAACAGTGGCCTTATCGTCTACCGAGGCCGAATACATGGCACTCTCAGAAGCTACGAAAGAGGCCTTGTATATAAAGCAGCTGATGAAGGATTTTGGAGTAGATCTGACTACGGTAATCGTAAAGAACGACAACAATGGTGCAAAGCTGTTGGCTGAGAATCCGGTGTTCCATGCTCGTACAAAGCATGTAGATCTGAGACACCATTTTGTTCGAGATGCTGTTGGAAGAAAATTGGTTCAAGTTCAGCACGTTCCGTCCGAAAGGATGACCGCAGACATATTGACAAAGGGTCTCTCTAGCACAAACCATAAGAAATGTATGAAGATGCTTGGTTTGGAACATTTTCACGTTCTGGGAGCGGATCTTACATTGCAGTTCGAGGGGAAGTGTTAGCGAAGATACCACTAGATGGTGCGACCTGCACCGTAAGAAGATAGCGACAGTGGCTCCGCCACTTCTTCCAGTTGTGTTAACCACCGCGACCGCAGTTGTTGTTCACGCGTCGTTAAGCACTGATCGTGTTTCATTGTATTTGTTTCATATCGGTCAATAAAAGACCTTATTGTGTTATTTAGAAGTGCGTGTTTCATTCGATAGCCCTCCACTACTCTATCATTAAAGATTATAGCAAATATTTACCTTTCACAAGGCTAGAATAAGCGTCTGCTGCACTTGCTGTAGCAGCATGTTCAACAGCACTAGAACCTGTATTAATCAACAACAAATTATTGCCAATACATTATGCTTTCAATAGCATGCTTCTTTTTGCATTTTACAAACATACAAGAGACTTACCATTTTCAGTTTGAAAAGCTGCCTGTGTACAAGGATCTGAAAATTAAAAAATGCTGGTATCATAGCCTCCCATCAAACTATATATTCTATTAAAACTATATTCTAGTAATATTCTATTTAAAAAATCTTACCAATTACACCCATAGCTGCAGTGGGTGTCACCTCGCTTGGTCCAAACAAGGGATCTGCAACTGAACATTAACATTAAAAAAATTCCACTATTTGTTACGCACCCATCATCTTCTCGAAGCCAAAATGCACGCTTCAGACTTCAAACAGCAGTAAATCACTTCATTTCTCTAATTCACTGACTGCGATATGGCATTAACAGCCCTACGAACCAGTAATAAAAGGCAGTAATACCACTTAAAAAAGCATGGTGAAAGTGATCTTATTTTGCTTGTAGAAATGGGGCACCTGACTTATTGGCCTAGTGACGCTACCTTTCCTATGCGCAAAACAAAATGGCACTTTCACCCCTTTTATCATAACTATTTTTTTACCCGGGCAAATGTGCGGTAGTATTTTCATTTGTTTCTTTTTAATTATGTTCATATTGTTCATTCATAATGCTTGTAATAATGTAGTATTCCGTAGTATTTACATTAATTTTGCATATCTACAAGCAAATACTAAAGTTGCAATTATGCAGGTGTACTGATTATTACCTTCTGTAATATAAAATTGTTATTACTAATGAAATTACAAAATTGTGTAATATCAATATGCTCAATAAATACTAGATTTTATTACCCTAATTTGACTTTTTTCTTCCATAAAATCCTTATAATTATTATTGTGAATTTTTTAAAAATTAAGGCGTGGAAAGTATGGGAGTGAAATTTTAAAGTTCCTGCGTTGCTGGTTTCTTTCAAATTTACCGGTTACTTCTTCGCTATTGGCTCTCCGTTTACCCAATAGAAATTATACAGAACAATGTGGCGGCACCGGAAGTTGGGCAAATATGGCTTTTCCTTTTAACATTGAGTGCCGTCTCTGTAATATATACATAGAGGAGAGATTGTATCTCTCCTCTATGTATACAATGTATCTCTCCTCTATGGTAATATACTCTTTGCTACGGACAGCACGTGAATATACAAAAGGAATCCAACGGTAACCAACCGGCTCGTTTGCGAAAAATTTCAAAATGAATAAGTAGTTCACGTATTCTCCGCTTGAGCGAGTTGGTGTTGTACAGATGTATATGGCGTCGCTCTGAACTCTGATTGGCTACCGTATGGAATTTGAATAAGGACCGAATGTGCCCTATCTAGTGTCACACCACTGAAGAAGATCATGCATTTTCACTCACGTTCTTTTCTACATGTTCTTCACACACTTTTCTGAACTATTGTTCCACGACTAACGAAAGTTGTCGAATTGTTGGATTTTCCGACGTCCAAAATAAGAAACAGCATTTAAAGTAGAGAGCGAAAACAAATGGCTAAGCGCACGGTTCGGTAATTGACGCCACTAATACGTCACAGCAACACCGCCATAACCACAGACACACAATACTATACTACGTGTCTATGGGCATAAGCAACGAGATCGGAATCCCCAAGCTTCAAGAAAATCCAAGCTTGCTGAGCATAACCGACAACGTATAACCTGAGAGTGTGGTGCGAAAACTCTCTAATAGTACTTAACATTTCAGTAAACTTATTCAACATGTTCACCAATAAATCTTACATTCCAATCGAATGTGTTTTATACTAAACAAATATACTCTGAACTATCTTATGACTTGAACAGAAATTTAGCAATGGCTTCATCAAGCGATGAAGAAGCGAGGTATGGCAAGCCTGACTCCGCCCAGGAAAAAATTCAAAACTCCAAAAGCAAAAGGCTAAAAGAAAACAAACACAATGCAAATATCAAATTCAACGAAAAATCAATTTATAAGTGTATAGAAAGAAATCCAGAAAATGAATTTAAAACGAAATGCAAAATATGCGGAGGAAAATTTCGGGGTGAAAGGTTGGTGATAATATTTTAAAATTTTATGTGTTGGTTGAAATTTGAATATACCTGATTTACTTATTACGTAAAATTAGAAACAACTAATGTGTTTCGAATGATATTTTTAATAAACGACGGTCTACTGTCTCGACGCTACGCCAGTGCAAGATCCGCTATCATAACTATCCGCCAATTGTCAAGAAAAGAAACTATAATTTTCATAAATAGTAAAAACTTGGTATTTATAGTCATTCATATGGCTCGATGTGAATTGCGGATTGAACGTGGAAAATGCGTACCAGTGGCAAAACTGATCCGGTACCTCGGAAACAAATTGGAAAAATGAATAAAATGGCTTATGCCAATTGAATTACGAAAATTAAATTCCAATACTATTTGTGTATTAACCACATGTATGTATTCATACATCACTGCAATTTAGAATATTTTAAAATAATTTTAAAAAACTGTCAATTATACGTACCATTTCTTAACTGACCCTGATGCGAGTGAAATAAAAGAAAATAGAAAACTGATTGTCAAAAAATTCAGCTTACAACAAAATAAAATAACATGCACCCAATCTCTTTTTCATCAATATTATAATTATCAAATCAGTATCATAAACCAACATGTCTATCAATCAATTTTACCTGTCAGTTCAAAATAACAAAAATTTACAAACATCCCATAGTCAACTTTGATTAGTAATCTGAAAAATCAACAAAATGTATGTTCTATTACATAAAAATTTCAGTGATATCATTAAATAATTCAGTTATTATGATGAATTAAGTATTTGTCGTTATCGACCAAAAGAGTATCCATGTATGTACATGTAAAGATGTTGGTAAATATAAAACGTGAATATTCATGGAAATGCTGTATTTTCTGGGGTAAATTTTCTAGAGCTCTCCTTGTTTATAAGGATTCAGCTAGTATACGATCGTATTGTGAAGATGTTCACAATATATGGGTTCAGCAATTGTGAAGATTCACATGAAGCCACATTCTCAATTTTATTCCAGCTGCGCAATTTAAACAAAGCAAATTTCCTAGCTTTTGATTATTAAAGGAAAGCAGTGATCTATTCAATTTATAGTTTCCTCCACTCCTATTTTTTTCTCTTGTTTTGGTACCTCACTTGTTTAAGGTCGTTCACTGGGAGCCAATTAGGAGGGATATCACAATCGGCCTCTTCACAGCTTTAATATATATATGATCAGAACAAGTAAATTTCAGTAAAGGTTATATTTTTTAATATACTAGTAATTATTTTGAAAGATTCTACGGCACTTTCGTTTACAAATCCAACACTACTAAATTATATTATATAGTAAACCATACATAGGTGACTTCTTTTATTTGTAACCTATACAATACTCAGCAATAATTATTATTCTTGCCAAAAATGAAATGCATAACTTTATTGAAGAATTTTTTCCCTTCGTTGAATATTAATTTGTTATTACAAAACCAATTTGAAGCAGCTAAAATGGTGTTATTTATTGTTTACGTTTTGCTAAAAACATTTGTCACCCCGAAATGTGGAATAATTAGTCAACACTGCCATACAAATTTAACATGTGTCTCCTGTAACCCTGCAACATTGGGTTGAAAATACTCTATTACTAATACCAAATTACTTCTAATATTATACAAAATGTGTACATAAGTAAAGTATTAAAAAATAGAATTTTGAAGAATAATTACGTAAAGAAAGAAATCTAGGAATATTAATATGAATCCATCCACCCTCTTATTTCATTACAAAGTTCATAATATTACCTACATAAAATACAACAGGTGCTTTATTTACACACTATCTATATCCACTCCTGTATGTATGTACTTACACTGAGTCTATAAACTCTTTGATATAAACTACTTATGCACAAGAAAGAAAAAAGGCTATAATCTAAGGATAAAATGTAATGACAAGGAAAGTGCATTAGTTAAAAATGTCACTGATTTCATTTTAAATAACTATTTTAATGTGAATAATATTTTTACAGAACAATTCAATATATAGTAGAAAAGCATTTATTTTACATTGATGTGTATAATATAAATAAGAGTTGAGCCTTGAAAATTAAAATATTTTAACATAATCCCACATAGACATTCATGATGAGATAATATAAGGAGAAGAAAGGAATTACATTAATCAACAAACCCTTACTTCAGATTATTACATTGAAATTGTCTGGCAAAGCAAGTAAATGATGGGCAGTCCTCATGTCTAATATAAACATAAAGTCATACAATTATAAAATTATTAATATTATATTTTATGTAAGTGGATATTGATTATTATGTAAAAAAGAGAAATACAAAATTTACCTGAAAGAAATTACGATTTCCAAAAATAAATGTAAATCTCAATAAAATAAAAATCATGTTTTAAACTGAACTGAAAATTTAAACATCCATGAAAGGACTGATAACAACGTTTTATTTTGAGCTACGAGAAGTGCATATTTCATTTAAATTAGACGCTTCAGTTTTCATAACTTTTTCTATTTCTTCAACAGTGCGAGGTACTTGGGTCAGATTTTCAGCACCTGTTTCCGTGACCACCACATCATCTTCAATGCGTACTCCTCCGAAATTTTTGTAGCGTTGGAGGACATCGTGTACCAAAAACTTGTTCTGCCTCTCGTTTGCTTTCGCTGCTTCTAAAAGCGGTTCAATGAAGTAGCAGCCAGGCTCCACTGTGAGAACCATGCCTGCTTGAAGGACTCGGGCAGTGCGCAGACTCTTCAAACCAGGCGCTGAGGGGCGCTGTGGTTGATCTGGCAGATAACCGCCTACATCATGGACATCTAGACCCATGAGATGACCCAGACCGTGAGGTTGGAATATCGCGCCGAGGTCTGCTTTCAGCATGTCATCTACATCCCCTTGGAGGAGGCCGTTGTCGGTCAATTCTTGCAAAAGGACGCGGTTTGCAAGAACATGCATGTCAACCCAGGACACACCGGGTTTCATGGCAGCAATGACAGCACGGTTGGCTTTTAGAACTGCATTGTATATAATCTTCTGCTCGGGAGTAAAAACTCCGTTTGCCGGAAACGAGCAGGTTATGTCGGAAGTGTAGCCATTATAGGAGCAACCCATATCGAACAGGCACATGTCCCCATCATGGATTGTTTTGTCATTTGGAGCAGCAGCGTGACCGTAATGCAATATGGCTCCGTTTTCTCCGCTTCCACAGATGCATGTGTATGACACATGGCGACAGCCACCAACATAATAGCAGTACTCCAGGAAAGTTGCTTCAGCTTGGTACTCCTTCATGCCTGGCTTCATCTTTTGCATTATTTGGATGTGCGCTTCTGAAGATATCTTGTTTGTATAGCGAATTACTTCCAGTTCCATTGGAGTCTTTATCACCCGGCATTCGGCAATCTCAGGGAAGAGAATGACTTTATCTACCTTAAACTTACTGATGCCGTCAAACACAGCTTCTCGTGCAATCAGGTTGCTGTCCGTGTTGATGCCGTGCAGCAGAAGCAGCACAGAAGGACGAAACTCGAGGGTGCTCTCCATGACGCTGGCGATTTCATCGGCGTAGAAGACTCGATTCACGTCGTACCTAAAAGCACACACAGAACAGTTGTAAAACAAGCAATGCCCAGATTAATTTGTCTGTAGACCCCAGCCTTGTGTGGGAACGCGGAAAGATTTCATACAGCCTACAGAAATTAGGTAACTTAATGGATAATGGTTTCTAAATTTTGTAGCGTTATATTAAAATTAAATAATAAACGAGTTGCAAAATCGATTTTGTTTTCTTTGATATAAGCAATTTGTTTCAATTACAATGGAAGTCTCTCTAAAACTACAGAACCACTATAATTTTTTGCCACATTATAAATATCAAATATTGATAAACTCACATATTTTGCCGCAGCATTATATTACTTTCTCTTTACTTCGTAAGTATGTAGTAAGGCGAGGACGTAACCACGTGATACTGCTTTGAAGTTGATATTTTAATTTTGCGGGGTACTTTATATCAAGCCCTTGGGACATTTTCAAAAAATGGCGACGTCAATTTTGATTAGATTCTGAAGTACATTTAAGATAATGGCACAGGTCTCATATTGGTTTGAAACAATTCAACAAATTGAAACAATTCAAACATTTTTCGGTGTCTTCCTACAACTAAAATATTGAAGATTGAGATTTTGTCTCTTAATTAAATTTGTTCCTTATAGATATATTTTGAAATAAGGTCATGTACAATTTTTCAAAAAATTAAGTATTTGAAGCGTAATTTTGCGTGAAATATAGGCAATTTTTAATTTGTCTTTAAACAATTTATTCTCTCAACAATGGCTCTATTGTTTTGATGACATTTTGACGCCATTTTGCTCTATTATTTTGTGCATTCTTGGCTAACCGGGATGAGCCGCATCTCGCTGACGTCAGTACAATTGACTGAGACGCGGCTCATCCGGATAGCCAAGAATGCATTGACTCCGACCGCGGAAGACTACGAAACCATCTATTATTTTGTTTTTTCAAAAATTACAAAATATATATTTTTTTACTTGTCTCTCACGTCCGTAATATTTACATTAGCGGCGATTTCTTCGCAAACTTGCATTTAATAGTACATGTTCTTAAAATGACAAAGTTTCTCGAAAGCTCGAACGAGCTTAAATTTCCTCATTTTCAGAAACGCATAAACGCCATTTTCTCAAAAACGGCTCCAAATTTTTCTTCAAACTTTTCGAACTGATAGTGCTAATTGGACTATTTAAGATGACATAAAATTAATTTTTAAAAAACTTAAAAGTTTCCTGTGAAAAAGAGCTTCAAAATTCGCAAATACACTGGAACTTTCCAGCGTATTTGTTTTGTGTGCATTTTTCTTTTCTTAAAAATTGTTCAACATATTTTAACGAAAATCTCAATTTTGGACGAGGTTTTACTCTTCTTTAACATTTTAAAATTAATATGTCGAATCTACCATTATGGAAGCGTAAAATTGAAAAACTTCAAAAAAATGTATTTTGGGCGCGATAAATGGCAGCTGGCAAGAATATGGAGCAAGACTGTAAAGCTAGCCTCTCACCAAGGAAATTAGAAAATTAATAAGTTAATATTGTTCATAATTAAGAATTAACAGTTAATATTGTTTTGTATGCCTCTCTGCAGCACCACTAGTTGTTCATCTGTTGAAACGCCCTGTTATACACTCACCTGTCGCTAACAATCTTCCCTTTCCAGGAAATCGTGTTACGGCCCGGTATCTTCTCTGAGCAGGCACGGGTGAAAGAATTATTAAATGAACATCATGCTAAACGTTTCGTCTGATTAACAATTAACAATGGAATAACAAAAGAAATGGTTTTTAGTGACCGTTAGCTGTAAAATGGGATTGTCAAAACCATTTGTTTTGTGAGCGCTCATGTATCTGGTAAGTTCTTTCCTTTCATAATTTCTCAATTTTAATATTGTTTTGTAAATAATGGTAAATGTGAACTATAAAATTTCGAAATTCAATTTTACAGCCCGATGATGGGGACAACAATCCTCTATAACTTTTGCACGAATATAGAATAAATTAAGGTTACAAGAAATTGTCTGTCAAAAAATATGGACCCTAACCCTTCACAAAATCATAATTAATTATGACAGACCAAAAAATGTGGAAATAAGGAATTAAAATAATTTTATTTGTGTGAAACGAGTCGTCAATGTGCAGGAGTCGAACTTGACTGCCCAGTGAAAATCAAAGAGACGACGTGTGTGGGAGGTGTAACGGACACGATAACAATTATGTAAGTAATGTTTCAACACAGACATTTATTTAACTTACTTTTAATTAATTTGATTTGCTTACATTTTTATTATGTATTCGTATTTTGACTTTTGGAAAGTACATTTCCGTCATTCGATGGAGGTCCAGGTTTTTGGGGCATCAGCCGCCATTGACCTTAATCTGCGTCCGTCAGTCACTCACGGTTAGACCACTGTCACAAATGAGATGTTGTTCGACGTGTCTCGGTCCTCAGGTGGGAAATGGATCATTGCTTGCGGATCGATTCAGAACATTCTAAGAAATGTCTATTTTTTAGCATCTAAAGCGTGTTTTGGGTGACGCACTTTTCTTATTGTTTGGGGTGCAGCTACAAATGTGATCAAAAGTCATTCGACTCTTCTCGACAAGACAAAAAAGCTATTGGCACAATTCTTAGTCGGTTCCCAATCAGATATTCTGGAAGAAATCTAGAAAAAAATGCGTTTTTTATGGCTTCAGTGCACTTAGGAGTACATTGGTGAAACGCTGAGAATTACTATTTCTGATATTTACATTCATCATCATGACGTGATTCATGAGATTGACGATCATTTAACCTAATTCGTAATGTAACACAAATTTAAACAAGTCTTTTAGCCGATATTTTTCCTGTAACTTTCTATGTCCGAAAATAGACGAGCCGGGAATCTGTAACATGATAAAAATTTATTTTTTATTATGAACTTGCGAAGCGAAAATAAAACTTTTGAACGTGAAAATATCCTCCGGCGGCACACTAAGCTATTTTTTTCATTGATATTATTCAACTTTTTATTACATTCAATTAACAAGAAAATAATAATCATTTCTAGAACCAGTTAATAATCATACAATATAATTAAAGTAAAGAATAAGTAAAACTTGATTTGAATACAAAATAATTACGTATTCAAAGTCATTACACGTCTTCTTTTTATAAACGTTCAGTTTTCACATTCATATTAGTTATCACATTATTATTATTATTATTATTATTATTATTATTATTATTAGTATTAGTATTAAGTGTTGTAATATCAAAATTCGGATTTCATTTTTCATTTATTTTTAAAGGCGTATTCTCACTTAACGAGTTTGAATTGGCGCCATTTCCTTATTAGTTCTACCTCGACAGGAGTGATAGCGCTTCACTCGAAAAATCTGCCTACCGAGCTCGTTTCACAGAGTATAGATAATGAAAGTTTGATACTCCATGAGGTTTGATACTCCATGCTCCGCTCATACGATTCTCGCCACCTGACTGCCTGCCAAAGCCTACCTCTTGCGCACGTCATCGGGGTCACGGAGCTTGCCCATCCATACGGCGTACTCGGCGGGGAAACGCGGCATGAAGAGCGCAGAGGCGCCACTGTCCACGTGAATGGCCCCGTAGAAGCCGGGCTCCTGCACGCCGAACGCCCATTGAAAATACGCCTCCTGTCGGAAGTTGTACTCGATGTCGGAGTCGTACACGCTGACGCCGTCGCCGCCCTGCAACAGCACCACGGCGCCGCGCGGCACGTCCCCGCGCCGTCGCAGTCGTGCGCACAAACGCCTCCGGTTCTCCGCGAAAAGATCCATAGGGACTTGCAAGGTGTGCGGGCCCATATCGTAGCAGGGCTTGCCGCCGGCCGCGCTTGACGCCATCTTGTCCGCTTGAAAGCTGGCCGCCTACTGACAGGAGGAGCGCCCGCCAGATCAAGGAAAGGAGTTTGAACAGGCGCTGGTCGCTTGTTGATCCAGGCGAGAAGATTAGATAGCGATAAAATATGGCGCATTTTTCCACAAACAATAGATGCATTAGAGGGTTGTCTGTATGAACTTTACCCTGTGCCAATGGAGGATTACAGCTTATGAAAGTCGCATGTACCAAGGGGGTCATATCAGTTATCAGACAATATTGCACTCTCTGAGAACTAGGACAACCTTTCATCTGACTGCTATTATTCTCTTTTATGAACATGAATACCGGAAGATGCTGCTATTAAAATAACCGCACAATTCGACTGCCTGTAGTGCTGGTCACACTGCGATTAGTTAAGGCGCGAAATTTGAACTAATATTTAATAAACGGCATTTGTCAATGCAAACTGAATATACAATATATGAGAACACGTACGCTAATATTTTAAGATATTTCAACACTCCTTTTGACTTGCGTTTTAACATTATATGAAATATTTTTATTTCAATTTCAGTTACCCGATTGCGTAACCGCGTTTCTGCTTATCAGCTATTAAATCTAGAATTGTTTTAATCGGACAATAATGTAATTTATTACTGTAAGTTTTGTATAATTATTCTTTTTGTATATTATTGTAAGTTAATATAATTACTATAGTACGAAACTGCTATTTTTATTAATGCTCCCATTGAAACTTTTCTTTCTTTTGTGCGATGTAATCCCTCTGCTTCTGATAATTATTATTATTATTATTATTATTATTATTATTATTATTATTATTATTATTATTATTATTATTAAAGTTACCTTCTAAATGCTAACTGCTCCACTAGTTCCTCATAAAATCTTGGAACATTTGAAAAGACAATTAGGAGAATAAAAGTTTCTTAATCAGAGATGGACAATTAACAAATAAAAGAAAATTCTCAACCCGTAAGATTTTTATTTTCCATTCGTAAATTTCGTAATACTAAGGTCTGTTATCAGAATCGTTATCTCGGGAGCGTGTTCCACATCATTTAAAAATGTTTGCTTAGTCACTCGCTGTTCTTTTTACGAGAGGAGACATATTGTTCCCTTGCAAACTTCTACGAAATATGCTAAGTGGCAAACGACACTTTGCAGGTATTGAATGAATAAAGAAGCAGATAATGTTTTTTCCGGTCCCATATAAACTAGCGGCGCTAAAACTGCACACACTTTCTTGCATTATTTTAAACTTTTGAAATTATCGAAAATTCCGAGAGTTCAAGGAAAATCAGACCTGCGCTATTTTTAAGAGTTATTTCTCACTCTATGAAAATAAACGAAAAAGAGAAAAAATTGGACCGGTTTTTGAGGAATTAAAAAACAAAAGTTACAATATTTTCAAGCACGAATTATGAGAAAGTTTAGTGTTTTTACAAATGTACACGACCTTTTTTAAAGATCTGATTTCTTAGAACAGATTTCATTTACGACAAATTCTTATATTTAATATTGTACTTTTGCAATGGTGATTTTGAGTTGTTTTTTTTTTTTTCGAAAATAGCAAGTGTTCGCCGAAAATGGGACCAGCACAATTTTTTTTTTACTGTCCTTTGATACATACGAGGAGAAAACGTAAAGAAAAAATTAATGCTGTTTTTGAGAAAATTAGTCTTTAAAAATTACCTACACTTCACGGAAAATTACGCAAATACTACTCGCATTTTCGAAATATTGTAAATGATCGTATTTCAAGATTTCTTTGAACAACCAATATCGTAAAGGAAAAAGTAACCAGTGGACCTACAGAATGGCACAGACTTTCCCATATTAGTATTCTATCTCCTTTGGTCTCGGCTAGCTATTCGGACTTGCCACATACTCTTGCTAGCAGCCACCTATCACCGCCCAAAGAACGTTTTATTGACATTTTCGTAATTTTTCCCGTTTACTAATAGTAGAACGGAATGTTATTTCAAGAATATTAAAGAACAAGCTCCTCCTAAGCGGCACTTTTGTTCGAAAAATTTGTAGCATTTTTAAGAAAATGGCGTTTAAGTACTACTATAAATTCGAAATTTTAAGCTCATTTTCACAGAAAATGTTTGATTTTCCAAAAACACATTTACTCACAAATACTATAGTGTTTACAAATTTCTGGAAAAGTGCATATTAACGTGGTGAGAGATCTTAAAAAAATTAAATTTGTGTAATTTGTGGGTAAAAAACCTACCCCGAAATTAACTTTTCGTCATTTTAAAGAGTGCAATTAGCACTATCAGTTCGAAAAGTTTGAAGAAAAATTTCGGAGACGTTTTTGAGAAAATGTCGTTTGGAAGTTTCCGAAAATGCGGAACTTTGAGCAAGTTTTGAAAGAAAACGGTTGAGTTTTCGAGGAACTTTATATGACATTATTTAAAGCACATGGAAATATTAATGACTTATTAGGCAAGAAAAAGAAATTACATTTTTGTAATTTTTGAAAAAACAAAAGTATAGAGAAATATGGCGTTTATGCCATCTTATAGAGTGCATTTATCACTATCCCTATCAAAAGTTTAAAGAAAAATATTTTAATAATTCCTCTTCCTCTTATGATGCAACAGAAAGAGGCCAATTGAATCGTTTATTTCAGAAACCCGTCACATGCCAAAATCTAAAACGCATTAGTGGCGGACTATTGCTCCAAGAGGATAGACACATCGCTTACTGCATATTTATTAAAAATCAACTGCTTTAATAAATGAAAATATTTCAAATCATAAAAATTTGGAGACTTTTCCCCAATTTTCTCGAAATGAGGAATTTGGCATTTGACGGGTTTCTGAAATAAACGATTTAATTGAGAAAATAATACTGAGGTCAAAGCAAACGTCCGTTTGCTTCCACTAGTGATTGTGCGTTAACAGATGAAACTACATACTTTTGATGTAACGTGTGAAAGTGTTGTAGAATTAATAGATTTTATGTGGAGAAATTTTTCCTTTTCAAAACCTGTTGAATTGTTTCAAAGTATACGCTGTAAAAGCAAATTTATGATTTCTATTCTAAGATTACCATTTCAACAAGTTAAAATGGGGCAGGGATTAAAATTTGATCACATTAATCTTACCGGAATGCGTTGATTTGTTGTTACTAAGTTGACTAAATTTCATAATGGCAATTCTAAAGTTTGTTACTCGTAGGCACAAGTTCTATAATCTTAATATATTCGTTTAGAATTTAACTAGTTTCATTAAACCAATTACCTACCCTATTCTGTTTATCTGCCTGGACTCACCGCATAACCCTTGCCTCTAACTGCTGTATTAATAAGCCTAAACTGCTGCAAATTATGTTGTCTGAAAATCTGTCTCTATCTTTTTACCTATCTTAAAGTACTTCTTTCTCATCATTGGTCATTTACATGTGTAATCAATGACAATTCTGTATTTCTTTTTTGGTGCTAGAAATAGTCATAATGTTGCATCAATAAATATATTACATTTTCGTATACGTAGTATTCAGAAAGTTATTTGGTGCTGCAAAAAACGGATGTCGGGATTTTGAAAGAATACATGTTTTCGGGATTCACGATACCGAAAATGTTATTGCCCTTAGAACATAAATCCGCATGTCTACAACGCTAGCGTCAAAATCGTTCGTAGAATTCTCACCAAAATTATAATCTCCATTCGATGTAACGTGCGGTTCCTCGGATTTAAATCTGATTTTAAATTTTTTCGGGCTATAACGATATGTTACTTTATTGATAAAAATGACTTACATACCTGAAAATATGAACAAATGTAGATAATCAAATGTTTGAAATCATGTCATAAAACCTCTTTTGTAAACATATGACAAAAGATTGTTTATAACTGATGAACAAACAAATGTTTAACAAAATAACATACAAAATCTAGCCCTGATTGTAAAATTAGGTAACTTTTATCAATAACATGAGAAAGAATGTGCTACGGTAGCTTTACTAATTCACACATTATTCTCCTCTTCGATTTCGAAAATGAACATAAATGGCACTTTCCAAATAACTATTTTAGAAATAGTAATTAAATGAAATATTTCTGAGAAGCAGTTATAAAAGCTGCAGCTTTTAAATGGAAAGAAAATAATAAGAAATAAATCTCCAAAAATGATATTTTTTAAATTTCGCAATTATTGATAACATTTTCTATTTATAACCACCCATTAAAAACTTATACATGCTGATATAATACATATATTGTGTCAGTATCTTTGTTACTCGCCATGTTTATGCTTGTTTGTTGTTTTTCGATTTTTGTTTTTTAGTGATCATTTAAAAAGAGCGCTTCGTAGCTTTTTAATGTTGGTACAAATTCTTATAAGATATTTTTAACGTTGGCTGCAATTTCGACAGTAGGAATGTCTACGCCTTGTTCGAGAATTTGAGGTTATGGACTACGTGGAAATTCAAGATATTTTGCATTTCTGAGCTCCAGCTAGTTTCAATTTGTGTTTGAAATTAAAATGGCGGGTGAAGAAATCTGTTCCCCAAGTGCTGGTGAAGATATTCCGAGCGATATTCCACAATCAAAGAGTGATGGTGTTGATGGAGATATTCTGTCAGATATTCATGATGAAAGTATTGTTGACATTTTGAATGAAGAGATAATGGTCTTGTTCCGAGAAGAACTGGAACGTATTCCTGAATTGTTGAAGTACATTAATAAATTGCGCTCGTTTATTCGGAAACAACATGAAAGAATTAAAACCCTTTTGGGAAAAGCCAATGATGAGGTACAGTATGTCTTTATATATTAATTTCTACTCGCAAAGAATGATTTTGTTAGCTGTGGAAAGCACCCTATTCTGTTCATTATAGACGCTTGTCTTGTATTGTAGAATAAAGATGAAGTTGCCCAGATGAAAGATGCATTTGTGCAGACTGACTTTGAACTGGACAACTTGGAAAAATTAGATCAAGAGTGGCAAGCCAAAAGAGAATCTGATAAATCAGATGAAGTTTGGAGAGAACAAGAAACAGCTAGTTCAGTTGCTGAGCAAGTGAAAGAAGCTGCTGAAAGTGCTTTGAAACAGACTGGTTTTGTGTATGAAGAATCTTCAGGAATGTACTACGACTATAACACTGGATATTATTATAATGCTGTAAGATTATCTTTTAAATACAAAACAATTACTCTTTTCTCGTGGAGATATTAATATATAAATGCATTTAATTGTTTTTATGCATTATAGGAGCTGGGTTTGTATTATGATGGAAACAATGGGGTGTATTATTACTATGATGAAAGAAATAATTCATTCCAGTTCCACTCCCAGATCGAACAAAAGTCTGTGGAAGTTGAAGTTGCTCCGAAAAGAAAGCTGAAGAAAGTGAAATCAAAATCTGATCATGTAAGCTTTTCAAATCAATTTATTTATTTGTAACTAATAAATGCAAATGCTTGTATTTTGAGGACAGAGATGGTACAAATACTGTGAAGAATTTTCATGTCGTTTTGTCCCTGTATCTGAAATATCGTTAATTTAAATTAAAAGATCTGCCACTGCTGCAGTTTTGTCAATATGCGTCCATGATGTTGCAGAGAGAGGACGTGGACAGTCTAACTGAGAGATTGTCACAATTGTCAGTGCAGGTCTACGCAACGAGAGCTCTAGGTAAATAAAGCCTTATGATCTATTGCTTTGTAGGAGAGGAGAAAACGCAAAGCAGAGGACTCACTTGAGGAAGGAGAATGTTCAGATAGCACTGAAGAGAGTGACGTGTCCAGTGATGCTGAGGACAGTTCTGACGAAGCATTGACTGGTAAACCGTTGGATTGGCTCTTGACTCATATTTTACTACAGCATAGAGAATGTTGATCCTTTTTTGAATCATAGTTTATGAGGGTTTTGGCATAAGTTATGGCAAGTATTTTTCTTCTTCTGAAAATGTGAGCATGGATTGAAAATGTGAAATACACACATGATAGGAGAAAATATAAGCTAAGTACATGGACTTTTAATCACATGTAAATTGAGTTTCTCATCTTTATTAAGGTGTTTGAAATTACAGTTCTGATTTCATGTCCCAAAGCATTATATATTATATGAGTTCACGACATTCCAGAAGCATTACCTTCCTGTTCTAAAGGTCTGATCACCGCACATGCACAAGTCTTCATGTGTGCTATTGATCACTGATTGGTACGAGTCCTTGCAGAAACTTTCCTGCCTGACTTGTGCGTTATTCCCAACAGCTTCCACTATTTCCCTGTGACAATCTCAGGCATTTCTTCCATGGAGAACGGCTATCTTAGTGTACAAGCGCTGCTCAAAACGGGTTACATTAATCTTGCACAGCGTTAGTCAAACAACTGATTTCTTTGCTTTCTGTAGAGACACTCACAGAACCATCTGTTGTTTTGGACACACATTACTACAGCATTTCTTTCATGTGACAAATAAAATTGATCCAATAACATTTAGGGAAAAAAAACAAAAACAAAACAAAAAAAAAAAAAAATAGTTGGCATGACTTCTGCCTCAACCTTTTATATTTAACTTTGAACTGAACAACCTTTATTTACAACCATTTATGATCAGTATATTTTTGAATGTTATTTTGTTTTCAGAACAAGCAATGGCATGGCCACCATGTATGCGAATTATAGTGAAAGAAGCCAATACTTCCCATTTGAAAGTTGGTACCCTTTTTATAGTACCTTACACGGGTGGAACTGTTGGTAGGGAAGGAGATCATGTATTTTGCTTACCTGACATTAATGTTAGTAAGGTGAGAAATTGTATCATTCTTTGCTTTGCTAGGTGTAGCCGATATTCACAAACGCCAAAGATTTAGATTTTGGAATTTGAAAATACCTGCCATTTCTCTAATAAATCACCCATATTTTCTCTTTTCATGCAGAGCCATATCAAACTTCTCTTTGATGAAACAGAAGGAAAATACTTTGTGGAAGACCTTGGCAGCCGGAATGGCACAATTTTAAATGGGCAACGTTTAGGGGAAGGTGTTGATGGAAAGCAAGAAGTAGTGCATGGGAGCGTGTTGCAAATGGGAAATATTAAATTGCTCTGCCACATTCATGTTGGAAGAGATGCCACATGTGGTCACTGTGAGCCAGGACTTATTCAGCAAACATCTTCCCCAACAATTGGTAAGATTTTTATTATCATACTGAAATTGGACGTAAAGAAATGATGGTGTAATGATGGTATTAATACAGGAGTGTGAAGTAATATTACAATATTATGAAGTCTTGTAAACTTTGCATAAGTATGTTAATATCCACAGCAACAGATTTCATGCAGTTCTTTTTGAGTGACTATAAGTCAAACTACTATAAGTCAAACTTACATTAAATGTTTATGTAGCATATGCACAACCTGACTTCAAATGAGCACAAGTTAAGTTATTTATAAGTTCAACTTATTAATAAAGACTGTCATCAAAGTTCAATGTCTGTTTTCATTTCTTAGGAGCTTAATAATTAATACATTCACCGTATGGCACTTCAGTATTCTGATTTTCTTCTGAGTTTTTGAAACAGGGAAAGGCATGTGTGGTGTGGTGTGGTGTGGTGTTGCTACTCCACATGGTCTCTTGGCAAGTAATATACACAATCCAATGAAACATTTAATAGAATGATGACCAAAGATTGATTACTTCTCAATTGAATCATTTATTTCAGAAACCATCAGACGCCAAATTCCTCATTTCAAGAAAACTCAGAAAAAGTCTCCCAATTTTTCTGATTCCAAAATTATCTTTTGTATTAAAGCAGCAATATTTTTCATATAAATATTTGCACTAAACGATGTGTCTGTATTCTGGGAACACAAATCCATCACTAATGCATGTTTTAGAGTTTAGCATTTGACGAGTTTCTGAAATAATTCAATTCTAAAGGTCTTCCCATTGGAGAAACACCTACACTATAATGAAGCTGTTTCATAATGACTATCATTAGCTGCAGCCATCTAATAAGAGAATTATACAATGGAAGTAGAAAAAATATAATGATGTGCAGATAAGCAGTATGATAATATAGACATTTTTTTTCCTGTAGGAAATGTATATTACTTACTCACATATTACTTATGTACTACAGAGAAAGTTATGTAATACTGCAGTGAAATATGGCAATTTTTGACAGAAAAATTCTAAATTGTAGGCCCCAGATACTAAAAAAAGTGGTTAATTCTGCTCCTGTATGAAGTAAGTTCTAATACGTGTAGTCAGAATCCACATTTTATGTGTCCTTATTACTGAAAATGGTATTAATTTATGATAAAATGTCTGTACATCTGTGAACAATAGGACTGAACCAAAGGCAGGATTATTGCCAAAATTGATATTCCTCAGTTGATCTGGCTGATGTCACCCTTTGAATTTGAAGTGGATATTTTGATTGTTGAGGGTACTTTTTCAAAATTTTCTCAAAAAAGCTTCAATTTTTTTCTTTTAGTTTTTTTTCAAATAGGAATGCAGCAGGGATTTGATTATTTGCAATTTTCAAAAATTGCATACATTTACATTTTTTTTCTCATCATCCTGCAAGTTTGCTATTGAAGATAGTGATTTTTTCTTGAATGAAATTCAAGAAAAAAAATCCTTATGTGTTTTATCGAATAAAGTTATCTGGATCGGTACTGAAATATTCTCAAGAAACAATTCTACATCTAGGAGTTTCATGTTTGCAGAAGGAATGCTGTTGAACGCACTGCTCACTTATTTCCGGAGTCAAAATTACTCAGAATTTTTGGCCACAAACTTAACTTTGTTGTTTAGTGTCGTATTTTAAAGAGATGTTCGCCCATTATACAAGGTTTTGGGGTTGTTGCAAAGTTTCTGATCACACTAGTAGCTCACAAACTTGCAAGCTGGCTATTTTTGGACAGTGGAAATGAATAATACTTATTACTTCATGTGTACATTTCTGTTAATGCAGGGAAGAGAAATTAAAGACTTATTGATTGGAAAATTACAACACTGTCATCACTGCCTAGGTGTCATAATTTTGGATGGATTTTCATTTTACAGAATGTAGTTCTATATAACTATGGTAACGAGTAGGGCCCGGATAATTATGTAATAACATATTTTCCTAACATAACTCTGTTAAGTTGAATCAATGATATCTTCACTTTTCATATTGGTTAGTGCCAAAAAACGACGTTTTAGTACATATTTTTATATATTACTGAATTTTGCTATTTTTTGCAATTTTTTAATTTAATTCTTAATTTTTCCTGTATGTTTGTGTTAAGGAATCTCCCAGACAAACGATTTAGCTGATTTTTTCTGCAGCCTCCTCTCTAATATTGCCATTACATCACGTTGGAATGTGCCTGACCTTATATACCGATGGTATTACAAATAAAAGGGCAAGGCAACGATGTAATCTTTAGCTTCTGATGTATTAGTTTTCAGCGGGAGTATCGCAGTGGCACTAAGGAAGTTTGGTTTGTGAAAATCGTACGTTTAGTAGGCGATATCGCGCACCCACTGCATCTTTCAGAGGTCTCCCTTGACACCCTTCACCAGAAACTACTATATGCCCACCTATGGAAGCGCCGTTGAAATTTTTCTTTCTCCGACCGTCACACGCGAACCTCCAGCGTTGTTTGTAAGTTATCTCTTTGTGCCGAAAATCTGAAGTAAAATCACAATGTTGACCTTATGGGGGCAGTGGTAACGCAGAGAGAGATAATTTAGCACAGGCAAGTACGGCTGTTGCCATAGATTTTATTTTTAAAATCCATGTTGGCAATCTGGAAACGAGTCGTGTTTACTGAAAAAGGTTACCGTTCGTGCGTAAAAAAGTATATTTTTTAACATTTGTGAAAAAACTGACAGAAGAGAAATTGACCTATAATTTTGAATTCAATTTTTGTTGCCCTTTTTGAAGAGCGGCGTAATCTTCACTGTTTTGAAAAGATCTGGAAAAGTTCCGGTGTGTAAGGATGTATTAAATATGTGAGTTACGTGTATAATAGCAGGCGCATTAGTAATTAACGTCATTACGCCGATAAACACCAACCAAGTCTGTTATTTATGATATCGGCTGTATATCGTTCAATGCTTTTCGCAATACCATCTTATAAGAAAAAAAAAATAAAAATAACAAACGCCTTTGCTTTTAATACGTAGAGTGCAACGCCATCTTCTATTTCAAATCTATACGATTCTTGCTTCGCGACATTTACAAGACCAAGGTTTTATCTTAAGAACATACTGGAAAATGTTTACTGAAAGCAAAGGGTTACTTAAAAAATATTGTAATTTTTGATATTTTTAGGGCATCCTCTTATGACATGTCCCGTTTCTACCCTTGTCCCATTTCGTCCCCCTGCCCCATTTTGTCCCCTTGTCCCTTTTTTCATTTGTTCCATACCATCCCTTTAACCCATAGTCCATTTGTTCTCTCATCCCATTTGTCCCCTTGTCCCATTTCGAGTTGAGACAGCCTTGTGGCATTGACTATTTATATAGAAACCACGAGCAATGAAGTGCTGGTTACACTGAATTGTGCAACAACAACAACAACAACAACAACAACAACAACAACAATAAAAAGTATATTAACAGACAGACAGTATTACGAAAAAGATTTTAACAGACTGTCGGAAATTCATCTAAACCAGCTGAATATTTATTTTTTAGTTCATTTGAGAATATTTTGAGAATATCATAAAAAGAAGTTTTTGAAACTAACATTGTGTCTAATATTTTGGGGGTTAAAAGGGTCTCTTTTGTCAATTTTGTTAACTTTGTTAACTTTTCTGCAGTTGTGGAGAAAATCCCAGATTCAAAACAATTTATGCTATTAGTGCAATGCAATGAGAGGACAATTCCGCCACGCTGGATATTGAACACATGCCAGAGGATCTGTGCAAGTTTAATATGCACTAGTGACTCATGCGATGTACAACGCTCTCCACAGTACAAGGCCCTCTTACAAGATAATAGGAAAAGTGTTATTTGTTGAAAATTTGAAACCAATATTTGTTTCTTATTGTTTTGGAAGTTGTTGTAAATCATAGGATTATGAAGAGTATAATGTTTAATTTTGGTCTTTATTATGAAACCGAACAATATGCCCTAAGATAAAAGTATTTTAATAAAAAATAATTGATTTAATGATACATATTTCTTACTTTTTGGTACATATTTCTGTATATTACAATACTTACACATGTACATGTTTTCCCAATTTTTAGTACATAATTATCTGGGCCCTTGTAATGAGAGAATATAGTTAATGTTTGTAATTTTTGAAAAAAATCATTGATTTGTGTTTCAGAAACTGACAATCTACAAACATCCAGCAGCAAAGGAGAGCAACATCGCAAAGAACTCAAGAGATTGAGGAAAAAATTTGGCTTGCAGAGTTCAGATAATGACTCTACTCCTGTTGTAGCTGGTTATGAAGATCGTGCTCAATTGAGAAGAAAGACTGTGGGTTCACAGAATCCTTATGAAAAGACTGAAACTGCTTCAATTGAAGAGTTAGTATTGTTTTCCTGGCTGTATGTGAGAAGTAATTGTATTACTATATTAATTGTGATATTTAATATTAATATGCATGTTAATTCCCTTTGAAGACAAAATCAGAATTCACATGTATAATAAATCGCTCAAAGTAAATTTTTTCAATAATAAATTTTTATTATTTGAAAAATAAAAAGGAATAAAATGCATCTTTGAACTGCCAGTTAATATATACAGACAGTTCATGATAAAGATATTTAACCAAGATCTAGAATATATATCATAGTTAGGACATAAAGAAGAACTGGAATTTAAAATATGTTTTATAAGTAAATTGTCTTACTGTAAAATATGCCCTATCACCAATAAAAATAATTATAAAAGGGTTGCTGGGTATTCAGGTCACTAAGTAAGCAAAAATTGTTTCACACAAAGAGGCACAAACATGATTTTCCTATGGGAGGAGGGTCTATAGTTGTTACGTCCAGACAATTTGATATTTTCTTTTAAAAAAATTGTATGTTATGGGATTTGGAAAGTAATTTATATTTGTGAATTAAGTATTGTTTTTTATAACTTATGCAAGTGATATATTGGACAATTTTCATCACTATGGAAAGTACATTTTCTGAACCATTACAAGTTATTGTCCAAATCAAGGAGTTTATAAAGTTCAAGATAAAAGTAATGAAAAATTATAAATTAAATATATTTGACTTCAAACTTTTATACAATTAGAACTGTTCAAACTACAGGGAAACCTGTCTTAAGCTGTCACACATGGTTCTGGAGAAAAATGTTTTTTAGTACAGATGGCTGCTTAATGGGGAGTATAAGAATATGGGAAATGGACATCTGGCCTAATTTTGCTCTTTCTAATGAAGTTAATTTGCATAACTGCTTGGTTTACTAACAAAACATCTTTTATATTCCAGTTTTTGTTTCTCTCTTATCAATGCAATATTCTGGGCCTTGGTTAATGTAATGTTTATGCACTTTTATTACACTGAATGAATATAGTATCAAAATCTTTTTAGCACCTGTGCAACTAGGTAACACATACAAAATCATTCAGTTGTTGGTATTTATACTCATCTTTTTTGTACCACTTTACATCACTCTTAATTTGTGGACTTGGTTTCAAACTGAACTAAACTTAAAGCAGATGTTCCAAGGAATTCTTGTTACTTGCATGAAACAAAAATAATTGATATCTGAAATGCACATTAATTTCCCTCTGAAATAAACTACCCTAGCTCATTATCTACGACATTGCATTCTGAAGCATGAAGATCTGAATACTCAGTAACATCTATTTGGTCTGTTGCTATTTATAACATTATGTTTGAAAGTAGCAAACTCATTAAGAAGTTGTGACCATTTAATACAGGTTGAATCCACAAAATGGGCCTAGCCACTGAGTGGGGGTCCATGTAGCCCTTAAAATGAGAAAATATTTACATGAGTCTTGTGGGAAAATCGACTGGTTCTACAATAAAATAGCCATCAATGTTGGTTGCTATTTCAGTAGGTTTTACTGTATTTTATTTTACCATTGAACTTACCATTTAACTTACATTAATTTTACCATTACATTTATTTTTTTATTATTTTTTTTATGTACAGTTCTCAAAAT
The DNA here is from genome assembly GCA_038098605.1 of Gryllus longicercus. Lineage (NCBI taxonomy): Eukaryota > Metazoa > Arthropoda > Insecta > Orthoptera > Gryllidae > Gryllus > Gryllus longicercus. Next base: position 2,542,261 of record JAZDUA010000133.1, read on the forward strand.
TGTGCTCTTTATGAAACTCTTTACCTAACTCAGTATGCATATTTTTTATACATATTTTATACTACATTACATATTTTACATAGTATTTTGCAAATTTTTTATTCTACCAATCTTCTTAAAATTTGTTTTCCCAAAAATATGTAATTTTCCAAAATTTTTTTTCCAAAATCAGCATTTTTTCTTCCATGTATTCTGAATTCTGTGCTGATGAGAGGTACTCCATCACATGCAGTCAGATGCACACGGTCTGTGTGGGTTAACCTCCATATCCACTGCATGTATATTGCAAATAGAGTACATGAGCACTGAGAATATTATCTTTAGGTATGGGGAGTACAATAAGTGATGCCATATTTCGTTTCAAACAGGTTTACAGGGGATGTTGGTTGTCTCAAATGAAACACTACGATGACAATGCTATAGAGATTGTTTATTAGTAATTGAATTCACATGTTTGTACAATGGCTATGTTTTATAAATAAGACCACATTTTAATATTACATATTTTATCCCTTTTTATATATTATCATTTCTTATCATTTTTATTTCGTATTTACTATGTGTTTATTTTACTGTTTCATACTACATATCTTTCTGGACTCTATTCGTGAGAGGTTGGATGGACTCAGTTTATAAAGGCATTGGTTTTGGTGTGTCACTGCTGTGTTTAAGCACAAACATGAAGCTTTATTAATGTTTTATGGAAAACTACTCTCTCTTTAGGGGGCTGATGTAATCCATGAACACAATGTATTTAGCTTCTAGAACATTTTCTTGTTTTGATGGATGTGTTTTTTTTTCAATTAATCATATACAAAGTGCAATATTAATTAAGTTTCCTTTTAATAGTATTCAATCAGAATTGTTAAATTACTTTTGAATTAGAGTAATGCTGTATGCCAAGTAATAAGTTTAACATTTTTTTCTGAGAGAAATAGTATATTGTTTTGAGGATTGTAAATGGTTATTATTTCTACTTTGCATGTTTTTGTAATTATTATAAACAGGATGAAAAATCACTTATTTGTTTCCACATTTCATTTGTGAGAAGAAACTGAACATGATTACTGAAAAATCTAACCATTTCAACATTGATGGTATTATTATTAGAATTAGATGTGTGCCTGCAAGCAGAGACTGAAGTGTTATAAGTAAAGACCTGATTTTTGTGCGATAAAACTTTCTGAAAAATTGCAGTAAAAACCTAATAACATAATGCACTCAATATGTAACTTTTTTTGTAAAGTTTTCTGTCATATATAATGACATGACATATCATTCTGATATTTTCCATTGATTCAAATTCAAAAGAATCATTGAAAAATATTATGAATATGCAAATATATGATGAAGTATTATGAATATGCAAATATTATGAAAAAGCTTTATGTGGCTAAAAAACAGCTGTTAATTCAATTATCAATTAATATTACGCTTTTCAGAAGTGAAATTTAACTGAAATATTATGATGCTTTTTAAATATTTGTTTTGTAGTAATTTATTTTGTACATAATTCTTGAAATAATTCTTATTTGATTCCTTAAATATTATTTACACCAAAAATTAAATTAGTGTATATATACAAACAAGTTAATGATTGAAAAAATACAAAAGAAAAGAAAGTTCACAAATCAGGTTTCTTTTCTTAGCCGTTCTCATACCAAGCGGGGTACATGTGTACCTCAATCTCACTTTTTTACTTATGTACATTTTGCTTATCTTGTAATATTAATGTGATATAATGTGATAATGATAAATTTTGTTACATTGTCCAAAATACTTCTGTTGACAATTACATCTTAAAGAATGTAATAGTTTTTAGGTGTTTTATGTTATCTACTTAAAAACAAGCACTTGTTATTTCATGTCACGAATTTTCATTCCTTATTAATTATTAGAAACAGAAATAGAAAGGGTAGAACGTGGGGGCAGTAAGTGTTCGTCATTTAGGTGTAATAAATATACATATACAAAAACAACAAAAATATGCATCAGTAATAATCAGTAAATATCACAAATAACCTTGAAAGAAATATTTTGATGAAGTGCATTGGTGTAATAAAAGAGAAACGTAGGAATAATGTTACTTAATTGTACTAAATTTGCCTTTCATTGTATATCAACTACACAAAATAATCAAAATGTTCATATTTAAGTTAGTTACTTTAGTTAGTGCTTGGCATGCAGAAGATTAATCTTAAAGGCCTTGTAAAGTGTACCTACAAAATAAAAGTCTGTTGATAGAGGGTAATGTTCTCTTTATATATGATATGTTAAAAGGAAATTAATGTAATTTTCTCATGCTGATGTGGTTATTTCTTCTCTGCTCCAGTATTTTTCTCGCAAGAGATGCAACACTTGTCCCCATCAGTTTTCACATCTAGATAACTTGTATTCTTATTTTTATTTTTGAACTTAAACTACTCTTTTCCTTTGGCATATTCACTGTAAGACTGATTCCGTTTTGCATGTGTGCACAAAACTGATCTGTCAGACTTGCACATTATTTTTAGGTGTGGTATCAATAGACACTAACTCAGAAGTGTTCATGGAAATGATTATACTCTGCGTGGGCATAGTTTATGATATACAGAAGTTTCACTCATAGGAAAATAAAGGCACAATTTAAACATAAACACCTCTCTGGTTTCACAGGTCAGCTGCATGCATCCTCAGGTTAAACCATAAAATCTTTTTTCTTAAAATATTTATGAAAATTAAACTTAAATAAATTGATAATATAAAAATTCAGTTCTATGGAATAAAACAATGAGTCTTGCAAATTCATGCCATAAAACCCTAACCATGGAATTTTCTTGGGAAATGAAACGTGTACTAAAATAATTTCTATTTAATGATTCAAATTCCTGTCAAGGTTTCATTCAAATTGAAGTTAGAAACAAACCTGTTTTTAAAATGGATGGGAATCAGATGTTTAAGTTATAAATGAATGAAGATGAATTAGCGGCAGTTCGTATGTTTGCTCATTTTTCTGCATTATTTAACCATTTGCATTCTAAGGGACCTTTTAAAAACCTTCAACAAAGAGTAGTTAACATTTTGTGTGTATACCCTTAACTTATTATTGGTTTAGAAACCGTTAAAAGGCAAGATATGGGCTTGTTATATTTGGTCCTTCAAACATGGAAGAGAGGGATGTATGTGTCATATTTTCATCATGAACATAAATTTGAACACACTTAGGAATGTCAAACATGCGTTTTTCATTTCACTTTCTTGCCTTAGGAATTCTTTGTAAGAAGAGAAAATTATGTAATCGGGTGCCAGAAAACTGAATTTTTTAATAATACATTAACCTGTTGGTTTTTGAAATTACAGAATTGTTTTACTATTAAGTTGAAATGAAGTTGCCACAGTGAAGGTTTTGTTATTTTTGCTAGAGATATTATTATTGTTATTGCTGCTGCCGTTATTATTATTTATAGTTTTTATTACAATCACATAGCCATAAGGTTTTAAGACAAACTTGAATGTAAAACAGTAACTATTATTATTATTATTATTATTATTATTATTATTATTATTATTATTTAAAGGAATTGATACTTTTTGCCAATGAACATGAGTTGGGAATTTTCATGTAACTGAATATACTTGTGGCATTTGTCTCTGATTGATAGACATCATGCAATGATGTTTGACAGGTCACATTCTGAAGCCAAGAGACTTTTACCACCTGCTGAACACCAGAAGATGTTGAATTGCCTACCAATGAGAGGCAAATGTCAGAAGTAACTTTGTTACTTGAGATTTCCCAAATCATATTCATTGACAAAAAGTGTCAACCCCTTATAGTCTCAAAATGTTTGGAACATTTATTCTAAGACACCCTCACAGTACATTGATACAAACTTTGATTTGTAAGGAAAATGTGTATTGTTGATTTTAATTCTTTTACAGAACCTTTTTTAAAAATCCTAATTAATTTTTAATTTTGTAGAATGCTCTCATATGACAAAACTGAAAATACATGTACTAGTTGCTAATAACGGAATATGTGTTCAAAATAATTTGCTTTAAATGCAATATATAACATAATATATAACAAAAAATATTCACAATATAACAAAAATAAAATGTTACAAGTTCGATATATTATTTCTTAAATGTTTGTTTTTTAATTAAAAGAGCCTTTTGGATTTCATATTTCAATCCTAATAATTACTATTGCAAGTTCAAGTTCATTGTCAACAAGAGACTGCCATGTTTTTCAGTACCAAATACAACGAGACAATTTTTTGAAATTTGAGTGTTTCTAAGAGTGGACAGGATAAAATCATAAAAATATACACCAAGTTAATTTTGACATTTAATAATGTTTACATTTATTGGAGTTTGAGAGAAAAGTGTAAGTAACTTAAATTAATATTGTTTTCCTGTAATGTGTGTAAAAATATTCAATCTTTTTTCTTACAGGCCCATTCCATCTCAAAACAAAGGTTTCCAGTTGCTAGAACGCATGGGCTGGAGTCAAGGGCAGTCACTGGGCAAAGATGGTGATGGCTGTACAGAACCGGTGAGTATTTTAAAAAAATTAATCAGAAAAATGCATCTTTATTTGGAATTTTTTATTTTTAATTGGTTTAAATTTGTTTTTATTGTTGTGGAAGTTCCTAGTGATAATCAATGTGTCACCTGATTCCTGCACCCGTCGGCTAAAAAGATGGGATAGTATTAAATATGTTCAATGCAAGGAAAATGTTAGAACTTGAGTGTTCAATACAGTGCAACTCTTAATGCTATTCTTTAAATATTGTCTTAATTGCCTGAATTCTTAGTAAAAAATACTTTAAATAATAGATATTATTAAATTATCAATTATAAGATATTACATTATTTATTATAAGACATTAATTATCTATTATAAGTAATTCCATGAAGTTAAAAAAAGAAAAGCACCAGTTATCACCAAACATCACCAGATATAATACCAGGTATAAATCATTCTTTTACTGTTTTGAGTTGAGAAGCATAGATTCCCCTTAGATTTTTTTGGTAATTTTCCAATTTCGCTTAGCCTGTATGCCATCTGAAATTAGTTCACATTTCTGAGTCTTGAAGTGCTGTTGGAGAGACAGGAAATAATGTTTAATCATATATATTCATCATAAATATTCTATAACACGATATACATTCCTGTACAGTAATAATATAAGGATCTTTTCTGTTATATGTTTATCAGTTCACTAGCTGACAGATTCGGTTCTCTTGATAATTAGAAATGGTTCTCTTTTGGTGGGAAAAGAGGACTGGCTAACTAGTCAATATCATTTTCCACACACTGGGTTTCCCAGGTGTTGGTTCTTTTGATTTGTTTAAGATACAGTTGAGTAATTGTAATTTATTTTTAAGAGAGCCAGAAGGGATTATCTCAGACTAGCTGAAATTACAAAACCGACGAAGTAATTAATTTCTTAAAGGAAAAAGGAATAATACTTGATCCAAGGGTATGTGGTCGCAACTTTGTTTATCCTGAAGAGATGTTAACACACAAAAGATAGACAGCACTTGGAGACTACCGAAACATCGAATCAAAGTGCATCAGTATGGAATTCATGCAATGCTGGATTCTTATTTGAGTGAATTTATTTGCTGGAGAAGAAACAAAGAGGTTTATTGAATGAAATATTAAATGAATGCTGAATTTGGGACTCATCATCATCAAAGCAGTAATGAGTGAGTTTTTAAATGGGAACTTTTTAATTAATAATTGTTTTTAAAATTGTTTATTGAATAGATTAATGGTTTTGTTAGCATTGTGTTGTGTAGCCCTATTATTCAAGGAGTAATTGTCGATATGTGAAATAAATATATAGTTGAGAACCATTGCCATTTATTTTCCCAAACAGGTAGTTTTAGTGAACATAGTGACCATTTTCTAAAAATCAAGGAAAGGTTTTATTTAATGAAATATTAAATCATATTGCTGAATTTTGTTATTAGTCATCATCAAAGCAGTAAATAGTGTTTTTTTTTAATAATTTTTTTATAATAGTAGTTAAAATCATGAGATGCAGTATGATGCTTAGAAATGAAATAAAGAATTTGTTTGATATTACCTAATGCTCTATCCCTGGTGTTATCCAAGAATTTCTTTTACATGGAATGTTAAATGTTATTTTTTTAAGAGGAAAAATAAGTTCAGATGCAGTATGATGCTTAGAAATGAAATAAAGAATTCGTTTGATATTACCTAATGCTCTATCCCTGGTGTTATCCAAGAATTTCTTTTACATGGAATGTTAAATGTTATTTTTTTAAGAGGAAAAATAAGTTCAGACAGTACTGGCAATTGTTTAACAGTTTTTAATCTACTACAGTGTTACATAAAGTGCTATGAATCATCTGTTATGGACTCAATAAAGAAGAAATATTTGGTGCAACATATATTCTAAAGCTGACTTCGCATAACTGCTTTAAACCTTAATACAGTTGTTTCAGTAGCACTTCCCCCCCCCCCCCATTTTGTATGTATTTTCAAAACCTCGCCCCCCTTTTTACGACCATAATTTGCACCTCAAAATCCTTTCTCTAGATATAACATAAACATGTGGATAAACGCGTTGCTAATATGCTTAATTATAAAGCAGATTCTGAGGTACGTTTGTTGCCGTATATAATTTGCATTTTCGTTCACGATAAAAAGCTTCTTGAAATCGAAATGAACCAAATAATGTTTATTTAATTTGAACACGTGATCGAGATCCCCATGATGTACACAGCTAATATTATAAAATTCTAATAATTCTAACAAAAAAATTGCAACAGAGAAAGCACTCAAGAATCGGGATGCACACATGCAAACATGCGCTGTTTCACTAATTGCCACTGACTTCACGTAACCTGACTGTGAATCAATGTTCAAGGAGAGTGACTCGCGTCCAACGCCACAAGGGCGTGGGAACGCTGTCATAACGCAGATTTTCAGAACCTGGCGTAGACCAGGAGAGCTTATCGCCAGAATACGGAACAGAAATTTCTCTAGAATACGGAACCAAGCGTCCAATTGTTAGCGCGAATGGTGGCGAGCTGTCAATTCGATGAACTAATATTAGCGATTTTAGCTTGCGATGTTACCCTATAGGTGTCCGCCAGCGGGTCACCTCCCTCAGGAACGCGAGATCCATTTCCATTGATATTATTTTATGAAGTTACAACCTTCATTAGATAGCCAAGCATGCGGTTTACAAGAAGTCTAGGATAGTAAGTCATTACCATGTACTATTTCTGAAAAGGCGTACTATAAAAAACATTTTAAAAGGCATACTTTGTGAAACGTTAAATTGTATGATTTAAAAACTCATTGTCCTCTTTCCAATAGCATTAAAACTCACTCTTCTTTACATGCTTATCAACTACACTCAACGATGGCAAGACAAAGTCGCTGTTCCTGCAGGATAGATTCGGGCAATAGGCACTCTCAGTAACTAAGAAAACCTACGTACTTTAAGATCGGAGTGAGAACATTTTGAATATTAGAAGATTGATTTCGCTACAATTTTATTATTTTTGCATTTTTATTAAAATAATAGTAAATAAATAAAAAACAAGTTGTTTCAAAATATAAATTTGGGGGCTGTTATGTTTTAATATTATTTACGAGAAACTGTTGTCTGTAAAAATGTTATAAGCCTCAACAAGCCTATAAAAGTTAGTGAAATTTTGTGTGGTATGGCTTTCTGATGCCTGAAAAAAATGTTTGTCGAAGCGTTTTCATACTTCGTCCAATGACGCTGCTTCACACTCTTTGGAAATAAACTGTAAAGCATTGGTCGTGAACGTTGTGCATGCAGCCGTGCCCGTGGCCGTGGCCTCGTGTGTGCATGTGTGTGTGTGTGTGTTAGCATGTGTTGGCGCGATCTTACGCCCCCGCAGGTCGACGCCTCTGTGCGGTGGGGGAGGGGCGGCGCGCGTGACGTCAGAAAGTGAGGAAGGTCAGTTAGCCGTCGTGCAGATCTTTACTAATCGCCTCTTTCGTGCGCACGTAGTGAAAACTGACGAACTTTTTCTTAGTCGTTTGGCCAATGTTAGCTCGGATTTATCTTGGGAGCAATGTGGTTTGAACATGAATTAGATGGGGGAAAATATATCTTTACTGTTTTTTCGTTTTTTTTCTGAAAATGTATTTAAAGTCTTAACTGTTTTACTTGAAATGTCAGTTTCTTTCATTTGGGGAATTACTTAATTTTGCCTTTACTACATTCGTTTCTGAATATGAAATTTCTTTTATTCAATGTAATAATCACTTATTGTATGAAAGATGTGGTGAAAAGTAAAAAGGAATTGTCAAAACTTTTTTTGGCACCCATAAAATGTAACTCAATTCCAACGATCTCGAACGCCAAGCAAAACTTGTTTTGAAAATAATATTTTGTTCTATAAAAGTTCGTATTCGTAGTTGTCGTCTATTGTGAAATTGGTCATTGAAATATCTGTGACGTACATCACCTATGATTACTATTCTCTGATTTGTCTTTTTACGTCTTTTCTCATTTGTTGGCGTTATTACCTGACATTTCCCGATCGTTTTACATCGCGCCAAGCTGCTCATGTAATAGTCTCGAGTTGTTGCCAGTCACCGACAGATCGCTCTGGCATCTGTATTTGGACGATCTTGCGTCTATCTCGAGTGCCTTCCTTTTTCCGAGGCAACACATTTAACTACGCGTTCGATAGATCAATGGAATTCGACGATGGAACAGTTTAGAAGGAAAGAGTATCATATTTTGTGTGTGTGTCTGGAATGTGTGAAAAGGAGAAGCATGGACGAAAGATTGGTTTTTCTAGGAATCGTAATACTTGAGATGTTTTCCGTAACCCACAAAGCAACTGTTATTTGAGAATCACATTATTATTGCAATATATCATGCTGGTTTGCAAGATTTTCCCTCCCTATTGTTCATACTAATAGTATAATATAAATTGCAATGGTTTTTTTAGATTTACTGAATTTTATTCAATTTAGAAATGCTTTGAGCAAATTCAAATGGTGTAATAATCATTGTCTGTGGTATGAGGCACTACTTACTGTCAATTTTAGAAAAAAAGAATATTGCGAAACAGCCACAACATGCATTTAATGAACAGAATATTGTCATATTCTGATCCCAAACACGAGTTTATTCGTTATTCGTCTCCCTGCTTAATTAACCCCCCAATTTGCGCATTTTCCATTTGTATCCGAAAAAAGCAAATGTCCTTGTACTTTCTCGCCTTAGTAATGCTTCATAAGAAGACAGAGTTATGTAATTATGCGCCGGAAAACGGCGAATTTTTAGTGATATTATGCACTTTTTGTATCGATTCAATTCGTCATATGCCACTGGTCGTTATGAAACAAATCGTCGACAAACTGCTGTGAAGCAGGGTAGCGTTTCTCAGCAAACATTTGTTCATGTCATTGTGCAGAACATTCAGAGGTGAGTAGATTCTTGGCTGTCCGGGAGACGCCACGTCGTAGGCACAGTTGCCAACGTTTCGACCGTCACTCTGCGACCTGTGCCTAGGACGTGGCTTCTGCCGGGCGGCCAAGTATCTATTGACTCTAACCGCGGAAGCCTACGCTTTGCGTAACAACGTTCCAAGTGTTTTTGTCGTTGAACGTAGAGTAATTCTTGTCGAACACTGTGTGTAAATCATTATTGACAGACATACGTCATACTCATATATTGTCAGTCATACGTCAAGTCTTAAGTCATAGTCTTTTATCCCCATCGGCCAAGCTCTCAGCGCTGTTAGTATCCTTTCATTCTGAGGCGAATCTTTAACCTGAATGTCTTTCTCTCTTTGAATATGTAATAACTAATAATTATCAGAATGGAAACAACTTCTATCGCGGAAAAACAAACTAGGCAATCAAAGCTGTAAAGAATACAAACGATTCGTATATTTGTTTATTTATTTACTTATTGAGAGTTTAAGAGCTTTTCAACTTTTGATATTACTGTGGTCCATGCGTGAACTAACGAGTAAGATGATGGTGATAATGACGATGTAACGAATGATGTTGGAGTCATGTTGAACAGAGAGGCTGGGGTACAAGAAAAGCATGAGAAAACATGTCGAGAGCTCGATTTGTCCATCAGAAATTCCATATGGGTTGACTAAACCTCAGGCGAATTTACCATGGCCATTAATTTAATATTACATCACCAGCTCACTCCCTTTCCCCCAAGATTCTTGAATCTCCATCAAGGTGCTCATCTACCCAAAACTGGTTTAAAATGGCGAAATATGCATTTTCTTTGTTATTTCGAAAACCTATATTTTAAACTTAGTAATACTTTGATTCTTTATCATCTGGCATTCGTTTTTGAGATATTTGCTTTTTTCCGCGTTTCTTCGAAAGTTTCGAAAAATAATGACATTATGTTCTTTGATATCTTTTTATTTTATGTTTTTCGAACAAAAATTGTCGTTTTACACCAGCTTGTTTGCGTTAATACAATTTTGAAAAAAAAAAAAAATCGTAAATTCATTCTCACTATCCAGAGGCAAAGGAAATTCCATGAACAATTTAAAAAAAAGTATGTTCAGCAACCATTGGTACTTATGTTCATTGGTTGTGGAAATTGTGGAAATGTGGAAAATGTGGAAATTGGTACTTATATTCATAGTTTATTGATTGTAAAATGTGACTTTGTGGCTCGCATACGGGAAAATAGACTTTGCAACCGCAAAAAGCCGTGACCATATAAAACAACTGGGCAGGTATTGCAAAGTAAAAATAAATAAATAAATAAATAAAAAAAAAAACACTGTAGAGACACAAATCAATACGGCTGCTGTTTTGTATATTGAGAAAGATCGCCGAGTGTATACTTGATAGTTTCTGTGAATTCGTACAAAAATGTATGGAACTCATAGGAAGGCTTGTTTGGCATACGAAATTCAAAATTCCCAAATTGGATACTATAGTTGTCTCGTCTGTCAACATTTTATTCGTACGCCAAAGTCGCATTCTGTACTCACTGCGTAAGTAACTATTTTTGAAACGGGATATTTTCCTGAGAAGCATTTAAATGCAAACTAGTGGTGCTACATTAGCACATACTTTCTCGAAATATTACAATTTTAATCTTCATGTACGATTGGACGCCCATGTATGCTTCATTAATTTCAAACAAATTACGCGAAAACTTCTTTTACATGAAATTGTACATGACCTTTTTTTAAAGAGTTAATTATGTACAACATTGTTTGAGGCAAAAATCTCTATCGTCTTTTTTTGTTGTTGCAATTTTCGAAAAAATCGGGGATTTCAACGAAAATGAGACCTGCACCATCCTCATAAACGTCTTTCACACTATTCAACAACGAAATTTAATCAAAAAATTTGGAGCCTTTTTTTGAACATTTTAAAAATTGCTCGGAAGCTTTATGTAAAGTACTACTCAAATATTAAAATATCGGTTTCAAATTGCAGGGGCCGTTACAATAGCCAGAACGATTGAGGAATATGAAGTTTGGAGAAAATTGGCTTAACGTTTATAAGCTGTGCACAAGACCTTTTGCCATCAATCGATGTTCCGAAGTGAAGGACGCACAAAACACGGATTATAGCTACACTACGTGTTAGAGGATTTTTTTTCTTTATTTAGCAACGGGATTTTACCACTTTTTCGTTACCCGGGCCCGGCAATAAGAGTTTTTGTGTCGAAAATTCGCATTTCCCGGCGTGCGATTACTTTCTCTTTTTACGTTAGTGGGAGAAAGTAAAAATACGAATTTACTCCCATCGGGGAGACAAGGGATGCTCGTTAAAATATCTGTGCGGCGCAATAGTCGTTTTGTATTTGTGGGGCTAGGTGCCTCGGGCTGCGTATGCCCCGAAGATTTTGCAGAATCTTTCACGTCTGTGAGCCGTTGACGGGCCACGCGTCCCACCCGGGCCTCGAGCCCCCTTCCTGCCCGCACGGCCCGCGTCATGCACCGCAAGCTGTTCCCGGGCTGCGGCGGCGACGCGGCGTCGCTGTGCGCGCGGGCTCTATTCGGAGTGGAACGTCCGAGCGCGCCTCGGAGGACGCGGGGTCAGGACCTCCCCGCCTTCTCTCTACTACGCCTCGGCGCGGTGAGCGCAAAAACGCCTGAGCGCGGCCGTCGCCGCGACGTCCTCCCACTCTCGCTGGCTACGTCGCGCCGCCCCTCCTTCCCCTCCCCTCCCCTCCCCTTCCCTTCCACCACCGCTCCCATCAACTCCTGCGTCGCACCCAGGCTCGACGGCCAGCCCCTCCGAACGGCCGCACGCGACTCCCAAAAGACACACACACACACACACACACACACACACACACACACACACACACACACACACATATCACTATCGTCACTATCAACCACGGCTACCACTATTACCGCCACTGCCTCGGCCATCACCACCACCTTCACCGTCACCATTTACACCACTGTCGACAATCTGAGGTTGCTCAGGGCATCAGAGGAAGTCGCTGTAGTGCCTCTGACAGGGAGGTTCTAGGGTTCGAGTCTCGACGGCGGCAGAATATCCGATACTAAGTATTCGACAGCTAAGTAGTATCAGCTGCCGTCTGGAGAATTTTCGCGGCTAGCTGCTGTGATCGGTAGTTTTCCGTGGTGTCTCCATTTGTCTACTTCCGATCAACACCAGGCGATTGCCGAAGCTGGAAAACAGACCAAGGACGGAGTGCAAATTTTCCTTCCTCGTCTTCATTGTCCTAACCCCACTCGTTACATACATACACATACATACACACACGTACACACACATATACATGCACTACACTACCACACAGGTCGGGAGACCAGTCGAGAGTTTAGAGCTTGTCCTGGCTGGCGCGACGCCCCGTTGATGGGAGATACCTGGATGGGTAAAATCTCATTAGCCGACTCGTCGAGGCTGGGTATCACCTTCCAGTGGGAAGGGAACACCGCCACCTCCCGAAACAAACTTTCTTAACACTAACGGGACTAAAATCGAGTTCTTGACGCGCATGGAAATACGAAATAATCCATCATTAGTCCACCACTGTCATTGCCCTGACCTCCAACATCGCTGCTGCCCATCGCCATCTCCACCCTCACCACCTCCGCGACCACCAGTTCCGTCACCATAACCATCTCAGCTCGCTGACCCGCCTCAATCAGCCATACCTCTTCCACCGCGCTGACTTTCCGCACATACCTGGCTCGGGTCTTATATGCCGTCCAAATCGATCTTCTCTAATGCATTTTTCTGCAACCTCCCTTTACTCCATCCCTGCCCGCTATTATGGTACCCAACCTGTAAATGTCTGATATTGGTTTTACAAAGCTCGTGTACATGGTTTACTGTCAATTGAAGGGCCTCACAATATTTTTTGTGTATAACCGGGCGTAAATTTGATCTTAGCGCTGGAATATAGAGGAATGAATCGTATTTTGCGCACACGTACGTAAAATAACACTGTTGGATAATTCTGGCACTGTTCATCACTTCACATGCTTGTCAACGTAGGTTTCAGTCTGCATTGTGTGATGCTTTCATTTTAACATATAATTATGCTTTAGTTGGAATTCTGTAAGTGATGGGGTAAAAATAAAGTTGTCACTTTTTACTGCCCTGTGACGATGTGAAAGTTTCTTTCTGGTAGAGAATGCCAAAATAAATGGTGTAATGGGTTGAGACTTGCTTAACTGAGATGCAATGGCAGGCTCTAGCCTCACTAGGTTACAGTTCGAGAATACATACATATATTCGTTAGTGATGTATTAAAAAAGGTTTATATTTGAGTTAAATCAAAATCTTCAAGTTACGAGATGAGATCACGATATGTTTAATGAGTACGATGTTAGTTCATAGACTAATGAGTATATGTTAATGCGTATATTCCATGGATTATCATGAAGTTGAGTGTCAATGGACATTATTGGGTCGAGTATTAAAGCAACGATAGTGTTGGCCACTTCAAGCATAACATTTAAAAAATAGGAATTGGACGCTTCTCACTGACTTCAAACTTGTAGGTGAAATCTGTGTCTTCTAATGGTGAGAGTTAAAACAAAAGTTATTTGTTTCCTTTCTTTTTGTATGTAAAGAGCAAACTGAAAACATATATTAATATTGCTATAGCAATAATGTAGCAGGGTCCGGTAATTCTTTGGACTTTCTTGATATCAAACATTCTCTGGGAGAATAATATGGATTGACCAATACTGTGCCGCGCTTCTATTTCTACCCCATACACTGCTCCCAGCCTTCTGCTGTGTCTTGCCCTGCCTCTCTGCCTTGCCCCTATAACTGCGTGTGCTCTGTTTAGCTCATGCCTTGGCTTGATCCTTTTCTGCCCTACTCGTGGGCGCGCCGACCCCCTGCATTGACACCTTCTCTGCCCTTGTCACATCCTCTGTCATGCCCGGTCCTGACTTGCGTCTGCCGTGCCTCTTCCCGGTCTCTGCCTGTGCTTAGCCCCGTCTCATGTTCCTTGGCCCTTTCGCTGATGCTGATTCTGCTCGAGCTCCCACTCCCACCCCCGCGGCTGCTCCTTGCCCCTGTGTTCCGCGACTCCGCTTTGCTCCTCCACCGTCCTCCTTTCGCTCCTGCCCCCATCCCCCGCCCAGCGCGCGTCGTCCGACGACATGACCGCCGGTCAGCGTGCAGGTAAGCCGCCCATTCACAAGGATTCCTGCGAGAGGCGGGGACACGTGCTCGTATGGACGGTTCCCTCGGTATGACGTGCTTGGCAGCACGGCCTGGGACCGTTCCAAGAAGCTCGGGCGGCGCAGCGGACGCGATGCGACGCGTCCCCGCGCGGCGGCGGCGGCGGCGGCGGCGGCGGCGGCGGCGGCGGCGGCGGCGGCGGCGGCGGCGGCGGTGCGCGCTCTGGGCCAGCGGGCGGCGCGGGCGCCTCTGTGAAAGGGCCACGCGGCGGCGTTTCTTGGAAGGGCTCCGTGTCTAATGCTTGTTCTGCCAAGCACGAAAAGCGCCGCGTGAAAGAAACCTACAATGTGGTATTCGTATTGGGACAATCTACACGCACTTGCTTTCGTTACGCAGTGTGGGAAAAACATTTATTTTATCTTGAGTTAGGTGTAGATTTACTGAATAGTTATGATTTTTAAATAATTACGCTCCGATTCTAATTATTTATGTATCTACCAATATATCTGTGTATTTGACTATTTACCTATCACTCAGAGACACAATCGTGTGTGTTCGATTCCTTCCAGCTGTCGGAAATTTGCATTGTGTTAGGAGTCGTTGAGTTTGTGGTGCCTGCTGGAACCGAATTCGTTTGCCGACTGCTGTGATAAGTTGTTTTCGCGGTTTCCCTGATGGCATCCAAGCGAGTTCCGGAGCAGCGTCCTAGAACGCTGGCCACAGGCCGCGCGCGATCCTTCCTTCCCTGACCCTTCCCTGTTGTCCATGTTCAAGACCGAACTTTGAGTTGATGCCCAATGGATCTAGAAAAATCTGTTTGGTATCGAAGATAGGCCAAGGCTGTTGAGCTAGAAAAAATAATTATATAAAATGTGAAGTGGGCAGGCAGTCCAAATCTTCACCCCACACAACTTCAGCCCATGCGCTTTCCTTGCGAATCAATGAAGGTAGCTCCCGCAACTTAACAACCTTACATTGATTCTAAGTCTGTTGTCGATACTGCTTCCTTCATTGTTCACTCAAGGGCTGACGACGTAACTAATAAGAGGTAGGCTCATCAAGTCTCGCTTGCCTCTGGTTGCCTAGCTTTAAGATGTGCGTGCCTTAAGCAGCCTATCAACAGGCAGAGTTGCGAAGCACGCCTCGCGCCTGTTGTGAATATGTTTCAAGCGCTACCTGTGTTATGGTCGCGCAATGGATAGCCTCGCTCGGAAGAGGAGCATTTAACCGAACCCAGACTATCTTTACGCATTGGTATTATGTTAATTTTTCCAGAGGAAGTGAATACTTCAATTTTGTCGTAGAGATATGACGTATAATTGGTCGAGACAGAGACGAATTTATTGTCTTAAGGATTTAAGCAAAAATTACTATTAGACACGAATTTAAAGTGAAGATTCTAAGATTCTTGAGACTAAATTTAGAATGAAAAGAATTGCAATCTCTGTTGTTTGCAGACCGAAAAATTAGTGTTTTACCGCTCCCTAAGCATGAGAGAACAATGTGTGGTAGTCCACTGATTATGCGCATTTTGCTTTCATTCCGACAGGGTGGAGAATAAGACCGAGAATGAGAAGAAAAGTTGTTAATTAATTTGCAAATTTCGGTTAAAAATAAAGTTGCAACTTCCAGTGAATGTAGTCAATTACACCCTTTTAATAACCTAAACGCTGTTTTTTGTCAAATACTAGCTAGAACGGAATAGTTGCTTATGCGATTGTGAGTCATTGGGATTTTGTGGAGATAATTGTTCTGCAATAAAAGAAAAGGATGTTTATAAAGTTCACCTTCAATCATTTTGAAACTACTTGTTTGCGTGATTCCCTATCTTCCAGATATTTGCGTCGCAAAAGCAGACTGCTTTATAATCTCTCCTTAGTCTAACTCCCCCACAGCAGAGAACATCATAATTTTTGTTTCCTTCAACGAGAAGGAATGCGATATATGTAAATATTATTTAGTAATTTCGTTATTATGTAAATATTATTTAGTATTATTTAGTAAGAATTGCAATCTCTGTTGTTTGCAGACCGAAAAATTAGTGTTTTACCGCTCCCTAAGCATGAGAGAACAATGTGTGGTAGTCCACTGATTATGCGCATTTTGCTTTCATTCCGACAGGGTGGAGAATAAGACCGAGAATGAGAAGAAAAGTTGTTAATTAATTTGCAAATTTCGGTTAAAAATAAAGTTGCAACTTCCAGTGAATGTAGTCAATTACACCCTTTTAATAACCTAAACGCTGTTTTTTGTCAAATACTAGCTAGAACGGAATAGTTGCTTATGCGATTGTGAGTCATTGGGATTTTGTGGAGATAATTGTTCTGCAATAAAAGAAAAGGATGTTTATAAAGTTCACCTTCAATCATTTTGAAACTACTTGTTTGCGTGATTCCCTATCTTCCAGATATTTGCGTCGCAAAAGCAGACTGCTTTATAATCTCTCCTTAGTCTAACTCCCCCACAGCAGAGAACATCATAATTTTTGTTTCCTTCAACGAGAAGGAATGCGATATATGTAAATATTATTTAGTAATTTCGTAATAATTTCAATGTGTTTTCAGTGTGTTACGCATCCATTTTTTTGTCAATTTCTAAGATTCTGTGGATATTTCACGTTGCTTTGTCTCTCATATCTAAGAATGCAAATTAAACTTTATCAACCGTATTTCAATTCCCTAGACAGAACAAGACGGTACCACCATCGCCATCGCCACCTCCTCCGCCGTCGCCGTCGCCACCACTATCGCGACCGCCATTGCCACCTTCACAGCCACAACTGCTGCCATAGCCACAGCCTGAGCCATCGCCACAGCGACAGCCACCGACAATATCTACCGCGACGCCGCCGCCGCCTCGGCCGTTTCCTCACTCTGTTATGCCACCACCATCATCGCCGCCGACGCTACGGTGACGTCAGCACGTTGGGAAGGTCAGTGGCAGAACGGAGCCGCTGGGTGCCCGTTGGCCGAGCTGCTTTTTGCTTTCCTGCTCGCCACCCCTTCCGCGGTCGGATCCTTGTTGTTGATAACATTCCGTGTCTGCGTCTCGTTCAGCCGTCTGGGACGCGCTCAGCCGCACCGCTTCTTCACGTCGTCTTCTGCGTCATCGGTTATTAGCTCTGTTTCTGCTGCCTTGTACCCCCTCCCCGAACTTTCTCGTGATCATTCCTATTTTTCATCCTCCTCGTGCGCAACCTTCTGCAACTCTCTTTCTCTCCCCCTTACGCTATACCTTCTCTTTCTCGCTTCTCCCTCCCACCGTCTGCCTCTGACCTATTCCTCCTCCTCCTCCTCCTCCTCCTTCCTTTACTCTCCTCTCCCCTTGCTACTCTCTTTTGCCTTGCCTTTTACTTCCTCCCCTGTCCGTCCCTTCCACCTTCTTTTTACCTGAGTTTTTATTTTGTTTGCCTTTGCTTTTCTCTAACTATGCGAGGGTTACGTTGAAAAACGACAATACAAGTGTCCAACTATTACGTTTTGCTCTGCGCGCTCTTCGGGAGACGCGGCGAGGGTGTCGAAACTCTGCTTTGAAGGGGGCGTAAAGTTTAGGACAAACTTTGGTTCCCCCGGCAACATTTATGAGCACTGCAGTCGCCACAGGTATTGTTCGCTGCGCACGTGAATAATATAATTGTTATAGTGAGTAAAACTTGCAATGGTTCTACCGGGTCACCTTATATTGGTGTCATTTAATAAATGACAGAAGTCACCTTTATGCGATTATGCATTTATCGCATTTGTAGATGGCGCCGTTGGCGTTCCACGCAAGACGTGACTAAAGCTAAATTTAGTCTTGCGCGCCGTCTTCAAAGACACGTAGCCCTACATTGCGTTTGAAGGAACAAAAGTTGTCTCGTTCAAGAGATATCATACTGCCGTAGTATGTACAACTCATCAAACTGCGACGTGCTTCGATGTATATTGGTTGGATAAATTTTACGCAGGAACCACAAACGGAGTAGACTCTGGAAGCTGTATTAAGGAATGACGACATCCTACGACGTGAAACTTACTTCTATTCGGATTGTTGGGGGTGGCTTTCCTAAAACAACAGGTAACATAATTGATTACTAATGGTTACTTTAGTGACGCTTAGTGGGCAAGCCATTATTCGATCCCGATTCGATCTCTCGAATGCATAGACGGCGTCACTCTCCACGTACGAAGCCATAAGATGTATAGTCTGGCACGCGGCCTTTACTAAAGCGTAGTTGTGAAGTGCGAGGAGTATCGATCCGAGCAGATTGACGTACGTTGAGAGATCGTTAATAAATATAATAAATCAAAACGAAACATGTGCTGTTTCAAGAGGTATACTCTTGAGGACTGTTTATTTTTACAGACATTTAACGATATTTAGGGTCCATAAATGACACGTAGAGACTCACTGAGCGAGACTCTTTATCCTCCACCCCTTTGACTTCAAAAGTTAGTTTGGTTACAACTGCAAAAAATAGACATGTCACACTGATATCCCTTGTATATTTGCAACCGTGCTACTCGAATACTTGATGTTGGTATCATTGTGTAGAGGAAAGAAACCATCGACAACTCATGTGTCACGTGTGGAGATGGCACCTTTGTTGTGCCACGCATGATGCAATCGGAGCTACATGTAGCCCCGCTCCCCGCGTAACACAACTAATCAGAGCCAACTACATATGTCTCAGAATAAATATTGCAAATTTCAAGGGTATGTCGAGGGGTCGAATACGTTCACTTTTGGACAATGAACTTTGGTGGGATATTTCGTCAAACGAAGTTACACATGTGATTTTAGCCCCTGGTTGTTGGGCAACTTCTCATACACCGGTGATTTGTGGGTCACGTTCTGACGCAGTCAAAAGTTGATTCGTTTGCCTGACAACATCACTGCACAAGTAGTTGCCTAACAGGGGCAGTGTTACATGTGCAACTTCGTTATGTGAAATTTCCCACAACTCGTTCACTGGCAAGAAAAAATTATGTCGACTGCTCAATGTGCCCGAGAATGTTTTTGCATTTATTTTGAGACACCCAGGATATCCAGCGAGTATGGCGAACTAGTAAGTCTATTATCGGTTAGGACGAAACATTCAATATAAATTATAGAGCAAACACGAATATACTATTACAAAACCCCATAAGGCCCCACACTTTACAAAATACACTAGAAAAATAAACCTGGGCTTGTAAAATGAACTACATTTTCATTAATTTTTAAACCTTTATTCTCCTTGCTGGTGAATGTTATTGGTCGCTAGATGTCACCGACGATACTTAGCCTTTAGTTGACTGTCAGTGAAGTTATTGACCTTGAAATGTAAGATTTTCTTTCTGACCGTGTTGTGGGTTATTGTACTACATGTAGTTTGCGCGTAAATGTAAGAAGAGAACACGAACTAATCATCCGGCCGCAAATTTAAAAATGAAAAAGTGATCATTCTAGCGTTAGGTGTGAGATGTTAACCTCGTGGCTTCTCAATTTAATTATTTCATAAATTTTGTCGTTTTTGAACTACCATTTTCATTTCAAAAATTTGAAAATCGGAAAATAAATCTGGCAGTGCTAAATTACACTCCTTTCTCTGAAATACTGTAAAATTAAGGTACAAATTGTTAAAATCAGTAGTTCGTAAATAGCTTCTACTTTTAATGATTTTCTAATCCAGTTTTGTTAACTGATCACTATCGGATATTAATCTTAACCAGAATTGTTTCAGAGCCATTATCTTAAAAAATAGTGGTGCAACAACAGCACTTACTTTCTCGCATTAGTACGATTAGGTAATATTATAATACTGCAATTCATTTTCTAATTATACATCAGCAATCATTTGTAAAACTTGTTACCAATCGTGGCATATGATGTGCTGAAAGTAACTCTTTTAAAGCAAATACCAAAGCATATATCAAAACAAATTCGGTAATACAAAACTGCGTTTTATACACCCAGAAATATCGCACATCAGTGAGAACTAATTCTGAGAAGTTTGTGTTGCCTGAAGTGAATTCTGAATGTTTGAAAATTCCACATTTTTTCGGTATCTTCTTGCAACTACAAAATTAAAGATAGACACTTTTTCTGTAATAAAATCTTTTTTCAAAGACAAATCTTTAAATATTTTTTGGTTCGAAAATATAAGTAGTTTACGAGTAATTTTGCGCTAAATGCTGACAATTTTTAAACAATTATATTCTGTAAAGCTGCTCCAAATCTTTTTCTCTTTTTTTCTCCGAAGGAACGAAGTACGCTATGAAAATGGCGTAGATCTCATTTTGAATTAACTCTGTGTTTTCGAAAATTGCAACCAAAAAACATTACACATCTATAATAGTGGTGAGAAATTTTGTTGTTAGAGAAGTGTAAAAAAAATTAAATCTTTACATAAGGTCATGTACAATTTTTGAAATAAAAGTGTGTGTTTCGCGTAAAATTTTCTTGGAGCGAGGTTAATTTAGAAAATAATATTTTTCTCAAAACGTCTCCAAATATTTCTGTAAAATGTGTCGATGAATAGAGAAGAGGGCGCTTGATAGAAGCGCAGATATAATTTTCGTTGAACTCTTGTGTTTTCGAAAATTTCAAGATACAAATAATGCGAGAAATTATGTGCTGTTCGAGCGTCAAAAGTTTCATTGTTAAGATCATTCTAAGCATAAAATTAGCAGTCCTGTGACAAAGAGTGGTGATAAAACTACTCTTTATTTTTTTCATAGATTGCAGTACATCTCGGTCGGCTTTTAATTAATTTGATTTTACTGTTCTTTACAACGACTCTATGTGATCAAGTGCCGGCTACGAACTAGCTGCAAGCTAGGTATCCTGATCCATTTTTATAATGATCTGGGAATATGCCATCCTAAAGGACATTCACTCACATTCACAGGAACTGCTATCCTTACAGCGCTATCTAGAATCATCCCGATTGCTGAGAACTCCTTCCCGCGAAGTCCGTGGCGGGGTGCACTCTGCAACCGACTACAGTACTCTCTTTAATGTGGGGCATGGAAATGGTCTCACTGCTAGAATTTTCACTCAGATAAGAAACCGCAAGGAATTGCTGGAGAAGATGAATTTGGAAAGACATTGTATGCTATTATTTTGTCGGCTGTACGGACTGGTTGTTTTGTAAGCGGTTGTACTTCATACATGCACAAATTATATGAATTTTTAATGTCAAATTTGTGGTTGATTCAACATTAAATGAAAATAAACTTTTTATTCATTTCTGTCTTTGAGATCATATGGCGAAGATTAACTTCAATCATTTCAAGATCAAATGATTTATCATAATGTGTTTTGAAAAAATGAGCTAATGAAAGAATGGGTTACTGGCAATACTTATCATGCGATGTAATATTTTTCTTTTGTATCATCTCATCATATCTTATCAGCGGTAAAAAAGTTTCCGCTACAAGACAATTCCTTAATTCGCCGTTAATTCGGATATAATCAAGTTTTGTTTTTTGGGACGGGGGCTGGTACTTCGTGTATTACCAAGATACAAGATACAGTTTGTTCAACAAATGGATTGTTTCATTTCTACTGAACAAAATTATCATTTTTAGATAGGCAATAATTCATTGATTTGGCCTATCAAAATATTTCAAGATGACACCCAATTTTATAGAAGCGTATGTTAATTACTTCACCGAGAAAAAATATTTGCAGTCAACTGATTCCTGTATTTTGTTATTCAGGAAGTGAAAAACAACTGAATAGGAATTGAGTTTGCTGTACCATCGTGGATATTCATTACATAATTGCATAATCGTTCACTTAACCAGGAATTAGTTTAATTTAATATTTCCCTGTTTTAATCAAACACTTTCATTTGAATTAAGCCTATATTGTTGGGAATTTAGACTCAATTTTCTCTGTGATATAAAAGAAATGCGTATATTGTGTTATGGCCACGAATGTTTAATAAAAGAATTAATGAAAGGTACGAATTGTCATTCACCATCGATGCCTTCGTGTAGACATTAAAACAGGCGCAGTCCAGGTCTCGCCTACGTACGTCATCTTCTACATCGCCGTCTGGGGGCGGGGGGGGGGGCGGGTGTCGTCTGCGAGACGCTTCTCGTCCCTGACGACGCGCGCGCTCAAAAACGCGAAGCCTTGCCCTTTAGCGAGCGTCGCGACGCGATGCAACGCGACGCGTCAGCGGGCGGCGGCGGCGGCGGCGGCGGAGACGCGACGGCAATGGCCGCCGAGACGCCGCCGCCGAAGTGAAATGCGGCGGCGGTGACGGCGGCGGCGGTGGCGGCGATGACGGCGGTCGCGGCGAGGATCCAAGCGCGCGCGAAACTTTTTACACGCCCTCCTGGCAGGTGACAAGCGCTCGCCGAGTTCGCTGGAAGTGCATTGTCGACGGTTCCGCCGCCTCCGCCTCCAGTTGTTTTTGTTTTTTTTTCTCGCTCGCCGCTCTTTCCGTATCCCGGTGCAGTTGCCGCACGCTGCTGTTGCGAATTCGCAGGTGGACACGTCTGTGTCACGGTGACTCTAGGACCTGCACTGTGATGGTGATGAGAGCCCTGCTCATTAATGCGGGTGGGGAGGTGAGGGAGGTTTTCGCCCTTCCCCCCCCCCTTTCCGGGGCAGATAAGGTCGGGTTTGCGTTTGCCTTCCACATAAGAAAGTTGATTGAGGTGATTGATTGGTGGATGATTGTAGATTAATGGTCTCCGGTGGTGGTTGTTGAGACGAGGAATGTGGTGAATCGAGGAGCCAACCACGCCACATCCTCATGGTAAACATTTCTGTGTGTTACGCGAGGCTTTAACGTGTAGCATTCGACATTACATTTTTTTTGATGAAGCGCCACGTTCTTGCGGTACCGATGCCGGCTCCAGGGTTCTGAACACCTTCATTGTTGATGCGTGGGACCTTTCTATCATTATTGCGCGCAGGTATTCATCATGCGTCGCGCATACTGTTTCTGTATGCATCGACTCCGCCGATTGTCAATGTTGCTGATGGGTCAACAGTGCTTTTGATGCTCCCCAACAGACCGCCTTCATTTCGATACTTCGACTCTGCGTTCGCCTCCGTCACCTTCCAGTTGACGTGCGCGCCTTTGCTTTTTTCAGGCCTCAGTTTTACAAAAAAACCCTTTCTTGGCATTCTTGCCTTCCAAGGTTTTGACCACTACATTTACACATGTGCCATTCCGTTTCAAGTGGTTTAATTTTGGAGAAAGCCCTCTCCCGACCATCATAGATTTTGATGAAATTTTGCATGATAAGTCCCAGATGCCTCAAAGATATGTCTGTGGCGTTTAAGTAAGTTACATAATAAGTTTCTGAAGTAAATTCAGGAAGGGATATTTTAATAACCAAGCACTTTGAAGATGGGTTCATTGTTTCCACTTTTCTCGTAAAGAAGGAACCTCACCTTGATTGTGAGGCTTGCGAACGCACACGTCAGGGCCGTCCTCTTCTACTTCCGATCTTTTTTTCACCGCGTTTCCAGCAAGGACAACTCCGCCGTTATCGATATATCTCGCAACGTCCTGAAACATCTCCAATCGTCGCTCCCTCGGTGGCCATGAAAGGCAGTTTTGCTTTCAACTTCGGAGGCTTTTTGAGCTCTCGCATCGCGAGATGAAACGGGCGCGCGCGATTATACGCGGCGGCGGCGGTGTAGGGCGCTCTCCGCCGCGCTGCCCTGCTGTCTCCGAGAATCGAGGCGAGTCGGCTTGCGCGATCGTCGAGGGGCTTCGCAGAAACGCGTCTGCCTGCCTGGTCGCCCGTCGGCCCTTGCCCGCCCGCCCGCCTGCCTGCCTGCTTGCCTGCCTGCCTGTCTGTCTGTCTGCGCCACCGTCCCGCCCGTCTATCCGACCTAGCCTACCCGCCCCGCGCACGGGCCGCCGCCGCCGCAATCAAGCCATTACCCTCTCGCTGCGATTACCATCGCGCCGTTCCGCGAACGCGCCGCCGCCGCCGCCGCCGCCGCCGCCGCCGCCGCCGCCGCCGCTGCCGCCGCTGCCCAGCCGCCTTCGGCTCGCGCGCCCGCTGCGGATTTCGGCCTTGCGCTGCGGACTGCGCCGCTGCACAGTGAAATTGCATCCATGTACTCGGGCGAAAAATGTCGTGAGTGTTTTGCTCTACTTACTGATGTTCAGTGGATTCCTTGTTCCCACTCTTTTCTGGTTGTGATGCGTTCTATACTTTTTCTTCTCTGTTTGGGTGAGGTACACTTACGAGACTCATTATCGTAGTTGACACGCCGGGAAACGCCAAACAGTCTGTCAATCAATCGAGGCTACCAAGGGTGACGCGATGTATGTGAATATAACATAATTTACGTTTTACGCAGGTAAGTCGGTCTGAACTTTCGCAGTAGGAAGGAAGAGAAATAGTGCAAGTGAAATGCATTGAATAACTATATTTTGCGGTATTTTGTCAGGTCTAATGCTCCGTCAGCTTCGTCCTCCGATAGACGTGGAACGCCTTTCCAATGAAGTCTTGCTAGTGCCACAATGCTAGCTCAGGGCTATTAGCTTTCCCGGGATAGAACGAGTCTAATTAAGCGCCACTCACAATGCGCCGGGAGAAAACACTATTCGTTTTCCATGAGTGGCGGGCACTGCCTCGACGAAGGTTTCAACTGAAGGCCACCCGAGCAGTTGGGAGCCCCCCACTTGTCTCTTCATTGCACCCACTCACTGCAGTGGAGCTAACGACGTGAGTGCCTCTGGAGACCGTGAATATTGTTGGTGATTGTCTCTTTAGGAAACTGGTTCATTCGTCAGTGGTCAGGTATTTGAACTGTCAATGGACTAATCGATTACCCACCGTATTTTCTTGATGTATACGCGTCTATGGGTAGGTATGCATATGTGAAGTTTCAAGTGGTGCCTCTAGGTTAACATGTGACAAACTTTAAATAGTACATTATGAAACGCTGAAGTCATGAGTATTAGTACAGGAGTGTGAAGTGATAATGAGATACGAGCCAGTATCGTAACTTCGTTGGAGTGTATTAATACTCATTACATTGAATTTCATACATTACTTTTTGTAGGATTAGATATCTATTGTAAGTTGAACTTTTACATTGAGTGGTTACGTGGAATGCAATATTCATGCCACCTAGGGTCCTAGGAAGCTGTGGAGTATCATAACCTAATCTGACTGCAAGCGAGGTGTGCACAAGTTAAGATAGTATTCAATTTATGGAAGAAATGTTATAGAAGTTCAGTACCTGTACTTATTTCCTATCAGCTATACTGATGCCGTTCACAAAGTCTGGATCTCAATGTTGTAATCAGCGATGTTATGCAAGACCTTGAAGCAAGTCCATCAAGTGGAGGATCTGAAGCAAGTCAATCAAATGGAGTGCCTACTCGCAAATGGATCAGCTTTAGAATCTCCGCGGAAGTCGTGGTTGAAGATGGATGGCGTGGGGTGTGAGTTTATACTGGAGCACTATATTTTCGGGACTAAGATGACTTTTGTGATTTATTACAGCATTAAGTGGATGCTATTTATGATTGGCTTGATTTCCTTTGGTTTCACTGTGATCTTTCCATGTAAATTTTGAATCTTATTGGTCTAGGTATTTAAGTGAACTAATTAAGTGATTGGAGAGCAAAGAATGGGAGAGTTGTTTAGTTGTAGTGGATTGGATGGGTGCCGGTGAGATAACATTTTCTCGATTGCTTTTGAGCTATTCTTCGTTTGAAAGTCAATTTTCCAATTTTAGTGTGTCTCTGGAGCCAGTCAGATAATGTATTTAGTTCGGATCTAGAAATAGTGATGTGAAAAGAAATAGTGGCACCTCTGCAGGATGTTCTTTTTGTAAATGGAGATCTGAATATGTTGGTAGTGAAGACATTAAGGAGCGTTGGGGGAGAGGAAGTCTTGGGGAACACCCGCCTAGATATATCGAGGATTAGAAAGATGGGTCTGAAAATATTATTTTCCGGGAATGAAGATCTAATAAAAAACGCGTCCAGCTTCTTGTAAATTCATTCTTCTATTGTCAAAATAAGAAGACACCAACATCTCTACCAGATAGAGATAAAATAGTTTTTTATGCTCATTCTGAGCATTATAGTAATTGACAGTTCACCATCAGATTATCATATTTATCGGCTTTCGCTAGAACTCATCGAATCGTTGAAGGTACTGTTTTTTGAATGCTGTTGGGAAAGATTTTATAAAGTAAGGATGACCGAATATTCAAGGTATTATGTAGTCTAGTGTAATTTCTAAACCTCTCCTTAGGTTGGTGATCATTGCGCTTGTAGTTCTCTCTAGCATGGTCGAGTAAACGAAAATACGAACTTGCGTTCTGTCTTCGAACTACGACGTATGAGCAAACCCTAATTCATTGACAAACACTAAGAAAGAGCGTAGTTGCCGGAACGTGTCACCAGTGGGTAGTGATTAATTAGGTTACATACACAGCCCATTCCCTTCGTAGTAGTGCGTTCGTGAATGGTCGCGCCTCCGAAGAATGTAGGACGAACGGCAGCTCGGAAATCCAAGGTCGTGCTCGGAGTCAACGCACCAGAACAATGCGCCGTGAGAGATGTGCCTTATGCGCCGCCGCGTCTCCTTGAGTGTCACATTCCTGCGAGGTGCTGAAACGAGCGGGGCTTCCGGGCCTCGTCGCCCGCGCCTCACGTCTATCACCGCCTGCGACGTGGCTGTCGCCCGCTTCCGTTCCCGGATCCGCGCCGCGCGCGTTGCCTCTCCGATACCACCTCCTCCTCCTCCTCCTCCTCCTCCTCTTTGGGATGCAGGCGGCGCGCCGCGTCGGAGCAGTGGCCTTGCGGCCTGGGCGGGGCGGAGACAAGCATTTTTTGGAGGCGCATGGGGCGAAGAGTTTTTGGCAAGAGCATGGACAATCGCTTTTTGAGGGGTGCTGGAGAAAATAGTTTGTGATGGTGCTTAGGTAGATAGTTTTCGGGAAGAACTGGGGGAGTTGATATTTTGGGGTGGGTTGCGGTGGCGCAGGGGGGGGGGGCACTATTTGAAAAGGGTCTTATTGGATGGGGTGGCGGACGTTTTTTCGGATCTATGAGGTGCGGAGACGTTTTTGGAGATGGCTGAGAGAAAAGTAGAGTAAAAGTTAACGGGAGTTCAGTTCAGTGGTGGGCACAGGGGGGCTGAGGAATTTTTTTTAGCAGAGAAACAGCCATATTTTATGTCCTTCGAAATGTAGGAACATTCTAATGTGATGATATGTTTCTTCAAAGCGTGTGTGTTTGATAAAAGAGCTGGGAGGAGGGTTTATTCCAGTATATGTCGTCCTCTCTTCTGTACAGGTGAACACATTGATAATTTGCTTTTGCCTTCCGCTGTATGAAAGCTCCTAGAATCATTATGAGCGGCACACGACGATGTCTCAATGGTGATGGGTGGGATGGCAGTAAAAATTGAGTACGCAGTGATGTGAGAAGACCACTACATCCCAACTCGGGAAGAACACCAATGCCTATCGCCCCGGCTCCGTGTGCTTGGACTCTGCTCCAAGTCCCAGCGCTCCCAGGGCTTGTGTTCTGCGAAGTGGCACAATTTATTAACTCGCATGTAAAATCTCAAATCATAAAAGACCCTCCTTCATTTTCGACAATGTAAAAAAGTATAGTAACAATTTATTTTTTGGAATTCATACGTAAACATGCATCTTCCTTCAGTGGTGCATCAGCAGCACACACATTCTCTCATTAGTACCTGTTTTGAAAATTATAATACTGCAATTTGCCAACACATCTCAGCCATCACTCCTTACCAGTCGTAGCGCATGAGGTTCGAAAACTAAATTATTTTTTATGTTAATACATCAACACAAAGTAGAAAATCCAAAACTGCGTTCCGTTCTGCGAAAATTTCTCCTAACAATGAGAAATAATTATTTTGGAGCAGAAGCAATAGACGTTAATTGTGTGTGAGGAGTTTCTACTCAAACAAACAAAAAAATTAACACTGATTTTTCGAGTGAAAATTTCAGTTGTATTGTTGAGGTGATTCATTTTATAATAGTACAAGGAGGAAAAGCAACTAGTCTGTTTCGTTGCTGCTTTAGATACAATAATGGCTTGATGCCATTTTCAAGGACATTTAATGACCATTAACTATTACTATTTCTTTTTACATTTGTTGGGGGGGGGGGATATGCATATAAAATATCCACGTTAATTTTTGAACTGAAGATTTACTAAAATCTACTGTAATATTTATTCTATCTTACGATAGACTATTTTTCTAAAACTCACACCTTTGAAATAGAGGACTTTCGTTAATTTTTCAGTGACATCTTCGGCGGTGATTTTCCTTTTCGGAAATGGTTGCCAGATCTCCGACTGTGCGATTCCTGTAGCTCCTGATGTCTTGCGTTGAAACACACTGATAAAACAATGAATGCCCCAAAGTCACAAAGAATCTACTAGTTCTAATGGAGCGTGGTGGAGGTTTGTGCGGAGGGCAATTTTACTTCAATTTTACCGTTGCATTTAAGCCATCTACATAAAAACACAGCTCTTTTATTCTATTAATTACTACTATGTCAGGAACCATTATCTTTCGTTTGTATTCAGTTAAGAATTCTTTGGTGCGAACATTTTAGATCCATATGTGTACTGTTCTTTTAACTTTGCGTGAATTTGAAAATTCTTCAATATTGCAATAATACGGGATGTTGAAATAACCTATATTTTGACGAATTAATATGAAAGAATCGGCCATGTTTTATGATTTGGCTTTCTTTTATTGATATCAATATCCCCCGTTGCTAAATAGCGAATATGATATCCAGACACACAAGACTAATAGCCTTGCTAGTTGAAGTGCCCGGAATCACTGATCGATCAGTCGCTGAAACTCATAGGCTCTTAAGTTAGGAAATTGAATTGAAAATGATAGCTGAAAAATTGGAATTCACTCATATTTTATTTTATTCTGCCCGTCAATGGGGGCATTTTCTGATTTCTTATTGTGCACAATGATTTTTAATGTTCACAATTTCTTCTTCTCTCACATGTTCTATTCTCACTGATAACTACAGCGACTATGATGTGATGTTTCGGAAAGAAATAACGGCCTTGGCTAGTTTTTCGGGGTGAGCCATCGGCGAAATCATTGCAAGCATTCGAATTTTCACTTCTGGGCCCGTTCCACTCGGAGCACCATTCTAGAATCTCCAAATGGTTTCGTGGCATGTGCTTGTGTGTTGTGGGTTTGTGTCCGTAGCGAATGACGGGGAATGGGGTGAATAAGAAAGTATCGCACACGCTGTGGCCCGATGCTTAAGACAGTGCTCTGCCGCGCCTTTGGGATTTTAGGAGAAACTTCTCTCGATAGTGGCGTTATTTGTTTAAGCTTAATTATTTTGTTTAAGCTTTAATTATTTTGATATAATTGAACTTATTTATTGTTCTTGTTTTTTAATATATTGATGTACAAAATCTTAGGTAAAATGCTTTCGATGGTTTCTTCCTCCAAATCCATAATATCTCTGTACGAGTTTTCACTGTCTTTGATATCAGATGCTCTTTCCCTTGATTGTCGTTATTCACGTAATCAGCTACATCCTTCTTTCGACGATGTGCCATCACGTTTTGAAAGTGATTTTTTTGCCGCATACTGGTTCTTGAAAGAAATCTTTCGCCAACTTTCCGTTTTTTAACTCGTTTTTCGTGTCCAAGTGAGAGAAGATGACAATTAAGCAGTTACAGTAAATCATCATTTGAATGTTTTAAATTTGTTCTTCATTTGCTGACATCTTGCGACTCAGCTTACATTTGTTGTGCATTAGGCGTATTACACCTTTACATCGTGCATTAGGCGTATTACACCTTTACATCGGAAACGGAAACAAATACAATCTCCTTCACTTTTATTACAACACAATTATGATAATAGAATCCTAAAATCTTAGTACGAGCATTCCATATTCGTCTTATGAAAAGGACAGATTCCACATTCGTCCTAAGGATGAACATGGAATCTATTTCCGAGGCGTTGCAGCTTGATTTTTTGTTACTAAAGGTCGCATCAACTTCTAGGCCATTAGCGACTATTATTGCGTTAAACGGTATGGTAACTATGAGGATGACCCGATATGATGATGATAGGGGGTGAAAGGACGAACACAATACAACCATACCTGAGGCGGGACTCGAACCCGCGATCCTTCGGTCGGAGTTCCCAACGACACTACTGCCTCTCGGTCATCCGGACCGGCAGCTTGATGTTTGATGCCCGATTCTTCTCCGAAACAGCTGGGGCACCTTAGTCGATGAGCAGAATATAATACTTTAAATACAAAGATAATAAAACGGGTAGAATTTCATTATAATTACTAGACACGATCCGAAAAGAGTGAATAGGAACGTCTTCATCTCGCGTGTCTGATGTGGCGTGGAGCGGGGTGCCCCGAGAGCGGTCCGCGAAGGAGCCCCGCGCGAGTGCGGAACCGCTTGACGCCGTCCGCCGCCCCGCCCCTGTCCTCCCCGCCCCGCCCCACCCCTCCGCGCCCCGCCCCGCCCCGCCCCGGGCCCTGCCCCGCCCCGACCCTGCCCCGCTCCGCTCCGCCCCGCCCCGCCCCGCCCCGCCCCGCCCCGCCCCGCCCCGCCCCGCGCCATGGGGCAACTGCCTTGGCGCTTGTCCGGGCGCCGAGTCCTCCCGCCCTCTGCCGGGCGAGGGGCGGCGCGTCGTCAAGCGGTTTATAGGCGCGGAGTCTGTTTTCTCGGCGGGTATTGCCTCGTAAACAGTAAGGCAATCCGTGCGGAATAAAAGAGCTCGCTGACGACGTGTGTGCTCCGTAATAATCGCGGCGGCGGGCAATAAACGTCGCCGGGACGTCGGAGGAGAGCGCAGCCGGCGCGACCGCCGCCACCGCCGCGGCTGCCCTGCCCCGTTCCACTCCGTCCCGCCGCCGCGCCGCGCTCCGCCCTGGCTTGCTCGGACCCGCTCCGCTACGAAACCCTGCCGCCCCTTCCTGCACCGCTCCACTCCGACCAGCCACGCCCCCACCCCTCGGATTCTCGCTTCTCACTGCCCCGCTCAGTCCATCGCACTCCTCCCCATCATGCCCGACTCCTCTCCGCGCCCCCCCCCCTCCTCACTGCCCACCCTACCCACTCCTTCCCGCCCTATCTCACTGTCAACCCACCGAACTTCTCCCCGCCCGGCCCCACTCCACTCCACCCGTCTCTGCTCTGCCTCATTCCGCTGCGCTCAGTCCAATCGGCCCTGTTGCACCACGCTCTGCTCACTTCGCCTATGGCCCCTCTGCCTACCTCTCTCTCCTCTGCCCCGCTCCGACCCAATCTGCCCCACCCGGGTCTTCCTCCTTTCCGCTCTTCCCCGCCCTGCCACACCTTTTATTGCTTTGCCCCAACCCTCCCCTTTTTTTTCTCGCCTCATTCTCCCGCCGCGAGTGTCGTCGCGGAAAGCGTTCCCCTCCTGAAGGTGGAGTAAGGCTGTCAAGAGCCATCACGCACCCGCCACCCGTCCAACAGAATCTTCCGGCTCACCCTTAAGAAGTATTTATCGCCCGCGCATTCCTATAGAGCTTTTCGGAATAGCGTGTGCCTGCGTTTTAAGTGTCGAGAACGAAGCCGCCAGGTGCCTCTCGTCTTACCATTTAATTTCGCGTGCGTTGCATATGGCCGAAGCGTTTTGCCGACAATAATAAAGGTGTTGAGAGCGTTTTTATAGGCCGTAAATCTACGTCGTGGAATCCACAAGTTCACTTCCCTCTTGAACGATGTCATTTGCAAGAGCTTTTACCGCCCGAAGGATCAGGGGACATGGGATAGCCATCTGAGGGTCCACGATGATGTCTTCACAAACGTAATGTTTTCAACGTTCTTGTCAAACATATATTAGAACTATTTTTAATTATCCACTCGTATACAACAATTTTTTAATCCATATGTGCAATACTGCCGTTTGTTAATGTTTTAAAATTATTTCTTTACCTCTTGTGTGATGTCAAATCACTGATAGGATAAATTGGAACTTACTTAATTTTGGCATTACAATATCACCGTGTAATTCTTTACCAGCAATAATACATTTTCTTTTGAAATTGCTCAAAATATTACGAAGGTTACTCCAATAGTTTTGAGAATGAGCAACAATGAGTTACTCAGCAACATTGAGTTAGTCAGCAACAATGAGACTATTTCTATTAAGTGGAACCTTTAGTTACAAGCTCGCGCCAGTTTGAACACGGTCGGGTAATTGACTCAGCAGGGCTATTTGTGTTCAATTAGTTGTTCCTCTGCCAGTAAGGATGGGCCTGAAGAGAGGGGATTGATTTTGCATGACTTTAAGGTTGGCTTAGATAAGAAATCATGCCTTGAAATATTACAGCGTGCGTTTGGAAGTCGCTGCCCTTCCTCAAGCCATTCTCTATCGATGGTTTACCAAATTCGAGAGGGGAGACACTCTCTGGAAGATGTCCGTTGTGACAGGGCCAACGCAGCAACAACGGATGAAACTGTGCTGAAACTGGAATATTTGCTGAGAGAATACCCTCGACGTACATAAGCTCAAATTCAGGAAGCTTTAAATATTGGATCAACAGCAGTGAGACACATCCAAGAAACACTTCAAGAATCACAAGAAAAGCTTCACGTGAGGAAGCTGGGCTGTCGATGGATCCCTCACAATCTGTTAAATGAATAAAAAAAGGGCGCGAGTGGATGGGTGTCGTGAGACCCTGGATAAGTTCAATGGAGGAAAATCAATAAACATATTTAACGTTGTGACTGGTAATGAAAGCTAGATTTATCACTTTGATACGGAATTGAAACGGCAGCCATCAGTGTGGGTCTTCACAGATCAGAATCCCCAATGAAAGTGAGAAAATCCGGAAGTGTTGGCAAGATGATATGTTCTTTCTTCACTGCTAGTTTCCATATTGTTACAGTGCCACTCGAGGAACAAAAGATAGTCACTGCAGGATGGTACCCAACAATTTGATTGCCAAGGTTGTTTGAAGAGCTGAGGAAGGTCCAAAATCAGATTTGCATGGAATCCTGCTCCAACATGACGCCTCATCCCACACAGCCAGAGCAACAACTAAATCTCTGACAGAATCAAGGGTTAAAACACTGTCTCATTCACCCTACAGTCGAGACCTGGCCCCATGTGACTTTTCTTTTCCCCTATGTGAAAGAAAAAAAATCGAGATCATCGTTTCGAGGCAGCTCAAGCTGCAGTGACTACATATGAAGATCAGATTCGCAACATCTCAAAAGAAGTGTGGCGAACATTGGTTTAATCGGATGAAACGTCGCGTAGACTGGTACACAGGCACAGGCAAGACTAGATACGTGACGTGTGGTGGGTGAGTGTCCACGTACTTGCATTAGTAACGGTTACGCAGTATTATAATCCAGCAATTTGTCTGTATTAACGCAGCTTATCGCATGGGAAACATTCACGCCTAAGCAGGATGCAAATCTGCTACCTGTTCGAGTCTCGGCCGTCCAGACCTACCATTAAACGTGAACATTGTTTTGTATTAAGCGTGTACATTTAAATCTAGATAATTATTTTTTTTGTAAATTACTAATGTTTTAGTTATATTTAATATTACTTGGTGTCATTTTCTTATTTCTAAGCAAGTTCCAATACGTAATAGAATCCGGCTGCAGGATCCTAATGTCGATATAAATATCCAAGAACTGAATTGATAATCACGTGTTATTTCCATCTCGTCAATTATCTACATTAGATGAGATCTACTGTAGGTCTCCTGCATTGTGATGTAATTTATGGTTTATTAATGATTTTCAAAGGCACCCTTGGCAAATACCTTATTAGCGATTCTCGCCAATTCTATTAACTAAAACTGTTTTTGTTAATTGTGTCAGTAATTTCTTGTTAATTTCAAAGCCTGAATTTAAATGTTTTACACGAAATACAATTTTTTCAGGATCGAAATGACGGTCCGCGAATTTACTGGAGCATTGAAAATCATGTCGCACGAATATTTCCGGTAACCTACATTTCTTCTGGCGCGTGCGTCGCTGTTTATCCCTTTGAAATCCACCCAGTGAGTGGCGTGTACGCGGGCTTCAGGAGGAACGTATACTAGCAATTTGCGATGCCTTTGATCCGAACGCATAAACATATGCACGGATCCGTCTTTATTTGCTTTTAATGGAAGCGCGGCATTGTGTCGGCAGGAAAGCGTCCGCGCTGCACGGTCGAGTGCTCGTGCGCAGGGCGGATTGGCACCGAGCGGGCCGGCGCGTTCCTTGGGCCGAGCGGCTCCACGCGTCCCCTCCACGCATTTGTTTCCTTTTATTCCGATTGTGTGAAGTAGGTGGCGGTGTTAGAGAGGTTGTCGTTCGGTTTGAAGCTTCCATGTGGTAAATGTAGACGGTGTTTTCTTTAACGTAATTTCGGCGTTAGTAGGGCGCAAGTGTGGGCCGGAAGATTTTACCCTGCGCTTCCGCGTTTAAAGCGCGGTTTCAGTTCAGTAGTGGTTGTGGAACACGAAGGCGAGGAAGCCGCGTTGTGTGGTTGATTTATGGAATAGGTGCAACTGGATTCTTAATTAGGTTGAGAAACAGAAATTTAGAAAGAAGTGGGTCATTGAATACAGAGTACAATAAACTTGATTTTATGTAAAATAGTACTGGTATGTTCGTTTTCATAAACAAGTTCAGTCAAAATGGAGTCTGGTAAGCTCCAATTAAGCTAAGTCTCAAGAAACACGCGCAAAAGAAAGGTATCAATTGTACAGTTTTGGATAGTAAACGGTAAACATTAAAATATATTATTTTAACGGAAACGATATAAAGTTGTATGGCTATGTAGTCGCTAGCCAAATGATATCATCGATGCAATTGCGATTCAGCATTCCATTTATTTTATTCACTTTAATTATCTAATGCCAAAATTTACGAAATTGACACCAGTGTCGTAATAAGAATGATAACCACTATTTACAAGAATACAAGGGTTCGTGATGTACGTAGTATCAGAAATAATCCATGGCTTCCTATTACCTACTATAAACATCAGTTTGTCACCTTTCGCGGATGATTAGTCAAATTTAAACGAAATTCTAGTAAAATAGAATTTATACAAAATAGATAAAATGATATGCATATTGTCACATCTTATTTTGTAGATAATTCTCGTGCGTCAGATTATATATTCGTCTGGGTTGTTTTAGTTCTTATCGCAAGACTTTGCATATTTAAATCATCAACTTAGAGTGATCAGTACGTACCAAATGTAATGTGAAATGGTATCGTTAAGAGTTTGGATACGGGGCTGGTCACTCAGTGTCAAGATGTGTGCTTCATGTACTTTCCGAAATGATAATTGAAATATTTTTGCGTTTTTATCCTGAATGTAATTGAACCTACGATAAGTGTATCTTAATTTAAAACAACATTCTTAAATTATCATCATTTTATAAAGAAACTACGAATTCATGAGTGAGTGAGTGAGTAGAATGTTTGTTAGTGTAACGACTTCTATTATGCCAGTTGGGGTGGTCCCATTGCTTTTACGTATTTTCAAACACTTATCTGGTTTGACATGCTACTCAAAAAATTCGGAAAGTATTTTAAATAACTTGGTTTTAATTCACATTTATATGCCGCAAATAATCCGGCGTCGATCTAGACGTATGCGTGATTTCTTCCTCCAGGAGTCTCTTACAGCGGTCTCCTCCAGCGGGACACATCCCAAGCCGGAACTATCTATGCTTCCGACTGGTTTCCCGTCATGTGTGATAGTGTAGTGCATTTAAGTGTGTGTGTGGGTATGTGTCAGAGGAATGATCGCACATTTCCCGTGGACTGGACCCGTGGCAGGGTACGGCTTGGGCATTCACGAGGGAATGATTCTCGGAAAACTATCGTTCAGAGCAGCCGGTCGCTAGGATTCTCCTCTTTACTAAGCAGCGGTTGAATTCGACCCAAGTGTGTAGCTAGGATCGAAAATCCTCGTCTGTCGCACCTCAAACCCTAGGACTTGGTCAGAGAGGCTGTAGACACAATGGTAATGGTGAATTTTAGCCATCCCAGCCGTTGGTGACTTCGAGAGACGTACTATTATCGTCGAAGTTATGAGTGAAACATCGATGTTATGTTGGCGATCCGTGAGTCTAGGGGCCTCTGGGGTGGCCTAACACGGACGGCGCTGCAAGGCATCTGCGGAGGAATGCACTCATCTCCTCATCCCGCGACGCGGCGTAGCGCCCGCCATCGCCACCACCAACGCCACCATCACCACCACCACCACCACCACCAACGCCACCATCACCACCACCACCACCACCACCACCACCACCACCACCACAGTCGCCGCATCCGTCGCCGTCGCCGCCGTCGCTGCCGCCTTCGCTGCCGCCTTCGCCACCGTTGCCGTTGCCGTTGCCGTTGCCGTTGCCGTCGCCGCCGCCGCCGCCGCCGTCGCCGTCACCGCCGCTGCCGCCGCCACCACCATCGCCACCGCTACCACAGCTACCAGCGTCATCTCCAATGCCATCGCCTCCACCACCACTGCCGCCATATCCGCCATCGCCGCTATTGCTGCCACCACCGACACCAGCACCACCGTCCTATCTTCACCAGAGCGACGCGGCTCTGCCATGCAGTGCGGTCGCGCGCCCCGAGTTCCCAAGCTGCGCCTCCCGAACGCACGCGCCCATTACCCTCGCCCGAACTCGCACTTTGCGGTAAAACCTTACATGAAACGCCTCACCGCAAATTTCCCTCTAAGCACACAAAACGCTCGCAACGAATGACTTTTTTAACGCGGGCCGGCAACCGGGCAAAATCTGCTCTTGCGTAAGGTAACGCCGGATTTTGATTACGTTGTGGTAGGCCAATGACGCCACTTTGCCTAACGATGTTCGGATGCGCGGTTTGTTGGCGTCGTTACTTTGTATGTTCCTTCTGCCATTGTGTATACCTTTTAACAAGGTATTAAGTTATAATAACTCCTTTGCGGTTTGTGTCAAGTCAGAAACCCTGTGCCCGCACCATTCGTAACAGCTATTAATATTTGAGTGCTACTTGATATGAGTATTTGAAACACAACTCAGTGTTAACCTGCAACATTGTCCTTGTGCACTGAAAGTGTAGATCGTTTGCACTGATGGTATACGCTCAGTTGAGTTGATTGAACTGAAAACGTCGTACTGAAACCAGGTCTAGGAGTTCGGAATTTGCCTTAACCATTTTCGTAATGTCTCTTTCACGTAGCATACAGTTCCATTTTTACTTTTCCCCCTGTATTATAGTACGGGAAGGAAACGTTTGGAATCACCTCAAGAATACTCTCTAGAATTTTCGGTCGAAAGTCATTGTTTAAAGATTCTTTTGACCTGTAACGTCGAGCACACGAAAGCATTTATATGCATTAGTGCTACTTCCTAGGTGGTTAAAATTGGTGCAGATGGCGAAGAGGAAGTTCTCCTTTTGTAACCGAAAATCGAAATGTCTGGATGGATGAATGGTGGATGTATAATTTATGTTTATGTTCGTGAGTTCAGAAGCTTTTGAGCTGAAACATAATTTAATACATCCGGAATAAGATTTAATTGTGCCGTTCCGGAGATCTTTTAAACACTTCAATGTTGGGAGTATTTTACATGAAGATCTGGTGTCATTTCGAATTTCTCTGGATTGTTGTTCTTAATTTTTTGCTGTAATAGAAGAAAGTGTATTTATAATTGTGCTATAGTTTCGAAATTCATTCAAACCTTTGAAATTTTGAAAATTTCAAAAGTTCAAATTGATTTTCGAAGCTATCCTACACCTTCATTATTAATTTGCCAGTACAAGCTAAGATTATTTTGTCAGTACAATTTATTCCTTAGTGTTAGATTTTTAAAGCATGTTATACATTGTTTCTATATTTTGAGTAGTTATTGAGTATTAACAACAAGAAATGGAAAGGGTTGGGTATACCGCGCATTCCCACTAGTTTCATTTCGTTTGGAGGATTCGTCTTTCAAAGTTTATGAGAAGAATTAGTTCCAGTAATCAAATAGTCGAAAAAAATTAAACATTGATTTTAAATTACTTTATGGAATTTACAGAATTTTTTTTAGTTTTTTTTTTCCCGCTGTTGAGATTGAATTTCTAACACCTGAAAAATGTGACTTCATCTATGTGACGTGAGTGTTTCGTAGAAGAAAGAAAATGTTAAGAAGGAACATGTGTAATTATTTGTGGGATGGCTTTTGACCTGTTATGTGGCTAGTTCATCGTTTGATCGTTTCCTTTACATTTTCTGTGAATTAACGTTGAGTATTTAGCATATATCTAGAACTACTTGGAACTGCTTCAGGCCTCATTGAATTTATTGTAGACTCGCTGTGGGTTAGAATATTTCACCAACGACTAGATTTCATTTCACCCTTTTAACAGATGCCTCGAGACCTAACTGCGTTCCAGGAAGGCTTGAGAGTTCATTATACGCCTTGAACGCGAGAAGAGGCGGGCATTGTTTACGAGCAACTTACATTGTGTAAGAGCGTCGCGCCAGTGATGTAGTTGACGGATGAAGCGAGGGGAAGGCCACGCGACCGGGACAGCTAATTTTTAGGGTTAGCAGCACCCGCAGAGAATGGAGGAGGAGAGGAATAGGGAAGAAAACATTTCGAAATTAATCTTTGAATGCTCCATTGATGATGAATGTGATGACTGGTCATTGTAGCCAGTTATGTGTTACGTAGTTTTGAAACGATCTCATAGAGCCAGAATCCAGAAGAGCCTCCATGGCTTTCTTTAAAGGGCGGCAAACTCCCCACCCCACATAGGTTGTGAAACAGCATATGAAGTCACGGGCGCGCAATGTCTGCTTCGTTGATCAAAAGTCTCAGGTTCTAGAGGCAACGATGCCGCTGGATGGCAGTTTTACAGGACGAGTGGTCTGATGGGCCATTTGCGTTATTTCCTCCGATCAATTTCAAGCTGATGTCGGAGAAGTACATTCAGCACCGGCCGGTCCGCGCACGTAATCCTTCCTTCACCATCCTGTCTTCAATAATGTTTGGCCTCAGAATCTCCTACATGGCCCATTTCTGTAATTTGGAATCTCGCGGCAGTGGGCAGATGTCAAGTCAAGGCCCAGCCCCAGAATCAGGCTGTTGTGGCATACGCATAGGCGAAAATCCCCAAGAACACTTGCGGCACGAGCTACTCTCTCTCTCTCTCTCTCTCTCTCTCTCTCTCTCTCGTGTGCGCCACCGATGCTGCGTGAGCGACTGCGGCGGGCGTTTCGCGCGCCGCGCGTTCCTCGAAACGGCGGCGACGCCTGGGGGCAGGCCGCGTCGCGTGGCGTCGCGTCCGCCGGGCCCGCCCGTCGTAAATCCCGTGATTCACCCGAGCGCACTCGCTCTCTGCGCCGTCTCTGCCGCCATCACTCGTCTCCAGGCCTCGCCGACGCCTGTCTGGCGATGGCTATTAAAAAAACGCAGATACTTTAATATTGGTTTATACACATTTAGAAATAATATTTCCACCAACAAATTAATACTACATGTTTGAAGGGTTTTCCTTTCATCATCCGTGGTAAGCCCAGCAATGTGTTTTATTAAATTATGTATGGTTTAGTACATTTTATTTGTGGAAATATTACTTCTAATGATTCATTTTCCACTCCGAAATTCAATAACGTTTCTGTTGCCTCGACACTACAGGATACTTCTGTACTGCAATGTTATCGAAAGGCAAAAATCGACTTTCGGTGTGTATTTTCTAAAGTATTTTGCTTTACCTCTCTTTGCTGCCAGAAATATTAGTTAACTTACCAATTACAAAACGAAAGGCGGTTCAAAAATGTCCGTTTATAAAAAAAAAGATTGTTATATAATGTTTAGCCGTTAATTAAACGTTTTAAGTTTTATGTAACTTGGTATTTTTAAGTCCGAGAATACTCGTTCCTGTTCATATACACATGCTCATAAACATTCGTGCATACGTAGGAATAAAAGAAACGTTAGACATTAAAAGTTTTTAATATGTAATAGTATTAATTATCAAAAAATGTATGATGTGTATCATAGCAAAGCCCCAAGAAACTATCCTTGTAGAATTGGTTATCCGCGGTGTAATATAATAATATTTTATATCCTCTCCTATATTACTTCAGTTGTATACATACCTTTAACGGCACTCACACGCAATCAATCTTGATAAATGAGGTCTCTGAAGAAGAGGATTTCACGGAGACGTAAGGAATTGCGTTTTGACTATAAAAATATGAAGGAATTGTTGAAAAATCGCATGTAAATATTCACGTCAAATACAACCCGCACAACACGGCCTTATTGTCACAATCTCTATAGTTAAATAAACTATATAGCCAAATATAGGCCAAAGGCCTCAAAGAATCGTTTTCGTGCAGTAATCTACAAATTGAGATATTAGACATTCTATATCATTTTTGCTAGTGTGGCGCTGCGATATTATTCAATACAAACTATTTTACTCGGCCCTTGTTTGTGACGTCACTCTAAGAAGGGTTAGATTTCTCCAACTTATATGTATGTTTTCTGTTTACACTGTGGTTTGCTTATGAGGTTTATTTGCGTAATCTTTAATTCAAGATTATGCAAATAAACCTAAAAACTCTCGCAGCAACAATTAAAAGTATTAATAGTTGCTTGAAGATTGCCTTTTATGTGTATAGTGCAACCGTTCATTTATGGAATGTAAGTAATGATATTCTTATTTCTGGAGAAAAGTTTGTGATATTACCTACAGTATCTACTGAATATGCAGAATCAATGACCCATAGAATCTGCAACTGTTTGTGAAATGAAACTAATTGCTTGATATTCTAGGCGATTAAATTGCACGGGTGTACCTCTCAGTTCGGTAATTAAGTTAAATAATATTCCAAAGAGTATGGTTATGCTTGCCCGATCCTATATTTTCACTTGAACAACTTTA
Source organism: Gryllus longicercus (assembly GCA_038098605.1). Classification (NCBI taxonomy): domain Eukaryota; kingdom Metazoa; phylum Arthropoda; class Insecta; order Orthoptera; family Gryllidae; genus Gryllus; species Gryllus longicercus. The sequence continues at coordinate 2,583,780 of JAZDUA010000133.1, forward strand.
AGAAGCTTTCTTGAGAGTAAAAATCTTTTGTAATATTTTTGCGACCAGCAAGGAAAGCGAAAAGCTAACTGTCAAGGCAGATTTCTAATTACTTCAAATCCATTTTTTAAAGAAGTGTTGTGAATTGTTCCAAGAACATGTCTATAATATTGAATAAATCTTTATTCAAAATTTCTTTCAAACATACTCATTCTTATTTATTTTAATTTTAAATTCTTTAAGTACATTAGTAGTTACCTTTATAAATTTTTTGAACATATAAACATGTTTCATTAACAACTTCCCTTCTTAATATGAAAAAGGAAAGATAGGGAAGAGGGTGGAATTTAACATGCATGAGTTTTCGCAAGGGTACGCTAGTATTATATATTAATATTATTTTTACATTATACAAATTAAATAGTATTTGTGCCCTCTGCATGGGCTCAGTTTGATCTGTTAACAAGAGTACTCAGGCTTTTACTCTAAGTGTTAGAAAAGATATCCGAGGCGCTTTTGCGCGTGGCGCTAAACGTGTTAATTAAATTGACTTTTATTACAAAATTATCATGTGAATATGATATGGATTCTGTATTGGACAGAATAACGAAGAGAAAGTGTCGAGTAAAAAGCAGTTACATTAAAAAAGCTTTAAGTGCGCGCAATTGTTGCGAGTATTTTAATATAAACAAGATGTTATAAACACAAAATATTAAGAGTGCCATCTTCAAGAACTTACGAGCTAACAAGGATTCATTGTTTTACAAACGAAGCGTCGAATTACGTGATGACGAAACTGATCGCTTACTGTTCTAATGTGCCCACTGAGACCTAAAAATGTACTAGGCACGTCGACTTGATCTAATGAGCGAGCTTGAGGATCATGTGTTTGAACATCAGACGTATAATATTGTAATATCTAAGACTACTCAACAGAACTAGCCCCGCTGTGGGACCAGCCAAATGTAAACTAACACGGGGAGGGCGCCAGGTTCAGCTCCTGAAATGTGACTGGATGGAAGAGTTGGGAGGTCATGAATTAGCACAGAGTCATTAGTGACAAATAACAATTTATTCCTGGCACCAAAAGCTGCCAGGGCAGTTACAAGTCGCAATGGGCGACGCAAGTTTTCTACTAAATCTACTTTGTGGACTGATTGTCCTAATTACTATTCGCTAATTCCCTTACAGCTGACACATTATGCTTACTCTTTGATGAAGCGTGCTTTTGATCATTTAAGGTCCGTAGGGCCTGAGCGCGGCCACTTGCAATTTCTCGCCGTTACGATTGTTCTGCGAGACGGCTTCGTCTCGTATTGTTTCACCAGTGGCTGCGTTGTCTCCGCGGGCGGGCCGTGCTGCGGCTCCGGAGCAGAGGCGGCGGCAGCCCCGGGTCGCTGACCTTCAGCGGCGCGTCTTCTCTCGGCAGGTAGCGGCGCGTCCCCCTTTCGGCAGGTCGCCGGCTCGAGCAGGCTCAGAGGGGCGAAAGACCACGGGCGTTGACGTAACGCAGTGGGCTGTCACTGGGCCCGAAGCGGGAGGCGGCAAAGGCTGGTGGGCCGATGCGGAAACGGTGCGGGATCCGGTCGTCTCCCGCCCGAGTGTCCTCCGCGACAAGTCTACTAGTCGCGTCCTAGCTAATTCGATTCTGGGAAAGTCTTTCCCAAACTCGCGTCCCAATCGTAAGTAACTGAGTAATCGAGCGGATTGGCAACCAAGAAGTATCTTGGAAGTATCTCGAAATATCTCCGAAGTAGCTCTAAGTAACGACAAATTAACTCTCCAAAAATTCTTAGGAGCGTTCCGAAAAAATCTTAGAAGTCTGGCCGAAAAAATCTTAGAAGTGTCGTCTACGAAAAAATCTAGAAGTCTCCCCTGGGAGAGTTCCTCCCCCGTCTGCTCCGATTACTAAAAAGAGTCCAGTTTTCTCTCTGCATCTCGTTTTTAAAGGAATTTCCTTTCCCCTTCCCAAAATGTTCCTAGCTCTGGATTTCTCCCCTCCCTCATGGCGAAGCTTCCCATTGGCTGAGGGTGGCTGCGTCGCAGAATCCTGATTAGCCAATCATGTGGCAATTTTCCCGTATTTTTCCGTCGATTGTTCTCTGTCTGACACTGGCTTCTCTCTCTCGCTCGCTTCCCTTTGTCAGTTGTTCCAGAAGCTGCTCGCAGCTGTCTGGACACGTGCGCGTGCAGAAGTGCATTTCACGGATCCTCGACTGTCGGAATGGGCTAATCGACAGCCTACTGTATTTGATTTGTAAACAGCCCCTGCGGGAATTCTGGTGTCTAGCCCAGGCGCGTGCCACTTTCGGCAGGCATTGTTTGGAAGGGGATCGGTTGAGGCCGAGAAAGGTTTTCGCTTACGACGTGTCGTAAATGTGTCTTCCTCGCCTAATCGACACCCGGCCAAACTCCATCGGGGCTTGGCATTCCCCGGTCGCGCGGCTGAAGAAAGGACGCGAGGGTGCGCTTTGTCCGAAAAGGTTTTGGCAAGGGGCCAGCATGTATTTTTATGGGGGGGCAATAAACGGGGTCGCCTCTGACAAGAGGCGAGTGCGGTCGGGGCGGGCCCGGCGGCGTGACGAAAGAAACCTTCGCGGCGGAGGCAGCGTCCCTTTGACCCACTTCTTTCTCGACGCGAGCTATTTCCAGCTGTAGGAATATTTGTTATTGGCGATGCCATAATAAAATTATACTTAATTAATCGGTGACGCCACAATATGTGTAACAATTCGAACTTACATACGATGACAGCAATTGATTTAGACAGCTGATTTAATACTGTAACACTACCGGTCGTCTCGTTAGAGAACGCCCAGTCAGCGGCCCGGTTAATTAGCTCAGTCGGTGATGGAAGGCATTGTTAAACAGATACTGGTAACATGAAAGAAACACTTGGATCACTGGTAAAAATCACTTTTATTCCTGGGCAAATAATTTAAAATGCCCCAGGGAAGTTACACTTGTAAATAGAATAAGAAATCTGAAAATTAGGTGGATAGAAAAAGAAGATGAAAAAGTTAGCATTCAGAATAAAGCTTAAAATTAGGAAGACTTATAATTAACATTACAATGGCAAAATACGAAAGTTACAAATCGATGCGCCATAGCGCGGCGCCGCATTACAAAAAACTTTACACGGGACGAATGCCCATTGAAAAATACTGCCTGGAAAGAAGGGTCTCTGCGCGCCCGGGGACGGGCGCGGCGCGAGGAGGCGGCGGGCGTCCTTCAAAAAATATTCAGCGGAGGTCAATGGCCCCCCGGGCCGTCAGCTGGCGGTCGGGTCGTCTGATGGCGTCACCCAAAGGGCGGTGGCGCGTGGCTGCGTTGAAACGACGTCTGGGAGAACTGGCAGTAACTGGTAGACTGGTAGTAACTGGTAGACTGGTAGACTTGGAGCGGACGGGCGGTCTCAATCTCAGGAACGTAGTAATTAACTATGCGTACCTCTGGTTCTCATTATAATGATTGTCGATTACAACTTCGGACAGTTTAGCAATCCTTCGGAGAAACATTCGCCTCACGGCGAATTCCCACCCCAGAGAATTTTCTCTGTCTACTGCGGCCGGCACAACGCTCAAAACTCGCAGCAAAATAATAAAATCCCACATAGGCACATTCGCCCGAATAATTCCCACCCCAGATAAGTTTTTCTCCTAACTATCCTCAGCCTAGAACTCAGGCTCCTTCCGACGAATAATTATAAGTTTTTCAGAGGCACACTGGTCTCTCTCCGACGAATAGTTACGCACCCCAGAGAAGATTCTCTCCCGACTGCTCCCCGTCTAAATGATCTGGCCCCGTCTGATGCTCTGGCCCTTCTGATATTCTCTCAGTCGAAATTGTATCAGGTTAACTTTTGCCCCCACCTAATTTTTTCGCATGTTCAAGCTCTTATGATAGTTGCGTCGCTATTGGTCAAAAGAAATGTCGCATTACGTTATTTCAACCAATCGTGACAGGAGTAGTGAATGAAGTTTCGACTCTTTGCATCACTGTGAGCGTCCAGAATTTTCCTATTCCTTCTAGAACATGCTTGCACAAGACAGGCGTTGTCCGTGAAAGAATTTATCGCTCTGGGATTCCCTGGATGTCGATTTCAAGAGCGTTCTAGAAGGTTCGCGCAGCTGGCCATGCGAACACGTGCGTCTCGCAGTGAATCTGTCGACGACTGACCCTTGTAACGACTTTCTTAATGTGCCGGGGGCGGAAGCGGCTGTCCGATAAGCGGGGTTGCGCGCGCAACGCTGTCTGTTCATTTCCCAACAGAACTCAGGGTGGCCGAGTCTGTTTGTTTAAATTTTTAGTCCGCTGAATTTCGTTTCAAAACGTATGACGAAATCTATATCGCTACATTAGCCTTCCCCTCCGAATAAAAAAAAAATTGGAGTTCGAGAAATTAAATTTCGAAAAATGAGAATTTTTTTTGTTTAAGTAAAAATCAAAAAAAATAGCGATACCAGAAATGAATACTGTTACCCGTTATTCTAGCAAAATTTTATTTACCATTGTAATTTAGGAATAGAATGCTATTTTTAATTAAATCTAACAAAATTTTAATAAAATGATAAACTTAGAAACAATGGAAAAAATTTGGTGAGACCAGGGTGGTTTTGGATTTTCTTTCTGTTTGCCCCAGAAACACAGATTCGGCGGAGGAATCCACGAGAATCTCAAATCTAATACGCCTAGCGAATGTACTGTCGGGTTATTTTCCGTTTCCTCCTTTATTATTCCTTCCTTCACTAACTGTTTTAAATTTTGACCAATTTCCATCTTCATATTTTCTTCCCTCTCTCTGGTATTTTCCCCGTCGATGATACCTGATTTCTCGAATTTTTCATGAAACTGGCTGACTTCTGTGCTAAATTTGGGTTCAATTCTGGTCAATTCTCCGCTCATTTCTGCCCTAATCTCGGTAATACTTCCGATAACTGGCTCGCAGCAGCTTCAATTTTGCTATCACCTACTTGGAGCTTCTGACTAATTTCTGATTGAATATTCCCAAATTGCGGATTTACTTCAGCCCTCGAACTTTGTATTTCTTTAACCAGGTTTCCTACACTATTTTCAATTTTATCAAATCTAGCATCGAGACGGTTCCGCACTGTTCCAATCCCACGATCAATTACTGTTTCTAATTTCTCTAATTTTACGGCGTTGTCAGCTAAGCGGTTGTCCAGCGGGTCAAATTTTTGCGAATGTTTCTTAAGGATTTCCATACTTTCAGAATGATTTTCTGACATTTGTTTCGTGAATGTTTCCGTGAGAGTTTCCTTGAGTTTTTCCATGCGTTCATAACGTTTTTTGTCAAACTCAGAGAACTGTTTCGTGAATTCTTTTATAATCTCCGATCGTTCCACGAGGATTCGCATGAGGTCATTGAGGGTGACCTCGGGCGGTGATTGTTCCCCTGAACTACTATCTCCTGCCACGTTGACACCTGATTTGTCCAGCATTTTGGATGTTTCGCGTGAATTACGCACACGATGGTCACAACACACGAGGCACAACACAATAACACTCACAAACAAAACTACAATGATAAAGCAAATCATTACCAGTCCACAAATTGTTTCTCTCGTAACAATGTCCTTCCATCCATTTATAACAAAAAAATTAGTTGAATTTAACTTTAAAATTTGGGCGTGGAAAACCTCAATTATTAGGCCGTCGAGCCCCACGGTGGGAAACGCCAATTGTAACACTACCGGTCGTCTCGTTAGAGAACGCCCAGTCAGCGGCCCGGTTAATTAGCTCAGTCGGTGATGGAAGGCATTGTTAAACAGATACTGGTAACATGAAAGAAACACTTGGATCACTGGTAAAAATCACTTTTATTCCTGGGCAAATAATTTAAAATGCCCCAGGGAAGTTACACTTGTAAATAGAATAAGAAATCTGAAAATTAGGTGGATAGAAAAAGAAGATGAAAAAGTTAGCATTCAGAATAAAGCTTAAAATTAGGAAGACTTATAATTAACATTACAATGGCAAAATTCGAAAGTTACAAATCGATGCGCCATAGCGCGGCGCCGCATTACAAAAAACTTTACACGGGACGAATGCCCATTGAAAAATACTGCCTGGAAAGAAGGGTCTCTGCGCGCCCGGGGACGGGCGCGGCGCGAGGAGGCGGCGGGCGTCCTTCAAAAAAAATTCAGCGGAGGTCAATGGCCCCCCGGGCCGTCAGCTGGCGGTCGGGTCGTCTGATGGCGTCACCCAAAGGGCGGTGGCGCGTGGCTGCGTTGAAACGACGTCTGGGAGAACTGGCAGTAACTGGTAGACTGGTAGTAACTGGTAGACTGGTAGACTTGGAGCGGACGGGCGGTCTCAATCTCAGGAACGTAGTAATTAACTATGCGTACCTCTGGTTCTCATTATAATGATTGTCGATTACAACTTCGGACAGTTTAGCAATCCTTCGGAGAAACATTCGCCTCACGGCGAATTCCCACCCCAGAGAATTTTCTCTGTCTACTGCGGCCGGCACAACGCTCAAAACTCGCAGCAAAATAATAAAATCCCACATAGGCACATTCGCCCGAATAATTCCCACCCCAGATAAGTTTTTCTCCTAACTATCCTCAGCCTAGAACTCAGGCTCCTTCCGACGAATAATTATAAGTTTTTCAGAGGCACACTGGTCTCTCTCCGACGAATAGTTACGCACCCCAGAGAAGATTCTCTCCCGACTGCTCCCCGTCTAAATGATCTGGCCCCGTCTGATGCTCTGGCCCTTCTGATATTCTCTCAGTCGAAATTGTATCAGGTTAACTTTTGCCCCCACCTAATTTTTTCGCATGTTCAAGCTCTTATGATAGTTGCGTCGCTATTGGTCAAAAGAAATGTCGCATTACGTTATTTCAACCAATCGTGACAGGAGTAGTGAATGAAGTTTCGACTCTTTGCATCACTGTGAGCGTCCAGAATTTTCCTATTCCTTCTAGAACATGCTTGCACAAGACAGGCGTTGTCCGTGAAAGAATTTATCGCTCTGGGATTCCCTGGATGTCGATTTCAAGAGCGTTCTAGAAGGTTCGCGCAGCTGGCCATGCGAACACGTGCGTCTCGCAGTGAATCTGTCGACGACTGACCCTTGTAACGACTTTCTTAATGTGCCGGGGGCGGAAACGGCTGTCCGATAAGCGGGGTTGCGCGCGCAACGCTGTCTGTTCATTTCCCAACAGAACTCAGGGTGGCCGAGTCTGTTTGTTTAAATTTTTAGTCCGCTGAATTTCGTTTCAAAACGTATGACGAAATCTGTATCGCTACAATACTTTCACATTCAAGTATTTCTGCCTCATGCAAGTTCATCATTACACTGCCTACACATCTCTCTTTTCTTTTCCACTGACATTTCCCCCTCCTGAGAACAGGTTGTCCTGTGTTTTTATGGCATTTATTGACTAAGCTTCTTGGTATTCTTGGAATTGTAGTTTGTCAAGACTCAGCCGTGATTTTTGACATACTCTCTCTAAATATTTAGCGTTGACGGGCTAAATGAGTTTGTTCCTACCTTCATGTGCTGTGAGTAAGAGAATAATTTACGTCGAATAATCAGAAGAATATTTGACCTAGAATAAGTGAGACTCGTGCAAGCGCTTCGTGGATGTAGCCTCCCGATTCTGGGAATTGCTTGTTAACCGAGCATTGCTCCTTTGTACGGTCGTCGCCATGAAAACTGAATAGTTGTGAGAGCTATCTTTGATATTATTAGTAATTACTACACAAAGAATGATACGCGAAATGCATCTGCGGAATTGATACTAAACTATTGGCAAAAATCATGGGATGTAAAGAAAGTCTGTGAAGTATTTACGAGTAATATAATTGTATTTTTGCTCCTGAATTTTGTGTTGGAATCTTACAATACAAATGAATTGTCCTTTTGTAAGTACGTCCTATGTTTCCTAAAAGTAAACAATTCAGTCAGTACGTTCAAGATAATAGAAGAAATCGTTGTTTTTTTTTACAGCAGCATTACGAAACTTACTCTATACTACGTAAGTCTTATACGAGAAAGAAAAAACGGTCTGTTTTTACATTTTTTAATGTCGCTTCATTTATTGTATTATTATAGACAAAAAACAAATTTTTTCGTTTCAAACAGTTGCATAATAATTCAAGATACATCGCAAGCATAACTCTTTGTTACAATTGTTGTGTTCTTCCAATTTAGTTCATATCCTTTAATCTGTGCCCTTTTTTAAAGTAAGGTAAAATGAGCGAAAAGTGGAGATAATTTCTTTTCGGCGCTGTAAATGTAACGATCCTACGAAAATGCGGCATGAAAGTGATTTAGATCCGAGCCCGGAGATAATGGCTAAGATTATCCTCTCGGATGATTGATTGGTGATCCCGGGCGCGTCAGCTGTTGAGATCATTAATCCCATTGGTGAAGTGTTATGTGTGTATCGCGGGAGGTGGCGGTGATCTCGCCCCTCCCCTGGATGGCGAGATCCGGCGCCGACCTACCGTCGCAACGCTCCAGCCAGGACATGCTCTTAAGGTCCCGACTTGTCTCTCGAAGTGTGATAATGTGGTGCACGTAAGAATAAGTCTGTGTAAGAAAGGGATGGGGAAAGGACAAGGGAAAGCGCGCGCGGTCCTTGGCCCAAGTGCGAGGGTACTGCTCCGTTATTCGCCTGGTGTTGGTCGAGGAAACTACCTGTCAGATCAGCCAGTCGCTCGATTAGACAGAGGCCGAATTCGACCTAGCTATCTAGCTATAGTACGGTTTATTTAATCGTGCACTTGATGTAAATCAGCTGTTGCGGTTTCATCCAATCGGGAACTTACATGTCGCTACAGTGACGTCATTATGGGGGTGTTCAAGCTCCTGATTGGACGAAAACTTAAATAGCTGATTTACATAAAATGAGAAAACTTTAGTCAGTTCTCGAATATTTTTAGTCTTTTCTATTGTGTGCGATTACGCTCCCATTCGCAATTATCGCGCTTTTGAAACTTCGACGAATTTCTCGACGGAAGAAGTCGTTACCCGCGGGGACCGGGCGCCGTGGCACAGGTCTCGTAGAAGGGTTCTCTACCCGCATTACACTGGCTGTTACCTTACAGAAGAGTGGGATCCATTAGACTCTCATTTCAGAAATAGTGTCGAAAATCGTGCCACCTTCGGGTCTCGAACCCTAGGACTTCCCGGTCAGAGGCACTGCAGTGATAACAGTTGATGCCCTGAGCCACCTAAGTCGGTTATCCTCTCGGAAGACGGGGTCCTATCTGTAGGTAGATTTCCATCGGCTGATTCCCGAGGTACGGAGGCCCGCTCAAGCCGCGTCATTAGATCGGGTAATTTGGACCCTGAAATAGAGGTCCTGCAGGCCCTGGTCTGAAGAGGCTAAAACTCGCGACCGTTTTGTCCGTTCTTTTTTACCCGCCCCGGCAAACACGGCCGTCTTTGGCCATAGCCGGCGTGGCCAACGGAGGAAAACTGTCTTAAACGAAACTCATCAGCTCCTAGTTGTCCTCGAGAATTATTTTCGTAGTTGCACATATTCAGTTCTCTAGGGCAGATAGCAGCGAACTCATTTTCACACATAAGGCACGCCGTGATCGAGAGGTGATCGAGGAATTGGCCGGGGAGAGGGTGCAGTCACACTGCGACCGGCCAGCTTGCCAGGCAAAACAGGGCCTGCGTGAGTGCCTTCGGGATATGTAACTGGCACATATCCCAAGCATATGTAGGCCCCTTTACGCAGACACTGACCTTGCCATTTAGCTGTGCAACTTTGTGTGGCAGAGACCTTACGCGGATACTTCGCGCCTGCCCTCCCCTGGCTGCGCCGCCTTCTACGAAAACCGAGGCCTCGCATTCTGTGTATCGCGGTCACCGCCGCGGCCACTGCAGCTGCGGCGCTCGGGGGCCCGCTGCCCCGCCATCAGGGGGCGAATTACTCAATTTCGCTTGACAGCCGCCTCAGCCCTCCCCGCGCGGAGGGGGCGGGGCACTTCCGACATCATGCTTTACGAATTCGCCTTCGGGGAATCCCCACGCGCTGCCACACAGTGGTCTCGAATGGGACAACTCGCGCGTGGAGTGTGTGTGAATACTGACTTTCACTGAGTTGCGAACACGCATTTTTTAATATTTAAATCAAATATCTGTTCCTTTGAAGACATTTTAACGCACTTGTTCTAATACCGTTGGTCTTCCTGGAGGTATTACAAACTGTTTCCAAGGGAAATTATTAATGGAGCTAGAAATGGTCAAAACGCCATCACGTCTACTTTCATTCAGAATACATAACTATTTTTAAACTGCTCTTCTGTGGATTTAGGTAAATGGCCTATATTCATGCATTTGCCCCTATTTAATTATTCATCCTAGACATACGTCCAACATCCAAAATAAGTTATAAATGAGACTAGAAAGTCAAAATACATCCACTTTCATTCAGAGGGAAAGGCATTTTCAAACTGCTCTTATGTAAAATTCGATACGGGTGGCCCGTGAACACCAAGGTACAAGTTTGTTAACGGGGTTATAATGATAAGGTACAATATATAATGTATAATGATATGTACATGATATTTACAAATTGTTACTTACGTAAGAAAATTAGAAAATATACTTGCAATTTCTGGATCCTAGTATGAGAAGAATGAACGTTTCAGGAGGATCAATGTACTTTCTTCGTATTTATAGGAAAATTGAAAGAATAATAATGAATTTTGCTTTTCCCATTAATACCCAACTTTTCCTCCTGATCGTGACACTGTGCGCTAGCAAATACGATCGCGTGGCTCTGGGTTCCCCATGGAGCGCCCCACGCGCCAGAAGGTTGCTTCCGGGAACTGCCTGACCTCACCTTCCTCGCCCCTGCCACGCCCACTCCTTCCCATCTGGTTTATCTTACCCGCCCTCTGTCCCTTTCCCAACCCTTCAGTCACCCCCCTCTGCATGGGCGGAAGCTCATAAGGTTCTAATCTCGGCGGTGGTCGATTTTCTACCTACGTGGATACATTTATGGAATTCAACCACTCTGGAGGCGAGAATTCTAGCAGCCGGCTGCTCTGATCGATAGTTTTACATCATTACCTTGCTAATTTCAAAAAGTATCCTAACAAACGGGCCACGGATTGCGCACAATTTTTCGTTCCTCATCCTTGCCCCACAGGATACCTTATGGGGGAATCCCCACAAGTCAACCTGGAGGTCGGCGTCGGATCTCACGTTTCGGCACTATAGGAACCCAGGCACGTGCCGAGATATAACATGTACTACACATACGGGATTAATGACCTAAGTGGTTGATGCTCTCAGAATCAACAAATACTCACTCACCTGCTCTACACTGCCGTGTGTCCACCGGCGTTCCAATTATTCCGGCGTTTAATGTTAGTACCTAGTATTCCAGAAAACATTTTCAGACTCGCTTTCTTCTTTAAGCTTCTTTTGCTTGTCGATTCTTCCTTCGTTTTACTCTTTCTATATCTGTATAATTTCTGCCTACTTTCGTGACTGTTTCCAGTTGTTCATAGCGACAAGGTCTGCTATCGCACCGACGCACCGTCGCGTTTAATGTTAAGCTTCCTGCTTACTTCATTACGGGGAATGCTTATTTCGGCGTACCTTATCTAGCATGTTTCAGTCAAATCGTTTTGACTGAGTCGTGGTACCCCGTTCCACTATTCGTATGAACGTCTTTGTTTCTCTGCGAACACACGATCCGCTCGCTTCACACTGCTTTTCCTCTGCGGCGAAGTGATGCTGTTCTCGCCGCTATCCTAACGTCGGGCCGGTTTGGCCGTTATTCATTCGTCAGTGTTCTACGCCGCCCCTCGCCGCTTCCATTTTCTGCCCTTTGGCCTCGCGTAGTGGGCTGTACGGTTTCGAGCGAGCCGGCCCCGGTACCCCGAAGCGGAGAGTGAAAGTGATGTGAGAAGTGAAAGGGAAGGCTCTGGGCAGGTGTCAGCGGCGGCTGCTGGCGGATTGCTCCCGGGGGCCGTGGGGTGGAGCTGCTTCCAGGAATACTAAATGAGAATGAAATATTTACTGGAATTTTCAGCAGTGTTCTCTTTGTCGGGTTTCTGGAACAGGAATGTCAATTAGAACTTCTTTGAATTCTACAGCGTTCAAACTCCTAGTACAGATCAGTGACAGAAAACGAGTCCGTGCCGTTTGCTGAGTGGAATCCCACTTTTTTCCTGCGTAAAATCATGCCTGGAACATCCGTTTTATGACGGCCATTTCATTTTGTGAATATTGTTCCGAATATTAGGATTTAAGAGTTAATCAGACCAATCTATCTGGTTAAATAGAGAATCGCGGCAGCGTAGTGGTTGGGATACACGATTAACCTGAGGGATCCGGGTTCAAATCCCGTCATATCTGAGGGTCCGCTCAAGATCTATTCAAGTCGGTCCTAAGTTTCACTCAGTATTCTTTCCAAATAAGTGCCACTATTTTACTTGTTGTATTGACGGTAAACATTGGGGAAAATATACGGCTGAAGCATGACCCTTGGCTCGCCAACTTCAACCCACTTCCGAAGTCATAATAAAACTTATTAGAGATTTCTGATACATTTACTTAACAGAGCTCCGTGGAAGTAAGTAGTTACTGGAAAAGGCTGACACATACTCCATTCCTTATCCTAATAGGTGTAATACTAAAAGTACAAAACGAAAAAGGGAAACAGCTTCTTTAATGACTAAATATTGTTTGATGACTAAACAGCTAGTTAAACTACACCTGTCACTGTATCTGAATTTACGTTCATTAAATGTGTTCTTGTATTGAGAGAAAGGACTTTAAAATGCTGTTGTCACGATCGCTGGCATCGTGATCTTCTCCCACAAGACAGTTTCCAGGTATCAAAATCCATAATAAAAATCAATAAATAATCACAATAATAATCACAGTTTCAATAAAAAATGAAGCAATTTACTGTTTATAGTTCTTGTCAGTAAAGTCATGATAGTAAATACGCAATGTACTGCTACAGAGTCTGATAATACTACCAATATATATGAAGTTGTAGATCCACTGATCTTCCGTGCATTGGCTTCTTATCAAGACATTTATTTCTATATGAGGGGACAAGTCCCATTCATTAAAATCGTGGCAAATGGAGCTTTGAACAGAAACTGAAACGATACCACAAAATATTAAGTTTATGAATTCTCTGAGTGATATCCTGCATATAAATATTTTGCATGTGATTTAATTTTCATTCGCAAATGTTTCACAAGTTAACTCCTTTATTCTTTTCCAATGTACTCAAATTCACTTCGTGGAAAAAACTTACATTGTAGAAAAGAATGGAGCTTATATTTGAAATAAGCATGTCAAAGACTACAGATGAAATTTCTCAAACAATTTTCCATTTCCATTTCCATTTCCATTTTCCAAGCCAAATTTTGTAGGCAATTATAATTAATATGATAGAAAATTGCATTTCTGATACGAGGGTCGAGAGAAATAGAGATCTTCGCATACCATTTACATGAAAGATCTCCCCCCATTCGAATTGGATTATATTGTACATTTCTACTTTGTGACGTTCATTTTCCATCTTCATCGGAACTGTTTCAGAGCATAGTACTCGTAATTTGTTATAGTAATAATAAAATAATTTGGTGAACATGAATACCTGAGCCAGAATACCACTTGAAATTTTTTGAGCATACAACACATTAGAGTGGTTTGATTTCCGGTTTTAAATAGAATAAAAATAATTAATATTCAAGTAGAAGTAATAGCTTCCCTAGCAGCTCGAGATACTGCGATAGTGATGTCTGATAGTGATAAGACTTACGAGTTGACATATGACTGACATATGACTGACTTATGTTCAAAGAGGATTACTCCACGTTCAACGCCAAAAAGGGTTGAAACGTTATGCAAGAAACAATTTTAAAAAAATGTTGTCACAATACATATTAATCTTGATTGTTCTGTGTGTTAAACGCGAATGATAAAATATAAGTTTATATTTTTTGGATAAAGGAAATGTAGGCGGAGATTTGACATGCAAATTTTTCTTCGAGAAAGTTCGTTGAAATGCATTGACCTTTTATCATTGTCAAGGAATGGAGTTGCCGAAGCAAAATATTTATTTACCGCGACATTTCGGAATGTCTTCCCGAAAACGTGTGGGTCCTACGGAGAATCTGTTACAAATGCCGCCGCTTCTTTCTCATCAGGTATTCATTTTTAATTGATGTATAAACAATCTTGGTCTCAGGAAAGCATTTGTTTTTTTGTTCTCGAGGTTAGTGGTTTGATTGCGAAATTGTTGGTGGAATGATGGCTGGAGATGAGAGGTACTAATTACGCTGTTTAGCCGTCGCATAACTTTCTTATGATCTTCGCGCTTCGCCCGCCTCAGGAATGTTTAGCCCGAAGTGAGAGGCGTTGGATATTATTTCGAAGAAACCGTGACAATACATGCGACTATATTTTCAAAGAATTATTAAATATAAATATGAGATCAACATACAACATTTTAATTTTAAAATACACCAAAGTGTTCTCAGAAAATGAACACATTGCTTACATCTTACAGTTCTTTTCTAAGCAGGAGTTCCGTCATTATTAGGAAGATTCGAAAGAACTCGTGTGATCTTAATGTCTGTTGGTACGAAAAGCCTGCATTCGGTAAATGAGTAGATCATTTCCAAATTGACTTCACCTGAAAATATTTTTTTTTGTTTCCAGGAATCCAACTTCGATATATTATGGGCCGAACCATTAACAACAAATGTCTATAGTATAACGGTGTGAATGGAAAACGACTAGTTACTACAAAATAAGAAAGTGATCATTGAAATTATTGTGACAATTATATTTTTGTTGATATTTAATTAATGTTTGTTGTATAAACATTCTTACAATAATAAAAAATGTATGATAGTTACCTTGCCCGCGACCTTACATGCCTGGTGGATAATATCAAATCAAATCTAAAATATTTTTTTGCTAAAAATTAACTTAAACTAAATAAAAAATTATTCCTATTTTCTAATGTATTCATTGCAAATGAAACATACTATACAGTTTCATTTAAAAAATCAAAGATGTTTGCATTTCTGAAATTAAAAAAAAAATTACTAATATCTCTGCGGCATGTTACTTGTAAATGAAAACGAACTTTTCGATAAGGAATCTTTCTCCACTAATTGCAGAGAACTCTTCTCGTTGCTTCCTGATGATATTACCTTGATGTTTTGGAAGGCTGATAATACGTAAAGGCAAATGTGAACCTTAAATAACGTAGGGTCAAAACTCTAAAATGTCCTATTTAAAACCATTTAATTTTGTACAACTCGATCTGAAAATCGCACATTTAAAATGAAGAGGGTACTGAATGAATTTTGCTTAAAATTACGAATGGAGGTTTTGTTCACAATCCAGTGATTGACTTTGACTGTTGTGTTTCGTAAGTACATTAGTTTAACGTAATTCTCCTTGGCAAACACTAAACAATTTGTCTAGAAACCCCTATAAAATTTGTTTTGTAAAAATTCGTTAAGTAACAATTGAATATCATGAAGAGCAATTTTCAAGAAATGTTTGTATACAATTAATGAAATGAGAAAACTTTATTTGTCAGTTCTAGAATATTTTTAGTCTTTTTCTATTGTGTGCGATTACGCTTCCATTCGCAATTATCGCGCTTTTGAAACTTCGACGAAGTTCTCGACGGAAGAAGTCGTTACCCGCGGGGACCGGGCGCCGTGGCACAGGTCACGTAGAAGGGTTCTCTACCCGCATTACACTGGCTGTTACCTTACAGAAGAGAGGGATCCATTAGACTCTCATTTCAGAAATGAGATACTTGACTTCGCCCTACGAAGGTCTTCGGCGAAGCTAGCAAACCTCATTTCAAACCGGGAGACTGGTAGCAAATGCTCTTCACATATTTCGACATTTACAGTAACCCTGTCTGCTCCACTTTCGTAGAGGTTAGATGGAGGGCGATGCAATTCTGTACCCAGTTAGCGAGCAACCCTTCGCGCCCTTGAAAGATGCAAGTTCCATACGAATTACGGCGATGTCAGTCGTTGACGAAGTTCTTCGCGGACGGAGTGCGCGCCGCGTGCTGAGAGGTGCGAAGGCACGAACTTGCTTATTCTCTTGCTGCTCGCGTTACCTGCTCGTTGTGTTTGTGCTCGTCGGAGGAATGTGAGAACGTACGACTGCAGGCGCGATGCTCGTCCCTTCGCATAAGATTTGTGGCGCCTTTCGGAACGTGACACGTTCAGTCATATTTACCTTGGCTACGTATGCCACTTGGAAGATGATGTGTAATGTGTAATGCCACTCACATCCCAATTTTAGGTACGAAATAACTTCTAAGGTACATTCATTTCCCACGACCTCAGTTACCGACTCTGATTATTCTTACTGAAAAAAACAACAACAAATTATCGAATTATTCTATGATTCTTTCATTATAAATTCTTGTATGAACTAATATTAAAATTGGCATGCAATTAATAATTTGAAAATAATTCTCCATTATAAATGAATTTCAAATTTTTGGAGGTTAAGGATTATTGGAAAAAATATTTTGAAGATTTCAAATGAAATTAAAGTTTCACAAATGAACAAAGTGGCACACTTTGCGGAAAAAAAATTCATCAAGAAACACAAAACGTCGTTGGTATAAAAATTAGGAATGTGTGAAGTTTTTGATGTTAAGATCATCTGTTTGAGTCCCTTGTGTTCATTAACGCAATAAATTCGGTTTTCCTTGGTGTCTGATTTATAAAGAATTTGCTGCAGTACTTTCATAATTTCTTGTGTACGTACGTGGTATACGGACCAACATACGTAGTATAAAAGAAGGTTATATCATGTGTAAAATCGATTTTGGAAACGAAAATACACGGTTTGCCCCCCCCCCCCCCGTGCCGAAAAAGTGTTTTTTGTCAAAACGTCCGTCCGTTTGTCATATGAATAACTAGCGCCTAAACCATTTCCGGAATTTTCGCAAAATGAATATTCATCGATCGAACTGGTTATGCTAAAGTAACTTTGTTTGCATTGTTGCTATGGAAACGAATTATTTTAAATTAATTGAGTTACAGACTGACAGTTACAAAGCATAATAAAGGTCGCGAATGAATAAAAAGTACAAATAATTACGAAATAAAGTCAGAACACGTTCACAAACGGTACCGTCGGTTGATTTGACCTCGTGAGACAGGTATTTGGGGCAGGTAAGCCAAAGCACGCGAACACATACGGCAGGTTTCTCACCACCAATACTTAAAATATTAAGTTCTTCTTAAGAATTTTAAGGTAGATTTGAGTGGCCTTCTTGAATGCGAGGTGGATCCGTGAAGGGACCAAATATTTCGAAAAGCTCGATGAAAGGGATTTTGACACCGGATTTCGCCTATTGCAGATCACTATACTATAGGTTTTGGAGCTAAGTGAAGATCGACTGGAATTTCTAAGTTTACTCCATAGTTAATTATTAACGAAATTAACATTTTAATATTTTGGTCCATAATTGTCTTGCAAGTAACATTTTTGTCTAACAAGTATTTTGTAGATTATGTTTACATGGTCCAGTATCTACTTTAAACTTCCAAGTTTTACATTCAATAATTTTTATTGCATTTCCTATCTCACCTAAAGCTAATACTCCCCACAACTTATTTAATGTTAGTTGTATTTCATCTTGTAACTCGTTGCTTTTTAATCGCTTTCAGTTTTTCTACAGTTATCATTTTTTGTCGGTTCTGTAATAGACATGTACTTTCTCGTACATTCGATAAGCACCTCTTTTGCCTGACGATGAAAATTTCCCAATCCCCTATCCTTTCCCCATTATGAAAAATCACTAAAAATAATCTCTTTCCACTAGAGTACAAAGCAGAACCAAAACAAGCAAGGTTATGCTTACTAGTTATTTCACCAGGGACTAGCATTGCCAACCAACTCTCGGATGCATTTGAGTTATACTTCACTAATTATTGCTTCAAAGAGGGTGGTGAAACGACGAACAACAAAGTACGACTTAAAATGTGTCTTAAAATTATGTATGACTTTAATAAGTCATACGTAAAAAGAATTTGGTGAAACCCGCCGTTAGCTTCTACTTTCGAAACCCGCTTAAGACAATGTTAGCTATATTGTATGTATATATGTATGTGTGTATGTATATATGTATGTATGTATCAAAATGTGATGGAGCAATTATTTCAAACTATTTATGTTAGGAATTAAATCTAATGTTATTGTTTTTTAATGTTAACACGATTTTTTAGGTAAGAGGTTTTACATATATTGAGCTGTATAATCCTTAAATTCAGGGATTTCTGGCGGAAGGCGACGGAATGGCGATCCGGTACCTCGGAAATTAAATTATACTATAAATATATAATTGTTTCTATTAAATTAATAAGTAATTTGATGTGCGTTCCGGAACTGAAAATTTTATAAATGAAGCACTGCTTTATATCTGTACTGAATATTGGACTCTGTATACGATGCAAATAATTGCAAACAACACGTTCGTCTTCTACTACTTTAACACGATCTACTCCTTGAATCGATGCCAAGTACTCACTGTTTTCTCTGTGTATTCCGTGTATTGGTATTTTGAAAAAAAAAAAAGAAAAGAAAAAGAAAACTCCTGTCCGGCCGGGGCGAGGAGGAAGCGCGGAGGGACGGGGCGGGACGTGCTTCTCGCAGTGCATACATAATACCCTGAGTATTAGGGAGTCGCACTCGTTTGGCAGTAAAAGCACCAGCCCGCACCGGCAACAACAGTGGCGATTCCCATGCGTTTCTGTGCGGGTATTCCCCTTCAATGAAAACAGGCTGACTCAGCCTCAGCCCCAGCCGCCGCCGCCGCCGCCACGACCGCCACCTCCTTCGCCGACTCTCTCGTCCGCAATACCATTGGCCCCCGTGCAGTAAATACGTACGCGTTTTTATCCTGGCGCCGGCCGGCTACTACAAAATAAACGAGGAAGCGAAGGCGACGGCAAGGCAGGAGCCCCCCCCCCCCCCCCCCCAGCAGCAGCAGCAGCCGGCGCCGAGGAGCAATTGGAACGCAGGAGAATGAGTCATAGTGGGGGAGGGAGGTAAGATGTGGCAAACCATTGCTTGGCAACGTAAATAAGATACTTCTACTTGGGGAAGATTTGGTGTTCGAGAAACAGGAGGCGCAGAGCATTATTTGTTTGTGAAGTGCCCTCAATGCTTTCATGGCTTTCACGGTTTCTGTGAATTTTACCTACATGGAAATAGAATATACAAATATAATGAAGAAACTAAAATTTGAAGGAAGTGGAAACGGGCTTATTCTAAATCCTTTCGGACGAGCATTACCTCTGCGGGCTCACGATTTCGACACAAGGCGTTGACTAGGTCACAAAAAGGGGATTGTGATGCTATTTCCATTAACCCAACGTATAAAAATTTGATGTTGATGGAATTTCGTGAACATTTTAGTCCTTTAATGAGAATAATATCGTTATGAAACAAGTAAAGTGGTACATATTAATGTATGGTTCGTGATTTGAAGGAACGAGTTGTGCTTAAAATATATGACAATGTTACAAATATATGTTGTAAAATATGAATATTTTGATATTTTTTTCATTTTTTGATAACTTGGAATTCTGATTTATTTCTTGCACTTTGTATTAAAATCGGACTTTAAAGAAGCAATAAATTAACGTACAACGAACAAAATGAAAGAAATATGTTTAACTTCTAATGATTGGGAGAATGTAATATAATAATAATAATAATAATAATAATAATAATAATAATAATAATAATAATAATGTAGACATATTTCGTTTTAGAAAAGAAAACAATACCCTTCTTTACTATTTTAGATTTAAGCTAATGTATGGTATATCATTGAAAATGATGCCAAAGATAGTTATGATCCAAGAAAATTGGCTTTTAAACGCGTGAAAACCTCTATGAAAAGTCCGTTTCATTGTTCAGAAAGGCAGACAAGGAAACCGCTTAAGAATGTTGCCGGCCATCCATGCAATACATCTTTCAAGCGAAGTACTTCAGGTAATTAGCATGATTGTGATTGAAAGTGCCACTTTTTCTGAACTTTGCGGTAGGTTGACTACGCCGATGGTGTATGCTACAGAGAGCGAAACGAATAATTCCATGTTATTAAATTTCTTGCTTCCGGTGTGTATATTCCCCTCCGAGCTTCCTTAGTTTACGATATGGTTAACAGTGGTAGATAAAACATCAATTGCTGTGAAGGTACGCTGCTGTAAGTAGTGTGCAGGAGGCACATAGATATTCATGCGCCACAGTGGAACCCTGGAGCCCTCGCGATTATGTTCGTTTTTCATATATTGAGGAAATGGAAGAAAATTTGAGATATCTTCGACCGGCTGCTCCATGTTTCCATTTTTCTGAGTTTCTCTTGAACGTTAAGCGAATTAATTACAACGTTTCTCTGATATTTGGTTCTCAACGAACAGTTAGATCATTTTCAGATCATAATTAGATTGAAACTACGATGCATTTGTTGTAATGTTTTGTCAATGAATGAATTTGATGAGACTTCCAATGTGTATCCAATGACTTCCAATGTATGATATAGACTGGAGATACTTCATAAGTACGGCATGTAATAATAAATAATTTTAGCCAACACTTTACTCGAAACAACAATCAAATAAAGTTGTAGTATGCAATATGAAAAGTTGTGTTAATGCACGCTACATGCACACAAAAGTGGACAATAGCTTCAGAAGTAAGCATTAAGGAAACAACGAGAAGGTAACTTGTCTGCGGGAATATGGATGAAGCTGGCTCGATACCTGCAAACAACCTACGTTTTGCTTCTCATTACTTTCCAAATATGCCTCACTGATCAGTGACTACAATCACAAAAGTATCAATTGAACATTATTTTGCTTTCGCAAGTTGTATGAATGACTACCTCCAATTTCAGATAGATCAGAGAACTTACAACGTAGATGGAATAAAAGTGCATCTTCACTTTTGCCTTTTTCCTTATTATCTGCACGATTAATTTTACGAAAAGTTGCTCTTTTAGAGTGAAGCGCAAGAATGTAAAAAATGTCGACGAAGTTTTTATCCCACTCATATCAATTCATGCATTTAATTTTCAATGAATTCTAAAACAAAGAAAGTATTGCGTACATTAGAACTTCCTTTTATTCTCCGACATCTATTTGAATAAGTTTGAAAGGGAGAAACTAGAACAACGCTCGCCTTCGTTAAAGTGCTGGCCTAGATTTTTGGTTCTAGACGGTCGCCAGACAGTTTTTTTTTCGGCGTTACCAAACTAGTTCGAGCAAAGAAAGAAAAAAAAATGGATAAGAGTTCTTGAGAGTTTTCGTCCGAAGCGGAGCTTTCTAGAAGCTCTAGTTCTAAGAGGATGCGGCTACGCGGGCGAAGTTTCTCCGGAGTGTTCTGCTGTGGACGACGACGGCGCTGGGCGTGGGGACGGGGACGGTGGCGGTGGCAGGGGCGGGGGCGGGGGCGGGGCTGGGGCTGGGGCGGCAAAGAGGGGTGAGGCAGGACAAGTGGCCCTGTCCCTTTTTTTATATTGTGCTGGGACGGCGGTGGAGCGCGGAAGAGCTACCGACTTAACTGCCTCAATAGCGCTGGCTGCTATAAGAAGGTAAGGTTCTGTTTCGCAACAGGCTCCAATGATGCCACTCAGAAGACTGCTCCGATAGGCAGCCTCATGGGCGCGTTTTGTGCATTCCGAGACTGTGTGAAGCTCTGTGGTCATTGTAGACAAGACCCCTACATCGTAACTCAAGGGAATACAAAAATTATTTATATGGAATCACATGGTGTAAACAACATGAAATATCTTCAAATGTAATATTAATTATAATTAATTGCGAAATATATACCTCTACCTATAATTAAACGACCTTAAGCGGAACACTTACGCTGGGTATCAGTCACTCTCTGTACCGACAATGTTAAGGCAGTAAGGCTTCTTCTAGTATCCCTTTTTCTTTGCGAACAAGTTTAATTTAAATTCAGCTTAATTTAAAACGCTGCATCTAAATATTACGTTAATGTTAGTATATTTTTTATTACAGTTACTGGTTAATATTTTTCCTACAGCTATTTTATAATTCTCATAGTAAATGGCTGGAACGCGTTGTGTAGTGATAATTATAATAAGTTCATTATCGTGTTTGGCCAATCACAGAGAAGTTTACAAACCGAACATTGAGACTGAATCAATCATTGGTGAATGTTCTATTAATGTTTGTTATTACTGTGTCGAGATACCCGTGAGGGTTGAGAGTAAACCGCACAAGCCCTCCCAGCGTTTGCAAATCTTAAGGAAATGAGAATAATGACGCTAGCCATGGAGACTGTATCTAATATCGTCAGTAAGACAAGAAAACAGGAACTATACTTAAATTTAATTCCTGTTTAGGGACTAAACTGGAGAAAAAAAAGACTCGTGTACTGTCAGTTTTCAATGAGAATGCTGGTTCTCCAATATAACCTGGGACCCCTAAATGGCTGATAGCTAGGTGGCGTCGAATAAATCCTGCAATTCAGTTGTCACGATTGAATGTAAAGATAGAAATTCAAATCGTTTACATCAGAAGTCTAAAATGTACTGATAAACTCGGATGTACTGAGTATTTTTCCAAGTACACTCGTATGCAGTTTACGACACTCGTCGTGTCGTAATAAATTTCATATTATTTTATTTAATATCCATCATTACCTCCTCATTTCATAATATACTATATTAATACACTATTTTATCGCTTATTTACCATTATTTAAAATAATATTTTAATCCTATACGTTTTAAAGGGGGACATCCCCCTCTCCTCCACCCTTTGAAGCTGCACTTGTCCAGAGGGTGACTTATTGCAGTAATATGGAGATGTATGTCGTCTTCATTTTATTTGGCTCCAAAATTATTTTCCTTTTCCTTTTTATGTGCTACATAATGATGCACCACATACTTTTAAGATAGTGTTAATCCAGGTTTATTTGGCCATAAACTCGGTCCGGTTTTTGTCTAATGGGGCAATCCAAGAAACAAGAATGACTTGCTACGTTATCCATGAACGGACTAACGAATTCCCGGCACAGAAACTTCTAGGAACCCATACCGAACACTTGCAAAGTTCCAAGTATCTTCATTCCATCGAATCTTCGTTGTGGCTCCACTACAATATCATTAAATCCTGTGGCACAGCTAGGATTTCAATCCCCCGAGGTATGGCATTAGATGCATCATGTTATTATCGCAGAGCGGGTGGTTCACATATAGAGGATTCATATTCCCCTCCAACATTCTCGGAAACTGTCCCTACCGCCGGCTACCGCATGACCAACCTAAGCAATTCTGTGCGAAAGAATTTAAACCGTACAAACTCCTTTTCCTACAGGAAACGTCTGTCTTCTTCATATTCCCATTTGTTGGCCCCAATTTCCCCGTTTTACTTTCCTGTTTTACTACGTACGTAGTAAAGAGGAAGTATTGTAATGCTGCGGCGGAAACCAGCGATTTCTCGACATCTCGTATTATCGGACCGTGTAACCGAATAAGTGGATAAATCTTGTTCCAATCTGTAGTAAATTACATCCTATTAGCATGTTGCATAGTCAGAATCCACGCTTTGTGATCCTTAATACCAAAATATGGATTGACTGCAAAAGTGTCCGTCCGTCCGCCTGCGGTTAACGCGAGCACCCTAACCGTTCATACGATTCTCTCCAAACCTATCGATCTTCTGTCGATATGAATGAATTCTAGGTCCAGCGCGTATGATATGGATATTTGGATTTTAGAAGGTACATGAAGTCTCAGCGACAGTTTGAAAAGTTTCTGAGAAATGGGTCGAGATTTTTTTTAAATAATTTAGTCTTGTTTTTGTATACCGTAAAGGACTCTTAAAGCATACATTTTCGTTGAAATCTGAATTTATGGAAAGTGCAAAAGTTAATTTTTTCGGCGACTTTCTATTTCTAGAGTGTTGATGATGAGATATTGATAACCATATTTTTTCCGAAATGAAATATGATGTTCACAGACAGGTCTTGATATGAGATTGTGAATATTTTTGTTTTCGAAAAAAGGGGTTTTCGCATAATTTTGAGTGAAATAAGGTCAACTGCTTCAACGTTTTTTTTCTTAAGACAAAATGCACCGAAGAATACGTGTAGGAAAATTCAATAGATAGCAGAACTATCACAGAGGAATTTACTTTCCTGATAACGTCTGAACCAATGGTCCGATTTTCGATCTGTAAACGGCATTTGACGTCTATTTACAATATAATTTACGCTACGAAGCCATTTTTCCAAACATCTAGCAAAAACTCGAATTTGAAATTAGTTCTCGTACTTCCGAGAAAAAATTAAAAAATGTGAGCTTATAGCGCGATGGCGACATGCTTCCTGAATCCAACGCCGTGACAATCATGCAAATCGGAAGAATAGGAGCGTCGTAAAGTGAAATTTACGAAAACACCTCGCCCCCCCTTCCCTTTCTGCGCCGTTGCGTCACACACCCGATTGTTGTGGGCCCTCTGTCGGCGCGGCGGCACTGCCAGGCCACGCGGCGTGCGGCCAGCCCCGGCGGAGGAGGCGGGACTTGCGGGATACGCAAGCCAGACAGTCGGTTTATGCTTTCGTCACTTTGCATCCCAATCTATTTTTCTACAGATATCAAACTAGAGATGCTATACTATTATTACAGACCGTGATAAACAGTCTGTAATAGTAGTACATAACAATCTTTTTCACATATTTCCGTCTTCCTTCGAATACCATCTTAAAATTGTTTGAGGCATTACTTAAAATATCGATTCCGATTTGGAACTGTTTTTTTAAAAAATGAACTAATTCTGTAAATATCACCATTATTCCATCTCCTCACATCTTATTTTAGATATATTTTACTACTAAGGTCTTCTGTTATCATTCCACCTTGCTCTAAGATCTTCCGGGTTCAAATACCGGAAAGAATGAGCGGAGTATACGCACGAGCTCTTTTATCCTACTACTCGATTTTCAATCTCAAAACGACGTTTATCTTTAAAGAGTTCATCTGGTGGATCTCTTTTCCCAAGTAAAATAGCCGAAGCTAATTTTTAAAATGTTTTCGTACTTTCGGACAAATTTAAAAAAGTGCAAGATCTTGGCTGTTCGGGTGACGTCGCGTCGAAGGCTGTGTTGCCGACGTTTCCACCATTTTGTCGTGGTCTTCCTCAGGGCTGGTATGCCCATACATTCAGGGCTGGTATGCCCATATCACCAGATCATGCCCATGTCATACCAGCCCTGAGGAAGACCGCGCTAAGATGGTCGAAACGTTGGCAACACAGCCTTCGACGCGGCGTCACCCGGACAGCCAAGATCATGCATACGACTCTAGCCGCGGAAGCCTATGACTTCAAATTTAAAAAAGGTGGTAAAATAGCGGGCTGGCGAGCTGCATCCTGACTCAAACGCCGTAACAAGCATCGAAATAAGATATTATGAATCATGACTTATCCCAGCCTACTTGGCAAGTTATTTTGATGTAAAATAAATATGTTATATTTGTATAATTTTGAAGGTAATAAATAATTACTGGTGCGTCATTTCGTACAGACTATGTAAATGAATAAAGGGTAATGATGCAATTGGAGAACTCCTAGATGTTTGCTTGTATATGGAGCGGGTTTTCCCTTCCATTTTCTTTGTTTTATAGAAAGTGTATTTTTTCTAGAAAAAGTTATCTGTAGAAATTGCAGTATGCAAAACCAGTTGGACGTGACTCTTTCGTGACGTGTCGGCCACAAAGATATAAATAATATGGAAAATTTAAACGAAGGAAATCGTTTTCTGTGAGCATGATCTGAGGATATGCTTTACGCTAACGCTTACGCGACAATGTAATCTTCACAACTTTCCAGAGGAGATAAAAAATGGGGTTTCTTTCAATGTGAATTGTTTTTGAAAATCTTAAGAAAGTATATGCTTACATCAACAACATTTTTCTTTTTTTTTCTTTTTCCGAGGGATGACTTTTGCCGCTTGACTGAATCACACGGTATTCATGCAATTGTGTTGTTATTTGCACAATCTCGGCTGTCTCCTTTCTTTGGTAATGGAATAATTATAGTACGTTGCAAATCTGTTGGTCACTCTTTTCTTTTCCAAATCACATTGCATAATTGTGTTAGTTTCGCCAAGATTTCTTCCCCTGTATCTTTGAATAGTTCGATTTGAATATTATCTACAGCCGGTGTCTTCCCATTTTTCAATGGTGTTGTCGCCCAATGCATTTCTTCTATCGCTGGTTCTTTTTCGTAATCATCTATATTTATCCGCTACTCTATTTGTAAGTTCTCGTATAACTTTTTTGTGTGTTCTTCCAATCTTTTCGTGATCTCTTCTTTTGTTGTATTGATTTTGTCGTTCACGTTCTTAACGTTCGCCATTGTTGGTTTACACTCCATGGTCATATTTCGGATGACCAGGAAAATTTCTTAAGATCTCCGTTTGTTGTTATGTTCTTCCACTTCTTCTCTTTTTTCTTGAATAAAGTTTTATTTATCATGTCTTTATCTTGGCTGGGATATCCTATAGCGTTTTCTGACTTTCGTCTGGTCATTTGCTTTCTTTGCAAAGAAAAATAATGTTTGAAAAGAAAGAAATATAAGGACTCCGTTGTACATAATAATAATAATAATAATAATAATTATTATTATTATTATTATTATTATTATTATTATTATTACGCGTTTGAAGTGGAATACATACTTTGAAAAACCAAAGTATGTATACTATAGTATTGCTTATATTGTATTATATAACTCATCGAATCTTCACTTCGATGTCTGAGTTTCCAAGTTTTTGTGAAACTTCTTTATATTTCACGGAGAAAATCTTGAATTTTCTCTGCGGGTCTGATTCAGTCTGTCCATTGTGAAAACTATTGAGCAGGTTGTTGCTCCGAATGCATCGGGCGGTCGTTCTTTCATCGCCACCTGCCGCAAAGGACTAGGGCAGGGACTAGAACACGAACGAGCCTGGACTCGGGTAAAGTGGCTATGGGGGAGGTGGCCCGGGATTTCCAAGTCCGATATGGCACTGGGACAGTGGTTCGCAAATAGACAACGTGGAGAATGCTCACACCAAGTTCACTGATCGGCTCGCTTACTCGGTGCACTTCTCCGCTTCTACACTTCCTGCTCCACGTCCACTTGTCTACTGCGTCTGTTCATTTACGAGCCACCTCATTGTTGTAGTTGGGAGCTGACTTGATTGCGAGGCTGAGAAATGCGCTCGGTGTTCTTGGAAGCTCCCCCCCGCCGAATCTGCAACTACTAGCTGTCCCAAATATATTACGCCAAGTATTCATAGACAAAATTTAAAACATCATACGAGAATAAGGAAAACAAATAAGCAATAAGTGAATGCCATCAATGTGGACTTTTTTATCTTTACAATATGGACTTTTCTTACCAGGAGTACTAAATGCTGCCCCGCCGTCTTCAAATCCTTCTTTTTTAATTGATGTCACAGTTCGATACTTCAGTACAGTTTACTACCCGAAAATTGCTGTTATGCAGCATGTGTTGAAGAACGCCCGAATTCTTTTCTTCGTCACATTTCTTAATAACGAGATATATAATTTCCCTAGCTTCACTGTGTATTGTTTGGACTTTACTACGAACAGAAGCCATACCGTTCCACCAAAAGCCACAAACCAAATGAAAATGAATACGCTATACATTTGTGTTACGAACAAGAATAAAACATCATGTCACTCACTCATTGAGTTCATGTCTTCTCAGAACAAGAAACATTCTATATTAGATGAAGTGATATTGAACCTCATACAATGCAGATATACTATTTCCTCAACTGCTCGCGTATGCTCCAAAACGCGTCAATATTCCGAATACGTACACTGTAGGTCTCCGACGAATTCTTAAGTTCAACCCGTATGTAAGACAGATGACTGTAATATTTAAATATGTGGTTTATTCAAGTTTTGGAAAGAAATTTATTTGTGCAATGTAATTGAATTTCCCTCACTATTCAAGAGAGAATATTGTCAAATTGCCGCCTTGCGAAAGATGAGGCGTCAAAAATCGTTACATTAGTATGAACACTTTTCAGGTTTTCAACGTCAAAAGTAATTTGTTGAGACCGCAAAGTGTGAAAGTGGCTTTTAGATTTTACTATCTCAGGTACTAAAAACTTCGATTTATAGAGGAGTATACGGGACTGTAATTCAAGTACAAAATGGCCAATGAATTTCAGTTTTTGTAAACATTTCTTTCAATAATATTTTAGATCCTCCAATAATCACTGCGAAAATTAGAATTCCAACGTTTCTTCTGCATCAGAATCGCTTACAACACCACCAACAAAAAAATCTCTACCGTCATCTCGAAAGAGGAAAAGGAGATTGTTGCCTTCTAATCTCATGACTTGGAAACTGAAAAACAAGAGACGGTGAGTGATCCATCAAAAACATAATTCGAAAACTGCAGAACACTTTAGTGCAATAAGTCGCAGAGACAATCACTCATTTTTCATAATTTACTTTTTTCGTGTTACAAAAATAAGATGTACAAACTTTTAGAATTTCGTTGGTCAGTCACAAAAGCTTTGTATCTGTAGCTCTCTCTTGTATCTGCCTGTTAGTTTGTACATCAGAGATTGTGAAAGTATTGCAGACCTAGCGACTCCGATCTCACATGTCTACCCTTGATTTCGGTGCTTTTGAATAAATGTGAATAGAAATAATAATAATAATAATAATAATAATAATAATAACAATAATAACAACAACAACAACACTGTAGATAACTGTGGTTACATGCATAAAAAGTACCAAGAAATTCAAAATTATAAATTACTTTTAGTTTACGAGATAAAACTTTCCCCAATGTTACCAGTAATTGTAGCTCGCGTCATGAAAATTCAAGTCTCCCCCTCATCGTTTCGCCTCTCTCCCTGAAGCGTTGCCGTGGGAGACGCCAGATCTGTGCAGGATCTGCGATCGCTTCCGATGACATACGAGGGTCTCTGTGTTATCGACCTCCCGCGTAGGAGAGGTGTCACAGCAGGATCCAGCCGATTATTTTTCGGGAGGTGGGGTGTATTTTTGTATGCATATATTTTTGTAAATAATAAATGTATTTGTTATTATATTGTATATTATTTAGAGATTCACCAGATGAACCCTTTAAAGCAGGTAAACGTCGTTTTGAGATCCAAAATCGAGTTGTAGGATAAAAGAGCTCGTGCGTATACTCCGCTCATTCTTTCCGGTATTTGAACCCGGAAGGCCTTAGAAGTAAAATATATCTAAAATAAGATGTGAGGAGATGGAATAATGGTGATATTTACAGAATTAGTTCATTTTTTAAAAAAACAGTTCCAAATCGGAATCGATATTTTGAGTAATTCCTCAAACAATTTTAAGATGGTATTCGAAGGAAGACGGAAATATGTGAAAAAGATTGTTATGTACTACTATTACAGACTGTTTATCACGGTCTGTAATAATAGTATAGCATCTCTAGTTTGATATCTGTAGAAAAATAGATTGAGATGCAAAGTGACGAAAGCATAAACCGACTGTCTGGCTTGCGTATCCCGCAAGTCCCGCCTCCTCCGCCGGGACTGGCCGCACGCCGCGTGGCCTGGCAGTGCCGCCGCGCCGACAGAGGGCCCACAACAATCGGGTGTGTGACGCAACGGCGCAGAAAGGGAGGGGGGGCGAGGTGTTTTCGTAAATTTCACTTTACGACGCTCCTATTTGTCCGATTTGCATGATTGTCACGGCGTTGGATTCAGGAAGCATGTCGCCATCGCGCTATAAGCTCACATTTTTTATTTTTTTTTCTCGGAAATTCGAGAATTATTTTCAAATTTGAATTTTTGCTAGATGTTTGGAAAAATGGCTTCGTAGCGTAAATTCTATTGCAAAAAGGCGTTAAGTGCCGTTTACAGATCGAAAATCGAACCATTGGTTCAGACGTTATCAGTAAAGTAAATTTTACTTATTTTGGTGCTGCCACGTGGTGGCTACAAATTGTACTAGTGTCGGGACATTTAGCCTTAAAATGTTTTCCTCAAATATAGCAAAATGGCGGTAAAAACGCTTTGCTAGTCCCATTTTCGGCAAACTCTGTAGTTTCGAAAATAACAAAAATTACCAATGTACAAAATATTAATTACATTTTTCAGAAACAATGTGCTCTAAAATTTAGAGGGTAATAAAGCCCTTTGTTCGATTTTTTGAAAAAATGTATGTGTTGTAGCACCTAGTTTTATTTCTTTTGTTTTGTTATCGATCTCTTTCAAGAGCGAAGTCCAAAATATGGTCGTCTCGTGTAGTGCATTGCAGAGCAGTCCTTCAAAGCTATATAACTCAGCATATTGTAGTACATTTCGTTAACATAGGGAAATTAATACTTCCGTTGTAGGTATCCTTCCGCAATCAGAGTGGTGTGAGGCGATCGACGACCGTGTTTTTGTTTCTTGCAAGACACCCGTTTCTGTAAAACATTTGTTAATCATGTTGAAGGGGGTCCTCTTGGTGACGAAAAAAGATCGTCAACAATAGAACTGTCCAAACTAGTTACCACACTTATAGATTTTTTACAGTCTATCTTTTTTAGTAATCGGTATACTTACCATTCCCATACAAATAAGACAATTTTAACGTGAAATAGGAACAAATAGCAATTAGGTGGTGAAGAAAAAACAGGTCCTTTCATGTGAATTTGAACAGACATTGCCTACCGTGCAGAAAAGAAGGAAACTAACAACAACCACCACAACAAGGATGGGGAAAAACAACAAAGTTAAAAATTCATTTGTCTTTTAAGCTATACAAACTTGTTTCGCTTAACTGCTCCTCGCAATGATGCGCGCCTGCTTGGCAACCTGCGCACGCGCTGCGCTACGCGGCGTAGCAGGGAGTTAGGCGCGGGCGCGGACGCGAGCAGGCCCCGCTTCGAGCCCAGAATTCCCCCGTCTGGCCACTGTCGTGACAAGCCGCTGCCGACGCCGCCGTGGCCCTGGGGATCATATGTGCGGCCCGATGACGTCAGCTGCGAAAGCTCGCGGACCTTGGGCGTCGGCGGCGCCGCAGCCGCCGCCGCCGACGCTGACGCCTCCACCATGGCCAACGCCACCCCCACCCCCCACTGCCACCGCCACCCCTACCCCCCCACCGCCGCCATCACCAGCACCAGCGTCACCACCACCACCACCACCACCACCACCACCACCACCACCACCACCACCACCACCACCACCACCACCACCGCCGCCGCCGCCGCCGCCGCCGCCGCAACCACCACACCCACTGCCGTCGCAGTCGCCGCCATTGCCACCGTCGCTGCCTCCAACACCACCACCTCGTTTGTTGCGCTGTGGCGAACTTTCGCGAAGCCTCCACGTGCGTTGGCAGGTGAACGAACTCGGTGCGCGTCGCCAATCAGGCGTCTTTTCTTGATTTGCGCGCTCATATTAGATGCGTGAAGGAGCTCTCCGGGGTGCAGGCAATGGCGGCGGTAGCTTGAGTAACGGACGTGAGTCTTGGTGAATAAAATCTCCCTCGAATGACTTTCTCTTCAATGATTGGCATTGACGTTATTGTTGTGCAAATGTTATGCAATAAACAGTGCATTTGTCATGTGGGCCATGATTGCTTTTCCACTTGCAGAGACTAACGAAATATTTGGAGTATTTTTTCCTGGTAATGCTCTTTTAGAACTAGATACCACATGTAGTCTAATAGAGACATTTCTCATATTAAAGTAATAGTTTCAGGATTGTGATTTTTCTGTGAAAGAAAAACAGTGCATTACCAGAAAAAACTATCTTATTAAATATCAGTCTGAATCACTCAACTGCTTGTATTATGAATTCGGAGGTTTTTCTATTTGCCATGTCTGTTGTTATTTCCGTAATCAACTTCAGAATACTCATAATAAAATGATTTAAATTTGAAACAAATGTACAAGAAAGTTATGTGCTCTATAAAGTTTCTTCATATTTTCGAGTGTGCAAATTACGATAAAGTTTCTTATGAACTCATATACTGTGGTGGCGAGATTTAAGATTAATTTCAGGTGTTATGAATATGATTGATTAAAGAAACCATGAAAATGAAATGTTTTAATTCGTTACACGACCTGTTACCGTTCTCAACTTTAGCTATGAGTTCTTCGAATGACGACTGGATGTAAAATTTCTGAAATTCACGTTACTTTTGGAAACAAAATAGTAAAAGAATAATAATAATAATAATAATAATAATAATAATAATAATAATAATAATACGTTATGATGAATTATGTGAAAAATTTAGATGAATATTTAATAAATGAGTAAAGGCGATGTCATCAGCAAGAACTTTGGGATCCCTGGCCTTCACGTTTTTTGGATGTTCGTTTTCGTCGTTTGGAAATCAAACTACTACGTGGAAGAAGTCGACGAATTCTTGCAGGTGACGCGCAGTTGCGGTTGTTTGTGTACTAGTTATTGTTTCTGTTGTGGTTGCTATTCGTATTGTGTATTCCGCTTTTCCTCGTCATTCTCTTGACGAAACCTATAGTTTAACGTCTTGAATTGTGACATACCGCGCTGTTGTTTGTCTGGCACAATTAGCTCCAAGAAGAGAGAAGAGCCTGAATCTAGAATTGAACAATAGGGAGTCATGTTGAGAACGTGTACAGTGGCCGTTTCGGCTTGCAGATAAGAATAGATCGCGGGGCGTTTGTTTTCGATCGGCATGTCGTGTCTCCGCGCCGTGTCTCTTCTGCTGTCACCTTCGCGGCTTCGCCGCCGTCACCGCCTCCCCGCCGCCGCGCCGTCGCTTGCTCGCCAACCTCACGCCGGCGTGCGGCGGTGTTTGCCCAGGTGGCGGCGGCGGCAGCGCAAGCCCCCGCCCCCGCACGCGCGCTCCCGCCGCAAGGACGTGCCCGCGCCGCGCCGTGCTTTCCCGACGCGACGCCCACCAAACGTCATTATTAGAGGCCGTAAAAATGTGTGTAGTATGAAACAGCAAAATATGTAGTATATAAATGTGTAACGATGAGAGTAAGGAGCAAATACGTAGAAAAGTTATGTCTGGTAATAGAAATAGAGTAAATGTGTAAATAGAAAAAGAGTATAAAGTAATATAGTATATAAAAAGTAATGTGTGGTAAAGTTTTATATAGCACTCGTGTGTTTGGTATGCGTATATGTAGAAAGGGTATGTGATAGTAAATTTATAGAATGTTTACAAGGAAACAATAGAAATGCACAAAATTTAAAATTACATTAATAAAATATTTATGAAACCAGTATATATATATATATATATATATATATATATATATATATATATATATATATATATATATATATATATATATATATATATATATATATATATATATAGCTCTGAGCCGATCAGATGGCCGAGATCGCTAAGGCAGTAGTGCCGGAGTGGTTTCGGACCAGAAGATCGCGGGTTCGAATCCCGCCTCGGGCATGGGTGTATTTGTGTGTTTGTGTATGTCTGTATGTGTTGTCCTTTCACCCCCATCATCATCATATCATCATTTCATCTTCCATACCCCCAGGGCTAACAACCTTGGGGGGGGGGGGATAAAAATAAAATCGGATCCAGCTTAAATGCTGGTCCCCACTAAGAATTGTTCGCAAGCACCTGCCACCGTGATATTAAATGAAAAACTGAGCCACGGTAAATGCAGGTTGCTTGCCCTGCGTGGTCCTAGTCGGCCGAAACGAAAATAATAATAATAATAATAATAATAATAATAATAATAATAATAATATATAGCTCTGAGTAATAGTTTAACATTTTTATGAGAATATTTTTTCTTTCTTTGAGAGCTATGATTGTCATCGTATTACCGTGGGAACTCTTTGACTGGCAAACAATCATTGTTGCATATTCTTTGTAGTGTTACTTGTTTGCGTTACCCTCGAAAATCGCTGAAATTGGGATTGAAGACCAAGAACATGACCTCAGTAATTTTTTCACTCTTAAAGATAATATTCTCAACGTCCCCATGCAATTCTTTCAATATGGCCTACAGACCGCCTAAGAAAAAAAGAAAGTCTAATTTTTAAATAAAAACAGTTTTTAAAAAAGTAATTAATTTTTTTGGTGATATACATATATAAAGTTTTACTCAAAATATACAATATAATTAAAATGTGTAATATGGTTCAAAATATTGTAACGGAAAATATTGTGAATTTTGTATGCTGATGCTGGGGATGGAGTGGTGCAGCGCGGAGGCGACGTTATGATGCATCTAGCCCTTTTTGCCGGCGCCCTCACCCCCATCCCCGTGTGTGCTGGACAGGCACTGGGGGACGGGCACACGGGAACATTTACGCTTCGGATTAGCGTTGTTTTAAGTAATGTTACAGTTCCCAAGGGCATGTGTCTCACGTGTCGTTTTCGCACTATGGTTTTCAATCTCCAAACATAAAGCGATGTTCATTTCCTTCTTCTTCTTCTCGTGATAGGGATCTAGGTCAAAATAGTATTAGACTGGGGACTCTTTCCACGAAATAATAATTAAGATGCTGCGGAGGCGGTGTAAACGGAGAGGAAGAAAATTAAATGTTGGAGTCCGTAGTGATGCGCATGAGCAGTGATTTGAGGGTCTCGGCGGTCATTCGTGCGAGAAATAAATTCGATTCAATTAAGGGTTTTTTTTGTGGTAAGGCTCAGACCATCAGGCCTGATTTTCCGCCTGACCACGCAAATTCCGCGACGCTCCTTGCAGATAAAGGAGGTATCGCTCGGGCGTCGAAACTGACGATTTTAATTTTGCTCTGCGTCTTCTTCTTAGCGAAAGGATCGTTTATATCCTGTAAATCTACAGCTTGTGACAGCCATTATTACTTTCAATACGAAGTAAGGTGTACATAGGGTTATTTTGCTCGTAAGAATCCACAGCGTCGATCGGGTTTGAACCCGCGAACTTAGGTATAATAGTCAGTCACGCTCACTATTACACCACCATAGTCATCAAAATGGGAGTCTAAAAACATTATGTTACAGTAGTTTGTTTATTAAATTGCCCATGTAGAGCCTGTGCGAGAAAAGAATTACAAGTGTTAAACTCGAGTGGTCAAGAGTGATCCATTGTTGTCCTGAGTTACATCCCAAAATGCGAGAGGAGAATGAGGCGTTCGTTCTCTGGGTTGGAGTGCCTTCCTCTACTGATTTGTGCCTACAAAATGACGACGGAGACTTTTAACCCTGGGTTAGAATAATTAAAAATTGTATTTGTTATACGACATATTTGTATTGTCTGCATAATCGCATATGTTAAACCAAGACCCAAATTGAACTGCAAGGCTATTAGAAGGAACGGCTTTATTAGATTTTGTTATTGATGCCTAGTAATGAAAAGCTTTTGCTGCTAAATGCATTTAGTAGAAATCGTAAGTTATATTTTCCTCTGATATGTCTGCTGTGAAGTAGGTGAGAAGTGAAAATAATTTAATATATGAGAAAATGAAATTTGCATATCTTCAGTTCAATTACGGTTACTGTTGATGAGTTATTTTCATTTGTTTTCTCTTAAATTTTCTCCACCATTATTGAGAAAAGAGGAAGATGTGTGCTTGAATTAAGAGTTAATGAAGTGGGAATGTAATAAAATGAGAATTTTTTATCACGCATTAATTCTGTCTTCCTTCATAATTTAAGATGATGTTCCTCTAAATATGGAATTCTCTCTTGTTTTAGGTAAGTGAGGCGGACACTATCTTGGAATATTTTGTATCTATCCTGGTCGTAAGTAGAAATTTATTATTTCTATTTGCTTGAATTCATAAAACGCAGTGTTTTAACTTTCTCGTATACGTACGTATATTCTTTGGTCTGGGGTAGCTATTCTGACTTCCCAAATACTCTTATCATTTGCCAACTATCGCCGCCTAAAGTACACTTTTTTAAACATTTTCTAAATTTTTCGCTTTCCTAATTGTAGAACGGAAATATTATTTTAAGGATATTAAAGAACAGTAAAACCTCGTCATAAATGGCAGTTTTCATTGAAAAATTGGAAGCTGTTTTTAAGAAAATAGCGTTTTAGCCCTACCGTAAATTCCAAATTTGAAGCTCTTTATCCCAGAAAATGTTTGAGTTTTCGAAAAACTTCATTTAAAGTCATTTGAAATACATTCTCACAAATTAAAGCAGTTTAAAGCAAATTAAGCACAAATGCAATAGAGTTTACAAATGCCTGGAAATGTGCAAATTAACGGCGTGAAAAATATTTCATTTGCGTAATTTTTGAAAATTGAAAAAAATCCCTTCTAATGAACTTAACGTCATATTAAAGAGTACAATTAACCCTCTACGTTCAAAAAGTTTGAAGAAAAAATTTGGATCCATTTTTGAGAAAATGGCGTTGGAGCGATTCTGAAAAAGCGAATTTTGAACTAGTTTTCTCAGAAAACTGTTGTGTTTTCGAGAAAATTCATTTCACATTATTTAAAGCACATGTACTCATTAACACAATATTGTGAACACGTTGCCACAAAAATAAATATTAACGACGTGACACAAGTAAAATAAATATTTTTGTAATTTTTGTAAAAAACAAAAGAGCAATATAGCGTTTATCTCATATCACAGAGTACATATACACACACACACTATACAAACCAAAAGTTTAAAGAAACAATTTGGAGCCGTTTTCGAAGAAAATCTTGTTTTGGTTATTTTTTAAAATTGCTCATATTGCAAACAAAATTCCTCACTAATGTTTAAATTGTTTAATGTTAAAACTTCTAAAATTTTGAAAAAAATGTACATGAGGTTAATGAAAGAACTCACAATGAACAACAATTTTCATTTGAATGAAAAATCTCTATCTTCAATTTTATAGTTGTAGGAAATCGCCGAAAAAAATCGAAGTTTTGTAATTATCGAAAATTCAGTGTACTAAGTGAAATCGCAACTGTGCCACCTTTCTAAGTGTATTTTACTCTATTCTTACAAGAAATTTAAAGAAAAAATTTTGAAAAATTTTTGAAAAATATTCCTTAAAATGTGGGGAACTTTACATGGAGACCCAGGAACATTTTCAAAATTTTATCAAAAAAGCTCCAAGATTTTCATTAAATTTCGTGTAAGAATAGACAAAAACATTTATGAAGATGACAATATATTCGATTTTCAGGGATAACTCTGAATTTTCTGGCGTCTTCCTACAACTCCAGTTTTTAATTTTTAAATGTGCATTTTAGGTTATGTACGGGAGAATGCAGAATAGAATGTCGTTTACAAAAGTGTAGCTTTCCCAAGAGGTCAACAGCAATTCTCTAAACAGACTTCCAAATATTTGCGGGTATATTTTTTAAGTATCCTCCGATTTATAGAAGTCAAACAAGTATTACCCAGAAATTAATTATTCATTTTTTAAACGCTATAAATCAATGTTTCGCATGGTTGTGTTTACGAGTGCACAAAAATCTAAAATCTTGAACCATTTTTTGTTGGCTGAGTGAATACTCGCTGGCTTCGTCCCACCTCGTGAATACTGGCGTTGACAATGACTGGTTGATTCACTGGCGATGTTGGATGGCGATCAAAACTGATGGAGGTGTTTATTATAACAAGTACTCTCCACGTGAGGATAACTGGTGTACGGAGTTGAAGGCAGACCTGCGAGGAGCGGCGAGAGGAGGGCGAGATGTATCGTATGAGCGCTCCCAGTTGGAAGCTGCACGTCGGGCGGTGATGCACTCGCAGAGAGATCTCCTCTGCGGCTTTAGAATGCGACTGCCTTTCCAGGAATGAGTCTGATGCGCCCTTTGCTGCCGGTTTCGGTCCTTGCCGCGGCAGAAGGGCTCACAGGCATCCGCGGCAAATCTCTGTACGTCTCAGCTGTCCGATAGCTAGTGCGAGTATTTATCATGCTGACGTCTTCAATAAAAAATCGAAATAATTTCTTCAGGGAAAACTGGCAACTTTTCTCACGTATTCTTATGTCTTTTAAACAAAAGTAGTATGCATTTGTTCGCCCAAATTATACTGTTTTCCTAGGTTCTCTGCTGTACTGTTATTGAGTAATGTTCATTTTAGGTCCACATAAACTTTCTTGTAAATGTTATAGTATACGTTCACTTATCATTGTGTAGGTTGGGGAACTAAAAAAATCAATCTAAATAACACGATTCACTTAAAA
Organism: Gryllus longicercus; assembly: GCA_038098605.1. Lineage (NCBI taxonomy): Eukaryota > Metazoa > Arthropoda > Insecta > Orthoptera > Gryllidae > Gryllus > Gryllus longicercus. Next base: position 2,621,952 of record JAZDUA010000133.1, read on the forward strand.
TAATACACATGCAAAGAACCTTCAAGAACGACGAATGATATTAGAATAAACGCACAGTATGTGTCCAAATGGATTTGACTAAGATATATATATATATATATATATATATATATATATATATATATATATATATATATATATATATAATGGTATAGTATTATGGTTTCTTTGCGATATAAAGTACCAACTGTCTATGTGGTGAGCAAACATGGTTCCTCCCGAGCAAATAAAATATAATGAAATTTAAAAAAAATGTAAATTAAAAAAATATAATAATAATAATAATAATAATAATAATAATAACAATAATAATAATAATAATAATAATAATAGTAATAAAAATGAAAGGTATTGTAGGCACACGTGAGTGTAGAATTAGGCTGTCTTGGCTGCGAGATGCCATGTGGGCTCTGAGAGCGGGTCGCGGAGAATGTTGGACTGGATGGACCGGCTCCTTATCATTTTCTTCTTAATAAGCGCACTGAAACATGTGCACATCCTAATCCCCCAGTAATCACTTTGTTTTGGAATTACCCAGCCGGTGACGGCCGATTGCATCACATCATGAGGCTGTCAGTTTCATGCGTCGTATGTCCTTTTTTGCTATTAGTGGTGCGAAAACCTAAAGAAATTTTCAGTTTTTACTTCAGAAAATTGACTTTGTTTGTAAAACAGATAACAAGCTTATTATAAGGTTTCTACTTGCCAGTTTTAAATGTTTGTTATCTAACTAGTACCTAGCAAGTTTTTGCAAATAAGCTCGTAGTTATTCTCTTTCGTAATCTGTCTCTTTGCGCACCGTTGTACAGTATGTTTGTATAATGATTGAATAGTCGTGCTTTTATGACTAATATTATTTTACTAGAAACTTGTTTCATGTTTTGTGACGTAGCAAAAGGAAAGATAGAAACAGAAGGTCATGTATACGCTTGTCATGTGTGCAGCTGTGCAACGATGGTAATTAGTACTTTTTACGTTGTCTGGAACAGTCCGTTTGTCATACGTGTTGTCTCGTGGCTCTAGATAAAGGGTAGACTGTTCAAAGGATACGTTTCGATTCTTTTATTGTTAGAACGTTCCACGCACATGGATGTACAAACATGTTTCATTACCTGCCGTTTCGCAAACAGCGTGCAGTAGGTCTGTTACGTGCAGTGTGCGCTACCTTGCGAATCATCTGCCGGCCATGATTCTCACACATTCTGCGTCTCATCTTCATTTTCTTCCTCCTCCCACGCCTTCAGTTAGCTATTTTATCCCGCGTCATTTGCTTACAAATACCATACGCTTCCCATTAGTGAGTATGGGCGTCATCCACCGAGTTTTTTGATCTCATTTCAAGGAGGGGTGAGGGGGCAACCTCCCCAGGCCAAATGTGGCCTAGTTGGAATAATGGGTAGTAGCTGTTGTAGATGTAAATGGATTGCAAAAATTTTGCCTAAAACGAACATTTTTTTAAAGAAAATTGATTGTTTTTTTATTTGCATATTCTTCGTATAATTTAATTAATTTGCATATCCGGCAGATCCTTCTTTAATAGAGGAATCTTGAATCTTCCAGATCCGTCTTACCAAAAAAAGTGATAAATTTAGAGAACATTAATATAACCTCTCAAGACGGAATTGTGTGAAGAAACCATCAAATTCTGAATCAGGTTTCACGGTATTTAAAGTCAGGTTATATTCGCTTATTGAAAATGGGTTTTCTTGTAACAAATGTCATGTTACATGTGTTTAAGTAACGAAAATGAAACGTCTAAAAGAATTGAGATGCAAGAAGACAAATACATTCGGAAAGTATAGTAATGGGAAGAATCCGCAAATAGAGATTCGCGTTTGAAGTGTTGGAACTTTTTCGGAATGGAAGATTTTTGGTGGTTACATCCTTATACATCTTAAAGCAATTACTTTCATTGAACTACTGATATTCTCTACGTGATATTCTAACTATGTATTTCTATAATATTTCTATGTTATTTTGTAAGATATCTAGTCGGAGTATTAGAAAAGAAGTATTAGAAACGGCACATCATCCTCCGCGTGCTCTGCACAGCACGTCGCACAGGCGCCTGTTCCTTTCGGGAGTCGCGCCACGCCACTCGGGAGTAGCTCGGTGGGCGGTGGGCGGTGGGCGTCGAGGGGTGCCGGGCTGTGGGTCGCAACAGGCGGCGAGGGCGGGTGAGAAGGCGGCAGCGCGATCGACGCAAACGCGGCGTTGGGCGTGGCAGGGTGTGGGCCGCACTCCCTGACCTCGGTCACGACCGCCGTGGCCACCCCTGCAGACCTGACCTAAGCCACGGTCCCAGCCCGTGCGCCGGCGCTCGCCGCCTCCGCCGCCTCCGCCGCCTCCGCCGCCACCGCCGCCGCCTCGGCGCGTCGCGTCGCGACGCGATGCAACGCGCGAGCGCGCTGGCGGCGAAGCGGCGGCAGCGGCAGCAGCGCTGGCGGGCGGGCACTCCCCTGTGTATTCCCTGCATAAACACACGAGCATCGTGCAGTTGGCGCTAAATAGTTTATAGCCGGCGTTGACGTCATAGCCGCCCGCCGCTGCGCTGCTCCGTGCAGCGCCCGCCGCCTTGGCTGCACCGGATGCGCCTGGCCAAACAAACGGCGCGGCGCGGCGCAGCGCTGCGCTGCGCGGAGGGGCGCGCCGGCTCAGCCCGGATTCGCGCTCGGGCCCCCGTGCCGTCCACAGGTCCCTCGCGCGAACCGCCTCGCCGCTGCTGTCGCGTCCTCCTCCTCCTCCTCGGGCAGTAAGTTCGCGCGTTTGGGTTTGGATCGACTTAACTTGGTTTGGACTTCTTTTTACTCTGTGTGGGGCTGAGTTTTCGTAATCGGACGACGATGGGCTGATATGAATATTTGTGGCAGCCTCTGATTGTCGCCCGTATTTCCCACACATGAGGTGATCTTGCACTTCCTCAGCGTGGTTAGATTGGGACATCCATTGCTGAAGAATTTGACAATTTTTAGTATTATATTTTCTATTATTATTTATATTTGAAATGAATATTTGCATAGTTTTGTAAAACCCAGCCGACTGTTTGGATATGGTGGGAGAGTTAATACTTAAAAAAATCTAATTTGATTTTTAGTTTATTATTTGGTATGACGAAATGGTTCTCTATTGTTTCATGCGATTTTTTTGCAATAAGTCTCTGAATCTCACTGAGAATATTACGTACTTTTTAGGCTACATCATAAGAATTTATGTTCATATAAAATACATGCTATTATTTTTTTTATGCATCCTCCATAATCGCAATTTTAAGCGAACTGTTGTATTGTGCATTAGAATTAGAATAACTAACTAACATTAGAATATGTAAACGAACCCGTGTATGCAGGGAAGAGGATTGGTGCGCTTGCTCGCTTAAGAGCTTTGGCGCAACTCGACGTCTGCTTGCATGCAAAGCGTGGAGCACGGAGCATCCATATTTCACTGAAGATTTTCCATTTACTTAAACGATATAACTTCATATTCTACTTTAGCGACGTTATGTGCATGTATGTCTAATAGAACTATCCATATCTGGAAGATATTCCAGCAGGTTGCAGCGATGACGAAATGATTCACTAGCTTCGTGTAAGCCACGGCAGCAAGAGCTCTTGCAACATATCAACTGGAGAAGCATACAGTGTATTTAGATTGCATTTGATGCTTTAGTTTACGTATCTGATCAAATGGAAAGATATTAGTTGAATATTTTCTTTTATTGTCTCCTAAGTTTGTGGGAACTAAAATGTGATATAATATTAAATATTGGTAACCAAATATTGGCAACCAAATTTTGGTTACTGGTTTCGTAAAGGCGTATGGTATATGCCTTGGTTACTGGTTTCGTAAGGCGTATAGAAGTTGCGCTTCACATTTTACAGGAACATTAGTTTTGACTTGAATGACTATAGGGTAAATTATATTATTTTGAAAATTTAAGGTGTTCCACTCGTTATTTTGAATTTTTGTATATGTAAAGACAGTCAACCAAATTGATTCATATGACTGTTTAATCAGTTATGTCGTATTTTGTGCTTCATTTTGGTTGAAGTTGTAATTGTTATTGCAGATAATTTTGTTTTGTTTAATGGAAAATGAACATATTGTATTAGGAGGATAGAACACAATACAATTTGTGATAATTGTTCCTCGATTCAAAATGTTTTATCAAGATCAAGAGTTAGTACTTCTGAAATTCCTGAGTTTTTTCATTCTCTCACACATGGTTTTCAAGGACGACGAATCATAAAGACTGCGCAAAATGAGAATGAACGTCTTATTAAATTATACTTATGCCGTATAACAACATTATATTTGGGAACGTACATGCCGTAAATACCCGTATTTCGAAATGTTTAACAGTTCAAGAAAAAGACGTATTATGTGTTAATGAAAAAGTATTATGTATTAATATAAGTGTGTGCGCTTGCGTGTTGCTTGCCATATCAAATGATCCCATATTCCCTTACATGAATTAACTCCCGCCTTTCGAGGGATACTGGAGAGGGAAAATCTGAAAGAAAAAAAAACAAAATCAAAGGTACAAACGCTTTTTTTAAGCAACAAAAAGCACTGCATTGGAAGACAATTAACTTTATTGAACCTTAATCAACTGAATGCACCTTTAATAAATCTAGTCAATGTGCTGCTATTTCGCATGTGTTCAAGGACCTCACTTTGTACTAGAAACTTCACATACTTGCCAGAAGTGGGATGTTGTCGTCGGTTTTCTTGTATCCTTTCAAACTTTCGTCTTACACGTGCTGTGCAGACTTGACTTACGAGCAAAGGGGGCCTGGTCTAGTTGTACTTGCGCGCGAGGCATGCCATTGTACGGCGGCGGCGGCTGGCAGCTCGTGCGCAGCCCTCGGGCGACGCGGGCGCGGAAAATTACCGACCGCGCCGGGGCCGCAACCGGGCACCTGCGTTCCCCGCCCCCCCCCCCCTCCCCCAGGCGGCGCCCACGCCCCTCTCTCCCGCCTCTTCCTGCCTCCGCCCGGCCCCGCCTCCGCTCTCTCCTCCTCCGCTCCCGCTTCCTCCCTCCGCCCCATATTCGTTCACGACCCAGCTCGCGCCCCCGCCCCAGACTATTCCCGCCTCTGCTTCCATCCCGGGCCCCCGGCCCCGCCCCCGCTCGTGTTCCGTGCCGCCTCCTTTCCTTCCCGTCTGCGCCGCCCTGCTACGCCACCCCACGCCCCGCCCCGCCACCCTCCCTCCGCTGCACACGCCGAGGGCACCCATACGTGACTAATGGAGCACTGGTGGTGGTGGCGGTGGCGGCGGCGGCGCGGCGAGGACGCAGCGAGGGAGTCGCTGTGTGCTGCGAGGCGTTCCGATCGTGCTCGGGGAACAGTGGCTCGCCACCATTTTAGCACGTCTCAAGTCGTGGCCGTGACTGCGAACGCTGGACGGACGACAAGGTCGAAGGTTCTGCTGTGTTCACGCCGCACCGTCCTGTTGTAATTTTTTATGTAATAAATATCAGCATAAAAATAAGTACTTATACGAAGGTAATTTTTAAGTGCAATTTCGTAATTAAAGACAAAAAAATATATGTGACATTTGTACTACAGTTGCTGATCACTGCGCATAGCCACACAGTGTTATTCTTGCCCTTAAGTAAGAGTGCATATTTTGGTTGAATGATTCACAGAATTTATATTAAATGTGATACATGAGGTAAAAGTAAAGTTTGTGTAATAAATGTCGCTCATGATAAATGTCCAGCCCTCTTCTTATGTATTCCGTTCATCCACGTTTCCTTAGTTGTAATCCTGGTCTTCACTACTCATCACATTCAATAATGATAAATGAATGTTAATGAACGTCCTAGAAAAATGTCAAAGAATGAAGAAACATCTTCTAAAAGAGTTCATGTATACCTATAGGACTTGACGAAGATAGTGAATAAAGAAGAGGATACGAGCTCTAGTGGTTTGTTTTAGAGAAACAACGATATGAACAAATTTTCGTGATTACCGTGAGTGCAATTGTAGCCATTTACTCACTGGTACATACAATGTTTTTTCGTTTAAATTAAAGGGTAGTTTTAATTTTGAGAGGTACTCGCATATCCTTACTAGTTGAGCCATTCATTCAGTGACGTCAGATTCGCTCTGAACGTGGCGAGCATTCTGAACAATATTCATTTTAGTGGATCTTGCTTTGTGGACTTATGATCACTCTAGTGATTTAGAGTATAATAATGTATTAAAATGGGAGATATTAGTCGTATTTCTGATTCGTAGAATTCGATACACTAGACAAAGCTCAGAAAACAATGCCAACGTTATTTCCTAGCGAAAGTGAAAACACGGATTCAAGATACACTAATATTTATAAATCTTGAAAAATGAAAAAGCAAGTCACTTCGGTTCAGAAAAGATTTTGCTTGCATGCTTTTCAGAAAGGGTAAATAGAACTGACGGTTATATTTTTTCATATTTGCAAATGCTAAAAATGTAAATATGTTTCACAATATGCTTCCACCAAATTTATTTTTCATTTATACGTTTAATTTATTCATGATCAATATTTTGTTTTCTTCTATTTGTCTGCGTGCTAGGAAGTGCTTGTAGCCATACTATCAATGCTGAAGATAATGTTGCATGTGAAAAACAATACTGATATTTCATATTACAACAGCCAAGTGTAAGAGGAAATCATTCTCCAGTTCAAGTAATTATACTTGCAATATTAATATCTCAAAGTAGCCGTAATTAAGTATTTGTTCATAAAGGTTTTAAATTGAACTACTGTCATCTGTTTATCTGTTTACTGTATTCTGTCTTTTTTTGTGGAGTTAATTACATTATTTTTCTCTGCGTTCTGATTGGTTGTTGTGGAATGTCAAGTGCACGCGTGAAATTAATGCAGTGATAATGATTTTTCGTGGAATTAACGAGTATATTTAATTTATGTAACCAAACGTATTGTAATAATGTTATATTTAATTTTGTTTTGCAATACATATTTTTTTGTCAAAGGAATTTTAAAACAAAAAAATTCAAAACAAAAAAAATAATTATTTTAAGCACCATTTATAATTTAAAAATTATAAAAAAAAGTTTAACGTGAAGAACTACTTTCTTGAAAATTAATACAATCAAGTATGATACTGATTGTAAGAAATTCAGTATATTGATGTATAAAATGCCCAAAACATCCTAAGGAATCTTGACGTCTTTCAGATGGAGCTATTAGAAATACATTCAAGTGTGTAGGTATACAAAATATTTTGTAATATTATTATTTTGTATTATATAATTCAGAATGACACAAAAAATCGCAAATAACCGCTATAGTGTCAAGCTTGCTTTAGCGCAGGTTTCACTAGTCCACCGAAAAGAACTTGGCCTTTGAAGGGGTTTTCGCCTTTTGCACAGCCCTCTTTCCATCGTGGCAGTTCCGGCTTAGGAGGCTCAGGGTATCAATATTGTTGCCATCGCAGTGCCTCTGACCGGCAGCAAGATTTTCGACACTAGGTTCGATAGCTAGGTCGAATGTGACCACTGCGCAGTGTGTAATTTTGGCCATCTAGCTGGGAAAAAGTCCAATTTTCTAAGTACTCAGATTGTTTATCTGAGGCATTTGTTTGATTTTAAAAGGTCCATAGTACATAGTACAATGGAAATTTATTTTCTTATGAATCGTTTGAAGTAGCAGTAGAACAACTTCAAACATGCACGATCTTGTGTTGTCGCCGAACGGCTCTATCAGTTGTATTTCACTATATATTGTGTTGGAAATCACTCTGCATCAACTGGCACTTATATCACCGTAGTCATTCACGAATTGTGTTTTCGAAGGTTTTTTCTTTTAAGTAAAACCTCAAGATAAGTGCTCTTGATTCATCGCGGGATGTTATGAAGAAGTAAGTTAAATGTTATTTTGACGCCATTTTACAAATTTATCTAAGCTTTTAATATAGAATTTACCATAATTGACGCTTATGGCGATAAAGACATTAATCCTAGTTCTTTTGGCTACTGAAATTATGGGAGATCAGCTGCGCATACCTGCGCACTCAAGAGAGTATTGTTTTTCGCAGAGCAGCGCTCAATTTCTTGGAGGTCGTTATTTAATGTTTGGTGCGAAAGCTCCACGGAGGCGTGATATGACGCCGTACTTGCTCATATTTTACACGAATTAGGCGAAGAAACTACTAGAAACACTTCAATAAGTGCGATGAAAACTCAAACGAGATATTTTTGTTATTCATTAACAAAAAAATGGGGAAAATGAGCTAGGCATAAACAGCATTTTGTAGATAAATTTCTCATCGTGGCTTCAGGAAGACATCAAATTGTATACAAGTTCATTGAAAATTTGTACAAACACTTCAAAATCAGATGATGTGAGTATAGTGATTGGCCTCCCATTTAAGCCTTTTCGTTTGTTGGGTGTGTACACAAAGCTAAGAAACAGAATTCATCCACTGAAAAACTGAGAACACCTGAAATAAAATTTAAAAAAAGAAGGTAAACAAAATCTGCTTACATATAGAAAGGAATTTTTAATTGCTTCTTCTATCAGATGTACAACAATTAAGAAAGTGTGCAGATTGTTGTATCAAGAAACATCTTTAGAAAGTGAAGGAATAATATCTTTCCTTTGAAATAACTCTTCATTCGTGGCTAACGCTATTTGAGTGTCTTCTGCACATTTCACATCGACTGGAAATGCAGGCAGGCCACGTAAGAGGAGATGAAAATAAAGAAAAAGTGTCATAAAGGAACAAAAAATGTATTAAAAAAAACAGTCCGTAATTAGTACTTAGTCGACATGCCTAAAACACAAGGTGTCAATAGTAATTTAGAAATAACTGGAAAATTATGGATATAATTAAGCTTTTTGGACTCATATTAGAATGCCTAAACAGTGGTGAAAAAATTAACTTTAGAATGCCTAAACAGTGGTGAAAAAATTAACTTCAATAATTTTCGAAGAAGGTGTTAATGACACTTGTGACCTATATCTTCAACTGATATTGCATGCCCGTAATTCTCCAGAAGATTATATTCCATGGAAGGGATATAATGAAAAGTTTCAATCTCTCTAGTGGACAGTTCTCTGAAGAAACCCAAGAAAGAAGACCAACAGAATGTTCAGAGAACTATTTACAAGGAAACCATTAAGAGTTGACTCTAACCCTGATCTCTTGAACAGGCTTCTCATAACACTTGACAAATACTATATTGCAAGTTTCCATTCTTCGCGCAATCAAAATATGATCACTCATATAATATAATTTCGCTTCTTTTTCATCTAACACTATTTTCTTCTTATTTTTTTTACCAAGCTAGACGTTGACAACAGGTTTTGGCTAATCAGGAGAATAGATAAGTCAAGGCAATATTAATAGTTACATACATTTTTTGTTTATTTTCCATTTGCTTGTTTATGTTTAGTTTCATAATGTGGGAATTCATCAAATCAATTGGAAAAAATTGTGAAACTTCACAAGTCTAGATGTGTGATATTTTTATTATTATATATTGTAAGATAAGTATTCGCATAAAATGCGTTGGGCAGACTCAAGGATGTTTTATGTTAATGCGGGGCCGAAGGCCAGAGCCTCATTTTCAACTCGCACACGCGTATCGAAGCGTCAAAACCCCGCGCGCGTGAACAAATCGGATCACAAACTGCATTTCTACCAAATTATCTTAAACGTGAGTGTTGCCTTTAAAATAAATTCCCTTAAAAGTGAGGGAGGTTTATAAAACAGCATGAGCGCTAGAACGACAGCGGGGGCGCGAACCAGGTCTCGAGAGCGAGGGCTGGAAGGCCATCGCAAACGAAGCAAGTTGGATATGTCGGGTAGCGACGTGCAGTAGCACGTCGCGGACCACTTGGTGTCGAAATGCGTTGGTTGTACAACTGCGTTAGCAACAAAATTACATAACTAGCGTGAAAAATAAGAATAATCAATTCACTGAATCAAAGTACGTTGCTACGGCGATTCAGACGTTTAGGGGGCTTTGCAGAGGGAGGTAGCTATTTTCCCGAACTACACGGGTTTTCTCTAATTCCAGAATTGTCATTATGATACACATACATTTTTTTGCCATTTTCGTTAAGACACAAGATAGTACGTACAGAACAGAAAGTAAAACAACTCTCATCGGAAAACTTATTCTCATACCTAAGTACCATCTCGATGTAACAATTTTGTATTTGTACTCTGTAATTATTAGTTGCGGGATTCCATATCGAAAATAAACATAACACGGCGGTCACGCTGGTGGGATATACCTGATGATTGTGGAAAAGCCCGGGTGGCGACGGTGGGTCGGCGCCGGATCTCGCAATCTATCTGGGGAATCTAACCGCCACTTCTCGCAATAAAACTGCTCTACACTTACGGGAGCTCAGCACTTGACACGCCCGGAATCATTAATCAATCAGTCCATAGCTAAAGCACTGCTAGAGGTAGAAATCTGGTAGAGGAGAACACAAACTACCTTTGCTCCACAGGAAAAGATTTGCTACTGTTGAAGCCCCATAAGGCATGAGGTCACTACTTCTGCACGCGCATAAAAGACTCAAAGCACCCAGCCATCTGTGCCCCTGCGCATCGCGCGAAAGATCTCTGTCATTCAAATCGTTTTGTTGATTTGCTGATTTGCCAAACGATGTGTGCTAATACCCTTTTATAATTCTACATTGGTGATCACATAATAATATTTTAATACATATTCGCTAGTGTTCGACGAGGAGAGATGGCTCAGAGCATCAACTGATGACACTGCAGTTCCTCTGACCAGGGGGTCCTAGGTTAGAGTCCCCACGGTGGCAATATTTGTGGCACTAGCTTCTTAGCTAGGTCGAATTCAGTCGCTGTCTGGAGGAGAATTCTAGCGGCCGGCCTCTCTGATCGGTAGTTTTCTGTGGTTGCTCAGATCAAAACCAGGCTAATGCCGGGAGCAGTGCCCTAACAAACGGGCCACGAACCGCGCGCAATCTTTCCTACCTCTTCCTTGCCCTATCCCCACCCGTTACACGCACGTACACTAACATGCACTGCACTACCATATATGCCCGGAGACCGGTTGGGAGTTCAGAGCTTGCCCTGGCTGGGGCAGTGCCCCGCTGGTGGGAGATACTTGGTTGGAGAAAACCCCGCTAGCCGACGGTAGGTCGGCGCCGATTCTCGTCAGGCTGGGATTGTTTGTGTGTAGTTTATAATTTGTAATTAGAAGGTAGCGTTCTTAACTTGCCTTGTAATTTATGATTTTGGTGATACATGTAAGGTAGACATCGTACGTGGGGAATTAATGTAGAATAGATTCGTAACTGGGCATACATATTGTTTTAAGTCATGTACAAAATGACAAGCAGTCGCAAGTAAGCGCTTCATCCGAGGCGCAGGAGGGAAAGTCTTGTTCGTGGACTGCATTAATTGAATATATCGTGTAATATAATATTATTATCAAACAGCTAGGGTTTTCGGGAAACAATGTAAAAAAGTTCTCCCGCTGCCCCAAATTACGACGATAGCAGGAACATCGTGAGGACATCCCATCAACGGCATCCCGACGGAAGACCTCTTGAAGACCGGCGTGGAAGGTATTTCCGTAAGCTTACGAACATTTATACAAGAAATACCTTACGAAATTAACTATACCAATTAAAGATAAATCATTAATGAGCTCAAAGACCAATAGGAAACCAAATGTAAATCTGCAGAATAAATGTCAATTCATTATCAAAGTAAAAAGGCTGATAATTTGTAGATGTTGCCATAATTTTCTTTAATACCAGGATAATATACTAGGAATCGCGACTCTGTAAAGAGTCGCACGACCACATATAACAATAAAATAAGGTAAAGTGTCATATGTGGAACCCAGGTTCGTAAAAAAATGTAATGTTTGAAATAGCAATATTAATAATTTTTTTAATATATTTAATATTAACCGGGCCACATAAATAGTGGACGTTAATTAGTTAATAAATACAACTATCACAAATGACTGCCAAACTCTGGGCATGGTCAAATACATAGATTAAATTAGTAAATTTGTAATACCATCACAATATGTTATATTCTTCGAAATACTGAGTTAGTTTTTAAATTATACACCCTCGTTTTCAGATCCTAACAAAATGATGTATGCTTATAACATACGTATATGGAAGAAAGTCTCATACTCGTTTCACAAGGACTTTTAATTCATTCTCCTGATACTAAATTGCCCATGTGTGCTACTGTACATCGAGATATCAAAAGCTTCTTTTAAGACGATAATAGATCATTGTAATTGAATTTCGAGAACTTGATGTACATCTTATATTATGGGACTTATATTTTACTCCTCAGCATGTGCAAATTATATTTAAACTTGCATAGGAAATAAACAGTTCACATTACAAATTTACGAAACCATGTAGCTTCAATTTCAAATTGAAAAACTAAGAGAAACAAGGTAGTATAAAGAGATCACAATAAATAGTTATGTGTTTATTTTATCGTTTAAAGAAATATACTTACAATGAAACCAACTTTAAAACTAGTAGTGCTACACCAGCACATACTTTCTCGCATTCATTGTACCGGTTACGAAATAGCATTTTACACCATGAACGTGCAAAAGTGTTTCCAACCAGCGAAAAGTATTTCTCCGCGCTGCGATTCTAACTCAGGATCATGACTCGCCTTTCACATTCCCCCTTCACCTCCAGCCTCAGAACAAAAATCAACCTTCCCACCCAAGGTGTGCGCACAGGAGACGGGTGGGGATACGTGAGCAGTGCCCCTCCTCCCCTGAAAATTTGATAAGAGTGTCGATGTCCTTTTTAATAAAACATTTTATTTCCATAAATATATTGAATCCTTGATTTTCTTCTCATTTAACCTGACAAGTTGGAGAATTTTTTAATGAAATTTGGAGAAATGTCTATGAATTATATTATTACATTTATATTTCTATTCTCCTTGTAGCATGTTTGGTTTATTTTATAGTAATATATGACATTTGTAAATAAAAAAAAAAGTAGTTTAGTGGACGCAGAAACGTATTTGCCGCCCCCTCTTTTTTTTATCTTGCGCTCGTTGTTCCCAACGTATAAAATGCTAGTGGTGCTAGAGAATGGCTTCTCTCACTTATTTTTTTAATGTCTTTAATTCCGGCTATTATTTCGGTATTGTTCCACCCTCCTCCCAGCCTCTGCGTATAGACGCCTAAAATACATTTTTTTACATTATTTGAATTTTTCAGACCCCTAACACTCAACTTGAAATGTGACTGAAACAATATTATAAAAGAGCAAAACATGATCCAATTGGCTAATTTTTATTTGAGAATTTGGAACCGTTCTTGCGAAAATTTTGCATTTTCTGCAAATGCGAAATTTTGAGTTCATTTTCTCAAATATGTTTAGAGTTTTCGATGACCTTCATCAGAAATCATTTGGAACTCGTGTGGTCACATGTGCAATAATGTGTATAAAACGTAACGTAACGTAACGTAAATATTAACGACGTAAAATATATTTGTAGACTATTTCATTTATGTAATTTTTGAAAAATTAAGAGGGTATATCAAAAAGGTGTTTACGCCATGTAATTCAGAGAATTAAGCATTATTGGTACCATAAATTTCAAAAAAGAATTTGGGTTCGTTTTTGAGCTCATGTCATTCGAGGGTTTTTGAAAATGTGTAGTTGAGTTCATTTTCACAAAAATCTTTTGCATGTTTGAAAAACTACATCAGAAATAATTTGAAGCTCAGACATTTCATAATAATTTCACCATCACAGTACAAGCGTCACGTTTTGTACGTTGTTTTATAAACAATGCAGTGACAAAGCGGACACCAATAAACGATGATGTACGAGTGCTTCCAATTCATGCCACTACTATTACTTATGTTTCTATTTATATTTTGGTGTTAAACATGTTTTGTAAGTCACACGACCTCTAAGAGTCTGTAAGTAATCGGCCGGTGAACTGCTCGGCTTCGTTATCGCTAGATTTCGTTGTTAACCTTACGGCCTTGTCCTTAAAGCCTCCCTCAGAGGACTAGGTACATAACTATTTTGTGTTTTAACTACTTTAATTACTTAGCGAGGAATTGTGTGGAACAAATTAGTATTGGCGGTGAAGACCGGTTCACTGGAGGTCCATGAACCTCGAAGCTCTTCTCCCGTCAGCATTTAACAACACAAACGAAGGGCGTGGCGCGATGGGGCGAGGCGGGGCGGGGCTCGGGGGCGGCTAGACCGGCGGCCGGGGCGCGGGGCAAGGGAGCTCCCGGAGGCGGATTATGGCGGCGGCGGGAGCTTCCTGTTGCTCTTGCTGCTCTGGCACTCATCCGTCCGCCACGCCCACCTCCCGTTCGCCCCGTTCCTCCCTCGCACACCTCCCGGCCCGGCCCAGCCCAGCCCCGCCCACCCCCCGCGACTCAGCCCCGCCCATCCAACACTCCTCGTTCTCCCCATCCCGTCCCGTCCACCCGCCCATCCGCCCTTTAGCCGCCTCACCTGCCGCCCCCCTTCTGCAAAGCACCCGCCCCACCCCACCAGGGTTTGCACCTGCTGCTAAATCCGAAACGCGATGCACTGCCCGGCGCGCTGGGGACTTAGCTGCGGCGCAGACGAAGGGATCTCACGGGCGCGCGCGCTTCCCGCGGAATTAATTGCGGGGGCGGAGAGGCCGAGCGGCGGCGGCGGCGGCGGTGGCGCTTCGGCGGAATGCCGGCGTGACGCCCGCGCGAGTGCGCTGCTGCCGCTGGGTCGCAGACCAGCCGGATTAAGGTGGTTAGAGCGAGATATTCCCTAGTAGACAGAGAGTCCATATTATGTTCCAAAATAATCATTTGCGAGATAAGTGGGTATTGTGGGACCTACATAAACCAAATAGGGACTTTTCTGCTGAGTTTCATTTAATTATTCAAATAAATTTAGTTTAATAGATGTAAAATAAAAATATTTTAATACCACATAAAGAGCTACCGTTGACTAGTTTCTTCACTAGTACCAACATATCGCGTGGCCACGGACTGAAAAATTGAAGCATAAGGTTGAACATAAAAAAGAACTATTACACAATAAGTACGTGTAAAATCATAAAAAGTAACATTATAGACACATATCTATATATTTTTGTACAGTGATCGCTAATAATGGCAAACTTTTCCATGTTTGAGTGGGGCAAAAAGACTATAATAAATTCGGCAACACCGTAATGTCCTTGAGATTGGCATGATTGCTCAGAGCTCATGCTTCTACAAAGTTTCGTTGTTTTGAATCACTATGAATACTGTTCATTGCCTGGTCGACACGCGGTAAATATCACAATCTAAGCGAATTGGCGGAAAATTCATTTCCAAGGCGGAATTTGAGATAAAACGAAATAATTACGTAATAAAATGTTTTCAAATACTTTTTCAATGTTTGTTTTACTCTAATTTTTATTTCTTGAATTACCTGAACCAATGGTAGGTCAAACCTTAGATTATTTGATTGCTTGACAAGATCAACAGTGTGGATCTCTCCAACATTGTATAAAGCTTTATATTTAACTTGACAGACATCGTAATCATTGACTTCTGCTGCTCCTTATTATCCCTCTTATCACAATATATTTTGTTTCTCCCCCCCTATTTCTGTTATTCCCCTATTTTATTTTTGCTTAGTTAATTAAACTTCATGATCAATTTTTAATGTTTTAATAGTTTTGATTGAAATTTTAGAACTATTTTAGCAATTGCAATAAACTGTATTATTTACAGCAGTGCGGTTATATAACTCATAGAAACTATTTGCTGGTTTTCAGCATAATTTTATATCATGCTATGATATTGATTTAGATGCAGATTATTGTGTAAAGTACACACCAAGTTAAAGCTGATAATATGAAAATACTGCATCAGATAATTCTGAGATCTGTATTATTGAGACCTTCAATAATAAAATTATACCATTGTTGGAGAAAAACCTTCAAAAGAAATTTCTAAGTGGCATAGTCTTTTGTAATTGTTTGTCTTGATGTTGCACTCAAAATGAAAAAAAGGTTTAAATGTTTTGACAATAAGATGAGAACCATTCAAAATGCATTATTCTTGTCCAGGAAATGCAAACAATTACATAAAATATAGTGCTGAAGAGAAAAGGAGTTTCTATTAAAATACTAAAACTACCAAAGGCTGGATATATCATTCCTCTTTCTCACAATTCTTTTCTTCCTTTTCTCACAATTTTAAAATTTCAGGTCAGATCTCTCAGGTCCCCATAAGAGCCCATGTTAAAACAGCAAACTTTACGGTCTCGTTACGCAAAAACCGGACGGTGAAATCGATTCAAACTCTACCAGAACATAGAAGAACCTCTCATCTTTCGATTAATACAATAAAAAAGGCATGTTAAACATAACACTAATCTCGCTCTAACCACCTTAAGGACGAGAAGGGGAAGGACCTGTCCACATTAAGCGCGTAGATTTTCATTTTTCGAAGTCGCGCTGTAAACGATCGTCCGAACCTTACAGGATGTTGTATGCAAATTTGGAAATGAATATAACGTGTATCTCGGAGTCTTCTCAGTATTGGATTTCTGTTTGGGAAGGTGTGAACGAAAGAGAGCGATTTTACTATAGGTCTCGCGCTAGAAACCAGTTGAATTGAAGGACTTTTATTGAAAATCCCAGCTGCACAAAAATGTAAAGGAAAATAAAAGATAAATACAGAAATACGTAATACTCGTATATAAGAAATATTGTAAGGCTATAGGAAAAATTACATTTGTTCGAAAAACAGGTTTTGTGTGTCGTTGATGCCGGAAAGTGAATTTTTTCTTGCTCCTTTATATAGAAAATTACTTTTTTGAAAACGCGGTGTAGTCAGATTCCACATTTGTGGATCCTTGATACCGAAAAATTAGTTTTCTCCCAAAACCTCTGTTTTACAAGTGCCTAGACCATATTAATGATTTTCATCGAAAATGATATTCTCCAATCGATCTCGCTTATGTCGCGTCCTCCTGATTTCACACATTTTAATTTTTGGCTTCATTTATAGTTATTAAAGAACTTTAGATTAAGCCCTTACTTTTTGAATATTTTATAACCATCCCTTTGTAAAAACTCGCGTAGAGAAATGTTTGCTTATTAAAACAGCTTAGGTTCGGGTTTCATTAAAACTTTTGTATTATCGAAAATCGCAAAATTTAATGTATTTGATACTTCCGAAGCACTGGTTTACAAAATAAGCGTTAAGCCGGTATAGTGGTTTATTTCATTGTTTCTGGAACCTAAGCGCATGTGTTCGAATCCCTGCTTGGGGAATCTGTTTTGCAAGTTGAAAACACTTTAGCGAGTTCAAGTAGTTTTATAATATTACGTATCTGTAATAAGTAATGTTATAAAATGCGTACTTCTGTAGCACCACTGCTTAAAAATGTTTCTAATTTCATTCCCCTTTTTCCTTATTCGACGCGATCGTTTGAACAAAGGGAATGTCAGAATGTTTTTAAATCTCCGTCTTAGATATGTGGAATTACGATGTCACAGAATAATGATATTAATCAGAAGCTGAATGAAAATGTTTTTATGCATTTTTTACGTTTTCTAATCTCGGTCAGTTTCGGTGCTTTGTGACTGGATGAAGCGGTTGCATTAAATATGTAGAAAATAGTACTTTGGAAATTTTATTACAAAATTGAAGTTCCAGAAAAGTAACTAATATATCGTGCAATATATTTATAATTGTAATAAACATTGAAATAGTGTTAATACATTATTATTTGTGACACAAACAATGCTGTTTACAAAACTTATTTCCAAGTACAAAGAAAAATGCCGTTTTTTCGGCAGAAAACACAATTTGTGGGGCGCGAATACCACGTATTCCTACGTATCTGAATACGTCCCTGAATAAGTAGTTGTTAGAATCCACGTTTTGTGGGAACTTTTTAATGCTCAAGTGACTTTTTGCACAACGTCTGCCCTTCTTTCTCTCCGTCCTTTGTGTGTTAGTCTGTTTTTGATTCTGTGAACTAAACTAGCACCTAATCTATAAAGAGGAGGTTCTCCAACATTGATAATCCCCGATCTGTTCGATGTGGCGTCCCCTTGTGGTTGGAATGGATATTTTAATTGGAGGGAGATTACTTTACACGAAGCCCGGCGACACTTTTAAATTGTCTGAAAATGGCTTTTTTAAATTTATTGCTCAAGTGTAGAAAAGTACGCTTACAAAATGCACGCTTATACAATGGCGCAGGTCCGTTTATCATTGAAACTTTTGAATTTACGACAATTCCAAAGTTTACACTTTTTTTGCTTCGTGTACCAACTACATTATTTATGGTAGAATTTCTTCCTTAAGAAAATGTGTTGTTCAAAATTAGATGTTTAATTAATATCATGTACAATTTGTTTTGGAAGTATGAGTTGAGTTTACGTAATTGTAAGTGAAATAGTAACAATAAAAACATATGTATACAAAATTTTCTTACAATAACTCCAAGTTTTTTCTTTAAACTTTTTGTTCAGGCATAGTACAGTTATCCTAGAAATGAGTAGGTATTAACTTTATTAAAATATCTCGAATTTTGAAAATTTGTATGTTCAGTTTTTTAAACTCTTTATGCTTTTAATATTGATTATATAATTTATTATTAATATTCATTATATTTTTAATATTGTAGCTAGATATTTCTGACTAGCTAGATATCTCTGACTTAGATAAACCTATTTGATAAGAAAAGTGTTTTAATAAATGTATTTCACATTATTTTGTATTTAAATCTTTATACATCTTTCACATTATTATTTGCGCCACTGTTCCCTTACGTTTTTTCATCCAAATGTGGATCTCACTGGGTTTCGTCTTGTGTTATTGAATAAACGTTGTGATTGATAGGGAAGGCCAAGGTTTCCTAAACAAATCATTATTATTTTCTTTAGATTTATAGGCAGGACCAAACGGGATATGCTGTGTAGGCAGCAAAAAGAAAATCCGAAAATGATATGTTTCTGTACTTAAATTATTCGAGAAGAACTTAATTGAATGTGTGTAAAACCCTCATAAAACATTAGTAACTTTCATGCTGCACACATCCTGAAAGTGTTATCGATTACCTAGTGGGTAGTCAATCACAATTACATTAACGTTTCTTTTCTAGATTTTTTTACTCTAACAAATATTCTCACGTATATTACACGTCATATGCCATGGTATTACGTGTTTTTGATTAAAGAGTATATTTTAATCACTAATAGGAGTTTATGATGTTCAGTCAGTGAACTGTACCCTCATTTACTATCTGAATTTGTTCCGTTGTTTGTATTCGGCTTGAAAGATAGAATGACTTATGTCTCTTATCTAGATTTACGCTGCTATTAACCTTCTGGGCGACATCGTTGGATTCTCTCAGCAATGACGATACTGTAAAAACTGGCAAATAAACTATGTCTAGCGCTGAAAACCGTGTTTGTAACTGCCAGATGTGCATTACGTTGGTGATCTAGGTCAAGACCCTATAAAGAAACTCGGGTTGCTTTTCACTCAACATTTGCGATCATAATAATGAAATAAAAATAAACTAAAAAAATGTAAGGTCGGAAATTTGAGAGACAGGCGTGATATGAAAATATAAAATGGGTGATTCTTCCCTATTTCACAGATAATTTATCATCAGTTTTTCCTGTAAAATGTACAGGAAAAATGTCCTTTAGTTCTTCGAAAGAAGAAGCGATATAGTTTGTATTGCAACTATTTTGAACATTTCTCTGAAGCTTGGTCTAAATGTGTACTCCAGACGTTTATTAGTGATAATCTTCCATTTATGAAAATTCAACGTTAATTCCGTTTATTGGAAGCGGTTTGGATAACATATTGTAAGTGTTCATGAACCCTTCCTCACATTCTTTATTGTAAATATAAAACTAGCCGTGTAGGTCCCGCTGTCCTGGGGATTCATTAGCGAGTAATATTGTCATAGTTATGTGGACGGAAAACATACAGAGGAGGGCTAAGTAATAAGCTCTCTTCTTGTTATTCTTCTCCTTCTCCTCCTCCTTTGTTCTCTTTGTACTTCTTTCTTGTCCATTTTTACTTATTTATTCTCTACTTTTCTTTCTTTTCTCTTTCTTTTTGTTTATTTCTTCTTATTTTTCAATTTTTTAATCATCACCGTTCTCCCTTTTCTCCATGGGGTCTTTGATAAATGAAAGGGGCTTAACGATTGCGGATCTCTGCTGTACGAAAGCGTGTAACGCATAAACGTCAAGCGGGTTGCCTAATAAAGCAATTCTACTTGTGAAGAAAAATTAATTTTTTTACGTTAAAAGAGAACAGTGAACAATTCGTACCGACTGTATTGTGGTGGTTTCAAATATCATTTCAGAACGTTTCCACTCGTGGTATGTGTATATTAGCATGGCATACTACATTTCTGGGAACTTTGCATTACATCTTAGCTGGAATGACATTTACTTACTAGATCTTCGAAAATTCAGAGTTAACAATGAAAAACAGTCCTATGCAATTTTTATGTGTGTTTTTTTTAATTAAAGAAAACAATTCGGAGCCATTTTTGAGAAAATTTTTAAAACGTCCCAACAGCTTCATGTTAAGTATCCCCAAATTTTAAAGAACGTTTTGCAAAATCGAAGTGCCTTGAGTCGACCCAGATCGACTGTGGAATATCTATGTTGGAAAAATCCTACGTATGGTTTAGGCACAAGTTGTTTTCACAGATGGACGGACGTTTGGAAAAACAAACAAAAAACAACACGTTTTCGGTATCAGGAGACGTTTATTTCCGTTAAAGTCTCGAAATCCGCATGACTTTCTATATACTACGTATATTACTTCGTATACGAGATAGTAAAAATGTATATAAAAATATCTGTAAATGGCATTTTTTTAGATTGACATTGTAGCTCCTTCAGTCCATGCAAGGCTTTATGCTTATTGAAAGTTGCGAATTAATATTCACCTTCATTTGTTACTTCCTTCCCTTGAAAACTGAAATGTGAAATGTGCTTTTTTCTGCCTGATTATATTGTTATAATACGAAAAATATGAAAACTGATTTCTGAATATTAAATATCAAAAATATGAAGATAGACAAAAATAATTTTTCATTAGTTTTTTTTTTTTGTTGATTTTTGCCTTTTTTTCGTTTATTTGTAATTGTGCTGGGGCTTTCTTATTGATAAACATGCCTTCAATCTTCAAATATTATTCCGCTTCTGTAATAATTTAAATTGAAAAGAGTCTGAGGTTGTTTGTGCCTGTCTTCGTAAATTGCCGCTGACAAGTGGAGATTGATAGTATACAAGAGTAATGTGATTTTGCTGACAGCCCGCGATAGCCTTTAGACGAATCGTAGCATGCGCTTAAGCGTTCCAGGAAAGAAAAGCTCGAAATACCAATGTGTCGTGTCGTGCTTCCTAGTAGACCCGAGGCCTGAAGTGGAACGGCATGAAATCCTACGCTAATTGAGAGTGCAGTTCTTGCAGAGCACGCTATGCCGCAGCGGGGCGCCATTGGCGTGCGGCTCTGGCCGTGCCGACGCCGGGCGCGCGAACACGAGGAAAAGACCTGGCCAGCAAAAAGCTTGCTCACTATTGACTTGTTTCATTGACTTTCTTGGCTTGAATTGTTTGTGGATTCGCTTGCAGGAAATCGGGGGAATATTTTAAAGCGAACAGCGTCTACAAAGCAATTTCCGTTACTTGCAGTGGGGAAGCTCTACTACTCCTGGTTCCATTATACGGGTGGGCAATTACGCGGGTCTGTTTCGTAATGAAAATGAATGATTTGAATAAAAATTGACAGATCTGTAATATACATTCTCGAGATGGTTTAATTTATTTAATAATTTTATTTGGGAATTCATTTTGTATGGATGACTGACAATGTCACAGATTTGAAAAGTTATTACTTTGTTTTTTCTGTTTCCGAGCGTTAGTCCGGGTCTGTTGCAGTGTCCCAAGATCCCTTCGCTTGTCTACGCCGGCTATGACGGTTTGCGTTAGAGGATGTTCTCCCCCAGCGATCCCACGCCCCCACGGCACACCAGGAAGAAAAGATCGCGCGTGTTCCGTATGTCTGGAGTTTCGCCTGCATTCGATTGGAAGTGATCAGCAAAAACTCTGATCAGAGTAGTCGCCCTACGAATTAGATTTCGGCAGTCACTACAAACTCGCCGAAGTAAAACACATCAAGTAAATTTCTTGCGTCTTGCCCGGTATGATCCCACGACATCCCAATCACCGAAGAAAAGGAAATGCTTTGTTATACAAAGAAACAGCACGGGAAGCAAAGGGAGAAACGTGAGACCACGCAGAAAAAGGTGGGAGATAGCTGCCTTACATGCATTACCAATACCGTCTTTCCGATTTTCACGTTAGGTAGTTTCCAGTTTACCACCGGCAAAAATAAATGCGCATCCCTGTATTTACTGTCAAAATCGATTGTACTAATGCCTGTTATGATGCCTGATGCAATATACGTTCGTAGAAGCTAAAAATGGTGAAATTTAACTGAAGGGGGATGGAGACTTGTTCCGACGATCGCAGTAACATTTATCTGCGATGGCTAGAAATAAAATATTTGTTTCTGATGAGATATATGCGTAAAATTATTTTCACGCATTTCAGGCAAAATAATGCATGCAAAGCCCACATTACATAAAAACCACCGGTTTCGGAACACTCCTAACAACTTTCCGAAATTAGGTCCATCTGAGAAATTTGTTTTGCGTTTGAAATGCGTTTTAAGAACGGTGTTAGACTGAAATCACGGTGACGGTCTTTTGCTCATGCCTCAGTTCGGTTCGAAACATTTCTTTGTTTATTTTCTTCTTCCAAAAAGCCAACTTAAAAGAATGGTAATTAAAAGTACATCGTTTAATTAGTGTTTTTAAGTGAATGATTATTGATTGCGTTATTATTAATAAAACGTACTACTTCTGTATTCGAAATAGTGTCTGTTCTATTAGAAATATGTGAATTAAAAAATTCCTTTTCTAGAAAAAAAATATTTTCTAGAAAACTGCGTCATCTTTGGAGGGAAGAACGATTGCCGAATTACTTTCCCCCGTGGCCC
Organism: Gryllus longicercus; assembly: GCA_038098605.1. Lineage (NCBI taxonomy): Eukaryota > Metazoa > Arthropoda > Insecta > Orthoptera > Gryllidae > Gryllus > Gryllus longicercus. The sequence continues at coordinate 2,645,012 of JAZDUA010000133.1, forward strand.
TGCCCGTAACTCGCCTCGCCTGCGAGCGCGCGTCGCCGCGTGGCGCTGCGAGCCTCCGGCGCTAGGCGGCGCGGCGGTGACGGTGCAGAAGGGGACGGGCGGGCGCGGGCGCTCCGACGGCATTCCACTTGCACTAGCGGAGAGAGCGAGCGAGCGAGCGCGCCAGCGAACTTGAAGGGCGCTGGCGCGAGGCCTTGACCTCCTCCAGGGCCATCTGATCGATAGACGCCGTCTAGACCCTTCGATCGCCGCCCCCACAGCCGCCGCCGCCGTGCGGCGTGCAACAGGTGCCGCGCGTCCCGCGGGCAGGTGGCCTGGCCTCCGGCGCCCTCAGCCCCCGACCCCCAACCCCGCCGCCACGCCCCCTTTCCCCACCCCCAACCCACGTCCCTTTCTCTTTCTCCCAGCCTCGCCGCCGCACTCTCGCAGCCTCGCTGCGCCGCGCCGCGCCGCGCCCTGCCTCCCGCGTTCGTTGACGGCGGCGGCGGCGCTGCAGCATCAGCTAGGCTGCCAGCGGCTTCGGCTGTAACGTGATTAGCGAGCTTTTACCTACTCCGCAGACGTCATTGCCGTTTCTGCAGGTTCGCGCCTGCGATCGTCCTTTCCTGCGTGAAATAGTCAGCATTTTTTCTTGCCACTTTCTCTTCCATCACCTGTTTCAATTTACACTGTTATCTTGCGCCGATGACATTTTTGCGACAGCCACCCTCACTTAACTCCAATTCGTCTGTCAACTTCTGCCTTGCCCTGTAATATCCTCCTCCAATGTGCCGTCGCCGCCACCACTTCCTCCGCCTTCTCTACCACTACCACCGCGCTCGTTATTACTGCCATCACCGAAGCCCCCAGCGCCGGCCCCGGGGCGCTGGGTCGATTCTCGCCGCAGCCGCCCCTAATTAATATCGGTGCCGTGAAATATGCAGGCTCCCCCTCGCCGTGATTCGGAATTCCCCTCTCGCCTCAGCGCCCCCCTTCGCCCTTGGCGCCTCGCCATGTGCTCGTATCGGGTATTGGCTCGGAGAGCAATCTCGAATCCTAGACGTCTGGGGCGAAATGCATTTCCTACTCACCTCCCCTCGCGCCGCCCCTGCCCGTCTCTCTCCGAGCCCTCCCGTGGTTCACCTCTTGTTCTCTAGAATAGGCTGCGAGGGCGTTCCCCTCCCGTCGTCGTGGCGTCTGGCGCCCCCCTCCCAGCGCCCCCTTCGCCTGAGCGCCCCGTTTTCTGCCAGCGTGCGCCCCGTCGCCCCCGGCGGCAGCGGTGGAGCTAGACGGCGCGGCGGAACGGAGCTTCTCCCTCCCCTCGCCGCGCCGCCTCCTAGGCAAGACGTCTGAATAAAAGAGGGCGTTACTTCCTTCCGCTGTCTGCTACGGACCGCTGGAGCTCTTCTTCCCCGCAGATGCGACAGACGTGTACTTGCGGTCCAAGGCAGGGCGCCTGGGGAGAGTCATTGTCTTCAGAATATGGCTCGTCGAACGTTGTATTAGAGAGGAAGGTGCTGGACGAGAGATCTAAAGCAAGTTGGTAGATGCTGACGTGGTTTGTTGATCAAAGGATCTTGATACTTATTGGAAGTTTTGGCTTTCTGTTTTGCACCTCGTGTCCAAAATAATTAGTAAGACTTTGCTTAAAAAATATGGATGGAAACGGTACTCTATTCAGGTTGTCGGAGTTCATAAATTGGGTAGTGTTATCTCAAACTCTGAAGTTCAATGCATGGGAGTCAGTATACTGTGGGGTAAAAGCTGGGTAAATATTCATCACTCAAACAACGTATTCATTAATTTTTCGTAATTCTTGTAGCAAGATGAATTAAAATAGATTTATATTTACTACAATGCATCCTAGAATCGTGACGTGTTATTGAATTGGAAGTACGATGCTATGGATAATAGGATACTGCATACAGCACTCCCATGCCAATACGTCATTAATCAAATTAGCGTGAAAGCAAATTTTGGGAAGTAGAATGTGTATTATTATTGTAGAATAAAATTAATCGGCCCCGGAAATAAGTCTTTAAAATTCAAATAATGTTATTAATTTCTTCATTCAATATTTATGTTACTGGCATGTGTATTGGAGTTACCGTACATCACTTCTTCAATTACAATAAAACTGGACATTCAGTTACTCAATGCTAATAATATTGAAAACATACTCGTCTTTGCATTAGAAACAATTTTGTAACTCGGGGTGAAGGGAGTTAGCACTGTTTCCGTGCAGCGGCTTTTGTGTCGCGTCTCACTCTGTCAATACTTTTGGAGGAACGAGGATACCACTTCTTCCGCTGTCTGCTACAGACCGCAGTGCCTCGGTTCTGCACAGATGCGCAAGACGTGTGGCCGGAGGCTGGAGGGGTTCATTGTCTTGAGAATACGGCTCGTCGAACGAGATATTAAGGCTCCATAAAACGCCAGCAACGGTTGCCGCCGCATCGCCACTGCCACTCGTCCCTCTTTCCTTCCCCTCCCTTCCCCTCTCCCTCTTCTACCATCGTCTCCTCCACCTTCGCAGCCAAATCGACACTGCCTCTGCCGGCTCCGCATCCGACTCCACCACCTCCCCCTGGTCTCCGTCACCTCCGGGGCCTTCGCCTCTTCCTCCTCCAGCGCCGCCGACTCTGCATTCCACGCTTGAGTACCTAGCGGAAAATTATTTGTTCTCCACTAAAAGACAGTAGAATTCATGTGCGGTTTACATTATTGTGCCGCGGTCGCGTTAAATCCCGCCTTATTTTCCTCGTCTAAGAGCCCTTTAAATGCGTTTTACGCGGCACGCTTTACGACGCATCTCGACGCGGGCAGAAGGGGGTGGGAGAGGGGCGCAGGGGAGGAGTTCTGGGCTGTGTGAATCGTTGAGTGGGGCCCTGTCTGAAGCTGAGGATTTTGCTCGGGGGAGTCAGGACTGCATCAAGTAGTCGTTTGGGTACAGTACATACCGGCAAAAAAAGTACCTCGAGCAAGAGAGAAATTCAGAGAGGAAAATACGGGACCGGCTGTTGGTAAGAACATTCGTTGTAAAACATCCACTTATTTATTGACGATATAAATCGAATGATTAAAGTTCGATGAAAAATTGGTTAACGTTTTATATTTCTTTATAAAACGTCTTCGTTATTATATTTCTTGTTTGTTATTTGAACCAAGGTTTTTGTTTTTTAAATGACTGATATGAAAAAGACTGCGATTAAGATTAAAAAGCTGTTAAATACTATAGAGTCGATGCATACAATGCACAGATTATTTTTGCATTTTACGTTGCTAGATTAAAAGTAACCTTTGGTATCAACAGTGAGGAGATGCATGTATAATAATGATTTGCATTTTTAGTGCACACAGACAACCGGTGTATGCACTTCACCACAAAATATAGTGGTCTCAGTGGTAAATGTTGGTTGAATCCAACATATCCATATGACGTTTAAACCAAGTTGATTGATAACGGGAACAGATGTATAAATTACATGAATCTCAAAAACATGAGATTCGAAACTTTATAGCAAGAAAATTGAAGAATAAATTGTGTGTAAATAATTGGTTAAAAAGGTTAATTATTAAGCACAGACATAAACCAATTTGGAATCATAATTAATACCACATGCGCATTGAAAATCATTGATAAATTCAAGATTCACGAAGTAACGAATGGATTTCTCAATAATTCCCAATCCCCGAATGGTGTTTAGTATGACTCTCTCGAGAATAAATCCGTTAATTATATCAAAACAATTAAACAAATGTCATCACCGTGATCATCAGCGGCGTCCTACAGCTGTCGCCGCTTCCCGCTCCTCTGATATCACAGGCATCGGTCTCGCTATACAGCTTCCTCCTCCTCCCGATCCCATTTGCGCGTACCGACTGAATTCTCATTCTGAGGGCAATGCTGTTTACTACACACCTGACGTCGCGTCGGCAAAGCGCCAAGGAGTAGGGTAGCAACCATTACATTTTTATTCCTATTATTACCACTATTATTTTATTTCATTGCAGTAGAGAGTAATTTATTTTTTCGGGAGCAGTGTGCATGCTACTTTTTGCAAAACCATTTTGTTGGTGTTGTTCAGCAGCACATTCACTGTTGCAGGCTACAAGTTTACTTCTTATCGGAGTAGAAATTATTATCATTCTCGGTTTCAAGGATACAGTATTAGCTTTCCTGTGAAAAAAAAAAAGGCCTTTTTTGGTTGCAGCACTACAATACACTCCGTTAACAACGTAATTAGTATGCTGGAAAGAGAAAAGAATGTAAAAAGATCACTAACTAAATAATGAACGATTACTAATAACACATTTATCATTAGTCCGATTATTAAAAATGTTTGACATCTCTTCATTTGATGTTTATGATGAAAGTTGCAATTTATTTCACAACACAACTAATACTATCTCAAAATGCTTTCTCTGTTTTTGTCCTATTTTTGGGCAATGAACTGCTTACGTTCTCATTTATTTCTTCACACTGAAATTCACCAAACGTTTTAATGGTTGTTGATTCTTGTTGTGTTTGTTTTCACGGAAGAACGCAATGCCTTTCATAGACTAATGAAAGAAAAAAAGATGCACGTAAATTCGATGATTTCTTGCTGATAGACCTGCGATTTATTTGACCCCATGAGCAAGGAAATACCCTCTTCACTCTGCTTAATAGGAACTAAAGCTGTTTCCCTAATTACCAGTCGCCCTTTCCCTAATAGCTCGAATCTTTCCTATAAATGTTTCTAAATCTTTCATGTAAGAGTGTTGTTATTTCTTAATATGTGCTGGACAAGAATTCTGTTTCTGCATTGTACTTCGCCAGAAATAGCTTGTTTCGATGTCGAAAACAATTTAAGCGTATGCAAATCCATTTTTCTTCTTGTCCTAGTTTCGATGCCGCAGCAATTTAAGCGTATGAATAAATTTTTTTGTCAGAAAGCATACCACTCGGTTTCACTTACAATCTTCGTTGCATCCACCTCCCGACCATAAGCTACGCGTAACCCAATCTTACTACCCTTCAAGTGTGCGATCATCCATTTCACCAAATCATAGATGACTAGTATTTATTTATACCTCGAGCGAGCGTTTTTCGGGTGCGGCTGATACTTTACCCTCTTTATGAAGGGAAATCTATCAATAATTAACCGTTCTATCTCTTGTGTTCCCCTTTCCCCTTCTATGTCCGCTGAGGAGTTTCCCAGTTCTAAGCCTTCTAATACCGATTTAACTTTGGAAATCTAATAGCGCTGTTCGCTTTCCTACTAAAATTCATTATCCAGAAATTGATATCTGTGACTCAGTACGTACTTCGAAGAGTATATTGGATATTGGAGTTGCAGTTTAATGCACGGACAAAGACGGAGCAGATAAGTTGTGAGTGGAGGGTAAAAATAGCATGTTAACCCATTACCGACGCGCGGCTACAAGGATGAAGTGCAAGCTAGTTTGCGGATTATGATTTCTTTTGCATACTCCGGTGATATGATTTATTTACTGTGCTCTCTTTAAGCTGAGCACTTGCTCGTCCGCGATTATGCATAAAATACGGTTACCCTCGCCGCGGCCCTCATTGTTAAGTAATTGACTTTCTTTTAATATTCAATTAAACATTACTGTTATTGCGCTTTATCCAGTTCCTGAGACAAATCTTTATTTGAGCAACTTTTAATTGTATTTCGATATACCTTACCAGACCAATTTTGATAACGATTTAAAAACTTTCTATTACAAATCGTAGCAACTATGACTAGAACCTACAAAGTGTTTGTAAACATTATTTGTAAAATGCACAAATTAAGGTATATATATATATATATATATATATATATATATATATATATATATATATATATATATATATATATAGTATCGAATCTCGCAAACTTCAATACTACTGTGCTTACTTCCTTCGAAGTCAAAAAGGAAGAGATGATCATTTGTTTTGCGATATCAGAGAAAGGGAAGTGGCAAGGACTGGAGGGTAGAAATATTAATAATTACAGATAAATAACAATCGTACTGAAACTGTTGTGTATAATCATAGGTCAAAATGAGTATGCAACATACAGCAAAATCTCGTAACAGCGATACTCAAGAGACCGAGAAGTATTTTCATTCGCCAAAAGACATTTCGTTATATGGAGAGGGTGAATCAATGTAAATAAAACCAATTACCTTGAAGTAACGTTCGCAGTGTAGTATTTCATGAGAGACTTTTGTTGTAGGGAACGTACATCGACCATCTTTTTAAAACTGTGGTAATTTCTTTGCATAAGGGTCCAAATTGAGATTAATATGAAATAATTAATATAATTTGTCTGTGCTGCGATGAAGTTTTCCGCGTTGATTACAAATCGAATAGTTCACGAAACGAGAATTCGAAAAGCGTAACATTCAGAATACACAAGGGCAAGCCGCGAACGAGGGAACGTCCGAACGATTGTGCTATCGTGCTCGGCTCGGAATAGAGGGAGAGATTGGAAGCCATTGACAACCACGCATCCTCTAACACTCTTCGACTCTCCCCTAACACCATCATCCCCGCCGGCCTGCCCCACCCGCCCTTTTACCCTCCTGGTGTCACTACCACAACCACCACCATCACCATCACCACCTCTGCTACTACCGCAGACCGTGCTGCTGTTCCCGTCGCCACCATTTCCACATCTGTCTCTGCTCCCGCAACCCCCACCACCTGCGCTGCCATTGCCGTCACCGCCCCCCCCTCCGCGGCGAAGCGAGGACGCGAAGATGTGGGAGGGGAGGGCACGAGCGCGGGAGCGGCCTGGGGAAATTCCGTTGGCGATGGGGGGCAGAAGCGGCGGTGCAGCAGGACGAAGCAACGAGGGCGATTAGCGGCCGCAGTAAAGCACCGAGCGCGGGTTCTCCCGTTTGCGTCCGCGCGCGCGCGTTGACGAAACCCGCGCCCCGCGCCTACCTCATGCGCCGCGCCGCGCGTTGGCTGCTTCGCTCGGGGATACGAGAGCGCAGCGAGTTGCAGCTTAATGGAAGTTCCAAGTCCAATTTGAAGTGGCTTTATAATTAGCCGTTGGCGGGTGTAGTAAAACCCGGTTGGGACGGCGGTGGCGCGGCGGTAGCGGCCGCTGCGGCGGCAGTAGTGACGGAGAAGAGAGCGAGCGAGACGCCCTCCCGGTCCTTGATTGAAAACGCCTTTGCCACCGCCGCCAGTGCCCGCCGCCCGCCGCCCACCGCCCACCGCCCACCGCCCTCGCCCAACGCTCCCCGCCGCGGTAGGGCTGCACGCTGTCGACTGCATTGTGCCCTCGCGGTCTGATCTCTGCGCGGAGAGGTTATTTCGACTCGGGCGTGGGCGCTCTGAATGGACTGTGGCGTATCGTCGATAGAATTGGTTTATAGGATATCGCATGCGAACATGTGCTAACCTGTATTGTCGAAATAAATTAAATCCGTAGGACTTGAAACGACGTGGGGGCAATTTATGTCTTTAAATGTGATTTGTAATGGCACGATAATTTCAGCCTATATTGTTATTTATTTTTATTCATAATTTTTCTGTTTCAACACTGATTTGTGTTGCCTTCTCCTACTTATACAAAAGCTTCAGTTTTTGTCACGACGACCAATGTGCAAACGGTATTATATTCATCTTCATTTCAGCAATCAGATTGGGGTGTGTATCACAAGGTTCTGTTATTTCGGAATTCTGGATTGAATGGATTGTAAAGGATCCTGAAACTAAAGCGAAAGTTTTGATGAATTATATTTCGTAAGAAATAGGTGAAGTTGCGAACTGTTTTGTGTCATTTTCATTGTCCACCGCAGGATCATAGCATTTCTGCTGCCCCTCGCTTGATACCAAAAGACGGCTTTCCGTCCGCTCACTCCGTTCCCTGACCCGCTCCGCCGCGTCTCGCTTCCTCCTTTTTTCTACCCAGCGATCACAGATTGCGTCCGAGCAGCAGCAGCAGCATCTATTTGCGGGCCTTGTTGTGGTTTCGAAATTTCGAACAAAGCTATATGAATTTCGTCTGGGCGCGGTCTCGAAATAGTCGCCATGCCGGCGCGGGGCTGCGTTGTCCCAGATTCGCAATGTGGCCAGACCGACCGGGCCGGCCCGGCGCGGCGCGCACAGTGGCACGAAGAGGGCCCAAATGCGCGCGTACGTCTTGCGCGACGCATCCGTTCTTTATTTATAATTTTGCAAAGACATGTTTTCTACAGAATGTGTTCATGGGACTCAATTTTCAATTGATGTTAAAATACGTTTTAGACATACTAAGTTTTATTTACGGGAATGGCAACGTTGTATTAGTGGAAAATATCATTCCTCACTTCAAATAATATAAACCATGTCTCTCCAAGGTTCGAGGCCGAGTTGGCTCGCTGCATTTTTTTTCTTTTCTTTTTTTTTTTCCGCCAGTGGCCCTAGCGAGTCGGTCATTGAGAGGATGCGTGGCATCTCCTTGCCTCATGCAGTAAAAAGGAATCATTAGTTAAATTAACGTATACTAACTTAAGCTATGGGAGTAGCCTCTTCTGAAACCGTTGTTCCTTACTCTTCGTTATTCTTCTCCCTCTCTGCGATATCACAAGCTTCCAGCAATCACTCGCTCTCTAGGAGGGAGGGCGGAAATGGGCAGACGCACATGGAACGGCCCCAATTTTAAGGGAGGCAGGTCCGAAGAGTCCGTTTCATTCAAAATATCTTTGTATTTTAAACACTTAGTTTTTTCGTTTAGAATTAAATTTGACTCAATTTCATTTGGTGATATTTGCCTTAAATGAAATGTTGTGGGCTCCAGATGTGTTATCGCTCGCTATTATTAACCGCGTTTGTAGTATAAACACTAAATTTAAGTAAAATCGTAAAATAATGGAATGGGCGCGTCTCTGCCGCCATTACGTTTATAATATGCCTTTATTGATATGGCGAGTTTCGGCCCGCTATCAGGCCCGCTCCACATGCCACAAATATACACATTACTATAAAAATTAATGTAATCTAAAAAATTAATATGTAATACAAGTGGTAAGTAGTTGGTAAACATGTAAGAAAACATTATTTAAAGCGACTTATAAATAGATAACATCAGAGGTTAAATGGATACAATGTTACAATAATATGTTTGAAATAATTTTAAAATTCCTAGACGGAGATTGAAAACACAATTTGAATTAAATAAGATATTATGTGCTTTACATTTGTGCGCGCTACGCAGCAGCTCTACGAATGCGCTACACTCGTTTGTGTCAATATGTTAAAAAATTACCTTCCTGAAGAAGGTCTTAATGAGGCCCAAGGAAGAGTGTAAGGTTATAGTTAGAGAATCAAACATTGCTAGTTTTTGTTGTTTGTCTTTTTCAAATTGAATTGATTGCTTTAAAAACAACGATGAATTCCTTTCTTTAATTAAAGTGAATAGCAGGATTTCCTTACATAGTCTAGTACACCATAAATGACATAATCTGTATCAATATAAACGTTTCAATTACACTTTCAGAAACATGCTTAAATCTCTGCTCATACTGAATAGTGATTGTATTGTTCCAGAATTTTTGGATTTCTCTCATTTTCTTCGTCTTAGAGAATAAGTAGTGAACAACATGAACACAATTTGGGGGGAGTTTGGGTTTTCCTTATAGTGGATAGGTAGCTTTTTCAGATATTGCAGTTGTGCGAATTTGCGGATTTTGTGCAAAGTGACCGCAAGTGTTGTTTGTACATATTGTTGTTTATTGTAGAACGTAATAATAGTTTTCCTAGTGTGTTTTTTATATTTTTGTGTTTTAAGTCAGTCGTCAAGTAGTTAGTTCGTTACTTCAACACGTTACAGTTTTGCTAGACTAGTTACTGTAGTATGTGCATTTACGAACTCAACTACATTAAAAAATAACCCGTTCAAAGTTGAAATAAACAATTTACAACTTATACAAAATTAGTATACGTAATAAAAATTGTGTTTTACAAGATAGAAAATTGTAAACAATAAAACAGCGTATTTTCGTTGCTTTTGGGAAATCGTTTTATTTCACCATTATGTTTGCATTTGAAAAATTCTTTGAGAAGTAGAAATCTATAAAATACTCTTTTCTAAATACTGATTATTTGAAGTTTCATGACTTTATATTTATTAAAGAAATATTATTTTAAAAAAAATGTTGATTGCCTATTCTCGCGATTGGACCCACTTCAAAGTAGTGCCCGTGTTCGTCGAGGGCGTCGTCAGCCCACGTCTCCGAAGTGGTAGCTGTGTCACTTGGATTCCTTCATTCCCTGCTTTGTCCAAACCAAAACAGTCCGTTCGTCTTCACTTCTGATGGTAAATGAAACACAGTTTTGATTGCATATTGAGTTCCTGGCCAGTACTCAAGACATACTACCAATACATCTTTAAGAACACGAAGTAGTGTTATCTGATTACATTTTCCCCGAATACTGAAGAAGAACAGCAATGTCTTGTGTGTATAATTTTTGTTTCAATTTAATTACTATATCAATTGCAAGAGTGCAGTGCTGTAGGTTACATATTCGATACTATTGCATATACATTCCGAAAATCTCTTTATTGGTGTAGTATATACAAACTATTTGACCCGTAAGATATCGATTAAGTTAGAAACGAAGCTTTGTTTAATGAAAGATTTTCTTCCCTTCAAGAAAATGCGTATTCTGACGAATGGTTTAAAACATATTTACTGTCATGAGACTACAACAATATCTGCTTGCGGGCGCTAATCACACATTCGCACACCGTAGTAGATAATAGTTTTTAGATTAGTCTTATTTACTTTCTTGAATACGTGCGTGCATACGGAGTAATAATAAACGTAGTATAAAGAAAGTTATGTAATTCTGCGGAAAATTGATTTCGAGATTTCAACTGAATCACATGTATGGGGTCCCTGATAGCGAAAACATTATTGTTTATTGGCTGTCCGTCTGTGAACAAAAATAGCGTCTACATTATTTGTAGGATTTTCCCCCAAAATGAATATTTCCTGATATATCTGGTCCAACTCGTAGCCTTGCGTTTTTTAAATCAATTCTTGAAATTTTGGAGGTACTCAACTTGAAGCTCCTGGAATGTTTTCAAATTTTTCTCGAAATGGCCTGTATTTTTTTAAAAAAATTTCTTGTAAGAAAAGAGTGAAATCGTATAAAGATGGCAAAAGTCGATTTTCATCATCAGCTTTAAATTTTCGAAAATAGCAAAATTTGAAATTGTTGGTCTCTCTCGTACAGTTACGTTATTGAAAATTGATTTTTTTTCAAGTAAAATCTTTTCTCCATATTTCTTCTTCTTCTTCCTCTTCTTCTTCTTCCCCTTCTTCTTCTTCTTCTTCTTCTTCTTCTTCTTCTTCTTCTTCTTCTTCTTCTTCTTCTTCTTCAAGGATATGGCGATGTCTGTTCCGGTCTCTCAGTCCATCTTCATCTTGGGTGACCTGATCTATTCGAGTGCAGCATTAAACGTATCTCGGGAAGCTCATCTCAGTTGCCTATACTCTTGAGATGTCTTTCTTACGAGTAACCAATGATTCTGAGCCATAGAGAAGTTCGGGTACTGCCATTATTTTGTAGAATATTTTTTGAGTTTCTTTTCTTGTTTTGTTTTTGAGTTGTTGTTTAATACATCCACAAATTCTTTGAAATTTATGTAATTTATTTTCTATATCTTCATCCCACTCATAAGAAATATTACAAACTAAGTAATTAAATATTTTTACTTGTTCCAGAACGTGTCCATCCACGACGATATTAGTTTTGGCAGGATATTTCTCATGGAATACCATAGTTTTAGTTTTTGAAATGGATATTTTCATGTTATATTCATATCCGATTCTTTTGGGGGAATGTGCTGATTTCTGCAAATTATCTTCTGTCTCTTGTAGAATTATCTGGTCATCTGCAATCGGCAAGGTGTTAATTGAGATTATTATTTGACAGTATGATGCCTTGTGAAAATTAGCTTGCATTTGCGTATCATATCATCAAGATAAATATGAAATAATGTCGGGGATAAGCTGCAACCTTGTCTTACGCCTTGATTTATAAAAAAATCCTGCGAACATTTTCCTCCAATATCAATGATTACTTTATGATTTTCATGTACTTGTCCGATTGTCGGTATCAGATGTATGGGATAACCTCTTTTATACATAATGTTCCAGAATTTGTTTCTTAGCACTCTATCGAAAGCTTTGATATAGTCTATGCAGGCTAAGTGCGTCTCTAAATTAATTTCTTTTCTTTTTTCGGAAATTTGTTTAATAGTGAAAACATCGTTAGTGCAAGAGCGTCTCCGTAATTCGTTTTTTATTAATGTTATTAAATTTATTTGAAAATATTTGTAGTTTTGCCACATCTTTGACAGAAATATGGGGGACATTAAAATTAAGATTTTCTCAAAAATGACTCGGAAAATTTCAATAAAAATTAACATTTTGAATCAGGATTGTTTCTATAATTTTTTCAATGTCATGCTTGTACGTATTACATTTCTACCATTGTTGATATTAGATTTTTAAAATATAACTTTACTCGAGAACCAATGAGTATATTACTCTTTTGTACTAAAATAATGAATCTAGACTTGTAGTTCTGTTTTAAAAGTTTTATTATGCACATAAGTGTCAGTCTACGATTATATTTTATATAAACTTTCAGGTATCCATCCATGTTACGTAACATTTGTTTCCGAGTTTGCCGTTTATATTGATAGTTTGCCGTTGATATGTCTGCGCACAGGGTGAAAACAATTCATTTGATATATGTATTTCTCCGTACTTGTTCATATTTCAATAATGGTTTCCTGTCATTGTTTCGCAATTTTCTTTTGGTCGTAGAAAAAACATCAAAGATTTTTATTGCGGTATCTTAACTTGTAGTACACTTTGATTCCAAGGACATTTGAATGACATTTACATAATTAACAATTATAGTTATATTGCATAATTTTAGTCTAAATTAGTTTCAAGGAGACTCGCTCTGGACTGATTTTTATTATTATTATTATTATTATTATTATTATTATTATTAAAGTGGTGGACATGCGTTAACTCTTTATGATTTAATCGTCTTCCTCAATATTTTCCTGCGTAGCACTCGGCGGTCAAGTATCAGAGAAGTGATACTCAGCTTTATTGGCCAGTTATAACATGGCGAGTGCCGATTTACATGTTAATTTACATCATTTACATTTTAACACACCGCAATCACGAAGTGAAAACATTCTCGCTTTTCGCGGGAGGTGAACGCGAACACCCAGCACCCAAGGGGTGCAGACGCAGCCGAGTGTGCCATCGCCCAACGGACTTGTTTAGTTCGTGAACTAGCTTTCGCTTAACTCAGTTTCAATCTTACTCAATTTCATCTTAAACTACGACAGGACAAAACATGGTTATTTTAAAAAATGGATTTAATTAAGATGTTTTTAACATAAGTATTTAATACTACTTTATATAGTATTAAACACTTATATCTAAGAAATGTTTTAAGCAGGCCAAAATTATTTAAAATAATTTCTTGTTAATTTTCAGTTTTCTCCCGTGCTCACTCCAACACATATTTATGCTATCTTTGATAGTGAAAGTGCAAATTCTCCCATCTAATTGCATAAGTACTTAAAATAGAATTTAATATCTCTTTGGTATTTCAGAAAGCAATATAATTGAAAAATATTAAGTATTTAATTATCGCATGTAAACATTTTTGGAAAACTAAAAAGAATCTTGTTGATTTGTGTTAGTGTGAGAATATTTTGAATATGATTTAAGAATATTAAAATATTTCGCAGCGTAATTGTGGAGCGATATACGTAGTTGATGTCGTGCAACGATATTGCAAACTTGTAAATTTAGTTTTGTCTTCAATTAAGTACACAGTTTCTTCGTTTCGCAGATGTCCATAAATTGCTGCTGTGCACTTTGTTATTGTGCGTAAATTATGACGTCCAAAAAAGGGAAAATTGTGGAAACATTTGAGAAAAGTAGACAAAAATTGAATTACTTTTGAGCAAATGACTGAAATCACGCTTAAAATCAATTGTTTAAATCGATGAATGTCAACCGTCCTCACCCTAGTTTTAACGAAGACAACATACCCATAGTCTTGTGCCTTTGTGATATTGCATGTCACGTGCGGTGCAGCAGAGCGCGTCGCCTCGCGTAGTGTAGAAAAAGGCAGGCGGCCGGCCCGCGAGAGATCAACGTCCAGTCTCCTCCGTCCGTCCTCGGAGGTTCGTGGCCCTTCTGGATATTCCACCTTCTTTGCATGAAGCCCGTCTGCGGGGGCCGCTTAACGGCACCCGGCGTCCATCAGACGAGGGGGCGGCGCGGCAGGGGCTGCCCCGCGGACTGCATTCCGCTCCCCCAGACGGTGAGCGAGTCCGCGCCGGCCACGCCGTAGACCGCCGCCGCCGCCGCCACCGCCGCCGCCACAGCAACAGCAGCAGCAGCTACTTCTAGTGCAATCACCAGCGCCGCCGCCGCAGCTGCAGCAGCCTCCCTCCGCTTGCATCGCAATCGCCACTACTGCTGTTCTCTGTTGCCTCTGCTGGGTTGTTCGTTGGAGGGCTTCTCATACATCAGTCTACGCTCTTTTCGATTCGTTTTCACTCTGAAAAGTGATGTTCAACTAAATATTGATGAATGTTATTGATAATTTGATTAAAAATTATTATTATTATTATTATTAATATTATTAGATACACAATTTCTTCTTTATAAATATATTGGCAGTATCGAGAAAACATTATTTGAATTAAAAAAATCTCAACATTTGCGTCTGATGGAGTCAAGCGCTACCGATGATGGTGCACATTATAGTGTTATGGTGTAATGAATACATAACGTTTACTTGCACTTATTGTATCGTTTTTTAAGTCGTATGTAGAGTGACGTCCTTGTGAGGTAGACGTACGTTCAATGCGATGTTATGTTTTACTCAAGAACAAATTTTGCAGTGAAAACATTTTTTTTTCTTTTTTCAAATGAAATTAGATTCTTTGGTTTAGAAATTTTCGATGTAGTTTATCAATGTTTTGACTGTTTTGTTGTCGATGTTAGCACGACACAGTTTTGTCCGTCGATGTTTCCAGTAGATGTGTATTTGCACAAATAAATATTCACCATTCCTCACTCTTGCTCGCAATGCTCCATCGCCACAGTTTTCTCTCCTTCCTGGCCTACCCTAAATCCGGGGGCGGTGTTGACCGACGTTGTGGCTACCGCAATCTCATACTGTCCCTCTATTATCACAATTTCATCCGTCGACGCCTCCCGCCGTCCAGCCCGAGCCCTTGCCCGTGTCCGCCGGTGCTACCACATCCGCGGCAAGCTGCATCTCCGTCGTCCACGTCCTGTTGGGGCGACGTATCATCAGCGAGCGCAGAGGCCAGGGACGGGGCGGGGCGGGGCGGCGCGCCGGGCGGGCCGAGAGGGTATCGCGTGGTGCGCGCAACCTGTACTTATCCCGGCGCGGCCAGACTACGTCTGGTGCCGCTTCCCCTGCCCGCTCGTCGCCGCCTCCTCCTCCTCCCCCGCGCGCGCCGAGCGGGCTGTCGGCGGCGGGTGCATCGCGCCGGCCGTTGCCTGCGTGCCCGCCCGCCCGCCTGCCTGCCTGCCTGCCTGCCGGCCAGCCGTCGTTGCCCCCCCCCCCCTCCGCCTCGCGCCCGACGAGACCAATCTCGCAAGCCTCGCCGCCGCCGGTGAATGTGATTTCACCTAAAAAGAAGACCGCCGCTAGATCTTGTCTCGCTCGTCCTTCTCGGCTCGCGAGCTGTTTTTACTCACCGGGTTACGTGATTTTATGACGAAGAGGCACTCGCTCGCTCGCTCGCGGACGTGGCGGCGGCGGAGGCGGCGGCGGCGGCGGTTGTACCCGGGGGAAGGGGAAGACTGGGAGGAAGGTGTTATCCGGTCGTAATTTCTCCGGGCAAGCACCCTGTTATCACAGACGGGCGTGGTGGGAGCGGAGGACTGGCTGGCCGGCGGGCGGGCGTCCAGGCGTCCAGGCATCCGACCAACTGCCTGGCGAGCCCCCCTCCCCCGGCCTCCCTCTTCACCCGCCACCGACCCCCAGCGCAATCGCCAGCACGAGGAAAAAATAACGTAAGTAATTTACTGGAGCGGCGGGGCCGGCCAAGTCGCGGAGGCCAGGCGACACGACGCGTCGCGGTGGCTGTTTGGTGGGCTGCTTGCGGCGGCGGCAACGGCTGAGACAACAGAGTACAACATGTATTCGTATGAAATAAGACAAATGAAGAAAGGGTGGAAGGGGGGGGGGGCAAACATGCAACAGGATCTATCTCCTTATTTTTCCTCGTGTACGTTTTCCCTATCAGTGTGCCAACACAATCAAAATTAACTACTCAGTAACATTGTTTCCATGCTCCTTAAGAAGTAATGCTTTTGTTGTATGTAAAATGAATTACAGCTTGCTTGTTTACTTGTTTCCATGACAAGAATCATTAATCATGTTCTTTAGTTGGTGTTACTACATTTAACTAGATATTTTGTTTTCAATATGGAATTACCACAATGACTTGTTGCAACTTACATAAGCCCTGCTTGATAAATTGGAACCATCTGTCATGTGTCTACCAGCCATTTCGCATAAGGCCACGCAACACCATGAAAAGGAAAATATGACATTTGCAGGGTAAATGTTAATGTAAATGAACGTGAAAATCGCGAATTAATTTTCCTATCATTATAGTTAATTTTTTATGCAGTTTGCTAACAATATTCCAACACGTAGCCAAATTAATTGTCCTCAGTAGCTTTGTATTGCTATGCCTCAAATTGTAATACTACGTTACATTAAAAGAAATTGTAAATTTGTTTGCATATTTTCTTGGCGAGGATCATTCATCATTTGCCTTAGTTGGAAATACTTAACCTAATAAGATATTAGTTACTCAGTACGGAGTCACCTCTAGGTCTTTGCAACTTTAGTACACTTTTTCTGGAAAATGAAAGGAGGATCAGTCGCGAGGAATCATTACGTATTGGCTCGTTTAACCCCGCGCTAAAGGAAATTTCTCAATTACATAAAGTTTCAGCACAATGCAACCTACGGTCTTTTTATATTGTTTCTTTTATTTCGGTTTTTAGCTACCTTGTCAAGAGAAGCGAGACATAGTGATTAATGTGTAAATTTATTTTATTATGTCTCATATACCAAGACGACTTTTGAAATAATTACACACAAGCCGGTAAGGACAAGAAAGGGTAAAATTCGCAGAAAGAGGCAACCAACGTGTAATTAAAACTTTATTTACTCCGCCTTATATCTGAATGGATCAGTGATAACATTGATAGATGATTATTTTTATTTGAGGTAACATCAAAGATGACAGCATAGGAAGCAAGGCAACGGGGAATCCCGAAAACACCTGCCGTAAGACGGCTTAGTTAATCACAAATTTCATGTGGATGTCCTTGAATTGCAAAGTCCACAGTGGTGGAAAGCTATCGTCTGCACCACTATGCTACTGGTCGTCCTAACACCTATAAAGCATTTGAGAAACTGCGTGTAGGCGTGTGTGCGAATCACTCACGGTAGACCACTTCCCGTGCACCAGTCGAGACTTATGAGGTGTCATTCGACACGTCTCGTCTCCTGGTAGGGAACTGACAGTTTGTTTTCGGGTCCGACTAGAATATTCTAAGAAATTTTCAAAAACGTGTTTTTTCCCGAGTTTTAGCGCAGCAATTTTAGTGACTGTGCCGGATTTAAACCAATGCCATTCAAATAGATCTATGAAGGTGGCGTTGACGTATTTCTTTTTAAACTGAACTTACACCTTATTCACATAAACAGACAAAAGAGTCGGCTTTTAATGTTTATACGGATTCGCTTACAAAACGATAAATAGAGCAATTGCAGAAGTAGAAGTGGACCCAAATAGACTCATCCGCTGAGAGAAATGTCTAGGGTTGGAAAATTCTCATAAACCGACGTGTAGGTCGACACCGGATCTCACGTTTCAGCTGGGGAGAAGCACTTCCACTCCCAGGGTCATAACTGGTACTGCATTTTCGGCGATTCTTTGGGATTTTGTTCCAAAGGTGTTAACGTTATTCCTAATATTGATAATACTACATTATATATATATATATATATATATATATATATATATATTATGAGTAGCTGTAGTTTTGTTTTGTCCAATCGCAAAGGCAACGAGTAATTTATTCGTCCCCACACAATTGCCATGTCGAAGGGGCTGCCAGAACCTTCAGCGTGAGACGGCCGACGCGTCGGCCTCTTTTACTTGAGAAACGAGCGTTGTGCGCCGTGCGGTGCGGATGGCGTCATCGCCGTCTGACGTGAGGCGGGCTGCCGTGCGCCGTCTGCCTGTCACGGGTGACCCCCCACCCCCCACCCCGAGCCCCCCTCCTCGCCACACGTTATGCCGCGCCGCACCGCGTCGCGCCGGCCTCGCTTTTCCGCGTGTGTAGCGGCAGGGAAGGAGGCGGAGAGGTGGATTTCGGGAGGCGGTTCCTCCCCCCTCCCCTGCCGCGGATCCCATTCGGTAATTGGCCGCCGAAATGGATGTTTCACGGGAACCGTAACTCGCGCCGCGGCGCGCCACGTCACGTGATAACGGATTTATACGCGGGAGTACCGGACAATAAATAACCAAGTCTCCAATAAACACGAACGCCGATAAATAAGAAAATGAAAATTAATACAAATAAATCGTAAGCGGAATGCACTCCGATAATTCACCGATTTAGCTCCCAAATTTATTGGTGTGCGATTAAAAATGTTAATTTATGTTCAATTATTTCCTGTCTTCAGGTTCGTCCTCAACGTTCTTTTCGTTTTGTTTCGCGCAGCGTGTGTAGTGAGTGGGCCTTTTACTTCTTGAGTTCGAATATAAGGCCACTGGGCTATTCCCGGCGATGCACTCTTTGTAGTTAGTTTGTATAACGCTCGCCTACAATCTGCATGTTTCATCGTAATTGCATAATTGAATAAAAGAAGACTTAAGTATTTAGATACATTGCCATATTTTATATTGGTTAAATTGAATTACGGTAATTGGTAAACACACCTACAGAATATTTGTGATTATAAAGAAATCAATTTTCTTTTCTGTAAACACGGGTATTGTTGCTGAAGGATCAATAATTATTAATATGAAGACATGTTTATTGTTTATACCCCTTTTTATTCATCAAGTTTTCTCTAAATTATTCGTCTGTTATGATTTTATACCAAATTTTACACATTCATCATAGCCACATGGTGAATAAAGAATATAAATTATGATTTTCTCGTATATTGAATCCGGCGAATGAAATGTCGAGTCTCTCTCGTATAGAAAACATATTTCCGTAAATATGAATTATAGATCAGCTAACATAAATCCCCTGAATATCTTTTCTTATTTTGCGTTATTACTAGTTGCAGTTTCACGACATTCATTTTCAGTGTCAAAATAAGCATAAATAAGTGTGAGAATAATCCTTTTCATCCCTCCTTTGTAATTGTCACTAGCACATCGTTTACATCTACACCATGACACTCGAATGTTCGCAGTAAATATGGATAACGTGTTAATTATTGTTATTGATGACTACATAACGAAGTTTTAATGTGTTCATACAATCGAAACTTTAGTAATAATGTTGTTAATAATTTTTTTAATATAGATTTTTGTAAAATATTTTTGTGTTTTATTTTAAATTGAACATTTTTTATATATAACGTCAACAGCAACAAAAATGCTGTTGTCAAAACCACAAAAAGTAACACGCACATTGTTCAAGAACAGCAATTAAAACACTCTCATACAGCACAGCCATAAATTGAATATTTTAAACAAGCAGTGTTTTTTTTACAAATACTGCAATAATGTAGTTACAGAACAACAGTTTTTATATACCAAGAATACAAAAAAATGTTCCATTGTGCAACTTGTGAATAACAAATGTTTAATCGCAGACGATATCTTCCGTGGAGCGTAGCATGACGTCAATTTTGTCCTAAGCGTGGCGCAGTGAGTGTGAGAAATCAGTCAGTAGGCGAAGTATAAGAATAAGCGGAATACAACACATTTTTTTCATTTTTCGTAAAAATCGACACTTTTTGATTTTTTTTTTTTTTTTTTTTGAGTTTTGGGGTATCTAAAGAAGCCATAGACATTTCTCAGGTGGCCGAAGACTGCTTAGTTTTCTTTTAGTTTTTGGGCGCCTTGGAAATAAGTAATACAAATATGTGACGGTTTCGCTCACACTAAGACTAATTTATAGGTTATTATTAATTAAACCAAAAGTTATTAGCTACATACAGGGTTAAATTAAAATATTTATAGTCTCTAAATTATTTTCTGAAGCAATTGAATGTCGTTAATTTTTTCAGAGCATGTACTTGCTAGTATTATTTGTAGCGGTTATGAAATATTATAATATTTCAATTTTGGTCTACTTTCACCATGCTAAACCATCCTATACCCTATCCACCTCTTGAAAAATCTCTTTTCAAAACGAAGTAAAAGGATTCTAGAAAAAAATCATCTTTAATTTTTGAAAATTAGTTTTAATGAAATTAAATGCTTTTTACAAATGAATTCAGTATATTGTGGTCTATATTCACAAACATTTCAAGAAAGAAATGTTTTGTGAGGACCAGGATTCAATAAGTGGCCTCGAGATTATCGTGTTAGATCCTTATCACTTGGACTATTCAATACTTCAGCTTGTTGATTCAGTTATTAATTACGGAGGTGGCGGTGTTCTGCTTCCCCCCTACTGGTTGGTGCGATTCGGCGCTAACAAGTAGGCTAGCTGGGTTTCCCTTCTCCAGGTATCTCCCGCCAGTGAGGGAAAGCTCTAAACTCCCGATTAGTTTCCCGACATACTGAGTAGTGTAGTGCATGAACGTATACGTGTAAGTTAGAGGTGAGGTTAGAACTTAGAAGGGGCAGGCAAGATCGCTCACGGTCCGTGGTCCGTTTGTTAGGATTCTGCTCCGGCTTTCGCCTGGTGTTGATTAGAGACCCCACGGAAAACTACCGATCAGAGCACCAGACCGCTAGAATTTTCCTTTGAACGGCGGCTGATCTCGACTTGTGTAGTGTCAAAATCCTTCCACCGTCGGGACTGGAACCTTGAGACCTGCCGGTCAGAAGAACTGCAGTGAGCTGCGGTGCTTCTGCTGCTCGACTAGCGCGAGAGAGTCGTATGTAGCGAGAGAATCGAATGTGAAGCATGTAGCGCAGGTGCGAGTGTGCGTCTGAAGCGGATACGAACGTCGCAGGTAGCGCGAGTGCGACCGCAAGTGTGAAGCGGATGCGAGTGCCAGTGTGAAGCATGTAGCGCATGTGCGAGTGTGAAGCGAGTGCGAGTGTGAGTGTGAAGCACATGCGAGCGTCGCATGTAGCGCGGGTGCGACGCCCAAATGTGAAGCGGGTGCGAGCGTCGCACATGGCGGGTGCGAGTACGACCGCGCATACGAAAGCGACCGCTAACCGGGTGCCGTGATTCGCGACTTGCAGCGTACATCTGTGGGATCGCACCCTACGACGTGTGGCGACGTCGTGTCAGATCTTAACGCTTGTCATAAATAAGCTTCTTGTTTTGCCGCGGTACATGCGTGAATGTCTCGAGGAAAAGGTGCGTAAACGCACTCATGAGAGATGTGAAGTTTAATGGTATTGGTGACTCGCATATCGCTTAACACACTTTGATGTTTGTTGATATTTGAGAGTCAACAGTTTTATTTAAAATTATCGTCATATTTCCCGTCATAAACCCGGCGATGACCGCGGGGTTTTTCAAATTCAATCCTTGTGAAAAAGAAAATGTCTCCGTGTCTTTCTGACTCTCTCTCTCTCTCTCTGCTTGTCTCTGTCTCACTCTCTCTCTCTCTCTCACGCACACACACACACACACACACACACAAACTGCATCTTTGGCTCTGTCTGCCTCTGTGTCTGTCAGCGTCTGTCTGTCTGCCTCTGTCATTCTGCCTTCGTCTGTCTGCCTATGTCTCTCTGTCTCACACGCGTAACTGTCCCCCCCTCTCTCTCTCACGCGTGTAGCTGTCCAGTCTCTCTCTCCGTCTCTATCTCCATTTTTCCCCCGTCTCTCTGCCATTCTCTCTCTCTCACCGTCTCACTCTGTCCCTGTCTCAGTATGTCTCTCTCTCTATCCTTGTCCCTCTCTCTCTTGACTATCTCTCTGTCTATATCTCTCTCTGCGTCTCTGTCTTTCGATGTCTGCCTTTGACTATCTTTGCCCCGGTCAGGCTGTTTCACTCTGTCTCCGTCTCTCTCTCTCTCTCTCTGTCCCTCTACGTCTCACTCTCTGTCTCTGTCTCTCTTTCCCTGTCTCTCGCGCGCGACTGGTTCTCCTGAGCGTCACATTGTGTCTCGCGGCAACGGTCAGCAACAATGAAGTCCAGGTGGAACGCAGTTTGAATGGAAATTGAATTAAAATGATCTAGCGTTATCTAGTAGATTTATAACAAATTAACAGTACAAAAACGTTCTCAGTGAAAATGGGCGTAGTTGTGCCAAATTAAATGGAGATCAGTAAATATAATTTAATATCTTCTGATTCCAAAAAATATTTACTGCGGATTGAATAAAAAACGATGAAACGCTATCGGAAGTGTTATCTTACGACGAAATGCAACTGAGCAGCCAGAATTTTGGTAATTATTTTGATGTCAGTTGTATATATTCTAATTTATGTATTGATATTGTTAACCAAGCGAATGCTCATAGTTTTGAAAACGCTGCGCTGGCAACAACGCATTGCTCTTTTCTGCATAATTTGCTGCGAATATTGTATCAGACAAATGTATTCCTGTTCGTTTTATTGGTCAAAGTAAGAAATGATTGCGCCTCCTTTCTATCGAAATGAATGCAGATATGCATCACAGGCGCTTTGTTTCAATTGGATGTTATCAATTAATTATAACTGAGGTTTTAGTAGCGCAAAAAACGCAATACTTGAATATTAAACTGTTTCCAATAACGCGAAAAAGTATGTGCTGTTGTAGCACCACTAGTTTAAAATGTAGGTATACTGTAACGTTATATGAACAGAAGTGAAACCGATGTGCTCCACAATGAGTTTCTGACATTCCAAATTTTAAAGCACAGAATTTTGGCAATAAATATCAGTGAAAAGGCTCCGCGAAAACCGTATAAACTTGAGTTAAAACGAATTATGAAGAAATCTCAATATGTACAGTCAGGATGATGAATGAGATATTAGGGTAAAATTATTTTCATTTCTAAAAAAAACTATTTAACTAGTGGTGTTACAGAATGGCACAATGACAAGTTTCTGGTGTTATTTTTCTATTGTCTTTGGCCTCGGCTAGCTATTCTGACGTGCTACATTCTCTTGCCGGCTGCCATTTATCGTCGCCCAAAGTAATTTTTAATTTTCTCAAATTTTCGATTTCCGAATAGTGGAACTGAAATATTACTTTACGAATATTAAGGAAGAGTAAAACCTCGTACCTTTTAGTGATTTTCATTGAAAAATTCTAAGGCACTTCTGCCTTAGCAATCTCGGCCGCCATATCATCAAACCTTTGCATGATCTCAAACCGCGCAATTAGCATTACCGCCCAAATGTTAGCATTTACCCCCGAAATTAATGAATGTTCTTCAAATTCGCAGAGCTTCTACTCAAGTCAGATCGGCAGAGGTTTTTTCAATTTGGAAACAATCCTACGTATGATTTAGACGTGTTGTTCACATTCACCAATCGGAGGGACAGAGATAAGACGGACGAACGGACGGACGGACGGACGTGTATTTCCGTTGAAATCTCGAAACCAATTTTCCTCAGCATTTCATAACTTTCTCTATATTATTCCGTATTTACGTATGTATACGAGAAAGTAACTAGTGGTACGACAGAATAGCAGAGACGTTTTCGTAGTAAAGTTTTCTAATTTCCTTGGTGAAGGCTAGCTTTACCTTATCTTCTTGCCAGCCATCCGTAATACAGTTTTTGAAGTTTTCTCAATATTCGGTTTCCTAATGGTACATTCGAAATAATACTTATAGAATATTAAAGAAGAGTAAAACCTCGTCCTATCTGGCAATTTTCAGTGATAATTTTGAAGCCATTTTTAAGAAAATGGCATGTAAGCGTTACGGTAAATGTGAAAGTTGAAGTTTTTCGTCACAGGAAGCTTTCGTGTCTTAAAAATACTTCATTTGAAGCACTTCCATTCACAAATGTAATAATGGAAACGATGGAAATGTGCATATTAACGACGTAAGAGAAATTGAAAACAAAATACATTTGTGTATTTTTTGTGAAAACAAAAGAATACAGAATATTTAAATTTATGTCAAATACGAGTAAGTAAAAATGGAATGAGGAGAAGAGAACCTTTAGAAATAATTACCGGAAGCGACATCCATGACATTGACAGTGTTCAAAGTGAATCACCCTGCTCGTCTTTTCTCGCCGCCCTTCTTCACTCCCTCCTCCTCACGCTCTCCCAACATCTAATCTTTCTTCCACCTCATCTCTCCATTCTCACCCGCTCCACTCCCCGCCTTCTCTACCCTTCGGCCCGTCTTTCCGAAACTTCTTCGCCCCCTCCCCTCCCCACTCCCGTACTCCTTCCCCTCATTCCAGGACCCCCGTGATCCAGGCCTCTGCTCCTTTCCTCTCCCGCCCCGTCTCCACCACCAACCCCATCGCCGCTCTCGCAACCGGCAACCTCGCCGTCATGCCGCCGTCATAGTGCCCACCTCTATAGCCCCAGCCACCCCCACCGGTGTCCCCGTCATCGCTACCGCCCCGCCTCCACCTCCTCAGCTGCCACCCGCCACCCGCCCTCGCCCCCGCCGCCTCCGCAGTAGCAGCAGCTTCCCTTTCATGGATCGATCGAAGCCCAGACCGCGAGCGCGAAAGCGAAAACACGGCCGCGTTTCCGCGATTGCAACGGCTTCCTTCCACTTTCGCCCGCGGGAGACCTCGTCTGCGGCAGCGCCGCACCGGCGCGGGGTCAGCGCGGGCGGCGGCGGCGGCGGCGTCGTCGTCGCGACGCCGTCGGCTTTGATCGCGACGAGAGCGAGCGCCAACGGGGCTTAGCGCTGTGGGGCTGGTCGCGCCGCGCCGAGCCGCGCCGGCCGGAGCTCCTAAATCCGTCTTCCGCGAACGTCTATGCGCGGGAGGAATATTGCGGCAAACGTTCCTCGGGGCCTCGCTGTTCCGCGTCGAGCGGCCGTTTACCCCCCACCCCCACCCCCGCGTATTGAATTGCGGGGTGCGGAAGTGGAGAGCTTTGCGCGTGGAGTTTACGCGCTCTCACACTTTGGGGGGTTCTATTTTCACTTTCGTTCACTCTCACTGTGCGCTGCAGCTGCGGTTGCCGAGTCGCGAAACTGTTCGGAGCGCGAAGGGGTGAATGTGCCTCAGAGTAGTTGTTGTGCAGGTCGGTTTATAGATACGCAGTAACTGGTTTGAAATATCCATAGTTCCGTGTTGCATTGTTTTGTAGCAGAATTTCAACATCTACATGGAAGGTTAAAAAGTTAAAAAAAAAAAAAAAAAAAGGAGAGAGAGACTCGCACTTCGAGTTCGAGACTTCCTAGCCCCAAGAAAAAGCTGATTTTATGCATTTTTTCCATTTATTTTGGTTTGTATTATTATATTTTTACGATTGGATAATGGTTAGGTGGAATTTAATTCAAGAAAATCCCTTTTCGTTTCATTTCATTTCGCAGATCATACTCGCAGAAAGAATTCAATTATACCATTAACTTGCATATTGATTGATTTGTAGATATCCACCATAAGAATAATTTGCCAGTTTTTAGTTGCCATTCGTTTGCAAAATCGTCACTAATTCCTGTAGTCTGTAAGAGCAGTGTGTATATGTTCCCCCACATGTTTACTCAGACGTTCATCACATGTTACCACATGTTCCCCCGAAAACTATTTTCATAAAAGTTTCCTCATTATGTTCTTCCACTACATTGCTAGTGCAACAGTGGAGCCATCACTGAATGGGGCCACAGCGACAACTACACGTTTCACTTTGCGACTGATTTAGGCCGATTTGCCTTACCGCACCTACAGAAGTTTCACTTCCAAAAGCGTGAAGTTGAGAAGACAATTTATTTAGAAATAAGCACATATGATCAAAGTTTTCTTTCAGTACGGATGTGAATGAAAGCTTTTACATTTTCTCAAAAAGTTGTGTAGGTTCGGCAAAATGTAGGTGACAGACAAAGTTTTGAGAATGTCTTACGATCTTACACGAGTTCTGTTTCCGCACAGGAATGTATCGTTGCCGTACACATTCGGACGAATAAGGACATCCGTTTCTTTCGTGGAATTTGCATCCGTGAACGTTCAGACGGATACAATGACTTCCCAACCACCTCATCAATAATACTGTTGTGTTGTTATTGTATTCTACCATTTTTACTTCTCGGCTGTACGCAGCATGATGGATTAGATTTAATAATGGAATATTGGATTGAATCCAAAAATTCGAAGTCCAGATTTCGCATGTAAATCCCGCTTTTAAACAAACACTAGTGGTGTTACAGAATGGCACAGACATTCCCGTATTAATTTTCTATTTCAGCTAGCTAATCGGACTTGGCACATTCTCTTGTCAGCTGCCATCTATCGCCGTTCTAAGTACATTTTTTGACATTTTCTTAATTTTTCGTTTTCCTAATTGTAGAGCGGTAATATCATTTTTAAATTATTAAATAATTGTGAAACCTCATCCAAAATGGCAATTTTCTTTGAAAACTTTAGAACCGTTTTTTAAAAATCTGGCGTTTAAGTGCCACTGTATATTCGAAATTTGAAACTCTTTTTCACAGAAAGTTTATGAGTTTTTGAAAAACTTTATTAGGAGCTATTTCAAGCACTTTAACCCATAAATACAATAGTGTTTACATATTGGTGGAAATGTGCATACCAACGGCTTGAAATATCTTAAAAAAAATACATTTGTGTAAATTTTGAAAACAAAAAAATACACCGAAATGAACTTTACGTCATATTAAAGAGTCGAATTAGCACTATCCGTTCGAAATGTTTCAAGAAAAAATTTGGAGCTGTCGTTTCAGCGTTTCAAAATCAGGAATTTTGAGCTAGTTTCTAGAAAACTGTGGAGTTTTCGAGAATCTTCATCTGACATTGTTTAAAGCACATATACTCATAAAAATTGTACAATAATTGTACAGTACTTGTACAATAAAGTGAAGAAATTGCTGCTAGTATAAATATTAACGACATGAATGACAACTAAAAGAATATTACAACATGGCATCTTATAGAGTGCATTTAACACTATCCCTCCAAAAGTTTAAAGAAAAACTTTGGAGCCGTTTTTGAGAAAATCTTGTTTGTAATCTTTTTTGTAATTTTTGAAAATTGCAAATATTCTATTGCTCTATTGCATGAAAACTTTTAAGATTTTCAAAAAATGTACCTGGCCTTAAAAACAAATTGTATTTGAAAGAAAATGCTCTATCTTTAATTTTCTAATTGTAGGAAGACACCAAAAAAATTCATTCTTTTGAAATTTTCCAAAATTCAGAGTTAACCGTGAAAATCGGACCTATGCCACATTCATAAGTGTTACTCTTTTTTTTTTTTATAGAAGTTACTCTATTCTTACAAGAAAAATAAACAAAAAATTTGGCGCGGTTTTTGAGAAAAGTTTGAAAACGTCCCGAGTCTTTCCTGTAAAGTACCTCTAAATTTTGATGGTTTTCAAAATATCAAAGTTTTGACTGCAGCCAGAGGGACAGGGGTTTCTTCAATTTGGAAAAAATTCTACGCATTGTTTAGGCGCTAGCAGTGTTTACAGACGGACGTTTTGAAAAAAAAACCTACTTTTTCGGTATCGGGGTACCCCAAAACGTGTATTTCCGGTGAAATATCGAAATCGATTTTCCCCAGCATTATATAACTTTCCCTATACTACGTATATTACCCCGTATATACGTAGGTATACGGGAAAGTAAAAACGTGATTTTTGCCAGTGTCATCTGTATGAATGGATGGATGGAAATGTGAATGAATATGTATGTCAGCGCAAGTTAGGCAGATTATAATCTTTTGAACGCCACGCTCTCGTAATGATGTTCCAAATTTCTAACATTGGTGCAGATCGCGAGGAGATACGCGTAATTTAGCTAGTTCTATCAGTAACTACCTTAACCATTTTTATTTTGTACAATTTTCTGAGATGATTGTATCAGGGTATTTATTTTGTTTATCTGGTACATTGTAGCTTTGAAGATAACTTCAGAGGAACTTCATTGAAAAGTATTTTAATTATTTGTTAAAACATTTCACTAAGCATATCAACACTTAAATTGATTTCCATCTATCAACAGAATCTAATCCTAAAGAAAGTTAGTTACCTTAAGGCACTTCCCAGCCGGAGATCTGGATCCACTCCGAATCCAGCTGGCGTGCTATCTTGGCACCTGGTCTGCTAGACAACGTGAAAAGCCGGAGGTGCGTGCTCTCGTCCGGTTGCTCTCGCAGGGCGCAATTCCATTCCATTTGGGGCGGGCAGCTGTCGCGTCTGGTCTGGCGGTCCACCGTGCCTCAGCTCCCGGATCGGCTCTAGCAGGACGCACAAGATCCGCTGCTCTGGCTGCACCCGTTGTCGCCCGGTATGCAGCCACCGCTTCCCCAACCCCTTTGCCCCCCCCCGTCGACTCACTTGTTGGGGCCAAAGACATTGGAAATAAACTAGACTGAGAGCGCTGCTGTCGCGGAATAATTTGAAGAGGTTGCCCGCCGCCATTGTAGTGGAAGAAGTGCTTAGAACATGGGAAGAGTATCCCTAGTACCCAGTACTGCTAGTACTTCCTGACGACTGATAACGAGTTAGTGTTTGTCTTTGGCTGTTTTCTGCACACACTCACACACACACACACATATTGGTATATATATATATATATATATATATATATATATATTCGTGATCAGTCTTACAGTCTGACTCTCCACCAAGAAATGTTGAGGCAACACTTTAACAAAAGTGTACTGTTCCTAAATCAGTAATTGATTGTGAAGGAGGGATGAGAGGCCATTCATTATAGTGATGACAATTATAGTTTTGTTCATGTACAATTGTTTTTGTTTGGCCCTCAAATTTAGAACTTAAAAAAAATTAATAGATAGTTAAAGCTCAAGTATTTGCTGTTTTGTTTTTAGTATTTACTCCATAATAACATCATTAATTTAATGTAAGAGGTTACTCCCCTGACATCCCCTCCAATAACTCAGCTCAGTCATGCTTGTGCGTGTAGTTGTATTTATTTGGCATAGAATCAATCATGTTGTAATAAATAAACTTCTATGTTATAATTTAAATATTACCAACTAAATGTAAATATTAACATTCTCTTCATTCATATCCTCTTTTTTTGTAGGTAAGTAATTTGATAGGGTTCCTCCATATGTTGTGAAATCTAGTACAAAAATATTAAAAATAATATATCTGTATAATATTATTCGTCGTCGTCGGGTCAACCTCGCGGCCGAGGATCCCTCAGTTTACTATTGCTACCTAAATACCGCAATAGTAACTGGTGACTGCACATGAAGGAAGAACAGGGGGGCTTGTGCTGCATACCCCGCCTGCTGCTACAGATAGACATCCTAGGGTCGGTGGCACAGCTAGCTGCGACGATCGACTACGGGTGCCTATCCTTGAGTAGCGGTTATGAAAGAGGAATAGGGAAGAATGAAAGAAGAGTGAAAGGAGGTGATAGATGATCGTGGACTTTTGGAACCATCCCAGCATTCGCCTTTATGACCGAGGGAAACCACGAAAACCCCGGTCAGGATGGCCGGCCCGGGAATCGAACCCGGACCTCCCGATTGCGAAGTCAGTGCGCTACGCACTGAGCCACTTCGCTCGGTATAATATTATTATAAATGTATAATTAATATTTATCTAGAAAATATACATTAAATTCTGATTAAAGTTTGTTTTGACACCATCATGTCCAGGAGAGTAAGGAATGAGTCGTCTGTTCTACATATCATTCAGTTGCATTCACGAAGGTAAAAAAATGAATTTGGACAATTAGTAGGCTTTTTTATGTGAAAACATTCATATTGTCCTTCTGTCTTTGGGTTTTAATTAAATTTTTTTGCTCAGTGTTATTTTAGAGTCATATTTGTACTTATTGAAAGCCAAAAGGTTATTAAAATAATATTTTCGATTTGGAATTTTATTGAAATGTAGTGTTCTTTCTGAAACATTACTCTCTCGATGTTTCAAGGGGCACTTTTTCTCTTCTTCACGAGTCTATTTGATATAAGCAGATGTTGTTATATGCTAAATTACAATTTTGTAACATTTAGGACATAAGTAAAAGAATTTAATTAAAATAAATTAATTTATTTTCTACCTTGTATGTTTTAAGTAAAATAAATTGGTATATATTATAATAGAAATGTACCAGGTACAAATGAGCTCACTTAATAACTAATGTCATTCCTACTAAAACTATTTGCAATTTTTACAAAAATATTGCATTTTGCAAAGAAGCAAACCCTCAACACCACCTTCCATGGTGTCAGAGGCCAGAAGGAGCTGAGCAGAAAAGTGGGGGAGGGACAAACTAGTAGATATTTCAATTTGAATAAAGAAGGTAATTCTAAGTTGGAATTTTATATACCTTGTTGCAAATTGTTTGTTGTTTATTTTATGAAGCAATACATAGTATTTACTTTTTAGAAATATATATATATATATATATATATATATATATATATATATATATATATATATATATTCAATAAGTACTCTACAACAAAACTGGACAAAGAAATCTAATGTTCGTTAGGCGTCTACATGTATTGTTATAGAATAATGACATTTATGAAAACAACGGCCGCAAGGTGGTCATTTGTTCGGATGTTTCATCGTATCTTATTGTTTCTGATTCACTCTCTCAAACCGCGCCAGAAGCAAGTGGAAACGCAGCCTTAATTTTGAAACCCGCGCGCAATTCATCCACTACAATGGCGGCCACAGGTCCCTTCAATTTAGTGTCCTGAACTCTCCGTCCACGAAATTGTGGGGGCGTGCTTGGGGCAGACCTCATTGACGAAGTCCGCCTCGCGCGCCTGCCTCCCTCGGACGTGATCCTTCATTCGCTGCGGACGTTGTCGACTCGCCGTCTCCTGAACGTGTTGAAAGACGGTGTACAACGCGCCCCTCTCGAGCCCTAATTCTGTTTGATGCGGTCAGCATGTGCCAGTGGTTGAATTGAATTGAATTTGCCTTATTTTACGTGGCGAGACTCGGGCCATCAGGCCCGCTCTTCCGTCTGACCACGCAAATTTCGCTACGCTCCTTTCATCAACTAGCAGAGAAAGGAGGTATTTCTTGGGCGAGAAACAGGCGATTTTGAATTTAGCTCAGAGGCATCATTTAGGCTTGAGGATCTTTTACATGCAAGTAAATCTACTAACATGGGACAGCCGGCTTTACTTCCCCTCCGAAGGAAGGCGTACGAAGGATTTTGTCGCCCTAAAAATCCACGGCTTCGATCGGGTTTGAAGCGAGCTTGGGTATAACAGTCCTGTACGCTAACCGTCACACCATCGCCGCCGCTATGGTGCGCCGCCGCTATGGTGTGGTTCATCTCGCCTCGCAAAATAAACACCAGAGGGTCTTTAGATGACCATTTTTTCGTGTAAAAAGGTTCGTAATGTGCTCGGTTTTTACGCGTGAAGGTTCGTTAGGCGCTCATATTAGCTTCTTGACGTGTCGTGGAACATTCATTGTGATAAATAATAGTCAAAGTGTGGACTGCAGGATTGTTATTGATGTCATGTTCGCACAGTGTTTTGGTCTATGCGCAGACATCAAGATTTACCTTAAACATTTTCAAATGGAGAACGCCGTAGAAATCTTGCTGGCCTTCGCAACATAACGGCAACTGTCCTCAGTTGAGGATCTTTGTTACTTTGAATGCTTCGAACAGTTGTGAATATTGTGACGCAACACTTAAGCACGACGTATCCCAAAATATATAAATTACAATTACATCGAATTTGCGACCGAATAACATTCGTAATTTCTTCTGGTAATTACATTCTTTTTCATTATTGGGATCCTCAACACACACCCCCACACACACGCACACACGCACCCTCCCACACCCCCACATCCACACCCCCCCACACACCCGCACCCCACACACAGACACACACACACACACACACACATATATATATATATATATATATATATATATATATATATATATATATATAAGAGCGGTAAAATCCGACGCCGTGTGATCGACTGATCTCCGTAAAAGTTGGCACATCTTCGTATATTTTTTTACACATTATGTCCTGTTAATGTTGTTGTAACTTTACTAGATGGAGCTGTAGAACAAAATTGCACTTCATTTTAATTCAATTTCCATTCAAACTGCCCTCCAACCGGGTTTCTCTTGATACAGAGCGTTGCCGTGTGTGCCCCTGCGTGTGACGCAGCGTGAGTCACAGAGACTCGGAAAGGCGCAGAAAGGGAGGGTCAGGGACAGATAGAGAGTATGTGTGTGTGAGAGAGTGTGTGAGAGAGCGTGAGAGTGTGTGTGAGACAGAGAGTGAGAGAGAGAGTGTGAGAGTAAGAGCGCGAGAGTAAGAGTGAGAGAGAAAGAGGGAGAGTGTGTGAGAGAGAGAGCCTGACAGTCAGACAGACTGAAATAGGGACAGAGAGACGGAGAGAGAAAGTGAGAGGGAAGGAGAAAGAGGAAGATGAAGGGCAGAACAACGTCTGCCGGGTTCCGCTAGTATGATAGAAAGGTGATTGGTGAAATGAGTGACATGCGAAACGCGAGGAGAAAACATGCTTCGAACCTGCTTTCTCAACCATATTTTCCATATGTATCAATAGAAATTTGACCCGGGACTGAAGAGGCGTGAGATAAGCGTTGCAATCTATCAAGATCCCTACTAGTTTGTTCCACTGCACAGGAAAGCAGTTACCTCGGTGACGAACGTTTCGTTGATTGACAACGTGTGAAATTATGTTGTTCATGTACTCTCTTTTCGTTTCTATTTATTGATCGAATTAAACTCAATTCAAGGATGCGATGGCCCATGGTCAACACCATTGGCTATACAGGATCGTTGATCGAGAGATTCTAGTGTCTCTCCTCTCCCCCACTGGCGAATTTTTGAAACTGGCTACATATCTGGGTCGAATTCCACCATCGTCTGAAGAATTCTAGCCCCCACCAGACCTGACCTTCACTTTTCTCCTATGAAAAACCAGGTGAATGTCACAGCAGCGCCGGGCCTTAACGAACGGACCACGAATTGCGTACTCTTTCCCTCATTCTTGCTCCCTTTTTCCTCCTAACACTAACACACACACACACACACACACACACACACACACACTTAATCTTACACTCCTCCGCCTTACACACATATACTTAATCTTATACTTTTCCTCCTTACACACACATACTTTATCTTACACTCCTTACACACACATGTAAGCTTTCATGCTACCATGCCATGTATGTTGGGAGCTTAGGGCTTGTCCTAGCTGGGCGGTGCTCGAAGCCGTGCCCGGAGATCTCTGGAGAGGGAATACCGGAAACCGGTGTGAAGGTGAGCGACGGATTTCACGTTCCGTCCGCAAGGTACATCTCTACCTTCCGGAGTATAACATGCACTACTTTTTGTCAATCACTAGCATCGTGATTCAAGTTGAGGTTTCACTCTCGGTTGGAGGCAATTAACGTTTTTTAATAGGTTGATTTGGTGAGAAATTAAAATCAGCAATTGTATCTTTTGCCCATGATAAGTTTAGTTAAGTTGGTTTCCTTGTTTCAGTTCTAGTTCACGTCAGAGTTTTTGGGTGCGATGTGTTGTGAATTCTTTATTTTTGTCTTTGACTTCGTCTGTGAGGGAGAAAAGGTTTTCTTTTGGTATTGTAACGAATCTTGAAGCAATCTGCCGGGATTCGCTGCGCGGATTGCGACATCTGCCCGTGCCCCCCCCCCCTCGAACTGGACAGTTCCGGGCTATTCGCGAGTCGCGTGGAAAGGTGGAGCAAGTGGTGGGTGTGTCGAGACGAGCGCTGGCCAAATATAAATTCCCCGGTGCCGGCGGCCGCTAGTTGGTGTAAGTCAGTCAGTCGAAAGTAAGCAGCCGCGAGTCAGTTAGTGTATGTAGTCAGTCGGAAGCTGAGCTGCAAAGTGTGCATTGCGGTGAGCAGTGGTGCAGTGGGTGAACGCCAGTCTGAAGTCTTCAGTGGAAGCTGAGCTGTGAAGTGTGCATCGCGGTATACAGCAGTGCAGTGGGCCCTGGTCTGCGCAGTGAATTGTGGTCCGCGCAGTGAATTGTGGTCTGCGCTGTGAATTGTGGTCAGCGCAGGGAATCGTGGTCAGCGCAGTGGACCGTGGACAGTGCATCGGACTGTGTTATAGTGTAGAAGAAGTGAACAGTGTAAATAAATAATCAGATTGCAGTAAACTGTGTAAATAAATAATCAAGAGAACGGACTCGTGTGTAAGGAAAATAATAAAGTGAAGAACACAAGGACTGTAATATATCTGTAAATAATTAAGTAGTTTTAGTATATAATTCTTTAGAAATAAACATCTTTGTTAAAATTTTAAATACCTGTGTGCTTTAATTCACTACGGAGAAACGTTACAATATCATAGAAGACCGTATTATAAACAAAATCTCCGACACACTATAAGACAAGAATTTTGTTTCGGAACTGACGTTTCTTTCGTAAAGCCCCATCAGACCAAGTGTCGGTTCCGATTAAACTCAGTGGCAATAATTGTGGTTGCAGGTGACGGTGACAGCGGCGCAAGGTACAGCAGGACTGGGTTCCGACGCCAGCACAGCCCCGGCCCTGACCGCGCCGGCCACGTCGGGCGAACGAACAGAGCGTTGGCGGCGTGCGCAGCAGCGCTACCAAGAGCTCACGTAGCGACAGGTGAGTACGACCTTGGCTTGAAAAATTGGATTTTTTATGTACTCCAGATTGTTTTATTTATTTAATGGGACATTATTATTCAACCAAGATTTTTATTGATAAAATATGTGTAATGTCTTATTTATTACATTGATCTACGAAAGACATTTACTTTCATTCAATAATTTTTATAGCAGTATATTTGTTTATTTTGTTTTTGCTAGGGATATTTGCGGGAAAATGGTTATTTAGCAGCACTTGTATCGCCGACCCACTCCTGCTTTCGAAGTACATTCTTGTTTATTTTTCATTTTAACTAGTGATTATTCTTGCAGACGTATGTCAAATCTTTTGTTTTTTTTATAATGTTCAACATATTTCAACCAATTTTCTTTTAATAAGGATAATTATATTTAGTAATTAGGACTTTGTTTTACATTTGTAAAATAGTTATTTCATTTATGTTACAATGATTTCAATGAGTTAATTTATATAATTTATATCATCTCTACCATTACCATCTTACCTTGCCTCTGGGCTTGGATTTTTGTAAAATAATTCCTGCCTATGGGCAAGCGTATTGAATATTTTGTAAAAAGTATTGCTTGAGTTACACGTTTCTCTTAAAATACGCCGATTCGTATTTTTAATAACATTATTTTACCATTAAAACCTTGGTGGATTTACAGCCGTGTGCTGAATTGTTTTGAAAATGGCTTATAGATTAGGAAGTACATAGATAGAAATATTCATTGTAAAAGAGAGCAGATTGAAAATTTGAGAATCCTTCCTCGAAATAATCGCTTCCTGGAATCTACTCGTTGGCTGGAAATGAATTGATTGAGGAAAACGGTGGTCTTTATAACTTGCTGAGAAGAAATAAAGAAAAATAGTAAAGAAACAACAAGAAGCGGAGGAATCATAAGAAGAAAAAAAAACGAACGAGGAAAACCGCATCGAATAACTCATTCATGTCAGACTCGCCTGTCAGTTCGTGAGGGAATAGCTTGTTATAAACATTGTAGTCAAAATGTTTCTGCTTGTGATCACGAAGTCGAGAATAGGCGTGATGCCATGCAGGTGACTTAACAATTACACTGACATGAGTGGGTTTTTGTGCCGTGCTTGACATGAATGGTAGAATTCAAACTACAAAAGCAATATCGAACAAATGATGATGTTTATTCAAATTTAGTCTATTAGACTTGAAATCTCATAAATAATATTGCCGATGGCAAGTCATTTTCCTGAAAAGAAGGAATGTAGTAAATTCGACACGAATATTAAGTAGCGTGCCTAAAAGGTAAAAAAAAGGAACATCAGACTCAAATGTCTGCGAAAGGTGAAATAATGGAATATCTGGCCCGCACTATCCCAGTCAAAAGAATTCGTCATTAGAAGGAATCTCGTGGACTTTGACAACTAAGGCAATGACAGCTCAAATACCATCATCATCACCACCACCACCACCACCACCACCACCACCACCACCACCACCACCACCACATCCACCACCTCTACAGCATCAACAATCACAATGTTACTGCTACTTCTAACATCTTAATTTTGTCGCCACCCTTGAACTACCTCAAGGCGTCATATCAAGCGCTGCCTCTCCGTCCTTGCGCTGACTCTTACTTGCGCAGCCGCCACCACTCGTGGCCTCCCAGCACGTGGGAACCGCCGAGCGCCGCATCGCCGCCGCATTTGGCGATTCGGTAATTTGTGAGTTCGAACGACTACGGCGGCGGCGGCGGCGACGGCGGCGTCGGCGGCGTCGGCGGCGGCGGCGGCGGCGGCGGCGGCGGCGGCGGCGGCGGCGTTCTTGGCGCCTCCAAATACGTCGAGCGCGATGGCTCGCGGCGTCTTCATCTTTCCCGTCATCTCAGGCGACCCGATTCTCCGCCGCGGTGGCGGTGTTGCGTCAGAGCACGGAGGCGCGCGTGCCGCCTAAGAAGGGCACGTGAGCGCGCACGCACGCCGCGCGCGCCGGTGCGCCGCCGCCGCCGCCGCCGCCGCCGCCGCCGCCGCCGCCGCGGCCGCCGTCGCCGTCGCCGCCGGGCGGGCTTTCGATCGCTGCGCCCACGGACAGCGCGGCGGGTGGGCGTGCGGCTGGGCGCGCCCATCGCCGTCCTCGGAGCCGCCCTCCGCAACCGGCGCCGCGCCGCGCCGCGCCGCGCCATGCCGCGCCACGCCGGAGCCCCCATACCCAGCCACGGCTCCGACCCGCGCGGCGCGGCGCGGCGCGGCGCGGCGCGGCGCGGCGCGGCGCGGCGTCGTGTCGGGCCACATGGAGCGGGCGGGCGCGGCCCTCCGCGTTACGCGGAACTTTGCTGGTTTTTGGTGGCTTCCCTGGAAGATGACGAAGTAGAGAAGAAGAAGGGGAACGAAAAAGAGGGAAGCGATGAGATGTTCGGGAGTAAATAATGGTGATTCTTCACCTTTATGTGGACGGGAGTAGCTCTGTCCATGTTTCAAATGCTTTCAAGAACGGGCAACGATTGGCCGTGATAATTCTTTCATTGTGCGTGTGTGTGTGTGACTCATTACATGCGCTTCTCATCCTAAATGTTCACAAGAGACAATTGTAAATTGTAAAGAATGAGTGATGTTTTGTAGTTATACTTAAAGAATTAATTATATTAATTCTTTAAGTATAATTACAATATTCAGAATATTATAAATATTCTTTGTTCAATTCTGACTTACATCTGACAAATTCCTAGATATTAACATGTAATCACTAGGGATAAGAAGGCTGTTACGGGCCGCCCACTCGTCGTTTGGTTCTCGCTCAAGGTCTTCCCTGGCTCATGGCTTGACGAGCCATCCACTCGTGCTCCGCTCTCGCTGTGGGTCCTCCTTGGACCGTGACGTTCCGAGCCATCCTCTCGTTATTCACTCTCGCTCTGGGTTCTCCCGGACCGTGTGGTTAGGAGCCGCCCGCTCGTACCCGGCTCTGACCTTCGGCCCCGCACTCAGTCACCAAGCAGCACTGTCCGACTGCCGCAGGCCCTTCTCATAGAGCCTCCAGCCAGAGAGCGAGTCTCTATTCTCGGGGTTCACAAAAATGTATTAAAATGAGAAATTTAAAAGTGAAAATAACTTTTCACTGAAATGCGACTTTCAGCGCTTCTGGCAATCCGTGCTGTGGAGTGACGGTACCATAAAAAAATGAAATAGAAGGTCCAGAAGCTTTCATTGTAGGTTATGGCATAGAAAACAAATTGTGTTACTTGTAGGCACGAACAACTATGTACAACACCCTAGGACGCATCGTTTCCAAGTTAAGCGCGATGGTGAAGTTTGTTGTAGTGATATTTGCATCGCTGGTTTCAAGTGCGGCTAATAATCAAAATATACGACATTGGCGAACGTCTACGATTTTTCGTTTTAAGTCTCTTTGACACACCCCTGGGGGAGGGAGAGATTCGGCATACAGAAGTAACATTCTTAAGATGTTTTGTATTTATGGTGTCTTGTGAAAGAGAGGAATCCGTCATTTTTCCTTAGCCAATTATATATAGAAGGAATGACAGTATGAGTACTCACCCACAACGTGTGCTGTAAATTCGCATTTTCTTGGTGTCCGTTAACTAGCTTGTATAAAAATTAAATGTTGCTTAATTGATAGTAAGTTATATGTAAATGCGGCATGTGAGAAGCTTAATAGTTCTATACGCAAGGGCGCTGTGGGGTTATAATGATCGCGGTAACAAAAAGCTTGAAGTTCCTTTGCCCGGAGGTTTTTGTCGCCCGAGATCAATAGAAGCTGCTAACGCCC
The DNA here is from genome assembly GCA_038098605.1 of Gryllus longicercus. NCBI lineage: Eukaryota > Metazoa > Arthropoda > Insecta > Orthoptera > Gryllidae > Gryllus > Gryllus longicercus. The sequence continues at coordinate 2,683,714 of JAZDUA010000133.1, forward strand.
GTGTTACAAGATTTTAGTTTTTACTCAATTTTAAAGATTCTGATTTATTTATTTACTAATTAATTAGATGTTAACTCGGTTTTTCCTCTCATATTTCTTCTCCAAAATTCCCATAATTTCCTCCTTAAGATAACATCACTCAACTATTTTTTTTATTTCTCTCGTAACCACGATTCTCTCAATCATGGTAAATTATGCAGTGTATGTGGAGCTCTGTATTGAAGGCACTAACTTATTAAAAAAATAAATGTAATTTACTCAACTTCATTTCTATTGCGTAACCAAAATGGGATTAGTGTACAAGTAAATAAGTATGTTTGTATCTTGAATGAAAGTTCGTTCTTTTGAATGAATGTTATTTTTATATTATGCCTTACCGTTGAGGATCTGAACTAAGGATTTGGTGTGCAAAGGGCCGAACATTGAAGTTTTACAGAATAATTTCTCCAGAGACGTGTGCGGCAATTGATTTTCTGACGCTTCCCTTCGTAGACGTTATTTTTATACGAGCCGGTATTTTGCCATTCGCAATCCCATAAACTCTGTTCATCCACTTAAAACCACGTGCCAGCTCTTTACGATCTTCCGCCCCCAGATATTCTTTTCAGCCGAACAGTGAACGGTACTAGCGAGACTTCTCCTCGCTTCAGCGTCCGTTCACAACGCGAATTTCGTAGCAGAAGGAAAAACATACGACGCAAAACTTAGAGAGTCTGCTTATTAGTATCGGCGCCTTTGTCGCGTGCCTAGAAGCGCCCTCGTGATACCATATAGCTCTTCTAGTGGCGTATACATCTCTTTTATTTGCACAAGGGCCTTTCAAGGGACAGACAGTCCTCTAGCGCAAACACGAACTCTTGGTTTGTTACGAGGTGCTTTGTCTAGTATAAAGGGGCATCTTTCTATCCTTTGGACGTTTTGTGTAGTGCTAATTACGTTTTAACAAAAGACGAAAAGTCGGAAAGGTCCGATGAAACTCTCTTTTCTCTCGTAATGAATGTTGTTAGGACTCAGACCCTTCATTTTCATAAATAAAATAATATTACTGGATCCGGAAAGTTCGCCTTGATTGTCTTGGGAACAGAATTTCAAACACAAGTCCCTGAATTTCTTTCTACTTCGCGAAAGTCTTCGCCATGCACCCGAATAAGAAATAAAATTTCCTTCTGTTTCTCTTCGCGTGCTTCCATTATTTCTTGCGTAATCTATATTTTAATTGTCTTGAATATTATCTTTTGTGAATATTGTTGCCTTATCATTAAATAGTTAACACAAATTGCTCTACATTTCTTAAAGTTTATGTCATCCTAAAGCGATACACTACATATGCTTTCAATTGATTAATGGAAATATTTAAATTTCACGGCAAACAACGTTCGAAGAACGTTCTTCTATGGTGTAGGTTGAAATGATGGGACATAGCCGAGATTCGCCGGAGATTCTCATGGCAGGTGTCATGGATACCCGGAATTCGGAGGGTTCTGGAGACTGATTCTTCTGGATACGAATTGTCCTCGTAAAAGCTTTCAGAAGATACCGGTGTATTCAGTGCACATTTTTCACTATCCATTCAGAGCTGTGTTTTTCGCGACTAGTCAATTTGCAACATTTTCATACCTTATATTTTATGAGAGGGGTATTATATTTTTCCAGAATACAATATTCGCATGGACAAATACATTTTTTTATTTATGTGTAGCATACTTTATAAAAACAAGATGTGTTAAACCATTGTTTAGTAGATTTGCCCAGTAGCAACATTCAAATTGTTAAAATGTTTGTGTCATTTCTTTCCATGAATTGAATGGCCGCGGGCGCGGCCTTCACAAGCAAAACCCGTCAGTGCGAGTGGAGTCTGCGTCGTGCATGCTGCACGCGACGATGCACGTGAGGACAAGGCTCTAGAAACTTCCCGAGAGGCATTGTCGAACCGGGGTAATGCGCGCCGGTCTCTGGAAATCTCGAGATCGCCCGATTGAAATTCCATAGGAGGCAGCGTACGAGTATCACAGAGCACATTCGCGAATAGTGTTTTCGCAGTCACCGTCAGGGGAAGGGGCGTCTCTATGGCGACGGCGGCAGTTTGCAGGTACATGATGAGAGCGAGCATCAGAAAAAGCTAGGAGATGAAATCGAGAATAATGATGAAAAGAGCGAGAGCGTCTATAAAGGCGAGTTCGTTATGAGTAGACGAGGAGAAGAACGAGCTGGGACTGAAAAATTAGCGAGGACATGAAGGATTACCAGGTTGCGATTGAGAAGAGGTTGGGGGAGGAGAATAAGAAGAGGACCCAGTCCCGGGACTTTCACTTCTACTATATTTCAGAGACTTCTTTACTCATTTCTCCTTCTTCTGGAAACCGCTATGGCGCTAGAGACGCACCTGGAACCGCAACTGACGCAGCCGCAAACAGAGGACGCGGCGCCCCTCGCACCTGCGAGCGGCGTAAGGCCTCAAGAAATCTTAGTCATCTGAAAACCTTCACCATGGAGAAAGAGAGCCCCAAGGCGCAGCCCGCCAACGTCTCGTAACACACTTCTCCTCGACCCAGGAGTCCTCATCCTCACACTATTGAAGTAATGTTTAGTAATGCGGAACAATATTCTAGCTCGTGGCGGGGCGGACGGCGCGTGGGGGAGCACAACAGCACCATTGTGGTGGCGGCAGCTGCGGCGCACCCCTTCGTGACGAGGCTGGTCGTCTGACGCGGCGCGGCGCGGCGAGGTGGTCGTTCGTTCGTTCGTTCGTGCGCCGGTTCGCACACTTCGGTTCCGCGAAGTGCGTCTGGCCGCGGTCGCTCAGCCTGCGGCGCCGTCTCTCCCTCCGCGTCCTTCGGCCGACCCAGCGCGTGCAGGACACCGACCCTTTCGCCGACAGTGGCTGCGCCAACACGCGGACGACGTGCGAACAACGCTTCTTCCCTAGGTTCTAAACGTTTGGTCGTGATGAGAAGAACAACTAACGTCGACTTGCATTTTGCTATTTTTTTAAATTTCATTTGATACAACCGTTTTTGAAACAGCATGTTTTATGAAATATCGGGGCAAGGCAACGGGTGGTTAATAGGGTTAAAAGGGTGGAATTTACTAGTTTGGAAACTGAAATGTTTAACGACACAAAACACTGTTTCCCTACCTGACTGAATCACACACAATATAATCGGAAAAAGGTGGTCTATAGAAGATTTAGAGGAGCTCTTTAGTATGCTGTCATTAACATGTTCAGCTCGTCATTACGTTATTCATCTACATAACTATATTTTTCGCCTAATTAAATCGTTCATGAAATGGAATATTATGGCTGAGATTGTTACGTCATCATTAAGTTTCGAATGATGTATTTCTTGTTTTTGTTAGATATTGTCGCACGGATCATTAAATCTTAATTTTAAAAATAATAAATCATTTCAATGTTTTAGTGAGGCAGAAAAATAATAAAATTTCCAAATTTGAAGTTAAAAGGTAGTTATAAAAGGAAAGACTGAGGGGGATAAGGGGAGGAAGAAGAAATGGAATTGTTGACATCCATATTTTCATGGGTACGCTGCAGTCTAATTAATGCTACTGAATCCTAGTAATTCCAGTACAGGTGTGTCATGTAACTGACCACCTTGGTGTGATAACAAGAAAGTCTACGAGTCTTGCATTTACTTTTAGATAAAATTCAGTTGAACAAAGTGTGTATTTTTCGAAAAATTCGTGGCTTTAATTGGCATGCATGTTGGGATCGCAAAGTGTTTTGTAGTACGTTTCATGAGGTAGTAAGCGAAGCGAAGATATCAAACATGTTGAGTACGAAGATTGAGTTTTTAAATACAGGTTTTATTGAATGTAAATAATAATTGTTTGACTCGTGTGGCCCATTAAAACTGTGTTGATATTTGAGGGGTTTCCTACAAGATTCCAACAAGTCCAGTATGACATATTTTGAGTAATTTCACTGTTATTTCCTACAACTGGCGCTATCTGTTGGGATCTTTCTTGGCGAGAAGTGCCAGACATTGAAAGAGATGAGACGGGGCAAAATCATAAATTCACTATTATGCACACCACGTGTCTCCTAAAAATCTCCAATTTGGACAAATTTGGTCCTTGTAAGAAACCCCTCAACTATACGATGCTCGACGTTTTTAAGTTACGGTGAATAATTCGATGCAATAGTCCTATGCAACAATCGGGGACAGATCGTGGTAAATGTACAAACACTTTAATTTGATTTTCACAGTGAATAGTGAACATAATGTTCCTGACTTTGTAAACCTCCTTTTTTCGTTAGTCTTGGAAAATAAGTACTAAACGATATGAATCAATTGTTTGAGATTTTTGTTTTTTTCTTATGTGCATATGTTTTACTTTTCTATTGTAAATTCTTTACTGTTCTTCCTGTGGTGCAACCTAATAGTTGGGATTCAGCTTGTTATTGTAAATACATAATGATGCCAAACTAAATGTTTATTAAATGTTTTATATCTTGTTTTTCCTATGCTTATAAATATGATACAAAACTCAACAAAATTGTTTATACTGCATTTATCTGGGTTAATCTCGGCAACGACTTTTACTGCAGCATTCACTGAAGGGAATGAATTTTCTCAGCTATAATTTGAGCTAATAAATGTTATGGATAACGTAAAGTAAGAATGTATCTAATTCCGAAACTCTTAATGTTTATAATTATATTTTTTAATGTTGCTATCAATAACGCTTGTGTGCCAGAAGATTGCAAGTTAGCACTAGTACCGGGTTTTGAAAGCGGCGATAAAACAATACTTCGTAACTATAGACTGATAAGTCTCACATCAGTCGTATGCAAACTCATGGAACATTTAATTACTAATTACATCCGGAAAGAATGGGAGGGTAAGGAATGATGTATGAAGGTCAGCACGGTTTCAGGAACGGTTTCTCTTGCGAAAGTCAACTGGTATTACTTCTACAGGACCTAGCCGAAGAGATTGATGAAGGTAAACGCGATTGTAATAGATTTTGCCATAGCTTTTAATGTTGTTCCACACGATCGTCTTGTAAACAAATTAATAGATTCGGGTATAGACACAAGGGTGGTGGCTTGGATAAACGAACTATTATGTGATAGGGAACAGCAGATTCGAATCGGAGGATATTAATCAATCTCCGCAAGTGTTACGACACGGATTCCACAAGGAAGTGTTATTGGACTTCTCATGTTAATCGCCTTCGTGAATGACTTGCCAAACATTTAGCTTCAAATGCAAGACTCTTTGCCGATGACTGTATCATCTATCGGGTTATCATATCAACGGAGAACGTAGATATTTTGCAGCGAGACACAGACAAATTACACTCCTGGACAGAAACAAACGGCATGGAAATGAACAGTTCAAAGAGCAAAGCCATCACGTTTGGAAGGGGTCGATGTTATTGTGAAACTGTGTACAAATCGAACAAAAATGTCATACTTACAGTCACATCTTGCAAATATTTAGAAATACAATTATTAAATTGTGCTGGGAAAATCAAGTAAATTTCGTCGTGGGGAAACCTGCAGGTCTTGCGGATCCTAAAGAGGAGTACAATGAGAAGTAAAGATTTAGCCTTTATGTCACTAGTGCGATCTGTGTTACAATATGGTGCGATATTTTGAACGCCTATAAATTTGCCCAAAAGATGTACATAAATGGGCATAAATTAAACTAAGTGCATTTTGATTCATTCCGATTGTGTGAGGTCTATTGAGTCTTTTAGGTTCCCGATAATTAAAGGTCAAAGTTGAAAATTATTTCCGACGGGGAAGAGCGTGGCGAGAGTAGGGGGGGGATGAGTACTGTCTTGATAGATTGGAGAGGGGTAACAGAAGAGATGTGCGAAGACGGTGAGGGTGGGGATGTAAACGAAATTGATTATTTTTTTGGAGGGGATGGGCACGGGCGGCGAAGATTAGGGCGGGGCAAGGAAGATATTGGCATGGCGGGTACGGCCGGGGATGTAAATAACATGGTTTTTTCAATTTTTTATCGCCGATAGACCCAATTCCAATTCCTGGTTGTGATATTGATGATCGTTTTAAATAAATACATTGACACTGCCAAGTTACTTGAGCTAGTAACTAAATAAACTCGCTCCTAACACCACATATATGCTAAATATTCACGCACGTAATAAAATATAACCTTTATAACTACTTTCATGGTACACTAAATGTTGCAAAGAAAAATACTGAGAATGTTTTGGAAGCCAGAAAAAAAATAATATTACAGAGTACATTATTAAAATTTCCAAATTAAAAAAAATCACTGAAGAGAAACAAAATATTTTGGAAATTATAATTTTTATTTGAACGTAAATGACAGGAGTGAATTTTAATCGAACTTCTATTGGGAAGGTAATCTTAGGACAGAACCTTGCATCGAAGTAAAAAGCAACTTACATTCCATTTTGCTGGCACTTATTACTAAAGCTGCTTAGGTAGAAGCTTATATGATAATATTTGCTGCTTATACGTGCGGAAGTTAATTATTGTGCTCCTGTGATCGCCCAATGAAAGTAACTTCTTGAATACTTAGAATGCAAGCGTAACTGCATGCCAATATTGTAACTCGCGAGTGCCGTTATGTGATGTGCAATGTTATTTTCAGCATTATATGTATTCGTCTTCGTGTTCCAGCACTGTGCCTTTAACACGCTGCGTGCTTTCATGGGTTCTTTTTTTCGTCTTCCAACTCTTCTCTTCCCAGATAGTTCATTTCTTCATACTTCTGAGGCAAACCTGTTTCACTCCTAATCAGTTTAAGTCCTTATTATTCATTAGGTATTTAAGAATCTTTTTTTTTTTGAAGTCAAATATTGTTAGCTCCCCACGCCACTGCATTCATAATTGAATCTTTTTACTTAGTAAGAATAATTTCATTTTCTCTTATTATACATATTTCGTATTACTTACTCGTCTTCTTGCTCCAGCATTAGTTTTTTTATTCGTTGCGTGCTACTTTGGTAGACACAGACAACGTTTTACAAACCTTCAAACCATAACCATCATTTTATCAAAAATACGATTTTTATTGTTATTTTTTATATTTTTTTTTTTACTTTTCCGGATTGTTCCATTTGTAAGATTCAATCTCGCTATAGTTTTTTATGTCAATAACATTCAAGTATATTACAGTGGGAATTTAGTGACGATTCATCACGTCGTGGAAATTGTATTTTTTTTATACATGTCGAACGTCTTCGTGTGCAATACAACTTTTATTCATTGGTGCGGTTCCAATATATTCTATTGATTTGCAGGATAAATTCATGTAATAAAATGCTTTTTCGTTGAGTAAGCGGGTGCGAATAAAGCGAGAAATATTATTGCTTTTAGTAATGCCAAAAATCTCGGACTCTCCCTTTTAGTTTTAGCGTTGACGCAGTACATGTTAAGAAGGGTGGAGAATTCTGTAACCTTGTGTCCTATTTAAACAGTTCTAATTTTATTTCAAAGCGAAAACGTGTGATGTCGTATTACACCTCTTATTTCACGAATCAGATTTTGAAAAATATTTTGTGTAAATGTAAAAAGAAAAAAAATACGTTACTTCAGAGATTAACATTGCTATCTGACACTATAAAGTCACTTCCACTTTATTTGATATCCTATGTCGAAGTGTTGCCTGTGTGACGTCCAGAGAAGCAGAGAGTACGAGCGAAGAAGCGCCTCCTACGCTCTCTCCGAGATCCATGGCCGGCGCTGCACGCCGCGGCGCAAGACTCGTCTGCCTCTGCAGCTGCGATCTACGTGCGCGCCCCGACGCGGACGGTGCGGCCCTGACCTAAACCACGGACAGCTCGACGCGCATCGCCGCCGCCTTCGCCCCACTGCCACTGCCACTGCTACGGCCGTCGACACCGCCGCCGCCGCCGCCGCCGCCGCCGCCGCCGCCGCCGCCGCCGCCGCCGCCGCCGCCACTGCCACCGCCACTGCCACCGCCACCGCCATCGTCATCGTCACCGTCACCGCTACCGTCACCGCCACCGCCAACGCCAACGCCATCGTCAACGCCATCGTCACCGTCACCGCCGCCACCACCACTACCACCACCACCACCACCACCACCACCACCACCACCACCACCACCACCACCACCACCACCAGCGCCACCGCCACCGCGACCAACACAGCCTCCGCCGGGGCCAATATCGCTCTCACCGTCACCGCCACTACCGTCCACCTATCGCCATCACCATCGCCACCCCCAACGCCGCCACTCTCGCCATCGCTACCGCCATTGCTGTCCCCTGCGCCATCGCCACCGTCGCCGTCACGGCCACCACTGCCGCTACTTCTTGCCGTTGAGGCCACCGCACCCACTGCTGCTGCTGCTGCCGCCGCCACCGCACCCGCGGCCCGCGCCGCCGCAAACATTATCTCGCTAGTCGATCTATTATCCTATTATCTGCGGCCGCCTGCGCGGCTCCGGAGACTGGTCTAGCCGGCCCCGCGGCAGCGGTGGCGGCGACTGCCACTCCCTGTGGCCCGGCTCCACCTACAGTGCCCCACCCATCCCCGCCACGCCCCGGCCTCGCCGCCGCCGCCGCCGCCGCCGGCGCTGGTTTAGGGTCGGCTGGTCGCCCACACACGAGCAGGCTCGCCATAAACCATCGAAGATCCACGGCGAAGGAGGTGCGATGGCAGTGTTGGGCGCCGTGGCCCCGCCATTCCCTTTCTCGTTGCGCCTATTGTTACCGCCAGCACGAGTTCGAAGGCCGGGGTTTGGTTGGCAGGAGATGTGGTGAAGCAGTGGTTGGCCGACTGTGTGCAACTATCATTTATCTCAGACCTACTACTGTAGGAAGAGTGCATGGCATTGGATAGAAACAGAAAGCAGCTTGTGGACTACAGTAAAACAGTCATCTACGTCCACGTCAGTGACTAATCGTAGTTTAGTATTTTTGAATGGAAGTATGCTTATTTCTATCTCCAAGTCAGTCACGTCATCAACCAATGTAGATAATTTACAAAATAAACCACAATTTGGAAAAAAAAAAGTTATCACGAAAAAACTTGAATATTTTTAAGGAACGTATAAATGATTCGGGATTTCAGTCAATGGGATTTGCCCTGCCTATATGGCAGAAGACGAAACAACCAAGCGTTCTTTGAGCAAAATATCTTTAAGAAATCGAAATATACTGGAACGATTTATACTCGTGGGACAAGAAAATAAATCTGTACCACTCTGAGATGTCTTGGCTATATATATCGCATTGTGTTGTACACCCAGGCTATTTACAGGAGTTAACGATAGCTTTTTCTGGCCATTAATCATACAATAGAAATATACTGAGGAATTTAATGCATTGCAAATGCTGTTCATTTGAATGCATACTTTCTATTTTAAGATGCGCCAGAGTGATAAGTGTCAAAGAAAACTGATTTTTCGATTTACCTTTCAATCTGCCACAATTAAAATATAGGAGCTGTAGGAATATTCCTTATATGTAAAAAATCCTCTTTGTATTATATTTTATTTAAAGTGATTTCTCGGTCATGTTCGCCCATACTACATGTATACCATTCAGTATACTATCTGCTGATATATTAATTTTAAAATATGGAAGTATCCATATAGTTTATATTGTATTATATGTACTTTGGCAGCCAGAAATTGATACGATTTTATCTTTTGCATACAGAATCAAGAAAGTCTCTTAAATTTTTTCCAATGAAATTAATTTGGAAAAAGTGATAAATAAATATATGTTTGTGACGCATGCTAGAGGACCTTAAGTTATAGGAGCGGAACATTTTGTGTGAGCGTAACAAACCATAAAACTTAAAATGTTATGGTGGTGAAATAGTGCGTAGTAAATAGTAAGCTCATGGGAGATTTGTGGTAGGGATCCGCAAACGTCTCCATTAGTCATTTAATGAACGCCAAGCGTTTGTACAGCTGCATTTCCAGCCGCGAAATCCATTCACGCCCGCGACGTCGACGAAGACGACGACGGGAGGTGGCTGGAGGCGGCGAGCGTGTGACCGCGCCTCTTCTTGCGACTCAGGGCGCTATTAATCAATAATGCGACAGCGAGGTGGCGGCGGCGGCGGAGGCGGGGGAAGGGAAGGGCCGCCGCCTCCAGCGCGCGGATGCGGAACGCCCTCATAAAGCGGCGCGGCGCGGCGCAGCGCAGCGCAGCACCCAGCCCCGGCTGCCCGCCCTCCACCGCCGCGCCCCGCCTCCACAAGCGCAATCGGCTGATAAGCGGCGCCCAGGCCACGGCGCAGTACCCGTCAGCGCAGCGGCGACGCTCGCCCCCGCGTCGCCCCGCGTCGCCCCGCGTCGCCCCGCGTCGCCCCGCGTCGCCCCGCGTCGCCCCGCGTCGCCCCGCCCCGCGGCAGCGTTTCCTAACACGGTGCTCGTTTTGATGATGTTTCTATTGAAATGAAAGGCTCAAAGGAAGTGAACATGATCGGATGTGTAGCTGAAATAACAATCTGTCATGTATCTCAGACTTAATTCCAGTCTTACATATCAGTCTCACCAAATTTTTGACAATTTCAACAGAATTCTTACTATAGTTATTCTTAGTTGATGATTTAATAATACTGTGCACATGATAAAACTATAGAATATAAATGAGAGCTTGTAATCTACTGCATGATCGAGTCCACATATTCTGCAGTGTATATTAAAGTGAAATATAAATACATAATACTAGATTGGAATGAAAAATAAGGTCCTAGAACTTTTCTGACAAAGGAGACTCTTCACGATACTGAATATTTGTATCAAAACGTGCTAAAATTACTCGCTGTATCTCGCATTCAGAATTCAACTTAATGTATGAGCTGTGGTAGAGATCCCAGTTGTAAAAGAAACGTGCGCTGATCGACATTTTCCCCATGAAATAGCACACACAGTTTTACATTTAGATTACTTTAAAGAAATACAAAAGTAATAAACAAGCCATCATGTGGTATCTCCGCACGTGAAAAGACGCAACATGCAATCAGAGCGCGGATTCAGAAGCTGTCGAAGGAGGTATCACAAGGTGGGATAAGTGAATGTTATTGAAAAGGGTCCATTAGTTAATATCTTACATATAAAAGACAATGTTTGGACCTATTATATGAGAACTATTATTCAATCAAACGTCCAAATTTTTTAAACTTCTATGATTGGTTTTAAAATGTATTCTCAACACTCAAATAGCTCATTTCATAAAACGTTTTATTGTTGTGAAACATCTCTTGTTGGAGACATCATTTACTTAACCGCCGTCGTAGCCGTCAACCTTACTACAACCTGTCTATTATTGGAATGCAGACAATTGAAACCAATCGAATTTACGAACGACCAGGCTTGTTCAAATTCTAAGGTGCCCTAATTTCACCTCATTTTGCATTCAGAAAAGTCCGCAAAGTGAACTGTACCATTTAGTCCTTCCTAAATTAATGTTTATAAGAAGACTTTAGTTTCTTCGCAGGCGTTCGAACTTACTAAAAATCGTGTCATATATAAAACTTACCATGTCTGTTTTTCAAGAGTTGTTTTACAGAGAAATAATACATTATACTTGGTTTTATAACAAAATGTTTGTGGCACGTTTTCTTCTTATTCCTAAGGACATTCTAAAACAGCCAATGTCATTTCCATTCCAAGAGGTAATGTGCCAGCAGCATTTTTCAGCCACGATCAATCCGCGCATTGTTCTCCTTCGTGCAAGTCATGCTCGTTACTTGTCCTCTCTCGCATCGCTTACTACTTCCCCCGTTCTCTCAGCTAAGGACAACCTGTGACGCAGTATTTGTGCCAGGGCGTACGCTTTGTATCTGCGTTAAAGCTACCCGAATTCCTGTGGAATTCCGGGCGGTCACTGCGAGATACCAAAAGCTACTCCACTATCGGTCATTATTTCGGTTCGTTTCTTTTCCAAAACTTAAAGGAATTACTTGAAGGTATCTACCACAATAATACATTCCCTAGCTGAATAGGGTACCATTATATATATATATATATATATATATATATATATATATATATATATATATATATTTATATTTATATATATAGATAGATAGTGGAAACTAATGTATGTATTGACTGTTGGCTTATTCAAGTTTGCAGTCACGTTCTCTCACAACCGAGCCCATTGCTTTCTAGGCAGACAGCGCAAACGGCTGTCCGTCTAGGTCGATCACTTGTCATTCAAAATGCGCGCGTTCGGGACTTGTTCTGCAACGTTGCCAGAATGTGTTTTTCCATTATCCGTGTTATACGAAAAGTGGCTCTGAAAGCGATATTTTTAATTTTCACTCGTATGACACTGCTGTGTATCCGCTTTCTTGAACTCTCAATTTGTTAAATGCGAGGGTGATTTATTTATTTTGTCAGTAATACTATGAAATAAAATCTGTGGCTCGTTTACTGATGCTATTGGTTGTTATTACATGGGGGAAAAATTCTTATTATAAAATGTTGTCAACATGGTTCGTTGCTATTTTTATTCATAATGTAACTAAGTACGTTTAAAAAGACACGGTAGGGATTTCAGTGCTGCAGAAACCTGTGCAGAAACTAATGCCCATTGCTGCATTTAGGAGCACGAATTTTAGGGCACCTTGAACAACACTAGTTGTTCCGCGTCCTTAACGTTTTCGAAAGGAAATGGATATCGTTTTGAACGCAGGTTGTGTTAGTAACCTTCTAACCTCTTGAAGCGTCTGGCCTATTTTAAAATAAAAAAAATGCGTAAATAAATATTTACTAAAGCCCGATTACATGTTTTTTTGTTATCTTGATCCTGACATTTATTATAACATTTCGCTAGGGCTATTGTCTTTCCAAGAAAAAAATACATTTGTCTCTAAAGTAAAACTTTTTTTTAAGGAACCTAGTTGCGGACAACGATTTGAGTACTCTTAAGTACTTCACTAAAACGAAGTGTCACTTCCAGAGAAATTTGATAATCAATTTGATGAAGTGTAGAACTTCCTAACAGGTTCCTGCGGTTATCGTTATCGTCGTCGTAGTGTGAAGCTGCTTTACCTGGAGTGCAAAGTTGCAATGAGATCTTTATTCTCCTTCTTTATAGGTCTCCCTCTTTTCTGTTTTTCCGTAGATTGTTGTTATATGCAGGGTTGGGCATCCTGTCACTGTTCATTCATCGCAAATTGTTCTGCCTTGGTTTTTTGTTGATTATCTTCATATGTTACAGATGGCTATGATTTTTTTCACTTGTAGTGCGCTGGGTTACTACGCACCTTTTAACATTCATAGGTCTGAAAACACATTTTTCTTTTAGCGTTTCTTGTCGACGATGCGCGTATTTCAAAGTCATTCAGAAGTGACGTTCCTTTGCCATATTTTTATGTAGGTTTATACGAGTACTTTTTTTCCTGACCTTTCCCTTCACGTTCGCACACGTTGCCTGGAATTTGGTTGTATGTTAGTGTTATAGTTATAGCGTAGGCATGAGAAATTTTATACTTGCCCAAAGGATTCGTTATTTGCTGTGAGTTTGGTATTAACAGAGTATTTATTTTTTTTTAGTTTTATTAAGTTAACAGTTTACAGATGTTGAGGTTTGCCATTTTTAGAATAAATTAATCGTCAAGTTGTTAGGATGAGAGCGTCTTGTCTGCTGATTATAGGTAGCATATGAATAGAAATGACCTCGCGTATGTTGTGAGTTGCATGCTTCGCGCGAGGGCTTGGGGCTCTCCCGTCTGGGCGGCGCGTTGCAGCGCGGCCGGGCCGGGCCTGGCCTAGCTCGGCGCGGCGCGGCGCGGGGCGGCCAGTGCCCTCGCGCGGCGCGGCGCACAGTGGGGTGAAATGGACTGAAAAACGCGCTATGAAAAAAAGAAAAATCCGTGATCGAGCCGAAACATGACAATTTGTTTGCTTTTTATGCGGGATCTATTCACTTTCGTCGCCTTAAGACTGTCTTAACAGTATTGCTTTTGAGATCAATTTCGTAACATAAGTTTTTAAAACACTCTGTTTATACCAGATTTTTCTATTCAATTATTGTTTTAGGGCTGAAGGGTAATTTCCTATCCATAATGAAATTACCCTCCAGTCCTAAAATTGGGCAGACACAAAATAGTTCTCAGATTGTGATGTAAAAAATGCACCCTGCAACACACGTTACACTGCAACACACGTTACACTGCAATACACGTTACACTGCAATACACTTTACCTTCGTTTATATTTCGGGAAACGAAACATCATATGGCCTTAAAAGTATTCGAGTTAAGTTTCATGCCGTAATTTACAAAATGAGTCATTACTGAACGACCTGTTCAATCTATGATTGGTACCAACAATGCGTAGCATACGAGGTCAGAAACAGGGATACGTGCGAAGGATTGTGCAGTGAAACAGGGAACATGTGAGACAACGCTCGGGAGAAGTATGTGGGAAGTGTGTGTGTGTGGGGGGGGAGGTCCAGGGAAACATGAGAACATGCGAGGGGGAGAGGAGAAGTTCTGTTTCTTAAATCATTCTTCAAAATGAGACTTTTTTGAACCTTCTATTACATTGCAGATGTTAGCTCTTCTTGATACCCCAACCCTGAAGCATGCGTATTCAGAAACGAATAGAAATGCGAAATGTATTTTCAGTTAAGGTAGAGACAGAAATAAACTTCCACGATAAAATGATTTTTTTTTCTTTTTATGCAATTTATTATGAACGCTCAACAATACTAGCTGAAAAAGTTTTACGCACAAACAGGGGCTGGCCGTTCGAAATTGTGCCCCATTGCGAAGCTGTGTTGTGTATATATACATAAATCATGTGTATCACTGCTGCACTAGTGAAATATGGCGTCGCCGACATTACATTAAGCCTTAAGATTTTGTGTCTCTGTAAGGGACGCAAGTTGTTTTCTATGTCATAATCTACAAAATATCTCGTATTTGGACGTTCATTTACATTTTTTTTATGTTTCGTCACTCAGTAGAACAGATTGCCAAAACGGTGAAAGTTAGCTATTTTTTGAAGCTATTAGAGTTTTAGGAGGTTGCAATTGTTTGCGAAAAATCTTTGGGCCTCTTCTAAGCGTCTGGCGACCAGTGTTATGGAACGAAAGGATTTTCCAAAACCGTAAGAGAACGTTCAAAGATCTTATATTTTGTAGATTACGACAATAATTCCTTACAGGGTCAGGAAAATCTGGTTTGAAGGTTCTAGGAGGCATTGTTTCAGAGTTATGCACGATGGTAAAGTGTGTTGCGAGTTGTTGGTGCACCTGATTGCCCAAATACGCACCTTAATCTGTGAGATTTCTCGCCTTCAATCTGATGATGATGCAGGACCGATGGTAAGTGGTACACACGTACAGAGTGGTTATTGATTGCGTGGTTTCGTGCAAATTGTCAAAAAGCATAATTTTTCCTTAGCATATAATATTATAGAGGAATAATAATCATATATTCACATTCTTATGTAATTTTGTAAGATATTTTCACTGAGTTTTCGTTAGATCCAGTTCAATAAATATCTTTTTGTGTAATTCATTAACCTTCGAAATATTACCAAATTAAAACTGTGCTCATCCGTACGAATTTTGTATTAAATAAAGAAATATAGCAAATCGCACTTCTTCTGGGTAAATTTCAAATCACCTTTCACAACTGCTGCACATTATTTGTAATTCAAGTAAAATGAGTAAATAAGAGGCGCTATTGGTGAATTGAATTTTCTAAAGAAAAAAATCGGTTTTATATTCTTAGAAATATTTAAGACCTGCATCAAAATTTTGTAGGCGTTATTTTCCCTACACTAGTTGAATGTCAACCAGTTTATCCCACTGTGCGGCGAGGCGGGCGCAACTCTGCCCTCGCGTCTGAGTGGCCCCGCTTCATAGCCCGGCCGCCTGCCCGCCGCCCCGCGCCGCTCGCGGTTCCCCTGCTCGCTCCTTCGCATGACCACTCCCAACGCCCGGCGCAGTGGCGCAGATCGCGGGCGGCCCCGGCCCCGGCCTCGGCCCCGGGCCTGGCCCGGCCCAGCCCGGCCCGGCCCGGCCCGGCTCAGCCCAGCCCGAGCGCGCCGGTCGCTCCGCACCACGCCGCGCCTCGCCACGCCGCGCCGCGCCGCGGCCTTCGCCTGCCACCGCCCGCCCGCACGCCCCCGTCGCCAGGGAGACCCCGCCACGTCCCACCCCGCTCCGCCACGACCTGGCCGGCCCGCGCCGCGGCCAGCACGTGAGTTTGATCCGTTTTTGCCGGCGCGGCGCGGCGTCACGCTCCTTCGGGGCAGCCCGCGGCGCGGCTCGGCGCGGCGTGGCGGATGCGGGCTTCGCGCGCCGGCCGCTGGGGCTCCGATTTCCACGGCCAAGGAGAGGCCGATTCCTGTTTTCCTCAATGTCTTCAAATTATTTTTTTAAAATTCAGCTTTAATCCTTAATCTAAAATAGTTATGCGCGTAATAAAGAAGAGTGCTTTTTGCAAATAGGCGAATATGTTTCGTTGCGGAATGTATCCAGAAAACAGATTGAAGTTTGTTGTGTGGTGTCGTATGGTGTGTTGAAACTTGTAAATCTGATTCAGTTATTTTGATTCAACATTTTGCGAATTATACTGCATTTGACTTATTTATGTTGAGAATTCATTGGTTTGTCCACATTGCATATGCAACCTGTTTATTTTCTTGAATCTGAAAATAATTATGGTTATCAATTAACTTTTGCTTGTCAAAATAACAATACAAACCCTTATGAAATTTTAAATTCTTTTAAAGTAATTCAATAAAATCGACGTAATACAATATCGTAATAAGAAAACTGAGATGTCTTTTAAAATCCTTGTCATAAAATTAAATATCGATTCCTTAAGCCTTCTTTTGTTTTGGCATCGCGATGACCTCCTACCAATATCAGTTGCTTGGTTTGGGCGTTCTGTGAAATAATTTATTTGTGTTGTTAATAAACTGGCTCTTAGTTTGCATTTCGACTAAACCACTTACGAAACACATGTTTTTGAGCTTGGGACATCTGTACGTGTGTACAAATGATAAATGTCTAAGAAATTCAGTACTTAATTCTAATAAAAAAATACAAAGTCTCGAGGGTCAAGCCGTGCCATGGATAAACCTTTTTACGCACTTGCTTTTAATTTATCATGCGTCTATTCGAGAGGCTTCAAGGTAACATTGGTGAGCGATTAAACCTCAGGTCTTATTAACAGTGTGGCCTTCGCGATAACTAGGAGAGTAATCATTTCTCGAGGAGCCTGTGTGGGTTAAAAGTGGCCGCAACGAAACTTGCAGCCGTCTGTGTGCTTTCCATACAGGGTAGTTGTTGGGCGGCCGTATGGCTGGCGGCCAAGCGTCTCGTCTATATGCACCGGAGGTGCGCACTCGACAAAGTAGAAAAGAAATGCTCTGCGCATGGCTAGCAGACAACCTCCCCGAGTACTGCGCAGCAGAGAACGCAACGCACGTTCATGTACTTGCACACCATAAAAACTTCTGGTTGACATTTATGTAATGTTCCAACACAGGTAGGTAATATTGATTACGTTGGTTTGTGCATTGTCGGGGTTCATATATTTAGCCATGCGCTGTGTATTGCAATCGAATTTTAGGCTACCCAGTCTGATTGGAAACTGATTGGAATGTTTGTTATCTAATTTTAAAAAAAGTTTGTTGGTTTGTGTTTAAAGCACTGCGGTACCGTTAATCAGATTGTGATAAAACATTCCCAGCTTCTTGCCGGTACTTCCGAGAAGAATATAGACATAGAACGACGTAAATGAGCATATTCCCTCGCACATAGACGCGCGTTGATGATTATTTTATGGTGACTCAAGCGCCCTGAACAGGACGCTCTACGTAACGGCGCACGACGCAACCCGCTGCACCCGAAGTACGATTATTAAGACGTCTTCATTGCGAATTTGTCCCTGAGAGAGAAAGAAAGAAAGAGAGAAGAAGAAGAAGAAGAAGAAGAAGAAGAAGAAGAAGAAGAAGAAGAAGAAGAAGAAGAAGAAGAAGAAGAAGAAGAGAGAGACGGAAAGTCACGTAGCTACGAAGACAGAGTCAGGGACGGAGAGAGAAAGGCGGAGGGAAGAAGAAAGGTGGAGGGCAGGACAATGTTTGCCGGGTTCCGCTAGTATTATTACATTAACATATGTTGCTTTCTTGGTGGCATGTGTTGCAGTCATGTTTTTACTTTCTCGTGTACTGGCACTGGTTCTGGTACTAGCTAAAAAGAAATCCGTGGGATCAGATAGAGATACCGGGAAAATTCTACGAATTAGACAGGATGACCCGATTCCATGCCTTGCGATAACTCTCGAAACTACTATTAATAACTAGACATGGTAATGTTCTTAACGATTGGAAAAAATCTACAGTGATTCCTATTTACAAAAGTAGAGATCGTTCATTTTCTAGTTACAGACCATTTAGTTCGGTATCCGTAGTATGTACTCTGTTAGAACATCAAATTGCCGACTATGTGCGACATGTATGGAACAAGAATAACCCCCTAGTTGACCACCCTCATGGCTTTAGATCAGGCTTGCCTTGCAAAAATTAGCTATCTAACGTTTGACAAGATGTTGCCAATTCATGCAGCCAATGAAATATAATTTTTGCAATTGTTTGAGACTTTGCTAAAGCTTTCGTTTTAGTTCCTCGGGACAGACGTCTTAATAAAATTATCGAATTGGACGTAGACCCATGAGTAGTAATGTGTATAAGGGAATTACTCCGCAGTCGGAGACAGCGAGTTTGAATTTATGAGTATTTATACGCATCCCTCAAGGAAGCGTGTTAGAGCGTCTCCTTTTCCTTATGTTTGTTAATGATATCGGTACCGAAAGTCGAACGGCAATTAAGCTTTTCGCGGATGACTGAGTAGTGTACCAAGAAATTAAATACAAATCTGACATTGATCAGATAAGAAAGATAGGTTGGAAAAATATATTGATAAATGGTTGAAAATGTCCCAGGACACGGAATGAAAATAAAACCAGATAAAAGCCATACAATCATTTTTACAAAGGCTGAAACGCAGGAAATATTGCAGTGCACAGTGGGTAGAAATAAAATTTCTGAGGTACGTTGTTGTCTGGGTATATTAATTCGACGCGGCCTCATCTGGGCTGATCATGTTAAATATACATTGAAGGCTTGAAAAACTCTTCTTTTTTATGCGCATATTACGGGATGCAAACTGTAACACAAAAATACATACCTGTACTTCCTTGGTTCGTCCTATATTAGAATATGGATTAGCGTGCTGGGGTATGGAAGCTGGGGTTAAAGAATGAAACGGAGAGCAGAAAAAACTACAACAGAAATTCGTGAATAGAAACGAGCGATTGTCAATTGAGAAGCGTTAGTCTTAGGTAGATAGGCAGTACGATTGTGCGCTGTCTTCAAGGCGTACACAAATCAATTGGCATGAAAAGCTATCAGTGAAAGACTTGAAATACCTCGTCACGTTAGAAGGGGCGACCAGTCCCAAAAACAAATACAGAAATGAAAGAACGTGTATAAGAAATTTTGGTGTTGTAAATAGGAGCACTTACGTTTTGTGGTCGGGAGGTGCCTTCGAATCTGTTTCTCAAATACTTACGTGACCTCTGTTTGGAGTCTTTTTTTACCCTTAAACATTTTACACTATAATTTACAAGTATTTGATGCAAGAATGTTATTGGGAATTATTAATTGAAAAAAAGATGCTATTTATTTGCTTTATTTACTACTAGGGGGAAAACCCCGTGTTGTCGGGGTATTTATTTCCAATTTTTTGTTAAGGAGACAGTAATTCCATCTATCCCTCCCTATGGCGGAGCCTACTTCTATATATTCTATTGTATATACCCGTTCTTCCGTACTCACTAGAACACTTTCTAAACACTAAAAAAGTATTTAAATTTTATTCCTATTGGGGTTCCTGCCCCTAAACTTCTTTCACTCTATAACTAAAAATAATAAACAAATATAAAATAAAAAATTAAATGCGTGTACGCACGTATATTCTTTTTGAGGAATTTTATATATTATTCCAATACTTTCAATCAATTGCCACATTATAAAACTAACTCTTTTTCGAATTTTTCTTCTCACGTATTTATAAAGAAAAGGTTTAAATTGACCTTTCCATGTCAATCGACGTTTAAAAATAATTAAAGTAAGTTTAATTGAATTGGATTATGTGTAGATTTTAAATTTTATTTAGTCAAAAATCAGTAAAAACTGAATGTGACGTATGAGGGAGAAGATAATCTGCGCACATTTTCTTGAACACCAGAATCCTTTCCCATCATTTTAACAATAAATAGTTAAAGGATCAGTAAAATTAAAGAGAAATAAATAAAAATAAAATTTAAAAAGCGCGAGATTAGCAACATTTGGAAAACTAGACATTTTTGGTCCCGAGTTATGGAACACTTATTTGCAGCAGTAAACGAACTGCAGGATTTATTTTTTTGCATTGCTAACAATATAGTAACTGCCCTTACCTCTACTCCTCCCGCTGCAAGCAAAAGGGTAGTTCAATAAAACGTGTGCGTGGTGAAGCTAGCAAGTCCAGAAGCGAAACAAGGGGCCATATCAGCATTTGGTCAATGCGTCAGGGAAACTGGACAGAAACCTGATTGAGATGGGGGTCATTGTCCCGGAAGCTGAAGTACATTATTTGTTACAAACAGATTAAATCTTATTGAAAAAAAATATACAATATAAATATAAACTAAGTCATATATTACTGTTTTGTTAATATAAACATTATTTTTCTTTTTGATAATCAGTATATTGTCTAATTATGTAGAAACAGTTATGCAGTAGAAAGTATTTTACTTTTAACTTAAATTTGTGTACCGATTTCCTTTGTTTAATGTCATCTGGCAATGCGTTGTGAAGTAACGTACATGTATTGTATGTGGATTTCTGGTAGTGAGCTGTTGAAAAAAGTCACTTGATGTACGTGATTTCTACAACGTGTGTTGTAATTATAATTATCAGTATTTAATAAAAATATGTCCCCACCGTTAAGTAAGCCAGTTTTGTCAAATATTACAGATTCGTAAATAAATAGGCAAGGCAATGGTAAGATTCCAAGCTCAATGAAAAGAGGCACGCGGATGGCATTTTTTTCTTTATTCTAATAATTTTGTTTTGCAATCTAAAGGTCTGGGTACCACTTGATGGGCTTCCTCAAAATATTATACCGTATCTCAGGCGGGAATGCACATTTGCCAAATACACGCAACGAGCTGCATGAAAGCTGATAGAATTTAAAAGAATTCTGAATGCGTAACATACTTAACTTAATTTTGTGTATAATTGTTTCTACTAAACATTCCCTTCTGGGAAACATCCCTGGGTGTAAGCTGATCGATCTGGGTAATATCTCTTGAGGATTTTTTCCGGTTATGCCCTATTCAGGGTGGTCCTAAGACCTGCACAGTTTTCTCTCCAAATGGGTACCATTATTTACTGTCTTCATTAACAGTAAATATTGGGAAAATATCCGACAGGCGCATGACGCGCGCTATGCCATATACACCCCATTTCAGAAGTGATAATAAAAACTAGAGCTATCCGTTACAATAATAATACAGAGGATCACGGAAGAGTATAGAATTCAAAAAGGCTGAAAGAGACGATTCCTAACAATCTCTAACCGTAAGCAGGTACTACATGGCCGCTGTACTAAAAGTACAAAATGTGAATATATATATTCCTCAATTTGTTTCCCAGGTCTATAATTCCTTTTCTTTTTTTTGGTAGGAAATGGGATTTGGTGAGTAGCAAAACCGACCTGTCTGAATAACGGTATAATTTGTAGAATAAGATTATACCTTCGTGTTATGTACTGTTATCTACTACTGATCAATCCTTTTTCTATTAGGATCGCTTTCCATTCAATTTAGTTTCAATGGGCCAGACCTCTTGCAGGGGCTGATTATCATAAAGTGAAACTCTCTCAGGAAATACAGGGGATTCTGAGGCCGTTGGAATAGGAATTGGAGACCATTGGCTTAGTCGGTACGAGCTTCAGCTTCATCGCCTACTGTAGCCGAACGATCTGCTCAATATCTGACAAAATTTCTTGTTGAATCTCTGATTTGTGTTTTGAATTTCTTTCACTAGACACGATAAATCTTTCAGTGTCTGTGACGAGAATTATTTTGTATTTCCGAGAACAGAAAGGAAAGGAATCGTACGAGTCAGTGAAATCCGACCTACTCTGACATGACAAACGTCAGGGGATGCCAATATGCAAATATACAGATAGCAGTAGGTTTTTGCGTGCAAAAGGTATTTAAGAGCAGGGTATTGGCAGAGCTTTCATTTGTACTCATGTGATTCATGTGAAAAGGTTTCTGCCGTAATTGGTGACATCATGGATAAAAGGGTTCTGTCGCAGTACGGGAATTAAGACTTTGAGCGCGGAATGATCGGTGGAGCTAGACGCATGAGACATTCCATTTCCGAAATCTTTAGGAAATTCAGTATTCCGAGATACACATTGTCAAGAATGTGCCGAGAATACCTAATTTCAGGCATAACATCCAACCACGGCCAATGCAGTGGCCAACGGCCATCACATAACGAGCAAGAGCAGCAGTGTCAATAGACAAGCAGCACTGCGTGGATTAACCGCAGAAATCAATGAGGGACTTAAGATTTTATTGGGCTATGGCAGCAGAAGACCGACTCGTGTGCCTTTGCTGAGCACATCTCTTGCAGCGCGTCTCCTTGGCTCGTGACCATATCGATTAGACCTAGACGTCTTAGTTAGTCCCGATTTCAGTTGTTAACAGCTGATGGTAAGGTTTGAGTGTGACGCAGAACCCACGAAGTCATGGACCCAAGTTGTGAGCATGGCATTGAACAATCTGGCTTTCTTCGTACCTTCAATAACCCTTCCCAGGTTCTCAGATCTCACTAGCATTTAAAGCGTCGTAGCAACGACGTCACCTATGAAATGAGGCCCAGTTCGAGGGAATTTACTGTCCGGGAACGCCAGCAAATTACCTGGTTGCACAACCAGTGCAAGTCCATACGGGACATTTCTTGACTGACCGGAGCTCTCAAATCTCACAGACTGCTTCGCAGAGAGGAAAATAAATAGCGTAAAGGTCTTTCTAGAATGCTGACGTGCAACCCAAACGGCATATTATAACCGCCCAGACTCAGCCGAACCAGAACAATTATGAACTAGTGTTTGAAAAAAGTCATTGTACTTAAAAGTTAACTTAATTACTAGTCAACCAGTTAATGCTAGAACAGTTGACAGCATTTAAATGTATACATTTGAATTGTTAGTTTGACAGTTCTTCTGAAATGCCTAAGTTATAATTACCAAGAAGTAATAATATCCAAGACGTAATTTATTGTAACTGAGTGTGTGTAATTTTGAATTAATAGCATCAGTGTTTTTGTATTTTTCTTTTTTTGGAATTTAGAATTCTATGTGTTTCTTTTGTATGTATGTGTTCAAATCCGTTTTGAATGTATGTGCATTTTGTTTAGAAATTCTTGTCGTTTGTTCATTTTCAATATCGAGTACGTTTCCACAACCCTGAGATCCATGTAGCAAAAGCTTAGTCCGCAGTAAATTGCGTCAAGAGAAACCTAAGGGTTACTTGGATGCGGTTGCTCCATACCAAAATACAATAACCAACATTCTTTTCAAGAATACCTTTTATGCATAATTGCTAATACTGTGGGCTATTACTTAATGGTATATCTTTAAACTATACTCAGTTACGAATGTCTTTAGTAGAGTCAATGATTTCTCTAGATTAAAACACAGTATCTATCATTTGATATCAAAGAAAAACATTGAAACTTTCTTTTCTCAAAATAACTGTTTTATCACTTACTGCGTTTTGCCATGGAGCAGCGCATTGTCCTTGCCTCCGCTGTTGACATCCTGGATGCTGTAAGCACAGTGAACTGGTTTGAAATGACCTTAATGACCTTAATTTTGATTCGTAGTTTGGTGTAATGTTCTCATTCCGGATGAAAGTCAGTTTTACTTTTGCATATACGTACGTATGTACGAAGTAATATACATGGTATAGGGGAAGTTAGTGTAATGCTGCGGAAAATCGATTTCGTGATTTCATCGGAAATAAGCATTCTGGAGTCCGTCAATACCAAATTTTTTCGGATCCATTTTTTTCTTTAAATTTCTTGGAAGAATAGTCAGGTACACTGATATACGTGGCATATGTCCGATTTTCACGGATAACTCTGAATTTTAGAAAATTGCAGGTTTGATTTCCCCGCGTCTTCCTGTAACTGCAAAATTGAAGATAGAGATGTTATCAAAACCGGCTTCACATTTTTCTTTAAACTTTGGTAAGAATAGTACTAAATGCACTCTATAAGCTGACCAAAATGCTATATTGCTCTATTATTTTGTTTTTTCAAAAAATACGAATATGTAATTTTTTGACTTGTCTCTCACGTTGTTAGTATTTACATTATCGACAATTTGTTTACATTAATAAATTTATGAGTACATGTGCTTTAGATAATGTCAGATAAAGTTTCCCGAAAACTCGAGAGTTTTCTGTGTTAAACTAGTTAAAAATTCCGTTTTTTCGGAAACACTCAAACGCTATTTTTTCAAAGACAGTTCCAGATTTTTTCTTTACACTTTTAGAACGGATAGTGCTAATTGCACTCTTTAATATGACGTAATGTTCATTTCGGGTTATTTTAGTGTTTTTTCAAAAATTACTACAATGTAATCTTTTTGAAAGACCTCTAATGGCTTTATATGCACATTTTCAGCAATTTGCAAACACTGTTGTACTTGTGATTTCAAGTGCTTTAAATGACTTCCAATGAACTCAATGGTTCAAAATGACTCAATTTTTTTTGTCAAAAAGAGCTTTAAACGTCGAATTTACAGAAGCGCGTAAACGCTACTTTTTAAAAACGGTTCCAAATTCGTCAAAGAAACTTGCCATTTATGACGATGTACTCTTCTTTAATATTCATAAAATAATATATACGTTCTACTATTAGGAAACCGAAAAATTATGAAAAAAATGTACCTTGGACGGCGACAGAAGGCAGCTGGCAAGCGTTCGTTGTAAGTCCAAATTGCTAGTCCTGACCAATGGAAATAGAAAACTACTACGGGAAAGTGCAATTCTGCAAGCACCACTAGTTTATTGTTATGATGTAGATTGCCAATCTGAATGTCCGAAAAGTGGTTTTGCCTAGATCTGATCTTGATGTGTTAGCACACATGTTCAGTATTGGAGATCTGTCATGAATGTATGGGGACCATCTTGCTTCATGTAGTCCTTTCTCGACGCTTGAATATCACAGTTACATTACATTACATACTCGAAAACCTCTTGTAATCTTTTATAGGACCCTTTTACATATATCATTCAGTGCGTGGGTGCCTTTGGCTGCATTGCTGGAAGACGCACTATGTTACGCCCTTCTTACATCATCAATATGCATCTACTGGATGCTCAGTTGAGATATGCTCAGTGTTTGGTCCTACTCCTTGAATGTTGATGCGAGCTGTACGTGCTTATTGGCCACTCCTTTCGGATACGTCTAATGTTTTGCTCTTCGCGCGTTTCGAATGGTGTTGTAGTTGTTTATTGGTTGGTCTTTTGGAATATGCTCAGTATTTTGCCCTTCCTGTATTTCGATGCGTGCCGTGGGTTCTTATATTAGTTTTTGGTTCGGATTCACTCTATGACACACCTTACTCCTTGGCATTCAAAGCGCAAAGCCCTGAGTGCTTATTATTTGCGTTGCGGGATTATACTTAATGTAATACTGCCCTTCTCCTTGCATCGCGAGACGGGGCCTGAGTGTTCCTCAGCTGCCCTTCTAGAAGATGCGCAATAGTAAGTCCTTCATTCGGATTAGATTTATCACATAAGTCCACCCGCTGCGAGGAGGAATTATATAAAAGCACGACCTTTATACGTTCTGGCTAAAAGGTTTAACAGACAAATATTATTGTCACTTAGCAAACGTGTTCATATAAGGAAGAATTTAGTTAGAAAATAAACATGAAATAATAATAAGTAGTGAAGAATATAAATATAATGCAATTGTCGGTTATTTGAGAGAAAAAAATCTGGGAAATAAATTTTCGTATGAAGTCACTATTAGCCGCCTCGCGCCGCTTCAGCTTGCTCACCCCTTTCTGAATTTTAAGGGGAAATGAGCGCGGAGTGAGGGGAAGTAGCCCGTGATAGGAGCGCCGGACTTCCCAAGCGGGCAAGCAGCTTGCGCGAGCGCGGTTTGAGGTGCCTGCCTGAAAGGCTGGCCAATACATTGAAGCTAATTAAAGCAAAAAAGTAGACTACCCTTCCGCTTGCACCGCATGTTGTGGCTCATTTGTCCTCCGGCCAAGGTCGCGTCTTCGGCGGCGCGGCGCGGCGCGGAGCGGCGCGGAGCGTAGCGGGACGGCTGCTGCACCGGCGTCGGCGCGGTGGCCGTTGCCCCTTCGCCGCCACCTCGCGAGAGAGCGAGCGGGCGGGCGCACAGCGCACCAGTCTGGGGAGACGTGACGCATCTGGCGGAGAAGGTGGGAAGAAACTCCAAGAATGCGGTTGTGCCGGGGAGTAAGAAAACCGGTCAAGAGCGCGGAAAAAAGGAAAAGAAGCTCATTCAGACGGCCAAAGTACTGACAGATTAGATCGCGTCTCGATTTTGTTGTTCGCTTATTTTCCCTTTCCCCTCGCCACCCCCTGTGTTTACTACCGGGAACGTATTTTAATTGAAAATGTTTTTTGACGGATTTGGTCGTTCATCGGGGAGGGTCGTGCTAAGAACAATAGAAGAGGTTGCTCCCATTCCGGTTCTCACCGCATCTGTTTCGAACAGGAAGTCCAACGAGGCTGCTGAGTAAAACAGCGATGCTCATCGAGCTACTGCTTTTGCCAGAGCAGATAATTTGCATTTAGTCGGAACAGAACTAATCTATTTCGTTTTGTTTCCAGTTCAACGTTAATTTTATGAGTTGGAAGAAATGATAAATTGCGTTGTTTGTGAGTTTTGAATACATCACCGTGCATCATTGACTAACAGTATCGTCACGAGTGAATGTTCAGGCATGTTGAACTAGTTTGTGTCTTAAATTTACTTGTTTTTTTTAATCAAATGTTTTTACTATCTTTCTTTCTGCGTATTTACCTAGTAAAGAGCAAGTGCTGAAGTGGAAAATGGCGATTTTTCTTCTGTAAAAATCGTATGGTGGAGCATTGATAGCGAAAAACGAGCTAAATCTTGTTCCTATATGTAGTACATTACTTAACCTTGCACGTTGTATAGTCAGAATTCTTGTTTTAAAAAAATCGGTTATTGGCAAAACGTCTCCCTATTTCTGCCCATGTGGCTATCTATGTGTATGTGATCTACGCTAGCTCCTAAACAATTCGTATGATTTTCTCCAAAACTGGTATTTCCGATCTTGATCTTCGATCTGGGCGAATTCGATGCCCTGCAAATTAGAACGAATATTTTGATTTTGGGTGTACTTTACAAGAAGCCTTCACAATATATTCAAATCTAACTTCCTCGTATACGTACGCATATATGGAGTAATGTACGTAATATAGAGAAAGTTATGTAATGCTGCGCGAAAAAACGGCGGATTTTCGGCGGATAAACTTTTATTGCCGGGCCCTGATGACGAAAAAGTGGACAAATCCATTTCCTAAATTTTTAAAAAAATCCTCTAACACGTAGTGATGCCAGAATCATGCATGTATCAAAAAATCAATTGACTGTTCGTTCATCAGTGAACACCCCTTGCGCGTAAACCGTAAGTAGGATTATTTTCCAAATTGAAGACACCCCTGTCGATCTGGATCGAGTGGAAGGTTTGATATTTTGAAAAACATTCTTCAACATTTTGGGTATTTTACATGAGGCCCCTAGGGCATACAATGAAGCCTCCATTACATGAAAATGAATGGAAGTTACAACGAGAAACGTGTTTTTCGTGTTTTATGTTTTTCTCAGCTTCTATTGGATGTATCTGGTTGAAAGAATAACAGATACGGAGTAAGTAGTTGCATTTGAAGGCATTTTTGTCAACTAATGTTGGCGCCAAATTGAAATATAAAAAAATTAATAAAGTTTTAAAATTGATCTTCGACACGATAAAGTTGGAGCACTGTCTGAGTTTTTCTCTCTAGAATGTGTCTTATAACATTCTATAACATATTTTTTCCAGGGGTTTAAACAATGTGACCGATAGTAAAATAATTAAAGCCAATTTTATCAGTTTAAAAATTTCAATTTCACGCCAAAATATGATTGGAAAAAACGTGTTTACCAATATTTAAGCACAGATTCAATCTCGACCTATGAACCAGAAATATTTTAGGTGTTAATAATCTTATAGGAATTTAATCTTATCTGATAATATTAAAGGAGTTTGGTCCATCGATTATGTATGAAACTCAATCGGAATATACATGGTGGGAAAAGATGGGTGGGCCCTTGCCAATCTGAACTCAACAGTGAGATTCAGAGACCAGTTTGAATCATAATTCTAGTGGGAATATTAAATGCCAAAATTATCAGAATTACAATTCATTGAAACAGAAACAAATAAGAATTTTTTAAATTATTGCATATTTTCTTTCAATTACACCTTCATCGTGATATATTTTGTTGGTCACTGTTGAAAATTGGCACTTCATGACATTTTCAAAATGTTTCTCAGCTCTTATATTGCTCTCCACGCAATGTTGTGGCCAACGTCTGGTCTCGCTTTTCAACCGAAGTGCCCGTGTTGTGGTCACGTGTTTCGCGGCGCAAACTGGTGCGGCGCAGCGCGAGCACACATCTGTGCACCGGAGGAGCCCTCGCATCTTTTTCACCATGGAAATGTCGGGAGTGGAACGATATTATTGTGAACGCGCGAACGGAATTCGCACCCTGCGATGCTATTCCCGCATCCCCAGCATTTATTATTTGGCACGTGCTCGTTACTTGGCGAACATTTTTAAGCCAGAACTTATTCAGAAATTTTGAGTAGACCGTTTATAAACAACGCGTGAGCCCAGTTGAAAAAGATAGTGACTGTAATTCATTGTCTAATTGTCAATGATTTTTAAATCTACAACTGAGCAATTTGATTTAAATTAAAAACATAAATAATTCATATATTTAAAACCGAGAAATTTTAATTTACATTGGAAACAATTCATAAATATGAAAACAAAAGGGATTTGATGATTTCATTTCGATATATTATAAATAATTTGTACGTAAAACAAATATTTGTCAACAAAAAGTGGTAAATCATGCTGATAACTGCGACTATTCAATAATTTAAATATAAATTGTTTAAACATTGATGAAAAAAATGTTATCACATTTCGGCGCGAATTTTTAATTTTTAACTGATAAAATTGATTTTAATTATTTTTCACTATCGTCTACTTTGTTTAAGAATCTGAAAAAAATATGTTTTATTGAATTTTCCAAGACATTCTAGAGAGAAAAATAGAGACAGTATTACATCGTTATCATGTCGAAAATCAATTTCAAAAAAAATATTTATTTTCTTCTATTTGAATTTGGCGTCAAAATTGATTGACAAAAATTCCTGCAAATGGAACTACTTTTGCCCGTATCCGTATTTTTTTCTCAGCCTGATACATGAAATAGAAGCTGATAAAGAATAAAATACGAAATACACATTTTTCGTTTCTCTGCAACGTATTGCCGTAGGAGGCTGTTTTTTGCTAACATTTTGTATTTGTCGACGACACTTTTTCCAACACGCTTAGATCTCAAAACTCAGGCTTCATTATTGCCCGTTTATTTAGCAAAAATGACGATTTGCCGTGTAATGTGAGTTTAAAAGTTGCCATAGTAGGTACTGCTGTATTTTAATTAATTTTATCAAAGTTTTCAGAAGATAACCTGAAATATAAACTGTGCTTAATTTGAGGTTTACTTATTGTGATCTTACGTAGCCATTACAAACTCCACGACAATATTTCCCGTATGTATTAGAATCATCTCCCGCATGCTGCGTAAATGTAATGTATTTAGAGTGGGACTTCGATTTGTTGCTAGAGTGCTCTGCCATTAGCGATGTACACCACCTCACGCCCCAAGAGAGACTCGCTGCATGAGCCATTTTCTTCTTCTTCTTCTTCTTCTTCTTCTTCTTCTTCTTCTTCTTCTTCTTCGTCTTCTTCTTCTTCTTCTTCTTCCGGAGTGGCGGCGCTGAAGGCTCACCGCTCGTCGCAGGTGCATCGCAGCGTTACGAAAATCCCATATTTCCACTAATGGTGGTTGCTTTTCCGCCGCGGCGCGCCGGCTGCTTCTCGTTGGCAGAGACGTAGTTACAGCTCCAGCAGGTGCGCGCCCGCCCGCGAAGGCCCGCCCTGCCGCCCCGCTGCACCTAGCCGCGCCGCGCCGCGCCGAACGCAGTGTGAGTGGGCCATGTCTCCACGGACCGAAATAGTGTCATCAGCCTCCTACTGAATAAGATTCAGCATACACTCTTTCCCGTCATTTCCGTACGAAATACATATTTATGTAGCGAATCCCCGAGTACTTCCCAAAATCGGCTCTACGATTACCTTGGTTGGCTTTTATTTTCATTGCTATAAGAACTTGAGCCTACTCAAACCGGTGGAACTCAGCTTACAACCGTATGCAAACTTTTACTTTCTCATTAATCTTTCGCGATTTTGTAAGTAAGCTCCATTATACTTTCTCCTTTCGTTCTACGAATGCTACTTTAATTAATTTGCACCTAATGGTATACCGCTAGCTTCGAGAAATTTAGTGAGGGCGGTTGGCAGTATGTTGCCTTGTCAGCCAATGAAATGCCTCAGATTGCTTTCCCATTGTAAATGGGAATTATTGTAGTATTTTATTAAATAATCTAGAAAATGTTCCTTATTTAAAACTGTACTGTCAATGGTAGTTCATGCAATTAGTTTATAATGTTAAGCTTTATTACACGAGTACATGTTTCGAAAACGAGCGACGTTAGGAGCGACATTGCAAATTTGTACGAATCCAATAATGCAACATTATACACGAGTTGCTTACGCCGTCTTTTGTATAACATCATTATAAATTTATAAGAGAAACAAACTTAGTTTTGCGAAACAACTTTATTGTGACGGTTTGGGTATTTGACATCTATGGGGGAAAACGGTGGTCGACTGTTCCGTTCACCGCTCCCTCCGCATTCTCTGGCTGCGATTGACTAAATGTTTGATGACGCAATCATTCGTGCCGTAAAATATAATAAATCATCATTTGTGCCGTAAAATGCCCTTTTAGGTACGATTTCTTGCAACAGAAAATGCATTTTATAATGCTGGTATACAAGAAAGTGTTTACAACGATGACATATTTGCTCGATCTGCTGGGCATAACAGCTAAACTGTTAGGTCCCTTCCTTTACTCAAGAGCCGTTTATTACATTACCTACAACGACGCATCATTTTCACCGTTGTCTTTCGCTTTGATTGATCAAGGAACTACACCGATTATAACGACCAGTTTTTAATGCAAAGCTCTTTCTCTTCCTGTAGCCACTTATTTGTAATTATCTGTACAAAGAATCGGTATAACTAGTACTCACTCAAAATACACAAGTTGTAAGAAGCTACACCTCAGTTTAGAGCATTGCTGATCTCTCAGAAAGAGTGGTGTGTCGGTGATTTCCAAACAGCGCAGCTTTTGGCGAGTCTCGAAATACATCAGTATATTGAAACGATGTTATAAGTGAAAAGTGCAACAATTGAAAAAAATCATTGGATTAGTGTCATTAGATTAGTGTTTTAAACTTAGAATTTAAGGAAATAATTTTTAATAAATTTTGTAACCAACTAACACATCGTTAGTTATTTTCCTTTCTTTCTCATCATCATTTTACTTCCTATGAGTGCAAAATTACAATATGTGGGTAAAAGAACGTTTATAACATTATAACGACCGAAATGCTAGGTCCTTTCAGGACCATCGAATCATTTCTGTAGAGATAGGAAACCTACCGTGTGAGCAGTTGATCCTGTCACTTGATGGAGGAAAGGCACACTGGCGCCCAGAAGGGGGGCGAGCAGCTGAGGCAACTTGCCCGAGTCCCCATCTTTATTGGGGCCCCGATTTTCGTACATTTCAAACAACTAATACTACATTTACTCCTTATTCAATTAAAGTTTTTTCTCTTGCGTGGTTTTAATGTATGAATTAGGTATTTGGAATTTTCTTTGAAATTAGGGGACCCGGTTGATACACTGCCTCAGGCCTCTTGTTTTCTCTGGGTCCGGGAAGATATAAGAAAGTAATTCAGGATTCGGTGCTACATAGCTCTACACCTCCGGACTTTACGTCGTGCCGGCCCAGCATTTTATTCCACAGTTTATATGTTGTGGTAGGAGATACATAATCACGAAAAGCACAACAAACTAGAATAAAATATAATATTCTCTACACAAGGTGTTTCACAATAAACGTTACAAAAGTCTAGATCATTTAGGGTGTTGAAAATGACAACTTTTTGCCAACAAACATGTGGTGGGAAATTTTGTATAATCAAGTTTCACGGGTGTCATTTCCCTGTATTTGGTAAGCAACTTGTCTTGCATTGGTGATAGGCATGCACACGAATGCTATGCTGCACAAATTGACCTGCCAAACTCTAATTCATGAAAAACCTCTTTGCATCAGAACGCGATCTTCCTAACACTTATGTTTGGTAAGTTGCCTACTGATCAGGGGCAAATGTCACATGAGTAAATTCGTTGAATAGGTATTACATTTTTTCCTCCATACGTTTACCAGATATTATACCACATAAAAGTGATCAATTACAACCCCCCGTACGTGGTCTAGAAGTTTCTGACATTTATTTTGAGACACATGTAAAACTAGCTGTCTCAAAGTGTATGAACAGAACAAAATTCCGTATTTTGGCACTTAGAGCAACTAAATTTTCTGTGTTCGTTTCTGTTTTTCTAAAGACAGAGCGATTTACTTCGAATGCCATATTTTCTTCAAAATGTTAGTTTATCGAACATTCTGACAATATTCCATTTTGAGAAATAGGAGGTGCGTTTACGAAGTGACGGTCTGCTCTCCGTGTGTCCCTTCCTTTTCGTGGGCTCATTCACTACCTATTCTATGACCTTTTCGTCCTCCTAGATTGAGGTGATTTCTCACTGTGCGTCAGCGACAAGGATGCAGTAGTGGTGGGAACGTGGCAGAAAGGGGGTGCCCGCGGCACGCCAGCCTTGCGGTCTAGGCGCCGCCGCCGATGTGCGACAGTCACGGCGTTGCACGGCGCGGCGCGGCGCGGTGGGGCGGGGTGGGGCGGTGACGTGAGACAGGGACGGCGGCACCGCGCACGCGTAAATATCGGCGAGCTTCAACTTCTAGGCGGATGCGGGGCACGTCGTCGCGTGCGGACGAGAGCGCTCGGGAGCGGGGGAAGGAGAAGGAGAAGGAGAAGACGGGAATAATGGATTAAACTATTTTTCTGGGTGCGTCCACTGATATGCTAATTACTTAGTATAGTGAATGTTTCATCGTGGAAGCGAGAAATCTAAAGAAGATATGAAAATGACTTTGATATAATGCTATTTAATGCATTCAGCTCTACAAAAAATTTAAAGAAAATTAGGAGCCGTGATCGAGAATTTTTTAACGTTTTATTTTTTCCCGCGAAATTGCCCAATTTTGGAAAAGAATTGCCCATGAGTTTTATTTCCTCACATGACCCCCACTTATCTTTCACCTGTCCCCGAATTGCCCTTCATCATTTGACCCTACATATCCCCTATCCTTTCTCCAAAACTCATGATCCGTCAGAACCGACATGTTCTTAGAATCACGTGGTCCTAAAAGAATTGGACACGGAAACCTGGTTTCAAAGACCTTGGACGCATCGTTTCCGACTTATGCTCGATTTAAGTGTATGTTGCAATATTTTGTTTCGTGTGTCATAGTCTACAAACTTCTCTTTTTTTCTATTGACTTTTGTTGGATGTAGGACTGGAGTGTAATTCTCTACTCTTTAGCAGCACATTTATTGGTTTTGTGTCGATGATTTCTGCCAAAAACTAGAATCTTTCCTTTGGCGTATCTTGTAGTACTATAACAGAACTCCAAGACTTTAAAAGTATGATCATTGAACGAACGTCCTAGGTAAAAAAAAAAAATACTGGGCGCTACAAAAATATATTCAAATATATAAATATTTTAACACTGGAATAAATTTACAGAACTGTTGCAGTCATTTTCAATGTGCATTTTAAGTCAGAAATGGTTGTAAAGATGAAAAAGGGTAAAAATATTTATTATTTTTTTTAACCACAGTTCTATCGTAACAAAAATCCGATAAAAAAAATCACAACCACCAGTGTTTCAAGATTCTTTTCGTTCCTGTTCAAGAGATAGTAAATATTATTTTTATAAATTTTTCTTAACATTTTTCTTTGAATTTGTCGTCGATAAAGTATAAAATAGTAGTTTACGTAACAAGGGCGCGATACAGGTGATTCACGCACGAGTCGAGTTTGTCGCCCGAGCGTATGGAGGATTACAAAGAGACGAGTACGGGAATCACCTCGCACCCGTGTTACGTATACTATTTTTTAACACGCCTTGAACAAAATGCAATGCGTCAAGAAAAGGAATATTAATTAAATATGAAATAACTAAAAATGCCTTACTTTTACAGAAGTAAAGGGATTCCAGCCAGTTTCGTAAATGATTGTGTGTAAATAATAAACAAAGACGTCGTCAAGACGAAATAAATTTCGAATCGTTACAGATGTTTCGCATACGCTTCACGATGTTTCTCAAACTTTAAAAAAATAGCTGTTTCACACACGGAAAACAAGCACGAGACACCGCGATTCGGGCACGACGTGTTAATTTTTTTTTAAATGGTATAAATTATTTTATCTTCATAGTTTTTTAATTAGAAAAGATGATGTTAAGTTAAAGAAACAAATTAAAATTAAAAAAAAACACGTTTTGGGAAAATGAATTTGATGTGAGGGGCGAGAGTGGTTGGAGAGGGTATGTAAAACACTTCAAAATTCTTATTTTTATGTTAGTCATAGTTTAACTGTTTACTTGTCATTTGGTTTTAGGGAATTTTTTACATCTTATCCGGGGTTACCCTTTCTTTCAATCTTCTGGATGGATCCGCAAACAAATCATCTGTACTCCACACGGAAACAGAAACGCGTCGAATGACACCTTATTTGCCTGAATGGGTGACCGTGAAGTGGTCTAACCGTAAGTGGCTGCCCAATATGGTCCATCGCTTCCAAAACAAACCGGAATAAAGTCCAATAATTCAAAACCAATTCCTACGTCACTAATACACAATGACCAAAATCAAATCACCAATTACCTAATGCATTTAAACTCGGACCCATTTTATGACCCATTATTGATCTCTACTGCAACTTCTCCAATATTCACCTCATCACAAATCTGTCCTTATTTAACCTACGTAAAAAACCCATTCGTTCTTCTCGCATCAAAAATAAACAACCATACCACACAATCCTAGGAATATTTTCTGACCTACAAGAAAATATATGAAGTGCCTGCATCGTTCCCTCATCCTATGTGTTAGTTTAAGCATGGGTTAAGTAATAATTGTAATGCCATCCATCCTTATGCCAAAATTGTATTTTAAACTGATGTATGTAAAACAAAATCAAAAAATGAATTAAAAAAATATATATTCTCACCGTCTGCGGTGCTTAACCTCGAATCACTTTCTTTTATTTATGTCGTCTTAACTTCCCTTTCCTGTCATTTATCTCACCAAGCAAGTGTCTCTTATTAAATTAGTCGTCTCTGGGGCTAGATGGAAGAACTTGTTATACATGGAAAATTACAAGAACTGGAAAACGACGGTTCAATTACTTGATATAATATATGCTCAAAATTATAGTGATTGAGCTTATTTACACCCGTTTCTTCACATATTAATTGGATTTATGCAGATATTTATATACATGTACACACACACACACATACACACACACACACACACACACATATATATATATATATATATATATATATATATATATATATTTGATTTTTATCATCGTATAATGGTAGGCGAGAGCGGAGAAGTGGAGTGGGGAGGAACGCCTGC
Organism: Gryllus longicercus; assembly: GCA_038098605.1. NCBI lineage: Eukaryota > Metazoa > Arthropoda > Insecta > Orthoptera > Gryllidae > Gryllus > Gryllus longicercus. Next base: position 2,719,807 of record JAZDUA010000133.1, read on the forward strand.
CGGATTCCGCTAGTATTTAAATAAAAAAGGAACCACAAATTAAACTATGTTCGTACATACCGTATTTTATTTGAAGCGATCGAATTGTTCGATTTCGTATAACTGAAACCGTAGTGAATTAGTTTTCTGAAAAAGAAAGTTAAAATGGCAATAAACAAAACTAGTGCTGAATATTGTCACAATGTTTTGTTACCACATGAATCCAGTGTAAAACCGTCGACGCCTCCCGTAGCAGTAACGGCGGGCGATCAGAATGCATTTCCTCGCGTCCTCTCGCGAGGAGCAATCAAAGCTCCGTTCGCTTCGTCCTCTGCCAGTGGCAGTGGCAGTGGCAGGGGAGCGGCGGGACGTGGTGCGGCGCCGCACCGTGGCGCCGCCGTTGGCAGGCGGTTCAGCGGGGGGGAGCGATCGCATCGCGCTCTCTGGCGAAGTCGTCTGCACTGCGCCCCGACCCGCCTCGCCCCACCCGCCCCTTCGCGCACTCGTAGCTTCAATGGGCAATTCTTTCTCTGGCCATCCCCGTCTATGCTAATAGCCAACTTGTGAGTACATGTACAAATAAATATACTTTATAGTTTGTACTTTTTTAAAATTGCACAAATTGCACGCAATATTGCGCGGAAACTACTATAAGTTTCAAAACAATGTACACGACTTTAATGAAAGTACTAAGTATGGACAACGAATTTAATTTGAAGGAATAACTTCTATCTTCAATTTTGTAGTTGTAGGAGGACCCCGAAAAAATTCATACTTTTAAAATTTTCCGAACTGCAGAGTTAACCGCGAAAATCGGACCTATCCCATCTTCATAAGTGTATTTTACTAGATTCTTACAAAAAATTTGGAGCCATTTTTGAGACAATATTGAAAATATTCCAGGGGCCTGATGTAATTTACCTCTAAAAAATAATGAATGATTTTCAAAACCGCAGAGCTTCGACTCAGGCCAAATAGAAGTTTCTTCAATTGGGAAAAACTCCTACGAATGGTTTAGGCGCTAGTATTGTTGACATACACCAGACAGACGGACGGACGGACGTTTTAAAAAAAAATATTTTTCGATGTCAGGAGACCCCAAAACACATTTCCGTTGAAATGTCGAAATCGATTTTTCGCAGCATTACGTAACTTTCCTATATTACTCCGTATATAAGTACGATTACGGAAAACTAAAAGGGTAGTTGAGAACAGGAGTTCTGCAGATTAGAGTATCAGTTCAACATTGTGCATAGTAATTCCGGTGGCGTATCAGCTACAAAGTGCATCGGGAATGTGGAAAGAAAAACGTCAGCCTGGGTTGGAAAGGAATGTCATCCGGTGTTAATGGTGACGGCGCGGAGCTGCGGTCTGCACCTGCCGTTAACGCGGGCTGAGCTCCACGAATCTCCCAAACATTGGTCATGTATGGCAACTTGTGAGATTTTATACGGTTAGAATATTATAACGTAGCCATGAAGTGACTTGAATCTTTTCTTCCGTTCATTGAACGTAGAGGCGGAGACAGCCGATGTGAAGTGTAGTAAAAGAGTGATTTTTTTGTAATGAATATGTGGAAAGGGGGGAACGTCTAATAAAAGAAGAATAAATATATGATGTAGTAGTGAAGGAGAGAAGATACAGTCAAATATAAAGTGAAATTTTAGTGCATTAAAAAATTACTAATTGTTGAGGAAATGGGCATTGATAAATGTAGTGAGAAAGAGAAGCAGGCGAGATTGTGATCATCAGTAAAGGAAAGGTAAGTTTATAGACAAGTAACGTTACGGAAGCATTCCCCACACCTGTTCAGAGATTGTGAAAGGAGAAAGCAATTTTTAATTGTTTACGACACTACGGACATTGATTTTCTGTGGATGTAGTTGGATAACTGTGATGTAGAAATGTGATGTCGGAAGGTTGTGTTCAACTTGAGAAACGAAAATGAACATTTTTCTAACATGTTTCTCATTCAATTTTTTTGCTAGTTTCCAATTGTATAAAATCACCTTACTTTGCAGTGTTACATGTAATAACAATTCATTGTAAAGTTAGTTTAAGAATTGAAGGTTTCATTTGCTTGCCATCAAATTAATTGGAAGTACAAGAATGAAAAAAACGTATAGATATGTATAAACTCACATCAAGATGCCAGAAGAAATATGTGTTGTGAAAGTATTCGAGAATGAAATGTTGTGTAGGTGTGTGTGTCTTAGGTATTCGCTTGAACGTCTGTGTAGAACCAATCACTGAGACCCGTGTAAGGAGTAATTTATTAAAATAAATCTACAACTGTGAACCTCGTCCTCTGGCTGGCGCTGCCAGTAAAGCATCGGCAGAGCGCGTGTGACCTCCCGCGCGGCCGTGGTGGACGCGGTCGTGGCGGTAGCGAGTACGCACATCCGAAACGGGGATTACAAAATTTTGCGATATTAATCTAATACCGGTCTCTATTTCGACACCTTCAGATTTATTACAAATTTCTGCCTCAAGTATTAAAATATATTTTATTACTCCCTTTTCTTCTTTTCACTTTTTATATTTCGTAATTTCCCCTCATTAATGGCATATTTGTTACTAATATTTACTAAAATGATTTATTAATATTTAAACTCAGTGTAATAAATTGTTATTTTGTTCCCGATCTAATGACTATGCCGTCGATAATTTTCACGTAATAAATAAAATGGCTGGTTATAAGAACATCTTGGATTAGAACAATGTACAGGAAGTTCAATTTTCATAAAATAAAATTGCGTTTTTTTATCTGCTAATTTCGCTACTAAGCGTATTACACAATCTCTCTTCGGGCATCGAATTTGCATTAATATGGTTCTTCAACGCTGCTGACTGTCCAATTTAACGGCAACATTTAAAAAGAGATCATAGTAATATTAAGTAATGTTAAGTAATAAAGTAAGAAGGCACTTAAAAATACTTTTTTAGACCAAATCATCATTTGTTCTGTGGACCATTTACATTTTACATTATGTTCATAGTATCCATTATTTTGCCGGAGAAAACGTGCGAGTAAATCTGCACTTCCGAATACTTCAATGTTGTTACGCTTCTTTATATTTCCTATTTCTCTTTGAGTTAATGGAAGTATTACTTCGCAACTTATTTTAACGATCTGTTTTTTCGGGCTTTATTGCTGCTCGCCTTTGAAAAAGGAAACTATTCTAGAACTTCAGTTACCTTTCTTTAGAACTTAGTTGATATTTTAACGTCATTATTGCTCATTTTGTATCGTAACATTTCTCTTCATTAACTGCAGTTGGGAACATTAAAAGCTCCGAGAAAAAAACGAGTACAACGAACTCGATAAATAATACTGTTTCATGGAACGAGAGCTTCCCTCTGAGGGCAATAATCGGTGTGAAAAATGAATCATCAGTTCCAAATAGTGCCTTCATTAGATTTCATTAAGATTAGTTGTGCTCTTTGTGTGATATTGACGATTCATATCTTCGCGGGTAATTTAGATTGACGTTAAAATTGAATATTTGGAAAGAATTTTCTTTCGTGTGGCAGAATGTTTGAATTGTTTCTATGCGTTCGCAAAAGCATTTAAGCATTCTAATAAGATGTTTAATGGAATTTTTGATATAATTGCATTGGGCATTGATCATTAGAATAATAACAATAATAATGAACATAATAATTAAAGTAAACAAAAAACAATTGCCGGTTGTTTTTGGACTGTAGAATATTTTTTAAAATCAAAACCAACAATATTGAGATGCTGAATGAGAAGAAAGATTATAATTATTCATAACGGTGCATGCTTCACTCCTGTGTGTAACTCGTTTTGGTGTATTGACAGTTGGATCACTTGCATATTTAAATTCAAGATTAACACTCACTAACTCTCTCAATCCCCTTCTTTCGTTCCTCCGCTCTCAAATTCACTCATCAATATTTGGCATTTGGGATAGAATTAATGCGACTTTTGCCTGCTAGCAGTGTTCACAGGCCTGGGTGGCTTAATTTATTTATTATCCACTCCTGTGGGTAAGGAAAGCATGTGGCGAGCATGACGTATTCCCATCCCCACACCTAACTTATTGGCCGGACTGAGTTTTTTTTTCCGTCACACATCTACAAAAACAGATGATTTGAATTAGAAAGCTATAGTTTCCTTTTTGCCTCGGCTGAGAATCGAATCCAGAACCGACTGGCAGAGCGCTAGCTGACCTTGACCACTCGAGGGGCTCGCTCATCAGTAATCAATTCGTTTCACTTTCCCTTGTGTTCGATCGCGTTTCCGTCACATCCCTTGCTGCCTTCCACTGAAGCTCTCTTACCTCGACCTTAATCCACTCCCTAAATCACTTTCCAACCATTAGGTCTTCCGACTTGAGGCCTGTCCAACCTGGTCAATTGATTGATTATTTCGGTCGCACCTACTGCCAAGATCGTTAGTTTAGTGTGGGTAGAGCAAATTATCCGGGAGAGCAAAAATCCTGGGATGTAACAATATTCCTCCCCCCCCCCCCGTAAGAACAGGCGCCGAGCTATACATTGGCTGGCGAATGTTTCCCATCTCTAGGTATCTCCGCCAGCGGAGCTGTTACCCTTCCGGGAAAAGCTCATATTTCCTGACCGATCTCCCGACGTGTGTGGTAGTGAAATGAATAAAAGTGTCTGTGTGTGTGTGTGTGGTATAAGGAGAGGGGAAGGGACAAAGATGAATAAGGAAAGGCGCTCTGACCCTGGATCATTTGTGAAAGTTTAGCACAGGCATTCACCTTTATTGATCGAAAGAACAATGGAAAACACCGATTAGAGCCTCTAGTCGCTGGTATTTCCCTCCGTACGACAGCGGAATTTGACCCAGCTTCATAGATTGTGTTGAAAGTGCGGTACCTGCGAGACTCTAACTCCGGGTCAAAGACACTGCACGTGGGCCATCTCAGCTGGTTCAATCCGGTAATGCTGGCCTATCCTTTACCCGTACGTTCCTCGCTCCTCCTCGCGTGAGTTGGTCTAGGAGGCCGGATGCGCCTTCGCTCGCCCGCCCCTGCCTCCGCGCCCATCCCGTTGCCCCGACGGCGACGCCGTCCGTCCGACCTTCGCAGCGGCAGGCGGCCCCGGGATTCGACGCCGCGCTCTCTCGGGTTCGTGGCCTCCGCCGCCGCCGCCGCCGCCGCCGCCGCCGTGCCGCCATGATGGATGCGGTCCTCGTGGAGCGGCAACCCCGCCTCCGCGCGTCCGTCTCTGCCAACGCCGCCAACGTCTCCGGCGCGCGTGGCTGCCATGTCCTCGAAACCGACGCGGGGTAGAAGAGCCGTCGGAGCCGGGAGTTCGGTGGTGGGTGGAAGGCGTAGGAGTCTGTGGCGCAGGTGGCCGAAAAGTAGAAAGGGGAGTCGGTATCGGGTTTGAGGCGGAGAGCCGATTGGAATTGTGGTGAATGCGGACAAGCTGGCGAGCGTGATGGCGGGTGGACATGCGGTGGCGCAGACGAGAGGTGGCGGGCGTCAATTGCTGGTGATCTCAAGTAACGTGGGCGGGTAGCAACAGCCACGGGCGGTGGCGGCGGCGGCGGCGGCGGCGGCGGCGGCGGCAGTGAGAGTGGGCCGGCCGGCGTGTCGTGGCGGTTGGGTTGCGCGGCGCGGCGCGGAGCTGGTGCCGCCTCCCCACCCACGTTCGTTTCGTGGGCATCGATTTGTTGTCGGGGCGAACGCGACCTACGGGCCGGGTCTGCGCTCGCCGCCGTGCCGAAGGTCAGTGCGGCGGCCGCCCCGGCCGCCGGGTGTGGCCATAATAACGCAGTCGCGGTGTGTAATTCTGCAGGATAAACAAGAGACACAGTGTGCGCGCCCGAGGAGGCGGCAGCTTGCGGCGCGCGTGATTTACGGCCCGTTCGCCCCCGCGCCGGCGCGCCACGCCCCGCTCCGCCCCGCTCCGCGCCGCCCCGCCCCGGCCTGCTCCGCCCCGCTCCGCCCCGGCCCGCCCCGCCCGGCCCCGCCCCGCCCCGCCCCGCCCCGCCCCGCCCCGGCCCGTCTCGCCCCATCCCACCTCGTCCTGCCCCAACCTGCCCTTCTATTCCCGCCCAATACCGTTCCGCACCGCCTCTAACTGCTCCATACAGGCACGTCTTCACCCACTGCACCCTACCCCATCTCTCCCCGTCCCGCTCAACGCCGCCCCGACCCGCCACCACCAGACTCCTTCTTCCTCCCCGCCCTGTCCCGCCTCACTCATGCCTGGCCCCAACCTCCGCAGTCACGTCTCATCCCCAACCGCTCGCCCCATGCCAGCCCATTCCATCTCGTCCCTCTTCAGTCCCCCCGACCCGCTCGCCATAGTTGCCGCGTGCCGCCGCCGCCATGACCCTGACTAAACGCAGAGAGTCCGCACTTCAGGCGCTGATTCTACTAAGATTTATTCCGCGTGTTAATTGAAGTTTATAGATGAAAACGGCAAATGATAACATTTGTGATCTTAAATGCTAGGTACTAATGACATGAAAATGATGTTTGTTATTTTGCTTATGGGCAAGAAGGTATTTTGCACGCTGTCTCGAATTTTGAGACATTGATCATGGCGATTGATTAACGAAATGTTGAGAGTAAGAATATTCTTGATTTTTTTATGAAAGGATTTCCGAGCATAACAAGTATTAAATTCTGTTTTCGTTTACATGTTGAACGTTGGATACATTTTTAGTACTCAACATTTACTGAATTATTTCTTTTCGACTAGAAAATAAATTAATACAATTTACATTTTTTTAAATGATTCTTTTTAAGTGAATATATTGGATTCAAAGCGTACGAACACTTTAGTACGATAATAATAATTATTTTTCGTTGTGGATTAGATCCTCAATTTTACTTTCTTATAGAAATATGTTTTGGTACCTATGAAAGTTGTATCAATTTTCATAACAATTTTAATTACACATTATATCAAGGAACATATTTTTCTCATTTTCTCTGTTTTTTATTGATAGTTTTGCAGTATGTAATCTTGTTGGGAGCTCCAAATTATTATCATTCTTTCAGGTATTTCACGTGGACAGCTTGTCAATGTATTAATGCCTTTAGGATCAAGATATCTTTTAGTCCATGTCATTTTCGTTATTTAATAATATCATATAATCGTTTCACACCCATGTTTCACCGTATGATATATCATATGATTATTAATTTATTTTATTTCAATTGAATTAAATCGGAATTATGTAAAATGGGCCTGCGGTCCTCAACAGACCTTTACAACAAGCCTGACTCTCAACAAGCAAGCTCTGAAATTTTTGAACGCGAGATGTTGATTTAGCCGAGATCGCTACTCCCCTGTTCCGGGCATATTCATGGCTTGCGGTAGAACAAGACTTTATTACCTGAGAAGACGAAGACATCTGTGTAAAGCAAACGATATTTGGTATGTCCTTTGGTTTCGGCCAGCTATTCGGACTTGTCACATTCTCTTCCCAGCTGCCATCTATCATGTAATTATTTTTTTCGGTTTCCTAATAGTATAAGGAAATATTATTTTAAAAATATTAAAGGCCAGTAAAACCACGCCTAATTGGTAATTTTCTTTGAAAAATGTGTTGCCGTTTTAAAGATAACGGCGCTTAAGCGCTGCTGTAAATTCGAAATTTGAAGGTGTTTTTCACCGAAAATGTTTGAGTTTTTGAAAATCTTCATTAGAAATCATTTCAAGCACGTCCAGTCACACATGCAATAGTGTTTAAAAGTCGCTGGAAACATGCATATTAAAGGCGTGAGAGAGACAGCAATATCTGTCTAAACCGGAACGTGTACAAGCCGTAATCCTGCATTAACCGGAACATTACCTTACCTTACCTTTCTTACATTACCTTAATGAAAGAACTAATTATCGACAACAAATTTTATATGAAGAAAAAACTCTTATCTTCAATTTTGTGATTGTAGGAAGACGCGGGAAAAAATCAAACTTTTGAAATTTTCGAAAATTCAGAGTTCACAGTGAAAATCGGATCTATGCCACTTTTATAATTTTACTCTATTTTTACAATATATTTTAAGAAACAATTTGGTGCCTTTTTGAGAAAATTTTGAAAATGTTTGTAGGTTTTGTGTAAATTAACCCCAAATTTTGAAGAACGTTTTTTAAAATCGCTGCTCCTCGAGTGGACGTATGATTTAGGCGCTATTGGTGTTCACAGTCAGTCAGACGGACTGGCGTACAAACAGACACACACACACACACACACACACACACACACACACACAGACGGACACTTTTTGCCGTTAATTCGGTTTTCGGTAGCAACGACCCACAAAACAGGGATTCTAGCTACACCACGTGTTAGAGAATTTTTTCGTAATTTAGCAACTGCATTTATGTATTTTTTCGTTATCAGGGCCCGTCAATGAATTTCTGCCGAAAATCCCGTTTTTTCGCGTAGCATTACATGACTTTCCCTATACTACGTATATTACTCCGTATATACGTATGTATACGCGACAATAAAAGGCGCTTACATATGTCGTACCTTAGTGAATAAAATAATTTACTGTTGTTTGCCAAAATTAAAATTTTAAAATGTTAAGAAATATTGTTATTTCGAGAATTTATTAGACTTTAGTGCAGTTTTTTGGGGTGTGATTGGTATTTCTCGTGTAAACTCTGAGACATTTGAGATATTTTCATTTATTGTAAAACCTTCAATGAGTTATTTTATGCGCATTATGACATGTTGCTTAGCCATTGCCTTGTCATATCGATTGTCTGTGTGTCTGAGAGCATGCACCAGTATAACTTTGAGAGCATGCATCGATAATACTTTTGTCTCTAAGAATTCAGTTTCGAGTTTTGCATGAGCATGTTTTTCTGTCTGTTTCCTTTCGTGGGTAACATGGACACTTTTGCTTCGTTTCTACCGTGTTGCTTCTTTTCAACCATGAAGTCCGCATGGGGTCTTCGTACCCTCAAATTAATGTTATTTTTACACCAACCTCTGTCAGTGGTTCCAAGGATTCCTAGGAGTTAGTAAAAGTTAAAAAAATAGCAATTATAATGCGAGAGTGTATTCTGTATTAAAGCTTGTTTATTGCCTAACACTAATTGTGATAACCGCAATGCTCATTTCATTTTCACTTAAAAAGTCTTCATAGTTCAGGCGTTGTGACACTAATTGAAATTAAAATCGAATTAGTGAACACATTATATTGGAGAAATGATTATTACCAACTTAGAAATGCGTATAACTTACGTAGATTGATTGATTGAAGGTTCTGGGCACGTCTACTGCCATAGCAGACTATTACCGGGGTATCATTCATAGCAGCAAATGAATCAGGACTGAAATAAGTCCCTTCACATTCCCTTCAAATACACATGTCGCTGCACACAACGATGCTGTTTGCATCTTCAGTGTTCACATTACATTGTAACTTACAAAAATAACAATCGCTTTCTGCAACTTTTAAATTCCACTAATTATCATGCAATTTCTTTTGGATATTACTTTTAAAATCTTCATTTTCTTTATTTCGTCTATTTTCAAAAATTAATCTACTTTGGATTGTGATTTTCAACCATCTGTTTTCAATGAAATTTTAGTTATGTTCTTAACACGACAAGTATGAGAGTAAATTAAGAAATGTAATTGGAATGTCAATCAACTACAGATGGCTTACAAGAGCGTCAATTACACCAACACTAGTAACTTTCTTATATAAGAAAGTTAACATATGTTTTGATTATGTCTTCCTCACTGTAGTGTTTGTAGTACGTAATAGATGTTGATCAAGTAGTCCAGTTGGAAAGTGGAATAACTCTAATCCACAAGTGCCTCAAATTTTCGTTTCATGGGAGAGCCTGTTGTTACAGAGCCTTCCGATTTTACTGTGCTGTCGTGGTTTGGCTTCGGATGGCAATTATTAATTCGTAATTAACATAATTCTTTTAGCTTCATGTTGTGAAAAAGTAATACAACATAACAAAATAATAAATTCAAAAAATCAGCAAATAAATTGAAAAAATGATCATAAGTTTAAGCCAATGGGTTATGTATGCCGAAAATGTAGAAAAAAATGATATGCACTTACTTTCGTCAAGAGGATTAATCCGATGCATCCACAATTCAAAACACACATCTAAGAATTACTTCATATACCACTGGTAAAGCACACTAAAGCTACGAACATGACAGGTTCACATCGGAACACGTTAAGATGCTGCAAAAAACCGCACAGGACATGCCGCTTGCAATACGCGTCAAGGCTAAGTCAGACCTCTTTAGCTTTGCCAAACATACGTACTTGGAATATAATAGTTGGCTAAAACCATTAATCCCATAAGTGCAGTGCGTGTTTTAGTTTGTTTTTTTTCTTTCCCGGTTAATTGCGAGATCCGGCGCCTTGTGGGTATTTTTCCTTACCAGGTATCGCGCTCCAGCAAGGGACTGCCCGAGTCGGGGCAAGCTCTAAGCTTGCGACTGGTTTCCCGACAAGTGTACGTGTGAGTGAAACTAAGGACTAAGGATAGGACAAGGAAGAGAAAGGAAAGATCCCGTGCGGTCCGTGGCCCGTTTGCTAGGGTTTTTCTCTTACATTCGTCTGGTGTTGATCGAAGAAGGTACGGAAAACTACCGATCAGACCAGCCAGATGCTAGAATTCGTCTCGAGACTGCGGGTGAATTCGATCTAACTAGTGTCGAAAATCCTGCCACCTTCGAGACTCGATCCCTAAGACCTCCCGGTCAGAGACATTGCAGTGAAATCAGTTTATGCCATGGACCACCTTTGGCGGGGTAACTTACGTAGAAATTACTCTTAGAAATATACTTTCATTTGTGTACTCCATAATTATTATTTGCGGAATCTGTATGAATTTGATGTAAATGATTGTATTAGATAATATATTTAATAATAAGTTTCGAAATATTATTTAGTGGTGTTCGTAAATGTATCCTATGAGTAACATTCCACTGTCGCATGTATTATCTGAAGAATGTTCCAGAAATTGAAATACAGGATTAGGTTTCCGATGACTTGTGCATTGAATTATCAGATTCCATAAGCGGTTACTTGCTGTTTGATTTCCAGTACCTGGCCATTCTCTTTTCTGCGGTGCTCAATGAAAGAAAGAAAAAAAATGGCTTGAGATGGCTCTATTTTATTTCAACTGAGATTATTTTATCGCTGAATTTCAGCTTTTTTGCATGCTACGTATTTCACTGTAGTAGTAATTAATATTGAGCTTTCGTATTTTCGTTTTTTATAAGAATATGAGTATACAATGCGATGCTTGCCGTAATTATATTCGGCGACACTAATGGTTCATAATAATATATGAAGATAATTTACAAGTGTCGAAAATACACTTGAATTTCACCCATTTTAAAATTGCATTTCCAGTAATTTCTTCATGTTTAGTTTTTATTGCAGATTTTTTTGTACAAAATAATATAATAGTATTTCAAAATTTACCGTTATCTAATTTTTAAACCTTTTATAACATTCTATAGGTGTAATAATTAATTAATGTCTTTGAAAGTAGCAGAAATAAAGAAAAACTATTTGTCAAATCTTGTATATCGACTGGTTTGATTCTGATCTAGTTGGTTCAAGTACGTATTTCATGTAACACCCCTAATTTGATGATTTCGTCGGAGTTGTGAAATCATTTTCTCGCAATACATAATAATTTCTCCCTGTTGAAAATTCTCCTTCTCTCACCCGAAAAAAAGCGTGTGATATTAATTTACCCGGTACAAATTGACTAATGAAAATGTTTAGAACGTAAATGTGAAACGTTGGGAGGTATTAGATAATTGTAATAAATGGAAGTATGAATAATTGAAAAGGTGTTTTTTCGAATTTATAGATCATAAAAATTGCGCAGCTTGAAATTAAATTTGTCGAAGTTCTCACTTCCGCCACCGCCCTGCCCCCAGGCGCGCCGACGGGCAGTCATCCGTTGAACCGTCGCTGGCGTTTCGTCGCGTCGCGTCGCGGGGGTCGCTGGCAGGGGCGGGCCGGAAGCGAAGCGCACGGGGACTCGGCGGAAGCGGCGGAGTGCAGCGCATCCTGACGGAATAAATCATGAACCTGCGGCTGCATCCCTCGCCATCCCCTGAGAACGGTCCTCCCAATCCCCACGGCGCCGCAACTCGCCCCACTCCGTCCCACTCCGACCCTCCCGATCCAACTCGGAGCCCTGTGCACCTGCACTCCGCCACTCCGCCCCTCAGAGAAACCTCTTCCCGGAAAATCCTCTTCTAGTCTTCATTACGCTCCAGACAGATCCGTTTTTTAATTGTTAATTTTAGTGCGCGGTGTTTCGAATTACATCCCCCGGAGAGCCGGCGTCTGGGCGCTCGTGTTGCTGCACCGGGGGTGAGGGGCGGGGGCGGGCGGAGGGCGCGCGGTGCATCCGCGCATCTTCGATCTCGCAGCGCCGCGCCGTGTCGGAGCGAAGGCGGCGGTGGCGGTGGCTCCGCCTGCTGCATTCAATACCGCCGCCGCTCCCCCCTCTCTGGTAGTCGCCGCCGTCGCCCTGCTCCCCTGGCCGCTGCTGTCGCTGTTCCTCTTTCGTCCCTTCCATTTCCTTCCCTTTCTCTCTCCTTGCCCTCGGTGGCGGCTGCAGTCCGATGTTAATATTCACGAGAACGTCACTTCCTCGGCGAGGGAGGGGAGGGGTAGGAAGGGAGTAGGGGTCGGGTGAGGCAGGGGTATCGCCCGGGCACCGCCTCGTCCCCGCCGCCACCGCCACCGCCGTCGGGGTTTGAAGTGGGACCCCGCGGCGCCCGGCGCAGCCCTGGTCTCATTAGCGGCGCCTCGCTTTATGAATTCAATTAGACACCAGATTATGCAGCGGCGTCGTTCTAAATTTGTCATTTGCATGTCTAGACGCCGGCGCAGAACGAGGCCACGACCTTAGGAGCTTAAGGCAGATTTATTAGAGAGCTTGGGGCAGGCGGCGGGCTGCTGCGCGGCGGAGAAGGTGGGCGGCGGGGTGGCGAAGGGAAGGAGGGATGGGATCGTTACTCTGTGGTACATCCCCCGCCCAACCCCTACCCTACGACGCCACCGCTGCCTCCTCCTCCTCCTCCTCCGCCGCCGCCGCCGCAGCGTCGGTGCAGGCACCTGCGCCCGGTCCCAGACACTCCGCCCCCGTCCCCGTCCCCGAGCCCGCCCCTCGTCTGTCTGGCGACCCCGCCGGTGGGTGTTCCCTCCGCCGCCACCGCCACCGCCGCCGGCGCGTCCACGCCTCCTGATCCCCGGAGGCACCTGCCAGACGCTGTCGCCTCCCCCCCCCCTCCGCCCCGCGGGGACCACGCGTCTGCTCAGCGTCTTCCGCAGACATGACTCAGGAAATTCTCGGGAGAGAGAAAACCCGAGGTGACGCGCGCGATGTTTTCTTTTTTCCGCGAGGTGCTGGCGAGTGCCTTCGGCCTCTGCTTTTTACGTTTAGACGGTTGCCTATGATGAAGCTGCCCCGGCGTGTTCGCGGGATACGCTTCGCCGATCTTGCAGCTGACATAGCAGGTCTCGCCGCGTCGTTGTTGTTGGTTTCTTTTACCTGGCGGAAAGCAGTTTATATTACATAGAAAGATCATAGCTAAGATTTTATCTTTCTACATCGCTGCTTACAGATTCGGCGCAGTATCTGATTTATTTTCCGGTAATTTTAATTTATCCAAATATTCAGGTTTTTCAACAAATGCTGAACATTAATGTTCCATGTAAACGATTACCTTTTTACTTGTGTATAATGACCTTTTTCACATTCATTTAGAGTGAAATGTAATTTGAAGGCGATACATGTTCGGAGCCCGTCCGTAGTTGAGTTTCCTTGGTACCACTTATCACATTTAAATCATCCATTCACTGCTCATTATCACATCTACCATCATGCACCAGTAAAAGGCAATGGCAAACCACCACTGGCATGATCGACCGACCAAAGGGGAGGGCATAAAAGCACAAGCCTTCTCTCTTGCCTATGTTTTAGAAATCATCATTGTAGAGATTCCGTATGTTTCTCACTATATCTAGCAAAAATGTTAAAGAACCGTTTTAATATATGTTTAATTTAAGTTATCTAACATAAAAACGAGCGTCGTTGTTTCCATCTTTGATAAATGTCTCATTAAAATTCACTTGCACGAGTTAGGCAAATTCCGATATACATTTCCACGAAAATGTTTACAGAATTTTATGTATTCCAGATTTTAAAAATATGTATTTCGTAGATACGTGTGGATGTATTAGTTAATTATTAATTAATGGCCGTTTGAACAGATGGATGAATCAACGGACAGGTGGTTGAATGTGTGGATAGATGAATAGATGGATTGAGGGATAGAAGGAGAGGTAGACTGATGGACTGTGAACTGACGATAGTGTCTACGTTTTGATTGGTTGACGTAACGTACAAGTGTAGTAAAGAAAGAGAGCTTAGGGAGAAATTAAAGGCAATTAAATTGAATAAAATATACATTTGCTGTTAATGTACGTGGCAACTGGAGGACTGCTTCTACTATTCCTGTTAATACTTCTAAATTAAATCCTTGTTCGTTCTGCCGCTTCGGAACAGAGGTGTGTGGCACACCTGATAACCGGAGGCGGCCACTGAAGTGTACTCGTAAGCCTCTCGCGGAAGTTGGCCGGAGCGAGGGCACGCCTCCGAGGCTCACGTCATCGGCGAACATCGCTGTAGTAGCAGCAGCAAGTAGCAGGAACAGCAGGCGCTGCGTAACCTCGGCGGCGCGCCCCTCCGCACGGGCGGGTCCTGCACGAGTCGCCTTGATGAAGGTGGTGGCCACCGCATCCTGGAGAAGACTGAAGGATCGGTGTTTAACAAGCGCCGGGAAGTGCGGTGGTTAGTGGAAGCCGCGGAATGAGGCGATTGACGTGGCCGTGGGCGGAGGACATGGGCCGGTGAGGTCCGGATGCCCTGGTCCGGTCGACGCAGTGCCTGAGAAGTAACTGCCTCAAATACCTCGATGACTTCTCTTGCGTATGTGGGATAGCTCCTGTCTGGAAGATTACTCCGCGGAGCGACCCGCTTATGCAGAGTGTAACAGAATGAAAGTTGCAAACTTCTAGGGCATGGATAGCGGGGGGGGGGGGGGGTCGTGGTGATGTGACGTCGGAGCCCGCACGGCCTGCAATACGGGCGGGCTAAGGTAAAAGAGATTTTTAGGCTGAATGTTTTGCAATTGTAATTACTTGATACTTTTTCTGCGATAGTTGATACAGTAAAAGATTGAAAAGAACATCTTCGTGAAGTACGATTTTTTCTCGCTTCGATAGCTTATGTAACCCTGATTTTAAATCAGTAAAGGTAAATATTTCTTTCAGATTTTGTAACGGTCGTAATTTTATAAAATTAAATAATAAAGGCAGATGTTTCCACAGTTGATTTTAAGTACTTTACCATATTAGCAATAATCACGATACACAAACTATCTTTCGATTGTTGTTTAGGTTTAGTATATTCGTTAGTAACATGGATTTCTTTTATAGTAAACATAGACTGACTTATATGAGTTTATCAAATTATATTTTTATTATTTAAGGTAGTAACATTACTAGTGTTTGCTGTATACTTTTATAAAAGGGGTCCAGATAAACGTTTTGTGGGTGGCCCCGCACTTATTTCATTTCGCTACATGGGGGTCGAGAATGATCGTTTTATTCAAATGAACGTGTAGCTTACAACGGAGTCATATGCTGATACACATGAGGCGCTTGCGCGTGACTGTTCGGACTGCGTCCAAAAGTAGCCTGCCGAATAGCTGCGCGTAAGGAGGCGCCTAAAAGTCAGGGGAAAATATGGCAAACGTGCAACTCCGTTATACGTAATTTCGCAGTTTTCTACACGAGTTTATTTGCAATAAAAGTACTTTCGACCCTTTCATATGCTTTAGAAACGTGGAACATTTGTTCTGGGCCACTATGCGCGTGCTTCGTAATACGCTATTGCTCCGCCTTGGCGGCTTCACCACTTCTTGTACGTGGCGGAAGGATAAAACAAATATATTTTATACATTTTTTACAATTTTTGCGTGAACATTTTAGACATGTTTACCTAACTAGGAGGAGTACTCATCTATTAACGGCACTCCATAAATATACCTAATTCAGTAGATCACATGCTAAACTGTGGCAAATAATTATAAACATGCATACATACAAACACACGCATATGTATGTATATATAATTAGTTTTTGCAAACCTATAATTATCATACTACTAATTTCAACATATGTGTGCATTAAAACTCTATAAACTTACAATGATTAAAAAAATATTAACAATAATTTTATATCTTTAAAAATATTCTTACTTAATTATTCTTAACTATTTTATGTAGATCCTACTTTCTCAGAATGTTTACACGCAGCAGAAAACAAAGATGAATCTGGACCCTCATTGGTAACAGACAAGGCAAAAATAATTCGGTCTCCATTACACATTACTATCTGTGTCTTGAACTTGAAACATGATTAATATTTTTAAAAGGACTTAATAATTAGTACAGAAAACGTTTCTTTACAACTGCATCACCTTTGTGACTCTGCTTGTGCGCTTGTATACTGAACACTAGTCATGACGCGGCACTCTTAGTTGCTAATCTCAGCGCATTCTTATAAATTGAACAAATCCACGAAGTGTCGTGTGTTTATTGTATGTAATGTTTTCTCCGTTTAGAAATAAGTTGAATATAATAGTGTACATTGTTAATTGAATTTGCTTCTCAATTTGATACTTATTGGCGAATTCTGTAATTTGACTATGAACTATGAACTTTTTATTGAAATTTTGAAATTAATTACATTCTAACACGCTAATGCATTTTTTGTACAAAAGCTTCCTGAAAGTTGTACAAAATAAAGTTTTCAAATTTTTGTAACCTTATTGTTGCATTGTAATGGCGTTTGAAGAATTCGTAAACTACCCGATTTTTGTCATTTTGGTGTGAAGTGAAGGATATTAAACGTTCTGACATGGATAAGTCGTTTAAGACGAACGTAAAAAATTCATTGTAAATACCTTAAAGACATTGAAAAACCTGTTATTTCCCAAGATAGGAACTTTAGCTTTCACAGTTCTTTTTTTTTTAATTTTCGAAGAATAGAAAAGAAGACTGAGCATGATGAGTTTTGTAAGTTCACTATCCACTTTATTCGATTTGTGTGAACCTTCATATTCTGCCAGGTGTGCCTTGGGACTTGAGGCTAGAAGATTCTGCCGTGGATCGAGTGGGGAAAAAGAACGCTGTAACGGAGTCAATGAGTCCTTTTCAGAGGGGAATGAAATGCACAGGTCCATCCCGGCCCCTCCCACTCACAACTCACCTGCGGCGCCTGGTGTATTTCGATTTCTCGGCTCGGGCGTTTTTCGCTTCTCCTCCGGCGCCAGGAGGAAACAGTAATGCATTTATGTATTGGGGCTGAGAGATTCTGTTCCTGTGAAGTTATGGACCTTCCCCGACAGGACTCCGCCAGCGCGGCGGGTGGCGCGGGAGCGCGGCGGCGGCGGCGGCGGCGGCGGCGGCGGGGCCGCGGCCGCGGCGCGCCGTCTTCTCCAGAAGTTCATAAGTCAGCCGTCTCTTCGGCGGGCGGCGGCGGCTGCGGTGGGCTTCCACACCCTTTGCTACTGCCGCCGCTGCAGTCCTTGACCCGTTTCGAGACGCAGACAGCCGCCGCCGCCGCCATAACCCTTCTCCCGCCCCAGTCACCACGCCCGCATTCCAGAAACTTCTGGATGTCGAGCCCTCTTGAGCCCTCGCGTCTTGTCGTCTGGACAGGTGCGTGGGGATATTCAAGACATCGGGGAGCAGAATATCGGTGCGAGTTCCAAGAGTTGGGTGATTGCGGCTTAACGGTGATAAGAGGTGGTCAGTAGGCGATGGGTTGAGCGATCATTCGTCGACACGGCGCCGCCTACTGGAACCGCTTTTGAATATTTGGGTAGTCGAAAAATTATTATCACTAGAGACACGATTTACGTGCTGATGCATGTTTTTTATGAAGGCTTCCTACATCTCTCAAACTTTGTAAATATGTGCTTCATGGCGTTCTGATTTCTAGAAAAAAAGGTATAATTATCCTAGCGTGTTTCGGCAACTTCTTCATTCACAATGAAAACATTTTGTAAGATTTGTTGCAATGCAGTGTATTTAGTCTTTCATCTAGTTTCTAGTATGTTAATTACTTTTCTTAGCATTTTTGCATGTATTGTACTTACAAAAAAATTAATGAATGTGAAGCATAAAGAACAATAACGTCTTAGATTGTGACCGTGTTCAGATCTCTTCACTCTTTTAAGCTGCTCATTTTAAAATGCTGTTAAGTTTGGAAGAAAAGCAATTACATTATGCCTTTTTGATAAAGTGAAATACATTCTCAAAAGGTCGATAATGCCGCGAGAGCGTCTGCAGAATACTCTATTATTGCTCAGCCCAGTGGAATTCCAAAACATCCTCACATATACCCCTAAGTAATTGCAAAAGTGTTGATTTTCAATTTTTGTGTTTTGAAATGTGAAGCGGTAGAAAGGCAAATCTCGTCCTTAATATCTTGTATCCAAGAAGGACCATTTCTTGCAGTCAAAAACATTATTTTCAAACAAACGAAATCTGACTGAGAAAATTTGAAGAAAAAAAACCGTTGATTTTTCAATGATGCAAAATGCGATAAAACAAAACGAGTAAACGGCTAAAATTGGATATTGCATATTTCATTGGTAAGAGACTGCACGGAGGGTGAAATATATGAGTTGCCAATCCGTCCCATTTGAAAAAAGCGGAGCCAAGTATTTTGAAAATTTGATGAAGGAGCCTCCGCAGTTACGTCCCCCTAGACCGAAGAGGCCGCCTAGACGGGGTAGGCGGGGGGCGTGGCGGGATGTCGGCGGCGCGGGAGGGAGGTAGCAGCGGCAGGGGGCGCGACCGCGGGCGACCTTGTCTGGGGCGGCGGGGCGGCGAGGGGAGAACGCCGGGAACACGCGGTCGGGGGCCGAGCCCCCTGAGCCCCCAGCCGCCGCCGCCGCCGCCGCCGCCGCCACGCGCAGCCGGGCCGAGGAGTCTGCCCCCCCCCCCCCCCCCCGCTCGCACCTGCTGGGCGTCCGTGTGGGGGGCCGTCAGCCACCCTTGTCTGGGAATGTCGGAACACGTCGGACGGGGTTTCCGAGACACAAACAGACGGGGGTGTAAAAAATCCGGGCTTGTCTGGAATTTTTTTTTCTCTCCTCAGTCCCGTTTCACTGCGCTCCCTCCCCCTCTCTATTTATGCTTTCTTGTCCGACGCGCCCTTCCCGTTAGGCCGAAAACAACCGAATGCAGGCGCGGTCGCCGAACGTTGGAATGAACTGAGTGGAAAAACACCGAGTTGCGTCAGGTTGTGTTGATCCCGGAATTTTTGAAAATACATGCGATGCTCGATTATGATATTATTATTATTATTATTATTATTATTATTATTATTATTGTTATTTTTCCTCTATATTACGAGTGAAGATGTTATGAGCCAGCTGAATATAAAATCTACTCCAGGTTGCAACCAGCTAAGGAGCAGATCTAGGGGCTGCGGTGTCTCTGCAATACTTTGCGCAAAATGTTGGCTTTTCCAAATAAAGAAATGTCTTGCACTTCCCAGTCTTTTGAGACCTGATAGTTTAGACCAGTTCTTACACATTTTTCGTAACAAATCCCAGAGCTCCGATGACTATCGGTACGACCTGTGCTTTTGCGCCTCATATTCGTCTGATCTCGATTTCCAAACTCTTGTATTTAATACGTTTCTCTGCCTCCTTGCTTACGACGGTTTGATCGCGAGACCAACAGATGTCACCGCTTTGGCGAGTATTCGTACCACTTACGGCATCTGTTTGAAACTTCTAGGGCGGTACCGATCTGCCAGTGGAGGTAACTACACACCTTGTCGTGTCTTTTCAAGTATTCGGTCTTTGCTTGAATTGGACACTCTGAGACGATATGATCTATGGTTTCTACTTGTTCCTGGCAGATGCGACATTTATCATCTTGGGAAATTTTTAGAACCGCTTTATCATAATGTCGTGTTCTCAACGCCTGATCCTGAGGAGCTATTAGAACTGCTTCCGATTCTGACTTCATTCTTCCCCTTTTAAGCCGCATAAATTACTGATATGTACCTTGTTTATTATTATTATTACGGTTGAGACTTCTTGAAGCTTTGTGTAACATTATTTCAAGCACCTGTACTAATGTGAGCAAATTGCTGTTAATGTAAATATTAACGACTTGAGAGACAAGTCAAATAAATTATGTTTTTTAATTATTGAAAAAAAATAGTAATGCGGCGTTTATGTGACCTTATAGAGTATATTTAGCTCATTTCGTAACAAAAGTTTAAAGAAAAAAATGGGAACAGTTTTTTAGAAAATGTTTTTGTATTTTTTTTAATTGCACAAATTGCACGCAATATTGCGCTAAACTACTAAAATTTTCAAAAAAATGTACATGACTTTAATAAAAGAACAAATTATGGACAACAAATTTTATTTCAAATAAACATTTTTTTCTTTAAGTGCCGAGTGTGAGTGAGAGCCGTGAAAATCAGATGGATACTGGAAAGTAAAGTGAGTTAGCCGTGAAAATCAGATGGATACTGGAAAGTAAAGAATGTCTAATATGATTTAATGTTCTAAAATTGAGGGATACTGAGAAAGATATATTTGGCTTTAGTATTAGAAGTATAGGACAGGTTTGAAAATAAATTTGAAACTTTCTATTTCTTACATGTCAGAAATGTTACGGAAAATTGGAACGAACCCATTTTTTATAAATGCAATATTTTTTATTGTAGCAAACAAAATCAAAGAAAAAAATGCAGCAATTTTCTAGAACATTTTAAAAAGTTAGAGGGGCTTCGTGTAAAATACCCTAGAATAAAATAGCTTAATGAAGAACGAATTAAGCTTAAGAAGAACGAATTAAGCGAACGGGTTAAGGCTCCTGGCGTATTTACCTTGTTTCAGCTCAGCTTCTAATCTGACAGAGTTGCGGGTGGCGTGTCGAAGCAACCCTAAACACACATTTCACGTCCGGAAATTTGAGGTCGCTTTGTTGAGGCTATTCCAATAGTTTTGGAAAACGTTTTATTTTAATGTAAAATTAGAGATGGAATGAGTAAGATTATTGGCATACTTACCCACGTAGACTGTGAAAACACATGTCACATGCTTAACCATCTTTGGAACAGTACTAATTGAATTTAATCCTGACATGTGTACGAGGTTATGCATATCTCAGGACGTCAGTTCCACTACATTTAGGAAAAGTTTAAAAAAATGAAAAAAAAAAGATAGAATGAGTCCGACCACGGATACAGTACCCTCCTTCACTGTATGATGATACATACGTGACATGGTTTATTTTTTAACACTCCAAATTGAATCGTGGCATGTGATTCACATCGGTGGAATAGTCTTCCTGTTAACTAGGTGCTAAGTCGCAGTTGATCTTGATCTTCAAACAATGAACTACCCACGAACTGAACATTTAAAAGATATTGGTGCCATTAGGGTGTTGCGTGGCATATTTACCAAGATAGGCGTTTTTGGTCAGTCAACTCAAGACCTGCTTGGTTGCGAAAGAAACATCTCAATTATTCAATGACTTTTTTCATGACAGTACTTGTTTCCATTTATTATCTTTATTTAGTTCTTAGTGCCGTACGTACATGCATTATGCATTCCACGAACGTGCTTGTGTGAACATAATATAGACGTTAAAAGTTTTACTAATGTGAAAACAAGGAAGCCGAATAATTTTGTCTCACTAATAACTATTGCCATCTTTTGATCGAAATCATGCACAAAGAACATACGTTGGAATGTCCAAGAATGTATGATGTGTCCCGTTCGATTTTACTTAGCATGGTTAGGCAGTGAGGGAAAGTCACAGCGATATTATCACAGATAAAAAAATATTTAATGGATTTTCCAAAACGAATAGTTGGATTGTTGTTTTATATTGAAAACGTCAATTTAAAGGAAATTAAGTGAAAATATTGTTCTAGAGGAGAGTTTGTTGTTCGTATTAATTAATTTCAAGTATATGAGCTGCTTCTGATTTTTTTAACATTCGATTATCGATCAAATCACATTATCGTGAAAAAGAACACTCTGAAAAAATAAATCGGTAAAAGTAAAAAAGATGTAATTTTTTGGTTTTCAAATTCAGGTTTTCAGAATGTAGAGTGTTCCATATAATGTATCTTCTTTGTTAGACCAAAAGTTGCTTCATCAAGTTTCTTTTAGAAATCATGTTCATTTGTACTACCTGAACAATCAGCATTTAGTAAATCATTGGTTTTAAAATTAAAAATTGTTTCACAAAGGAACCCTTCTTCCAACGGACAGGACCTCAATAGTGCGTTCCATTATTGTGGCTGCGAACTATGAGTGGGAAAATATTCTAATATTGCTAATTGTTTATTTACAAACAGGAATACTTATTCCTGTGAACTTAAATTGCATTTATCTAATAGTGCATTTAATTTTCTCTACTCGTACGTTTCAAGATTCTGAACATTTCTTGCCAGTCATCACAATTTAATCGCGAAAGTAACGTGAGTTGCGTATAGCATGTCCGCTTGTCCTATATTCATAGCATAATCTACAAAACTTTGACGTAAAACCTGTTTGATAATGTAATTTCTTTTCCAACAATAACGCTTATACTGACCTTAGCTTTGTTTCGTTGGAATTCTACAGTAGAATCCAAAGTTGTCTAGTATAGGTTTTTAAAAGAATCTGTGTGTTCGATCGATTTGTGAGTATTATTATGATGGAATTTGTAGGATGTGCTGAACAAATAAATATGAGCGTGTATTTCTCCGTTCTCGGGAATGTTCGGGCGACGCAACAGAATTCATGGCCCGAATTTCGGAGAAGTGTGTACATAATCCATACGCATTCTATCGAAAGAGGTCTGTTGGCCATAATTCAGTTACCGAGTTTCTGAAACGTGAACGGCGGAAACATCTACAGCGTTGTATTTCTGCGGGGTTGATGGTGCATCCGCGCCAACGCTTTTCTCGGAAGATCCCCAAGTGTTGCAAGTAACGCGGGCGCGCAGGGTGCGCGGGGAGCCCAGGAGGCGGGTTCACGGGATCGTCGTTCCGCGATTCGAGCCACCGCCCCCCTCCCCCTTGCGCCTTTCTTGGATGCCCACGGTGATGCAACGCCGTGGCCGAATGCAAAATGTACGCGGTTGCGCCCGCCTCCGCGCCTGCCCTCGCCCTCGCCCTCGCCCTCGCCCTCGCCCTCGCCCTCGCCCTCGCCCTCGCCCTCGCCCCCGCGCCCGCCCCTGCGCCCGCGCTGCTGTGCCGGTGCGCTTCCACGAACAGAAGCGCTCCTTCCGGTGGATGGCGGAACTGCACGATGGCTTCGCGCGTTTCGTCGGTCCAACGCCCCAAACCTCGGCTGGCGCGCGCCCAAGCAGCTATGAGTGCGAATTATGCCTCAGGGACGTCCTTGCGCATCAGTTGAAATGCTACGTTTTGTATCAGGGTAATGGATTTATGTGAAAGATGAGAAATGAGACTTCCATATTTGAAATATATATTTGCACTGTTTAGGGCGTACCCGTTAGGTGGCTCAAGGCATGGCAGATGTCATTCCAGTGCCTCTGACGTGGCGTCCCTAGGGTTCGGCGGTGGAAGGATTTGCGACACTAGTTTCTAGCGATATCGAATTCAGCTGCTACTGGAGGAGAATTCTAGCGACCGACTGCTCTGATCGGTTGATCTCCGATCAGCGCCGGGTGAATGCCTGGGCCCTATCAAACGGGCAACGGACCTCGCGCGATCGTGTGTTGAAAATTTATTTCATATTTCATTTCTTTCATGCCCATCTTTGTTCAAATATCAAAAATAACTCTTCATCTTTGTTAAAAAAAATTGTTCAAAGGGGTGTAGCCGCGAGTGACGGAACCGCACACATACGCAAACTCAAGAGTTTTACTTGAGTACTGTATAGAGATACCTACACTCACCTGCACTACACTACCACATATGTAGAGAGATCAGTTGGAGCTTGTCCCGGTTGAGGTCGTGGGCCGCTGGTGGGAAATACCATTTCATTTCTCAGTTGGTAGATCTCTTGAAACATTAAAGTACAATAGCATGATTTTCTTCAGGCCGATCGTTTTTGTAAATAAATGAAATTTAAGGGGAGAAATAGTCTGGAGAGCTCTCAGGAAATTCTTATCCTTTAATGCACCGCAAACAAAAATAAAGGAGCCAATTGCATTGTAAAAATGAAAAATATTTATAGAATAAAGTTAGTGATCTTCATCATTGACGCTCGTTTATTTTCTTCTGCCACTAAACAATTCTGTGCCAAAATAGGAGTGCTGATTTTTAGATGGCTATGTACTTTTTTTTCTAATCTTGAACATCACGAACAGTGCAAACGACATAGCCTCACACAGACTCGAACTAGTTACTCGGTAATTTATGGGTGTGTATCCACCGTCCAAGTGCTGCATAGCTTCATTCAATCGTTGTAGCTGCATCTTACTTTCATAGACTGATTTTGTTTCAGGAAGGCCATGTTGGGGTCGATCTCTTCCCAACATATTTGTGACATTGTAATCAAAGTGAATGTCACAAAAGTATTTGATTTGAATGATAGTGCATTTTCTTGTCGGTATTTTTTTAGTTTAAACCAGAAAAAAACTTTTCTCCAGTCATATGTTTTTTATAATTCACATCGTTACTTCAGTCAGTGCTTTTAAATGAGTAACATTCTTTTGTTTTAACATGGCTCCCAGTACCAATAATGAATGCTAATGAACTTCGAGTGATCTTTTTCCAGAACTCGGAGGCTATCTTCTAAACGAGATTGTGTGTGTGTGTGTGGACAGATATAATAATATGCAGATGACTCGTAAGTCCGTTTGCCTTAAATTCGGACTTAGTAATTTTATTTTAGAATAGCGACGATATACTATATAATTTTGAATGTGACATTCATAAATAAAATAAGCAACTTAAATAGTATGGATAATCCAGTTACAATCGTACAACAACGACGCAATATCCCATGAATAATTTTTTGCCTTTTTGTGACCATTATAATCCGTAGTTTTCTTGATTTTGTGGCGGTACAAAAAGTAAAAGTAGATCCTGGTGACCGAGATCGCTAAGGCAGTAGTCCTGTAGCGATCGCGGACCGAAGGATCGCGGGGTCGAGTCCCGCCTCGGGCATGGTTGTATTGTGTTCGTCCTTTCACCTCCTATCATCATATCGGGTCATCCTCACAGTTACCATACTGTTACAAGCAATAGTGGTCGCTAATGGCCTAGAAGTTGATGCGATCTTAAATAACAAAAAAAAGTTAAGGTTTTAATTTATTATCTATTTTAATAATTAAAATAAATTAAAATGTTTAATCAACACAAAATGTATATGCAACGGTTATATAAAAATGCATCAATCAAAATAATGGACAATTGGAAAAATAAACAATAGATAAGCAAGAATTTGCAGAATGTATGAAAGAGGAGGTGTGCGCAGTTGAATGTTTGATGAGAATACAGATAAACTGATATAAGAAAATAAACTCGATTGATACAGAAACAAGAGTTAGGCATAGTTTTATTTTGACAGGAGAACGAAGAAGGCAATAGTTGGCCAGTCGGAAGAGAGTGGTCTTAAGGGCCCCTTCCCACGTGAAGCGGGTGGCGCGCCACGCAGCAGCGGGCCGCGTAGCAGAGCATTGGTTTGAATGGAGGCCTTCCCACGTGCAGCGGGGGGCGGCTGCTGCGGCAGCAGACGCCGAACTCCGGCCACCAGAAGCGCAGGAGTGGCCGCGCGCCACCGCTAGCAGAACACAGCTTTAAATGGGAGCCTTCTCACTGTGCCGCCGGTCGCGGCGTTCTACCTGCTCGGGTCCCTTTGTTCGTCGTCGCCGGAGGGTCGGCGAAACCTACCCCTCCAGACCCCACCCCCTTCCACGGCGGGCGGCGGTGCGGCCGTGACTCCGGCGGTGGCTCCGGCGGTGGCTGCGTCGGAAGAGCTATGCTCCTTGAACGAAGCGCGCGGCGGCCGCGCCGTGTGAAGCGGGCCTAAGTTAGGAGAGAAGAATAGGTGCTACAGATAGAAATTTTGTCAGAAAAGTGGGATAATATAAATTAATAATGAAAGCAGTTAAGCCTGGCTCGTACAATTGAATGCAAGGTTGTTACCAGGTAAGCAAGCACCAGAGAATAAGCCCGTCGAACGACTTATGGCGTGGAAAGTGGCTGAAACGCGACAACACTCGATGCTATGGGTGTTACGGAGAGCGAATAAACTTCAAATGTGTCAGTCAAGGTGTGGCAAAAGTTACCTTAAAGGACAGTAGAAACTTAAACGAATTAATATGTAACCCTAATCAAGATCTGTTCAAGAAACGACACGATTTAGAAAAAAATAGACACGAAAATGTTGAAAAAGCCGCAATACTAAATTTATTACGTATGTTGAAATCCCCCCTCCCCTCTTCTGCAATATTATGTGTTGCCTTCTTCGTAAACAGTAATCTGTGGACTCGCGGCGCGCCAGCGGTTCAGCCTCGCGCCATGCGCGCTGATGAGCGGTGATGGAACACGGGAAGTGGGAGGGGCCCACAACCGTCCGCGGATCGTTCCCAGCGAAGTGGCGGTTCGTGCCAGGCGACCTTGGCCGTTCCTTCTCGTCCGACGCCGAATTTTATTTCCGAGAACCGCCCATCGCGGGCGGCACAGCGCGGCCCACTACCCGCCGCTCCCCGCCTCCCGCTCCGCCCTCCCTCCCACCTTCCGCTTGGCCATTTCTCCCCCTCCTCCCCCCGTGCCACGTCACGACCCGGCCCCGCGACCCTTGCCCACGCGACTCGCGACCCCTGCCTTCCGATTCCTGCCTCACCATCCACGCCCCCACCTCCCAGCGCCCTGCACCCCGCCATCCCCGCGCCCGTACCGCACCGCTCCGCTCCGAGCAGCGCCGCGCCGCGCCGCGCCTCGCCGCGCCGCGCCGCGAGCCTATGTGGCGTGTGACTCACCTTCTGTTCCTGGACGGAGCGCGCGCTCGCGCTCTCCTCATCTGCATAATAGATGGGACGCGGCGTGACGGGCACCGGCGATTAGGCGGAACGGCGCGGCGCGGTGCGGGGCGAGGAGGCAGGGCGGGGGTCTCGGCGGGGAAGGGGGAGCGTGAGGAGGCTCCGCCGGCGCGCCGGTTCGCGGAATCGACGGACGGACGACGCGACGGCGCCGTAAGCGAGGGGCGCGGAATGTGGTCGATATGTAGGGATGTAGAGTTTATGAGGACTGCAATTAGGAGAATAAGCCAGGAATTAGTAAAGACTGACACTTTTTTTTTCTTTTGAGTTTTATTAATTAGAATTTGGTTTCAGTCAACGTTCGAGGCCTTATTCGGACTCATCAACACGTACATTTGAAGTATGAAACTGCGTATTTTATGAGAACGTCGTCAGTACCTTGCGCGCATTGTTGTTCGCGCCCGAAGTCGAATTATTCGTGCTTTCCAAATATGTGGTTAGATGCGTCGCTTCTTTTTCATTCTCGTTGTAAGACTTTTTATAGGGCTAGTTATTTTTGGAGTTTAGATGACTGTGACTATGATTGATGTTCTTGCGGATTGTACTTTTGTTTTGTATTTAATCTGGAGTTCGATATTCTATGAATTGTGTAACATGTGCGATACATTGTACATAACACTTTACTCCGGTTATAGTGAATTTCTGGTGACTCACAGGTTTGGTTTACTGTATTAGAGGTTCACTGTATCTGATGATGTCAATATTAAATAGAATTTTTCCACAAAGATTGATTTTATTTATGTACAGATACAGCAAAATTCATTAACTGCGCGAACTGAAAATTTCAATATCATTTGTCCCTAAAAATCAATTCAATTCTTTGCATTGTTTCATTAGTAATTTCTTTAGATCCTTTCCAGACTTCCTGCTTTCTTCATACTTGATTCTGCAAGGTCTTCTGCCTCTAAGTATCACAATGCGGGCTTGACACCTTTCAATGCCGCTTGCACGGTTGGAACACAGTCCCACTCACCGAAGGTCCTTCAACTTGCCTAACACACGAGAGCCAATTAATTACCTGGACCTATTTCCTATGTTCACTATAGCCTAGGTTCAGATTCACTATAACCGAATCTTCTTATGCTCATTTGTCATGAAAGTGAAATGGGGTCAGGGGCCAGTCACTCATGTTCGTTATAACCGAGTTCACTATAACCGTAGTCGACTGTATATTTGCAACATTCCAGTTCACTTCTGGTTTTATTAGTTAGATACTCTAATCCGAATTTCCCGAAGAGATCTCGGGCTAAGAAATTTGACCACAGAATGGACGACCAGGCCCAAACGTCTGAATGAAAATCGAGAACTGCCCATTGACTCCCCCTGACGAATCGCCGATTATACTATTCACTTAAAGTGACTTATTCATGGATAAAAGCGGCTCAGGTGTATTGCGCAGCGTACCGGATGTACACATTTCTCAGGGCCTTTTGTGGACGGGCAATCACGGCCGTAATTATTTCCTTCTCCTTCCCTGCGATTGAGTCCCGCCGTCTGTCCGCGACGGAAGCTAAGAACGCTGAGGGCGGGCGGCGCTCTTGAGCTGGGCGAGGGCGACGGCGACGGCGGTGGCGGAAGGAGCTGTTGGCGCTGGAGGACTCCGCAAACGCTCGCGCCGACAAATCCCCGTGAATGGTTACGAGCCGACCCGGTGCGTGGGCGGCGGCGGCGGCACGGCGGCGGGAGCAAGGCGATGCGAAGGCGGGGTACTGTGCGACGGATATGAAATGCAGGCGGCCAAAAATTCCGATTTCGCTTTCTGTGCAAACCTGCTAATGACTATTCATGGGCAC
Organism: Gryllus longicercus; assembly: GCA_038098605.1. Taxonomy (NCBI): domain Eukaryota; kingdom Metazoa; phylum Arthropoda; class Insecta; order Orthoptera; family Gryllidae; genus Gryllus; species Gryllus longicercus. The sequence goes on from JAZDUA010000133.1 coordinate 2,748,670, forward strand.
TGTCAGTTCTATAGTCACCGGAAAAAAATAAATAAAAAAAAACAATAAAAAAAATAAAAAAAACAAAACAATGATGTTTGAAATGGCAGCTACCAGTTTTCTTCAAAAGCTGTAATAGGAAAATAAGTTCGTAGCCTTCGATGTAAACTGTAAGATGAATGCTGCATGTCTGTTTTCATTGTTCAATGTAGGCCAGGCCTGTTGATAGGCGCCCTAACGATCTACTTGCCCGCCTCCCCTGACTTCGCCTCACTTGCCTTCCAAATCCATAAGCGATGTACACGTGGAATCTGTAGCATGGGAAAGTGCGCACAAAGCGCGCTCGAAGCATCACGACGAGTGGTTGCTTCATACGAAAGTATGCTTGCCGGATGTTTTCTGGCTACTTTTTATCATACATGTTTATATTTTTAATGTTGGCTTGGAAAATTATTTTTTCTGTTTTTGTTTTCTGTTGTCTTTTATTAAATTATTATCTTATTTATTGCATTTAGCAATAAACTGAAGTTAACGCGTCTCTATGTTGTGTACTGGTGGGCGGACAGCTGTTGTTTCTAACCTGAACGGAAAGAGTTAATCTAATTATTGCACTATTAAGTAAATGCGATTACTTAAAATCGAAGATCCTTCAAATACAAAATGTTTAATAATATTAGCAATTAATAATTTCAAATATTACTGATGTAGTTTATTTTAATGAATAATTTTCTTCCATTAGAGGCGGACATTTGAATTAATATTTCTAAATTTTAGGCAATAACTGTCGTAGGCCAGTGACGTTCCGCCACTCCCGAGAAAATTGTACAGCCCTTACGTATAAAACCTACGGTAGTTGCTCTGGACGCAGTGAGGGCGAACGCCAGTGAACCAATTACCTTGCTCGCGACCTTCACATGCCTGCTGTAGACGTTCAAATGTCACTGCATTACTAGAATGTTTTGAATGACATACACTAAATGTGTAGAATCATAATACATTTTTACTAAAACTGTACAAATTAAATCATATAATTCCGTTTTAAATAGCTTATTTCATACGCTGATACATAATTCTGATAGTAAATTTTGTCTCTTAAGGACCCTCCATAGAGTATACCCTCCATAGAGTTACAACAAATACTGACAGTGATAGTCTGGTGTAATTGCTCCAAAATTAGTGTTTTCAATTGATGTAGGAGTTATCAGATCACGTTATTGCATTAGCAAATTGATTGAAAAGGCCTGAAAAACACACACACACACACACAACGTAGAATGAAATCGTTTTTCAAGGGCTTCTTCGTGCATTTTATAAATCTTAGAGGCATATAGCAATAAAAGTTGTTCAGATTTTGAGCGACATTTAAAAGTTATTTAACTATTATCAAAAGTTATTTTATCATTAAAATCATAACACCAATAGATCATAGAAATAGCGAGAAGTACATTTTATCTACTTATAACAGCTTTCAATAGAAGTCACATCAAACTGGTCCAGATCGATGCTTTGCCCTTTCAGGAAACGTGAATTATATTGTCGCCGTATAATGTTTACTAAGTTTTGGTACATGTGTTAATCTATTTTTTAAAATACAAAATGCCGTAGTACGTTTCTTTCATGTTGGCATCACTATGACAAAAGAGGTGGATTTAAAGGTTCCATTATGTATGTAAAATCATGAATTTTCAAGTAGCGTGTTGCATATTGATTATATAATAATTAAATAACCTGCATCTTTGTTCTTGGAAATTCTGATTGTTTGGTCATAACCGAACATTTAATGTGTAATTCCTAAGGGTGAGTTTTTGCAGTTACGTGACTTTATAGTGATGCCAACATTTTGTATTATATAAATTCATGACAAAACATTTTAACTGAATCCGGTAATTGTAACATTTCCAAATGTTTTTCTTCATTTACTAAAACTCGAAAGTGTACAGTCTATCGCCCGGAGGATGGCCGCAGTGCGGACGAAAAAGTATTTCTCGAGAAAAATGTCTTATTATAAGATTACATCTTATTCTTCAATTGATAAAACTCGTATATCGGACATCATATATCTCCACTTTCCACTGGGGTGACCCGTAGCTTAGCAGAAAACTCGTCATCTCTGGGTATTGAGATTCCAATCCTGATCCACGCGGAAGTTGTGGTGGACAGAGCAGGTTGGCGGTAAGTTTTCTCGTCATTCATCCGCGTCTCCCAGGTTTCCATTCCATTATTACTCCATCACTTCGCGTCTTCATAATTATTAAGGGGCGATTTTTTTTCCTTTTCACTTTAGAACAATGCCGTTTAGTATAGAAATTCATTTTATGTTATGAAGAAACAAAATGACCTATTTTATAAGTAATTTCTTTGCATTTTTAACTGACTTCATCGATTTTAATATTATTTTAATGGTACTTGCTTCACACAGTATTTACGAGGTGCAACAAATCACCACAAAATTCCTGAGTAACCTATTCAATTTGTACGCTCATACTTTGGTAGTGAATGCCCTTGTGAGTACTACGTAATCTAAAGTTTCTGTGACGCTTATCGGCGCCATTCTTAGTTAAGCCGATTTCGCGATAGATAAAGGCAGATATTTTCTTTTAAAGAACAGTCCAAACCCAAAGTTTGCAAGCTGAGGTCACTGGAACAAAAAGAAGCAGCTTCGATTACATCAGAAACATACCAAACAGCTTGAGTTGTTCATCTGCAGTGGTTTTAATCGAATTATTTACTTCATTTTTTTTGTTTTTAGAGCATTTTAGGAGCATTTTTTGATCATTTTTGGCAATATTTTAGGTCATCAAAATCCGCCCCCTAATAATCACCTACCTATGATATCGCTCATCATTTCGATCCACAGGCTTAGATTCTTGATTCATTATGATGGTGAAAAAAACAACCTAGTGTGATATTAAATTCTTCATTTCGAGTGAGTGATTGAATAGTTATTCTGGGTGAGTAATCTACGTAGGCTATTAGTTCCGTAAGGGTAGGGGATGCCCCGGAAGGTGTCGGTATTTCTCTTACAGGGTTGCTTGCGTCCCCCTCCCTTAGGTATTTTCCCCGCCGGAACGTTCTTTCGGGACAAGCTCTATGTTCCCGACTGGTCTCCCAACATGTGTAGAAGTGTAGTGCATGTAGCATGTGTGTCTGTGTAAGAAGGGGACGAGAATGTGGAAGGAAAGATCGCACCTTGACCCTTTGGTGAAGATATTACTCCGGCATTCGCGTGGTGTTGATCGGAGACAAGGAGGAATAATTACCGAACAGAGCCTTCGGCAGCTTTTCCACCGGACAGGAACAGGAATTTATCCAACTATGTAGCTATTGTCGAAAATTCCTCCATCATTGGAAGTGGACTTTGAAATCTGCCGGTCAAGGATGCTGCCACGCCAAAAGATGCAAAGATGTTGTCCCCGAGCTATCGCAGCTGCTGAATTTCACCTGAGGTCCTTCTGAAATGGTACTCTGCAAGTTTTGTGTTTGGATGTCGTAAATCCGCGTGTCAGGCCAGTGCGCACCAGGGCGAGAGCGACAGCATAAGAGTCGCGCGCCGCCCACGCGACCGATACGAAGTCAGCCCCTCTGCGGCTCGCCACGCTGCGCGCCACCCCGCCACGCCCCGCTCCGCCACGCAACGCCCCGCCCCGCCACGCAACGCCCCCACTCCACATGCCACTCCCCCCCCCCCCACGTCTGGCGCGCCCTTCGTGGTCGCCTAGTGCCAGCCAGCTCAAAGTTCGCTCTCCCTCCTAGAACGTAATTCCTTTTCCTTTAGTGGCGGCGGCGGCGGCAACGCGTCTATGAGCGAAGACTGGAGAATGAACTTTGCCTCTAGACCAAAGCTTCTTAAACTTTTTGTGCTAAACTCTTAAAACCGACCGCCCTTCTTCATAATGTAAAACTTTGCTATCCTCGTTGAAATTCATAGAATATAATTTTGAGAGCTTTTGCGGTTAGGGAAAAAGCACACGCACTGCTATTTTTTCCACTTAATAAAATGTTAATCCATATCGAATATCTTTTTAAAGAGTATCCGTAAAAATTAAAAACGGAATTCAGAGCTTGTACAGTATAAAATAGAAAACATTATCCAAATAATTTATGTACTTATGAGCCTCAGAACTGGGATGAAAGGTTTTGTTGGATGGATGATGATAATGATGTATGAATAAACAGGTGTAATGAGAGGCAGGAAAACGAGTGAACTCTGAGAAAACCAGCAGCGAACAGGCTTTGTCCGCAACAACTTGCTTATGATTCGATCGGGATTTGAATGCCGGTATCCAGTGGCAGAATGTCTAATCCCCAGTGCCAGAAATATTTGAATACTACATGAAATTACATTACGCTTGTACTGGCTTATATATTTTTCTTCATTTAAACAAATATTCTGTTGCCCTGAGAACATTTGTCACAATCATATATTTTATTACTTATTGTGTAGAATATTGTTTAACTGCATCATCTTTACTTTGAATGTATTAAATAGTGGTGATTAGATGTTTCTGGAAATTCTAAGTTAAATAATAAAATTTTGTATGTGCAGATAATTTATTGTCTATTCATTTTTAAATCTTAAAAATTAAAATTAAGACTTTAAATGACTATCTCTACAATTTTGTCTCCAACGATTATTTCAATATTATTTTGTAGCATATAAGTATGTTCAAATTTCGCCCTTTTTGTAAAGTACTTTAGGATATGTGACCTCCACGCCTTTCCATCCAATTTCCCTCGATACATAGAGGAGCTGCTGAAATGTGCCTTTGCCTTGCTGCAGAAAAGTAAATGTAGTTTTTCTCTTTGTCCTAAACATTACTAACAGTTTTTAAAGTTTTTTTTTATATTGAGTGAATGAAAAATATGTAATTAGACACAGGAGCGCATTTACGAGATGTATTTAGCAATTCTATGTCAGTAGGCTATATCGTCAGAATTACATTTCTTAGAAGTCATTCGAGTTGTGTCTGTCAATCTATTTCTTGTTCTTCTTTAATTTATTTTCTTGTTTGTTTTCCGAAGAAATTGTTCGAACTTTACAAGATCTTACATCTTTGGAAAAAGTAGAAATTTCCCAGTTATTGAATGTACACTTAACTTGAATGAGGTCGAAAATGCAGAAGGAAATGTTCTCGAAATATTTTGCTCTTGTAATTATACAGTTAGAGCACACATCAGTGAGAGTCAGAAAAGAAAGATTTCTCGCATCATGATGGGGCTTCTAAAGCGCACGTTGGTTGGATTGCTTTGAGATGAAATCGTTCTCGACGTTTCGTCCAAACATTTTGACGTGCCTCACAAACATTTAGACGTACGTTAGATTTAACGATGAATAACAAGGTTTTAACTGCTATTGAACAATTTTATCTTCTATTCCAGTTGCGATGCCTGATGCAGCCTGGCCACATGTACATGTACTTCGGTGGGTCGGAGCGTTTGTAAGTAAGCATTCTCTTTGTAATGTAGGTCTTCGAGGATGTATATATTTAGATCCTTTCTGGAAAAAAGGTTTTCTTGCAAGAAACCTTTGGTTCATACTAACACTTGACAGTATACGAACATTGACATTACGAAATAATTTGAGAAAATACACTGGTATGTTTGAGTGGCCTTAGCCACTTCATAGAATTTTTAGTTTTATGTGTGTAGCATAAGAATAGTGTGCTTCTGTTTGCGTTGGAAACAATGAGGACCTTCAATTTACCGCGATGGGTCATTACTCGTCACTACTTACTGCAGGGCGTGATATTCGCTCGCGCGTAATCGCTCGAGCATTTTAGCCTGCAGCGTCCTGCACTCGCTCGCGGTGCATTGATTCACGGGCCTGGGAGCGGGGCTGTCGGCTTCGCTCTGCGGAAGCGACGTCGACAGTGAAACAGCGATGTTTAAAACTAAAACTTCCATATTAATAATACATCTTTGTTCATAAAACATCAATGTTCTTAAAAGTGGTACTTTTCCTTATTTGTAACATTTATGTTCGCGCGGGGGGGAATTTAATTTTACAGACGCCGGTTAAATAATTCATAATAAAGATGTAACTGACAAAACAAAGTAAGGTATACTAGGAAGAAAATGAACAAAACTAAGCCTGCAAGACTGAGATCTGAGTGTTATTGGAAGTGGTGGTAGCTTCCTCGGTTCACCGGAGAAGGATGCAGGAAGGAGGGGAAGGCCCTACGCTTACTGAACATGCGTTGGCCGCCTCTCCGCGTGCGAAGCACTAAGGGCGTAGGGAACCAGGACATCTCTGGGGGACGGAGAGACTGCACATTGAAGGGAGTATTAAAGAGCGTTCTCTTTGTTCGAACACATGAATTGACAGTGGTATCATAAGTCACTACTTCATATTTTATCTTCTATAAATTGTGATTATCGAACTTTTTTGTTCACAAACAAACCATTGATGTTAAAAACAACGACTTTAATCAATAGATGTTGATGACGTCGATGGTTTTATAGAAAAATAGGTGAATAGCTTTGAAAACATTGTCATCAGTGTCGCATTCCTACTTCGTCCTTTCAGGATAATATACCATCTAGCTACAACAAGTAGGTAAATTCTGAACAATGTAAAGAGACGTGTCATTATGTAATTAGTGAATTAGTGTTATGCTTTATTCTTTTTAAACCATGCATCTGAAGAATGTGAGTCAGCTGGTGGAGTCGCTCGTTTCCAGCATCAGATGCTTGACTTTGATGGCCGAGTGAATTTTGCTCGAGGCGTTACGGCGTTAGTCGCACTGATCTGACATTAGCGGATTTCGTGTTTACTGTCGGGCGAAATCGTCTTGTGAGGGACAAAGGCGGTGCATTATTCTAGAGAAATATTGGAATTCGTCGACGCCAACGGAGGAAGAGGACATGCTAGCTCCAACATGACAGTGCAAGTGCACAAATCAGTTACACAATACAATTTCTACACTATAACATTTCGATTATGATTGTGTTAAAAGCCTGAATGAATACGAGCATTGAATCTTATCAGTTTATAACATGACACTACATCCTAAAAAATTAAAATCAAAAATACTATTCATGAATGTCCAATTAATGATAATAAGTGAGATTTTGATTGTTCAAAATTTTAATTTAACCAAATGTAAAATATGGTACATACAGTCTGTGCAGAAAGTGATCTTACATCTAAGAAAGTATTGCAAAACTTTCTTGTTTAGAATATAAACGGGATATTAGAAATACGTGGATAATACAATTAAGGCTTCAGAAAACTTTTTATTATCTCATATTACAAAAGCTCATAATACTTCAAACATGATATTTATAAAGAAAAATACCCCGTTTTTGGACACATGAAAAGTCAGCGTACACTTATCATTAACAGAAATATTAATTATTTAATACCGTGTAGGTTTTCTATTTAATTCGATTATTGCTTCCAGTCTTCACGGCATAAATTTGACCATATCTACCGTAGTGGTGGAGACAATTAAACTTCAGTATTTTAGCAGAGCACGTTGAAGACCTTGCGTCCTGTATTTTCTATTGTTTATGCCGAGTATACTCCTCGTATGATCTATACGGTTAATGTCAAAGAATTGAGGAAGTGTGTGATTTTGTTTTTTCGTGTTGTTGTGGAGCAATCTAATTTTGAAAGCTTCTTGTTTGGGAACACTGTCTTGTTTGCAATACTACATTATTTCCAAGATCCATTCCCGGCGCATTAACGAGGATGAATACACGTCGTTAGGTCCCATCTCATCACCGATTACATGCCGACGACCCACTCTTGAGGCATTCTCCCCCCCCCCCACACACACACACACACACTACCACGGAATCATCACCATGTAGGTTCAAGACTCTGGGGGTCCAGTTCTGCAGTAAGGTAGTGCCCTTCCATGCGTCCTCTGTCGGAACCAAAATGTTATTTTTGCTTTTGTGTGAAAATATGACTGAACTTCAAAAGTCACATTTCGGTGCTGTTTTGCAAAATTTAATTGTATGCGATTTGCTTTACCCTCCTAGATCATTTTCGTGTACCTTTTCCGTACAAATATTGCACCCTGTACTAGCTGATTCTTCAAGCACACGTTTCCTGAATTTCTATCCGAATTTTACAACACTAATTTGTGATTTCTGGAATCGTTTGCGTCACTCAATGCTTTTGGTCTTTCTGTTCGGGAACGATATCTCACTGTTTGAATACGAAACCTATCAATTACTAATTGCACTATTGAACGCGGTCTCTTTACAATTTCAGATATATTTCGCAAATATTTGCACATTTTTGTAATTGCTTTTCTTGTAGCGTGAGTAGGTTCTGTGCAAGCTGTCCCTTTTCACTACCTGCGATGCATTGGAACTTTACTGAGTATTAATGAGAACAGTGCTACCTTGTACATTTTGTGCATTGTACACGATAACATGAACTTTGTGATGTGACTTTTTTGACTGGAGTATATTTAATCCCTTTTAATAACAAAGTGAAAAACGGTCTAAAATAAAATCGGATCGTAGAAAAACTAATTCTAACGAACATCAGATAACATTGGCTTTCGCTTCTTGTTTACTGATGTCACCCTCGATCGTAGTTTACGCCAATTTCCCTTTCATTTCTTGTAAGTGGTTATCGATCGCTTCAAAATTGAAAGCGATTGGACGCCGGAAAGGAAATTTGTGCATATTTTTACTTCCAGGGAAGAGCTTCGTACTACGCTGTTCGCTACTTGATTTTGATAAAAGTTATTCTCGATTTTAACAACTACCAGCCTTGCTTCCGTGCATGTTATATTGAATTTTCTAAATGAAATAGGTGTTAAGAGATTTCGTTGTTTGTTTTTTTTTCGTCTTACAGTCGAGATATACTTTTTTGTGATCATTTTCTTTTTTCTCACAAAGAGGCATTGTATATTGAATATATATTTCTTTCAACAAACGTGCAGTTCATTATTCTACACAAATCTATGTTAAAACATAATTCCCAAGTGTTACTTTGTATTTCAATACACCCTCAAATATATTTGGGTTGAGGTTGTGTTTTTGCAATAATTGCATTCGTTTCTCCTAACATGGCGTAGAACGTGCTCAGGAATAATATAGTTCTGTGTATATCCTTTATATTAGACAAAATTGCCATAAGAAATAAGAAAGGTGTTCGACATCTTATGTAATCTAAGAATTTTCTAATATGTGATTTTATACATTGCGACGCCACTTCATCTGTTCAAAATAAAACAATCTATGTATTGCAATGAAACATATTTTTACATTTTAATTATACAAGTATAGGGTAAATAACATTTCTGAAGCTTTGTGTTGAGAGCTTATATTTTCTGGCTGGGGCGTTGTTATATCCATTTGAACTTCATGTTATGATTCGCTTTATGTCTGGCGCTCGAATACTATTTTATAATCTTGTAAATGCGTTTGAATTCTTCATAACGTCCCTCTGATATAAAACGTTTCATTTCCAAGATTCTTTTTTCCAGTATTGCAAAAGTTCGTTGTACATAATACATTGTTCCCGGTTTGAATGCGAATTTGTCTCGTATTTTCTACTAATTTTACTACTAATAATAACAATATTACAACATGTTGAGAAAAACGTAATTTCTCTTCCTGCCTACCAACACTAATAAATTGTTGTCCATCCACACCGGACATTAGAGAGACACATTCATTCCAACCTATTAATAAGAACAAAAATGAGTGTATTTCATTTACTCTAATACATTAGTTCTTCGAACGCGCTTTGCCTGCAGAAATTTGAATGCAATGCCACCGAGTATATTTCAGAAGTACCCCACTTACGCCGATAAATACGATTGGCCGGTGCGGGCGTTGGAGTAGAGGGCATGCACTAAAAAGGAAGGAAGGCGCGTTAAGGTGACATGACGATGCCCGCCCCAGATATCCGCGCGTACTAGCGCATATGCAAAATTGCCTGGCTCTCCCTCTGCTGAATCCCCCGCCCACCGCCCCGTACACCGTCGGGGCGGGGCTGCGGCGGCGGAGAGCCCGGTGCAGTTGCGCGGCAAAGAATCCGCAAACGCATTTATCCTCTGTCTAGACGCATACGTAACCGTACGTGATACACGCGTTATCTTGGTCTTTTTCTTTGCACAGTGCCCGGTTTGCACATGAAAATGCGCCGGGCGCGCTGGAGAGCGGGCGGTCTGGCTCCCAAGGCCGAGGGGATGGGATGAGGTTGGGTGGGGGGTGGAGGGAGGCGAGGCAGGCGGCGGACCCCGCAAACAGCGGTGCTCGTCCGTAACACGGGATTAAGGCCAGCCCGCATCGAACTGACGCACCTCGCCCCCAGAGCCCTCCCCACGCCCTCGCGTCTCTGCACAGTGTCCTTGCGCGCCTTCCACGCGAACGCACGCACATTTCATTTTGAAAGGAAAGTATGGAAATTTATTTCATTTCATATTCAGAAATGAAAATTCTAGTCATAGTTTCACTTCAAAAGTTATAATAAATATTTTATTTCCTGGGAGATGATTCATATGTTTCATGAGTGTTATTTTAAATATCGTTTAGTGCTTCTTAATATGTTATAAATTATTCTAATTCGAGTATATTTCTTTATGAATAATATTTTCTTCCGTAAATAGGAAATGTATCTGAGGATATGAATTATTAGTGCACCAGTGAATTTTCTTTTTCGCGGTCTGCAGTTCTGTCCGCGTATGTGTACGTGGCATCCACTGCGTCCCCACGTGCCGGCGTGCCCCTCCCCGCGGCCCCGCACGAGCACCTCGTCCTCTCCACTCCGCAGTGCAGGACGCATGGAGCACCCCGAGTGGAGCGCGCGGCGGTCAAACACAAAGAGCGACCGAATTTGGAAGACCCATAAAGACACACGCGGGACGACTTGCTCGGCGCTGCGAGGACGAAACAGCGGGGACTCCATCACGCTCTCAATGCCTTTATTTCGCATCCCGGCGGCGGATGAAGTTTCAATTTTTTTTCTCTTGTTCCTTGGTTTGCAGCAGTCCGAGAGTTTCAAGGAATGCGTATTTGGAGACGTTGTCTTATGTGTAATAATATTGATATAATCAATGTACACTTAAATTTCCTTTTGTTCTGAGAGCGTAAATTGTAAAGTATCCTGAAACATATTTTAGTTCCTACATGTTATCGGAAAGAAATGGTGAATTTGTTAATTTCCCATTAGTTAAATGGTATTTTTAATGTCTTAACCTTCCACATTAGGTGATATTATAATTTCTGTATGAAGTAATTATATTTTCCCTTTATCGACTCCATAGTGCCAAAACAAAATACTCTTATTGCCAAAGTATGGAAGCGCTCAAAGTAAATCGTGTGTGGTTGATCTTGGAACACGCGATTACTGGCATTCAGTGCGCACCTCTTTAATAAAACTACTCGTATTTTCCTCTTTCTTCTGCTTTCTGGCGGGTTAGTCAAATGTGTTCCTTTTGTCGTCTCTTTCCGCTCGACGACGTGCCGGACAAAAACATCCATCCATTCGTTTAATGACCCTTCTCTCTCTCATAGAAATACGAACGCGCAGCTCAGGGGAAGCTGCGAAATAAATCGTCGTTCCTCGTCTTTCTGGCGCGGTGAGGCGGCGAGCGGGGGGTGGCGGTGCAGCGGCGGTGAACTGCGGAGGGGCCATGGATCGTTCCGAGCTGCTACCCCAGCGCTGTCGCCACCTCCTAAATCTGTCGCCGCGGCCGGGTGTTGAACCCCAGTCTGTCTGCGTTTTCGCCCCCCCCACCCCCCACCCCGCAACGCTGCAACAGCCATTCTCGACCTCCGTGAATTTCGATCATGTTTCGACCCAGCGTTCTCTTCCGCCAGCTCGTCAGCCCGCCTCAAGCATTAATCATCGTCGGTGATTGTTGGTAAAAGAAAGAGCGGGTCGATTTAAGTGTCTTCTTTCTTTTAAAAATGCAGGTGAGTTGTAGTTCAAACAACACTTCAATGATTCATCTAGCAACGAAGGTTCCTAGTGTTCACCCCCCCCCGTCACTAACACACATCGTACCCATCGTCGTCTAGTGCGTCTCAGCAATCGAATGTGTTACTTTTCTTCTTCTTCGTCCATTTTGGTACTATCATCGTAGTTTCAGCGATAGATCTCATTATTTCATGGATTGGTAATATTTATACATTATTGTGGTTAAGAATGGTTTAGAAAAGCTTATTTGTTTGAACACTTTGAAAACTTTTGAATAGTTTAGTTAATTTTTGAATTTTCTGCGAAGTAAATAAGTCTACTCCGTCATAATAAATAATCATCGTGTAGTTAATGGTTTATCGTGTAGTTAAGTGTATTAATTACTGCCACTATTTCCGCGGTCATCACAAGCTGCGGGGTCATTGCCGTCACCTCCGTGCGTTGCTCGGGGAGCTTTCATGGAAACCACCGCCGCGCTCTCTCCCGACGGATTGAAGTGGCTGGCGGCGGCATGGCGCGGGCGGCGGCCGGGAGCGCGTGGCGGGCGTGTATAATTCAGGGGCAGCTGCAGCGGCACCCCCGGGGATTATCAACAAGCGCATACTTCATGCGGCGGCCCCGCAGCCGTCGCGAAATATGGTGCGCGCGGGCGGGCGGGCGGGCGAGCGACCGAACAGCGGGCCGGCGGGCGAGGGGGGCCGCGCGCTTCCTTTGCTCTGTTTTCAACGCTCATATATTACCCCAGGCGGTGGAGGGGCGCCTCCGGGACGTGAACTCCTGCCCGCGGCCACTGGGCCCGGGGTGGCGGCGGTGTCGCCGCCGGGATCCCATTCATCATGCATAGTTTTAGTAGGTCATGTCCGTCGAGCGGGCGCGCCGCCGCCGCCGCCGCCGCCGTCGCTCCAACCGCTCGCTCTCGCCGGCCCTGCCCAGGGCGATGGGACGAGGTAGCGTGATGGGAGCCGGTAATAGAAGCGGCGGAAGGAGCGCGGACTGCATAGTCAGTAGCTGCATGCACAGTCGGCGAGCCCGCTACAAACACTTGCAGTCTTTCGCGTAAAAGGGTAATTCGGCGATTAAATTCTACCTCGCGTTTACGTGTGCGACAAGATGCTGCCTTGATAAATGAAGTTCCAGTGGTCAAGTGGCGTTACAAAAATCTTATTTAGTATGTAGACGGATAAATATGAGCGGATAATGTACAAAGCTTACCCTTACTACAGTACACTCGCAATTTTCCAAGGTAATTGCGACCGAGACTACCTCGGATATGAAAAAATAATACGAATTCGTTTCGTTAAAGGTCATATAAAATGTTTTGAGTTTAGGATATTACATATAGTACTAAATACATCAGATATTTTGCGACCGTGGAAAGGCGACGAGGAGGCAGTGAGCCCAAATAGGCGAGAGGTCACAACAATAAGGGCTAAGAGCGACGCTGTCGCGAAGGGGCGTGGGAGACCGTAAGCTTGCGAGCATGAGCGCCAGGCTCATGTGGAACGGTGTGTTCGCTATTTGGCAGACGCTAAACGGGGAGTGAATGCTCTGACAGTAAATGGTACGGCTCCCATGTTTATATGTAAACTATGTTCGTACCAAAGTCATCTTGTCTGTGATATGTACAACCCACGATGACACACGATCGTCTGTCACCTTTCTCCTCTGTTGGCTGCTCCTTCTTGTCGCCCGGTGCAGTCCGTCGTCCGCCCACGCTGTCCAGGCCTGCAGTCGCATTTGGCGGACAGTGCTATTTAAAACGCACACGCTCTGCTGCGCCATGCACGTCTTCACTAAAGATAAATACGTGATGCGCAATAGACTGACACATGGACTCGTAAAAATATTTTTACTGGAGGGTATGGAACACCCTGAGGGTGAAAACACTGATACGTACCCATACTCACAAATTAATCTGCGGGATACAATTTTAAATTTCGGTAGTGCTTGTAGTCTTCCTACAACTACAAAATTAAAGATAGAGATTTTTCCTTCAAATAAAATTTGTTTTCCATTCACAGTTCTTTAAGGTAATTTACATTTTTTGAGAATTTTAGTAGTCTTTGCGCAGTATTGCGTATAATATGTGCAATTTAAAAAAAATACAAAAAAAAAGATTTACTCAAAAACGGCTCCAATTCTTTTTTCTGGCTAGGATAGTGTAAAATTCTCTCTATAATATGACTTGAACGCCTTATTGCTTTTATCTTTTTTCCCTAAAAATTACAAAAAATGTATTTTTTTGACATGTCTCGTATATCATTAATATTTATATTAGCGGCAATTTGTTCATATTATTATATTTATGAGCACGTGTTGTAAATAATGTCATTTAAAGTTTCGCGAAAATAACCGTTTTCTGTGAAAATTAGCTGAAAATTCCTGTGAAAATTTCATTTTCAGAAACGCTCAAACGTCATTTTTTCAAAAACAGCTCCAAATTGTTTCTTCAAATATTTCGAATTGAAGGTGATTGGTAATTCCACTCTTTAATATATTTCGGTGTATTTTTTGTTGTTTTTTTTCTTAAAAAATTACACACGTGAATTTTTTGAAAAATTTTTCACGCCGTTTACATGCATATTTCCTGCAATTTGTAAACACTGAAAATATTTGTGAGTTAAAGTACTTATGTAGTAAATGACTTCAAATGAAGTTTTTAGAAAAGTCAAAAATTTTCTGTAAAAAGCTTCAAATTTCGAATTTACAGTAGCGCTTAAACACCAGGTTTTTTAAAATGACTCCATTTTTTCCAAAGAAAATTGTCATTTAGGAAGAGGTTTTACTGTTCTTTAATAATCTTAAAATAATATTTACGTTCTGCAAATAGGAAACCGAAAAGTTAAGAAAATGACAAAAAAAGTACTTCGAGCTGCGATAGATGGCAGCTGGCAATAGTATGTGGCAAGCCGAGACCAAAGGAAATAGGAAATTAACACGGGAAAGTCTGTGCCTTCTGTAGCACCCCTAGTATAATGTTTAGTAAGTACAAATGTCTCTTCTAATTCTCAGCGAATGGTGTGTGTAATGAACAGATTAAATAATTATAAACATACTCGAGTAGTAATGTTTTGTTTTCTTTGTTCTAGAACCTAACATCGTGTTACACATCACAACTCATAAGTATGAAAATTCAATGCTTGCTCATTTCAGAATATTATTATTACTTATTGTTAGAGATACTACGCGTGCATAGTAATTATTCCTTTGATTCAGTAATAGTGCTCGCTATTTTATTTGATGTGTTGCCATTGTATTTTGCTACTTCGTAGTACACTCAATGTTCTTTGCAATGTGGGGATGCGAATTAGCCTGTGAAATAGCAAATGAACTTTTTCACGCATACGTGCTTGTGCAACAATTGGTTTATATAGTTTGTTTGTAGTTCACAAATCCATTCCTCTTCATTGCTCGTATATACGTAGTATGTCTTTCCTGAAGAATACTTCCTCTGTTAATATTTATATTACGTTAAAAAGGGTTCCAAAGTATATTTTAAAGATTTTAATGTATATTGTAAATTATGTAATGTGCATGTTTGCATCTTACTTTAGTATTATAACACCGCTTTTGTGGTAATCCCTACGTAACTGTTGATAGACAGAAAAAGAAGAGAATAACTTGCCCGGACAAAACCAAAGGAGTCCCATTAAACTTGTCTTGTAAGGGAACTTATACTTCACCAGTTAAGTGAAAAATATAAAAGTTGGTAGAGGTTTCATTGCTCACTCTACGCGATCCAGTTAAAATACTGGTTTGATTAAAGATGTAAGACGCCGTTACATTATGAAAACTAATCCTCAGATAGACGGAAAGTCCACAGGTGGGTGCTTTGCATTGACTGTTTTGAATTTGTGTTAATCAGGTACAATAATTTAACCGTATCTAGTGCACATCGAGATTTCGCCAGTATATCACACCTTTGTTGTTATCTCCTCGCTAGCTTTCCTCGAAAGTCCACATTAACTTGATGAATGTGAGGGGTCACCTGCTCGACATGCAGTTTGCCGTACGCGAGCGTCAAGTGCGTTGTTGTCAAATATTTGCAGCTGAACGCAAATTTTCCCTTCTATTATTATTACAACCAGCTAGACCTCATAAACTCCGATCTTTCATAGCTTAAATGATAATAATATTGCTTCTGTTTCGTGACCGCGTATCCTGAAATACTTTGTAAACCTTAAATTATTTTAGTTGAGAGATCAGATGTACAGATGGCAACGATCGCGAAATATAAAAGGAATCTTTTTACATTCAGAGAATATGTGGAGGGCTACATTAAACAAGCTTCCGTGTGGAAACTTGTAAAGCTATCATTTAGAGGCGCGTGTAAAATGTAAGTAACTAGCTGAACCCGCGCGAACATTTAAAAATTATTGTTTTTGAAGTGAATATAGCATAACGTGGGAACCGAACTTCGGATGGCCAACCCCTGAACTATCTTAGTGTACGTGGGTAAACATTGTATTGTCACATACTTATTTACAAACAAGGCTTGGACCTCTGACACCCAACACTCACTGGGTCTGGACACTCGAATTTTCATGAAATGTCGCCAGCTGGTGGAACACCATGTAAAACCCACATATTCAAATGCTAAGGAGTATTAGGAGTGTTACAAAGACATTTAGCTTCCCGCAGCGGGCCGACCGTTGCATCTGCTGCGCCAGAAACGATACAGGAGTGGTGTCAGATTTCTAGCGCATTCGTTCTTTTGTGTCTGATGGCAAACGTCATATTCTTTGGTCCCTTTTTTAGTTTGAAGTGCAGAATGACACGCGTTCTCATTCAACCGAAGTCAGTTGTTAGAAACCAATGATATTTTTAACGAAACTAGGAATTAAACATTACGGTACACTTGATGACATTTATGTCAAACTGTTTTAACATTTTTATTAGACCTTATTTTTGTGATAATTTTGTTTTTAACCGAACACCACACTATCCGTGTGACTGCCCCGACTCACCTGATCACCTGCTTACGGCGATTCAGCGTTGCACCGGCTGCTCAGTCTGTAGACGCTCTAAAGGGAGGCATGCGTGATAGGGCTTCTTTTCGTTCTAGATTACTGCATTGAAACACAGCTGCGTTTCCAAAGGTGAATTTAATATTCCTTTTTCATGAAGTGAAGCCTCCCGTTATAAATTCTTCTTAAAACTAGCTTACAACTATCTTACGTTACTTGCGGCCATACGGACCAGAGATAGTCCTTTGAAGCACGGTGGCGCCCTCCTGGCGGCCCATGATTCCGATTACGGAAGCAGTGGCCCTTCACCTTGGTGTCTGGCGCGGCCCTTTACCCGCGGTCTGGCGCTCGCCTCACCCCTTTGCCCATTAGCAAGGCGGTCGGGGCGGCAGGCGGCGTGATGGCGTCCCGGGCGTTCGCAACGCCTGGTCCGAACATCGGTGGCGTGGCTCACGGCAGCGGTGGTTGCTCCTCGACCCGTCGTCAGTCCTGGGCTCGAGTTCGGGCACCCGCAGTCATTGCCCGTGGCGTTCGTCCTTGCCCTAGCGACCCCAGAGGCGGCCCGCGATTTGGCGAATGCATCAGCATTCGGGCGGCGGCGCGACGGCATTGTGGCATCTCGCTGTGCGCGGCAATGCAGCTCAGCGGCGCACGGCGATGCGACAACGCATTCATCGGCGTCCCCCCAGAAGACGAAGATACTCGCTCTCGTCCCTACCTCGGAAAGACACTTCTGCTCGCTCTCGCCTCCCACATCGGAATGATACTTCTGCTAGTTCTCGCCTCCTCTATGAGAATGACCGAGCTTGTGTGCTGCGGCTACCTCCTCAGTTTCGCGGGGTTATGTGGCCCTCCCCCGCTCAGTTTTCGCGATTGGCGGGCGCGCATTACGCGGTTTCTTCCGCCCAATCTCTGCGTCATTGATGACCGTTTGAGCTTCGCCATGTTCTGTTGAAACTCAAATGACACCTGACTTCTAAGAACAGGCGTCGGTGAATTATCGGGTTTTGAAACGGTAGCATTCGTATTTTACGGTGAGCCATCATCGTCGTCCGAGTCGCGCCTCGGTCGAGACAATGGAGCGGCATGCCTCCGCGTCCCCGACGCTTCCTACACCCTCGCAGGTAGCAAAAGATGCACTTGTCCAAGTACTCTTACATTCGTCGTCAACGCCGTTATATTGAATAAAATGTTAAAATATGCGTCGCAACCTGACGCGTCCCATTACAGTGTGTATGTATGTATCTATGTATGTGTGTATGTATATATGCGTGTATGTACTGTAATGTCGATTAGCTCAGTAGCTTCTGCTGGACACCATTTTAACTAGTGGATGAAGAGCGTTGTTGTAGGTCAAGAAAACAAAACAAACAAAAAAACAGTGCAGATAATAGAACAACAGGTATCGTTTAATTTGTACTCTCACTATGCTACACAAAAACCCTTTTCCTTCCTAAATTCCCTTTTTTCCCAAAAATGTTCTTTCACTGACACAAAAGTTCATACTCGTCGCACGTGTGCAACCGCGCGACGCTTTGGCGTCTGCGTTAACTTCATAATTTTACCCAATTTATCAGCTCCGGGGACTTTCCTTATTGCAAAACCAGGCATGTTCTGGAAACAATGTGATTCCGGGAAGAGAGTGGCGAGCGGGTCCAAACAAGTACTGCCCAGAGGCGAAGCTTGCCCTCCCATCGGCGGGTGCAAGCTTGACCGGTCGGTCGTAAATACCAGGGAAGGGGTGAGGCGAAGGGGATCCACGTGCGTCTCGTTTGATCGCAAACAAAGTACTTTGTCAATATTACGCAACGTTTCCTTACAGGCAATCGGATTTCACATGAAATCACTCTGGTTGTAGCTCTGATCAAGTATGTGTCGCCACACCACGTATGTATGATGCGCATAAATATGTATTTATTTATCGATGTTACATTTCAGGAACCCATATATTTCTAAAAATTGTATTGGTATTAATTATGCATGTTTCGACTTTCTTGTGTGTCTGAACCGTTTTTGTCAACCTGCGTGCTACTGCCCTCCGAGGCAATTGAACCCTGCCGACAGATGGCTGATAGCGACGGCGCGGCGAACGAGTGACGGCCGCAGGACCGACGGCGCGCGGAGATTTCCGTGCTTTGACAGGCAGTAAGGTGAAGAAAGATCTGGATACTAATTGTCGCAATAACACTACTTGTAATGCTTCGTAGCACGTGAAAGTTTGTACGTAGGGATTGTGAAACGTGCGAAAGAAGCGGGTAAAATTTCATGTCAATCCGAATATCCAGCACGGTGAGTGTTGCGTGTGAGATTAAATAGCACAAAATATCAACTTGAATTTTTGAAAGATTTCGTGATTGTTCTAGTTTCTATCCACAGATGCTGCGGGGTAGCGATATGCAGAAGAGCTCAAATTTAAAATATCAGAAAGTCTGATCAAACAACTCCCCCCCCCCCCCGCCGCATATTCCTCATTTGTACTTCTTTCCGAATGTTTCCCCATATGTTTTACTGGAAATGAAACTGGAAAATCTAAATTGCTGATGCCGCTCAAAAAGTTGATTCCCATAAATGTCATTAAAGAACAAATAGGTATCATTTCGTAGGAAACAAAATACTGTTTTCGCGTTCTGCACCTTAGTAATTTGTGATACATCGTAGCTCATATTGCAGATGCGATTTGTAACAGCTGAATTTTTCTTAGTGTGGTCTTTAATCGTCCTCATTTTCAAAAAAAGGCATTTTTCAGATTAAACGTGTTGGATGCATCCCATGGGGAAATTTCCCATTTACAATTAGCATGTTAACAATGTTGGGCGACAAGTATGTGTTACAAACTAGTACAGAACCGTCATGTATGCTTAGAGCATTATGTTATGATGTATGTATAATTGTATATTTGCACTGTGGCACTCCCGCCTTGGGCAGCGCGAGTCTGCAATGGCGTTCCAGCCTGAGGGCTGTTGGGTACCAGAGAGCTGTGGTAAGCAGGTCGCAACCCCTTTCTACATTCATTTAGCATTCTCTACCTAAGAGAAACTTTCTCATCTTCACACGATACGAACTAGGACAGGGCAGACAAAAGCGACTTCAGTTTTGTCCCATCTGGTATTCGAACCGGGGTACATAGGGGTATTGTGCACATAAAATTGGTCAAAATTATTTCTTTGCTAGAATTTATTTAAAATTAGTTCATATGTATAGTTATGCAAGTTTTCATGTAGAGAAGTATTTAATATAAGTGTAGAATACAAATTATTAAATATGGGTTAGTTCAGGGGTAACTAGAAACACTACTAAATAGTTCTGGTTTATTGTGTTTTACTAGTCTACCTAAGACGATAAATCTCTAATTCCTGATATTCCCACTCGCGAATATTCTTCTTCTTCATCATCATCATCATCATCATCATCATCATCATCTTCTAATTCTTTTCTTCTTTTTCTTTGTACCCTCCTTCGTACCCATCTGCTTCTTGTTGTACCTTTTGTTTTTCTGAGTTCTGCATTGTACTTGCGGCATCTTCAAAATGTAGTTTTCTGTGACAGAAATTCTAATGCATCTTTAGAGAACGGCTCCTTTTGTGTACTTACTGGAGGTCGGGAATACGACTGTAGTGCATCTGAGCTCAGTAACTGTTCAGCACTACATTACACCTTGTTACAAGTTGTTGCGGAAAATTGTCTTACAAAATCCGCGCTGTACTAAATGTTTTGTGTCATTGCCATCATTTGCAATTAGCATTAACTTTGGAATATATTTGCATCACTGTCTGCAATATTTTGAAAATGTCTAAATCGGTTTGCTAAGTATCATCGCTCCCCCATTTCGACACTATTTTCTTTTTCTTCAGGTATGTTTTCCAGAACTTCGACGAAATATTTACATAGCCGGGAAAGGTGTGATCTAACAAATATTGTTACGACTTGCGTTAGGCCTCACCGATCTTTAAATAAATGGTCATAAAATAAAATTGTGGAAACATGTGGGAAATTTTTCTTTTGTAACGGTTAGAATATTAACTTAAGAACAATTTTCAATAAACATTGATTGACACGTCCTGACAATACCAATGTTTAATAAAAGTCAATTCAAAATTTGGAAGCATGATACGTTTACTTAAAACGTCTTAAATTATGTAAATATTAATCTTAAATTGGTCAGTTTTCAATTCTCAACACAGTACTTACCTGAAATTTCAAAATCCATGAATTAATCCACACTTGACAACTTTGAAAGCTTTCACTAAGCGAATAAAGAATCCGTTTGTACGGAGCTCCTAAAAGAAAATGCTTGCAGCGCACACTACGACTCACTTTGGACTGTTGCTACAACAAAGATACCAGTCTAAGACTAACAGATGACTGTCGTAGGACGTAAAGCATATTCAACTACCTGGAAATGGTGTTAGTTTCCCTTATGTTTACATTTTTTATTTCGACTTTTGGCCAGCTTTTCTTTCAAAATACCTCCTATGTGGGTGTCGTGTTGTAAAAAGTAAGCTCGCTAGGTATTATATGAAGCCCGCTTGTGCTTTATATAAAGTATATGAAATGTTTAATGTACATTCATAGTTGCTCTTCTTCTAATGTAATTTTAATAATGTACTCCATGAGTAACAAATATTTCATTTAATTTATATAATTAATAAGTAATTTCAATTCATGTATTTGTGATTTTTCTACGGACAGTGATATTTTTTTATATGAGATGTCGCCGTTTGTTGTCATTCTCTCTCTCTCTCTCTCTCTCTTTCCCTCTCTTCTGTCTGTCTAGCTTTCACCATTACTGTAAATATTAAGCGTAATTATTTTTGAAAACAGCCCTTAAATAGTACTTTTTAAGTCAAATTTTCAGAAGAATACTTTTACAAAATCATTAAAAATATATCTCATTAAAATTCATTTATAACCTTGTAACCGAAAAACTACCCCAGATTGAAATTTGGGTAGGTGGTTGCATGCTTTGGATTCTTTTCTCAGATATACTTCACTAATACAAATGACGCAGCTGCAATTTTCGTCGAATTATCTAAATTTTCGAAAATTAGAAACGTTTGATATTATTTCGTTTTTCTACTGCTGCAATATTGAAGATGGACATACAGAGTGTCTTCTTAATGAAATATTTTCTCCAAAATTATATATTTAATTACAAACGTATACAATTTTTCCATAAAATAAGCATTTTAAAAACGAAATTAAGCACCATAATTTTAAAAAATATATTTTTTTTACTGGTGTACAACCTTTTCCATGGTGTTGGAATTAAATGGATGATGAGTTTTAGAACAAGAGTTTTTTGTTCAATATTTACTTGTAATTACCAATGTTATTTTTATATAAATAATGTGTGTTATTGGGTATATACTCGTTGCCGTATATTATTTACAAATCTAATGCGCCCCATCACATATACCATTTCACAATATTTTTTTCAGTGTTGCTCCGTTTCCAGGGTGGTTGATGGGACTTCATCTCCCCCTCCCAGCAGCTGATCACACAAATTCACAATTACATTTTTTTTTACTAAATATTACTATATACTAGTATTTTCAGTAGTAATGTCCAACATTGATTTTCCTAGCATATGCGGATAAATATAAACTAACAAATTAATATTCCTTTTAAATACGCCGTAATTATGGAAAATTCTGTGTAAGAAAACATCTAGACTGTTGGATCTCTATATTTTTCTCGAAGAAAAACGTGGTGGCGTCACTAATTATTTTGATGTAAATTATTTTTATAGTTAATATATTTTGGATAGAAGTATTAATTTAAAAAACAGCTTTAGTTAATATTGCATAAAGTATTCAAGAATAGATTTTATGTTCCATCTTTTCACTTAAAGTTGCATTATGTGTTAATGAATAGCTTTCGCCTGAAATATTTTTGTATTTATATATTTATTTTCAATTTGCGAGTATTATTATTTTCCTCGTCAACGTGTTGGTTATGTTAATGGGGCAGTGCCAGGGATTATTGGCGAACTTCACAGTATCCTGTCGCGAACTAACTTGTCACTGGTAATTTCCACAAGAAGTGCCTGGCATTCGATCACCCATCCACTGTCGATGACGGTTAGCGCGCTGGGTGCGGGGCTCCAAGTTACGTCTCCTAGACTGATTCAAACGCTCGGAAGAATCGATGTCGTATCCGGCGGAAGCCGTTTCCTGCAGGTGCTGCGAAGCGCGCATCTCCCTCGCCGTCGCATCCGTTCGCGAATCGATCGAGCACGAGACCCTAAGGCCCGCTGCACACGCCGCCGCAGAAGCGCTCGAACCCGCCGCAGAAGACCCTCGGGCGACGACGAAGAAAGGGACCGAAGCAGGTACCTGCTGCGGCCCCTTTCTTCGTCGTCGCCCGAGGGTCTTCTGCGGCGGGTTCGAGCGCTTCTGCGGCGGCGTGTGCAGCGGGCCTAACGCCAACCAACCAACCAACCAACCAACCAAGCGACCGGCCGCCGCCGCCACTCTCCTCGACCCCGCGGCGCGCCTCGTTTCTTCTTGGCTCGTTTCTTCCTCCTCTCGCCCTCTCGCTACTTTCCCCCACGGGTCGGCGGCCGCCTTTCATAGAGGGCGGCGAGCGGCCGCGCCCCGCCCCCTGTTCCCGCCCCCTGCCCCCGCCCCCTGCCCCGCCCCGCCCGCTGTCGTAATGAGCCCCAAGTGCACGTGGAGGAGCTCGCGGGCGCATTCCCGGTGCACGCCACCAAAGCGCCACCCCGCTACCCACGAGGCACCGCTCCCAGCGCCCGCCAAACCTCTCTACGGGTTATTATAATAATAATAATAATAATAATAATAATAAGTGTGATTAATTATCCTTTAAGTCTTTCATTAACGTAACAATTTAATAAATAATTAATTACTAAATTAATACAATAATTTATTGTAACAATATGGAGTCTTAATTACTTCGTATTGGTAGATAATTCGTGCCTTCCGAATACTGACGCAGTCTAAGAGATTTTGTGTACCTGCCAAACACCAAAATAAGATGAATTGCTAACCAATCAGAGGCAAATGTCATATACATAAGATCGTTATATGGGATTTCCCATGGCTCATTGGCAAAAAATTATCATCTACAACTTCTTGCATGCTCTAGAAGTTTGTAATATTCATTCGAAGACTTCATATATAAAAACAACGGAAATGTGTGTATGTGTCGTTAGTATAAATGCGGAGTTCTTGGTAATAAGTGTAATTACCTGCATGAACATGTTAACTTGGAAAACTCGGTAAAATAAAACGTTTATTTACATAATAATATCAACTTAGTAGTCGCTTAGTGGCACTTTCAAAAATACCTTTAACGTAAAGCGACTGTAAATTGCACTTGAATTTTTGCTGCAATGTAGCTCTTCGAAGGCGCCTGCTGCGGCACGCTGTCAGATTCCTGGATGCTAGAAATTTGAGATGAGGCGCACGTGACTCCTTCCACCGAATTCCTCTGCCTCGTGCCAGCATCAACCTTTCCTCCTACGTTTATGAACCTGCTTTCGTTGCCCCGTGGTCACCTTGCCAACGCTTCACATTAGGCCCCTGTCATTTCCCCTCCCTCTGAGGAGACACCCCCGCCAGCCATTAAGCTATCGTCGACGCCTTCGCCACTGGCGCTGGCGGTTGGCGTCAGGTGTTTGCGTCTGGGCGGTTGGATGGTGCGGACGTTGTCTCGTGCGCCACCCGCCGCAGTCAGTGGCACTACCCCTCACCTGACCACCCGCTCCACCTCGGCCCCATACCACCGGGGCTTCTGTCGCTCTTCCTCACCGGGCGCCCGCCACGCCATTCTGCGCCCGGTCCCGCAAGTCCAGGCGCCCGTTTCTCGCCCCGCCTCACCCGCCCACGTTGCCCCACCCCAAAACCTTGCCCTATCCTCATCTGCCCTCTTATCCCACCTGTCCCCTCTCGGCGACGCGTCACGGCGCCTGCGAAAAGCGCTCGCCACCGCCGCCCGCGAAGCCACCAGCCGTTTCGTCTCGCCCGTGACAGACCGCGCCTCGTTCCGTACGCCACCGACGTCCTCGCGCACGCGACGCTCGCCGCCCTGGCGACTGCGGCGGCGGCTCCACGGGGGAGAGTGGAAGAGTGCGGGCGGGGGCACTCGGCGACCGACGCGACGCGACGCGGCCTTCTTACGCCGCTTTCCCCCTACCCCCCACCCCGCGCCCCCTGGCCCCGTCAACGGCACCTGGATTCACTCGAGCCGGGAGGCCGCCGCCGCCGCCGCTACCATGTGTTGCAAAACGCACGCCCGAGAGGTATTTTCGATCCGTCGGAGCTGGCTCCGCTCCGCAACCACCGCCGCAAACGTCGTCGCCGTTGCCGCCGCCGCCTCGGCGCTGCCTGCTGCTGAAGGGTACGAATGAGGCGCCCTTGCACTGTCCTCGGATCCGTCCGTATTTCCTCATGGGCGACGGCCAAGCGGGGCCAAGCGGGGCCAGGGGGGCGGCGCCGCCAGCGGAGAGAGGCGGACGGTGGACTGGTGTCGGGACGGTGAAGCTTGCGTGTACGGAGCCGAGCAGTGGCGGAACAGCTGGGTGGCTACGTGACCAGAGAGCAGCGAAGAGAAAAGTGCCACCACCACCACCGCCGCCGCCGCCGCCGCCACGACTCCCTGGCACGTGGCCGGTAAAATGTGGCATCTGAACGATGCGATGTGAGAAGGTAGCGGTGCCCTACCGAGATGCTTGGGTCGTGAGATGGGCAGTTCGCGTGCTCGGGCACTTCCTCGCTTCAGCCTCCCTTGATTTTGCGTGAACTTTTTCTTACGCATCTGCTCTGTTGCTGACCGCCCGAAGCGCATGGTTCAGGAAGAACCAATCCTTCCTTCATTGTGAGAAAAAAATCCAATTTTCCCATTCCCTTTTTTTGAGTGAATTATATTTTTCTCCACTTTTATTATTTAATAAATTTTGTTCGAAAAAGGGGAGTTACAACATGTCCAGAGCTTTCTCCATTGTCTGAGACAATCTAATTGAATGGAAAAACAAATAGTGAGCAAGTATTGAATAAAAATTTCTAACAAGTTTATATTTGAGGAAGTTTATTAAAATATTTTGTACAAATTGCTCTTTAGGTGAAGATCTGCTCTACGTCTCAGCCTTGTTTGAAGTGCTCTATGTTCCACAAGGTATTTAGTATTTGCGTGGATTAAAATTGATAATAAAGCAATGTGCTGTTGTTTGGACTACTTTTTCACATTGATCATTCTCAACTTCCAACTTTTATGTCTGTTATTGATGTGATAAATAGTTGTTTGATCT
This sequence comes from Gryllus longicercus, assembly GCA_038098605.1. Classification (NCBI taxonomy): domain Eukaryota; kingdom Metazoa; phylum Arthropoda; class Insecta; order Orthoptera; family Gryllidae; genus Gryllus; species Gryllus longicercus. The sequence continues at coordinate 2,774,777 of JAZDUA010000133.1, forward strand.
TAATTCCAGAAGAGTTCGGTTTGTATTAAGGTGCTTTTGAAGTGTTTCCAAAAGCATTGACTTCAAAATGTAGCGTAAAAAGTAATTGTCGTAATTTCCCCCCTAACTTTTATTAGTTCATTTGTATCCACTGTGCGATTGCGGTCTTTATAGTTCAGGAACTAAATGATGCACTTTGGATTTCGAATCATACGTGGCTTTCGAACTGAATGGAAATAAGATCTCCCTACGCCTGTCTTGTTTAAATTACGCATCACGTAATGTTCGTGATTGGATTGTCATCCTGTGGCAGATTGTCGCATTCAACAAAATATATTCGCTGCTCGTACGGTCGTCAAATCAATATTGTCCCCCCACCACCCCCCTCGGCCGATCCTTCTCCGAAGCGAGCGCAGTTTTTCCTCGTGATGCCAGCGAACGCGACCCTTACCCCCACCCTGCTCGCATCGCCGCGAACGGGTGGGCGGGCGGGCGGCACGCGGAGGACTGCGCGTGCTGTGCCAGACACGCGCGTTTCTTCATTAACGCCCAGGACCCGCCTGCGCCAGGTATGCGTCAGCGCGCCTCGGCGCGACCCCTTCGTACGAGCGCGCAGCATCTGGGAGCAATAAAAGCTGTTTTCCTCGCGCTGACATTCACGCAGAAGGGCGCAATCCGCGAGTGCGCGCGAGCATTTTAATAGCCCGCCATGGGCGTGGCGGCGCGGCGAGCGACCACCCGACCACCCGGCCGCCGCTGGCCCGCCCGCTGCGACCGGGACGAGAGGGAGCCGGTGAAGGGTGGCGTCGGAGCGGACGACGTTGCGGCACTCGCTGCTGGGCGTGGCAGAGGGACGCGGCTGACACCTTTATGCCCTTCCCGTTCCTGTGGACGTGATGGCAGTGGTCATTTGCCATTCACTGTGTAAGAGATGGTAGATGGATGATAATGAATGGTATGATGAGAGAGGAACAACTACATTATTACCACAATGGGAAAAACATCTGTGACTTATACCGATATCGAACCCGCCGGTAACTACATTGCGTACTAGGACGCTGTAACTGCGTCACCGAAACCGACTAAGAAACTGATTTTTTTTTGTAATTTCAACATTATTTATGTATTTTAGTGAGCGCTAATGAATCTTTCTTTTAATATTACCCGCCACATAATGTATTAGTTACATTTCTAGGTTTTAAAATTATTTCTGAGAAGGAGAAGGACCAGGAGTTTGGAAAACGTGAAAATAAAATTCATTTTAAGAATTCTAAGATGTCTGTTGTTGATTTTGCGAAGCGACAATACTCCAAATAAGTTTGACATTGTTTGTGCTGCGAGTAAAAGTTATTTTCCAATACGCCCAAGTAGTTGGTCCAGCAGGTGCTGAATTCCTAACTTCGCAGTTGAAATCTCGTAAAAAATTTCTTAGATCTTAGTTACGTAGCTGAAATAAAATATGAAAACACTTCCTCTGCTATGGTACTTTGACAACCTATTTTAAAGTAATTCATGTGACATATATTTATTATTCAGAGGATCCCAAAACTGGCACCATTCAATTCTACCAAACGTAGGTATAAGTGATACAAGTGATGTAATTACTAACATTGCAGTTTCACGAACAGACTAGATTAAAAAAATGTTACAAACTTCTGGGCTGAGCATGGGGGATTGAAGGTGAATAAGTTTGCCAGTGAACTTGTGATGAGAAATCTCATATGAGTCACATGTTTGACATTTACTCCTGATTGGTAGGCAACTCATCCTGCAGTGCTGTTTGGCAGGAACCGTCTCTGATGCAGTCAAGGAGGTTGTGTGTAACTGCAAAACTCACTACCTTACCCCTAATATCCCTTGCAACTTGTAACATTCTTTCTGAGATATTAAGCGAAAAATTTGTCTTGTGTCATCGTTGCAGAATGTACCCTGAAAGTCGCTCTGCTTGAATTGCAACCAAACGTCTTGAATGGCGTAAATGGGCATATAAAGGTGCGTGGTTTTGGAGCTACTGGGTTTAATTTGACGAACATCACCAAAAATAAGGTACCTATGACTGACTTTTCCCAACAAGAGTCATGTTTGAACGAATAAAATATGTTTGACGTAGATGTCATAGCGGATGCCTACCGTTCTGGATCTCTTGAGTGAATCCTATCAACGATCTTGCAAAGTTAACGAATAGTCATGCATTTAGGACAACTAAGATATATTTTTATCGTTAATGATACTAATACATATGGATCAATATATTTTATTAAATTTTAAATTTCGTGAAACCTGCAGATCTGTTTAGACACTATATGTTTACGCACTATATTGCGTTGTAGATTTGTATCTTGTTTCTCAATACACATTTTAAGGATTCAATGCGTAATTTTCTTAACTTTGTTCGTTTTCATGATATGGATTCATGAACCTATAAATTATTATTTTATGATCTAATGCGTTTAATTTTAATACTTCAAATTCTTAGCTGTTGGCGACTTAAATTCATTCGATATTTAAACATTTTGACCATTATTTGGTTTAGTAAATGTCGTTTTGGTGTAATAAGGTTTTCCAGAGCGCTGCAAGACTTCTCATGCACACAGCGTTTGTCTTCAGGTGTACCTAGTTTGCTCCTCCCTAGCCCTTTCCTTTGTAACAACTTACTCGGGATGGTCCTTATACCTTTATTGTACCTCCGAATACCTTTGCAACTGCTCTCTTTGCATACTCATGAGTTTACCCGTAGTTCCCTTACATATCCTGGGGAAATCTACATCCAGAGAAACTATTTTGGTACCTAATCTTTAGAGGTTCATATAATTCACATCAACTTACATGTATAGAGGTAATGAGAAGTGGAACACGTCTTCGTGTTCTGAAATGCGAATGAAGTACTCGGGAAGATAAGGAATCGTGTTTCGTCAGTGTTAGACACTGTGCAGGTGAAGAATGCTTAATATACTTTCATTGCAGAATTGGATGATGTCGGGAGGAATTAGTTCTTCGGAAAGAGCTAAATGCTGCACAGAGTATTAAGTGTGGAGCGACGTCGTAGTTTTCAATGGCAGATTATTGTTAAAACATTCTGTAATTCAAATAATTTATTTTGTTTCGAAGCTAGCATACTCCAGCTAAATAAAACGTGTAAATATGAAAGAATCAAAATGTGAATGTATTCCGAGAGATAGTTTGCATGCCTTTCTTGCTTTAATTTCTGAAGCGGGCCCGCTTAATAATATAAACCATTTAAAATACAATTTGTGTTCTCCATTTTTATATTGTCAATTAGTGGGTTGCATTCTGAAGCAAATTATTTAGGTCACGTTTCAGAACTAATTGATGTATCTCATTCCAATGCAGAACAGTAAAGACCGATCAGCTGAGAAAATCAAATCAAAATAAATAAGATTCAACATGTCTCCAAACTTTCTGGTTTTGACTATCATTTTGTGAGAAAAAAAGTGATTTCAGTTTTTCAATATATTATGATGCTGCTCAAATGGCCGAGATTTATCTGTAACAGCTCGTTCAAATGGTATTTTAAGTGCACCGCATCAACAGATAATAAAAGAGAAGTAATGTAAATAGTGCGATATCGTTATGTATCATGGGATCAAATGCAGTGATGTTTCAGTTCATATTAGCATACTGTAGTAATGTGATTAAATGTTTAAAGACCATTGGATGTAAGTCATTTGCTGAGACTGAAATCATCTCAAACTATGGAGTCATTATTCAAAAAACGCTTAGATTTACTCTTTAAACGGTATCAATGTATGGCTACGTCAGATCCTGTCACAGGAGATACGCTGGTCAGCATTCCTTGCTCCATCTGCGTCGCGGCGTGCCCGGCGCTCGGCTCGTGTCGGCGATTGCAAGTGAAGGAAAGCGAATGTGCGTGCGTGTCCCGAGGACCGGTGAGTGGCCGGCGCATGGCGTGGGGTGGAGTGGGATGGCGAGCGGCGCGGCGCGGCGCGGCGTAGCGCGAGGTGTCGGCCGGTTGCCGCCTCCACCGCCACCTTCTAATGAGCGGGGCGCGGCGCGGCGCCCTGGCCCGCCCTTCATTAGGGGCTTATTAGCCGCGACGATTGGCACGCCGCCGCCGCTACCGCCGCCGCTGCCGCCGCCTCGGCTCTCGCCCGTTCGCGCCCCGTGCCGTTTCCGCCCCGCCCCGCCCCGCCCCGCCCCGCCCCGCCCCGCCCCGCCCCTGCCACGCACCCCGACCGGGTCTCTCCTTTACCTCGCCGGCTTTCCGTCCAGCGGCCGCGGCCCGTTCCGCGCTGGTCTGCTCGACCTCGCCCTGTTCGGCCCCGCCCCGCCCCAACCCCAACCCACGTCGCCCCGTGCCTCTCCTCTTCGCCCTCTTTCTGCCCGAGATCGGCCCCGCTCCGCAGCGGATGCGTCGACGCCGCGGCGCGCCCATTTCGCCTTGCTCTCCCCCCTCCCCCCTCCCACTCCCTCCCTTCGTTTCCGTCCGCCGGCTCGGCTGCGCGCCGGGCGACCGCACGTGTCATTGCCGTGTGTTCCCCAGACGCCGGTTTCTCGGATTTCTGCTCGACGCTTCGCTGAAGTTGCTTTTTGTGCCTGGCCGAGTGTTCGTTTGCTATTGACTTGCGTGACTGCCTGGGTGGCGGGTCACTCTGGACCTGATGGGAGCATCGAGACGATTTGCGCCAAGTGCGCCACTGCTTTGCTGTTGCCCTTTGTGTCTTGCAATGGCATAAACATTTCAAAACTTTCTCGATTTTATCAGTCTCTCTAAGGAAAACTCGCATTTTAAATGATGCTCTCAACAGTAAATTTTAATTGATTATCGAAATTATTGAACGCCTAAGCGCTATGCTCTGTTGTTAAAGAAATAGTTGCTGTATTATATTATTGTTTTTTCTTTATCAGATTGTGAACAATTTAATGAAAAAGTTTTTTTAAATTCTTCATCATGATGTCAAAGTAATATTTCAATCCTTTGATTAATTTGAAATTCGGCTTTATCTCTTAATTAACTGTCATAAACTAAATTTTCGACATACCCAAAGATTTTAGAATGTTGTAAATTCTGCATGATTTTCAACAGAAAGCAGAAGGGTGAAGAAATATATTATGGGGTGTCGGATGATTTTTAAACAAAACAAAATTGAAAAGTCACTAAATGAAGTTTGCTTGCCTCAAATTCCATGTTCAGAAAAATTGTATTTATTTTAAGGACCACACATGACATCCCATGATTCATCACATCTCTTTTAAATGAAAATGTATTTTCTCATTCTCTACTACAAGTGGCTTGATTAATGTGGACATTGCGTTTGTGCTGTTATTTTCCTTTGCTTTTATTGCTTTGACGCTGTCTGAATTACCGTGTAGTTGGCTCGTATTTCAGTTTTGCAGATTTTTAGCGCAGATACTTTTTGTCGAAATGTGCCACGTCTAATGCGTCTTGGTTACACGACATAATGCCCTGGCGGCTTCTCAGCGGAGAAGGCGCGTTCTTGAACTATAAGTACGTTGCCTCGTATTCTCTCTGATGGCGCTGTCCACACCCAAGATTTTCCCTGGCCAACGCGGCGGGCTAGAGGATGTCATGCTTTGAAACATGATATGTGTAGTCATGCACATTTAAATTTTACGTCCTGTTCCAGTGCGTAAATCGCCCCAGAATTTATTGGCAAAACGGTGAGCGTTGGGACGTCGTTGTGTCAACAGAGCAATCAGCCAGACTACACAGAAATATCTGGAAGGCCAGCGAAATGCCGTGACATGGGCTTGCATGAAAATACGCGGTGGGCGTAACTCTGGACGTGAAGTAGAATAGTAATGCCTAAGCGAAAATATGTTCTTCTACAGAAATATGATGAACGATAGAGATTACAATTATATCTCTGATGGTACATGTTATATCTCAGGAAGTTCAAACAGCCGCTAACCCTCACGACATCTGGTTCTTGAAATGGGAATAAGAAAGAAGGATTGGGGGTATTTCCATGCCCCAAGATGCTATTCTCCTACTTTCTAGAAGGATATCACAGATTTACACCTGAGCTAACTCATGTTATTTTCTTGCAGTGCAGTCAGTGCTCTTCGAGCATTACCTGCTTCTGACGATGCAATGTTATTGATCATTATACGTCCATATAAGCGCGACATTTCCTTTCCAATTCTGTACCTTTTACTGTAATTATCTGCTAGGTCGAACCAAAATCAAGAATTTAGACGCTTTTACTTTTTCCGATATTGTCGTTAGTTATTTCTATTAGAGTTCTTTTACAATACAGTGAGGTCCATCTTGTTATCGGAACAAGAAGACCCGTCTTATATTCAATGCTTTTAATGTTCAATATTTAATGGAAGTTGTAACAAAAACTGTTCATGAGAGCCACATGGTGATGTATTTGTTCGTTGTTGTTGTTGTTGTTGTTGTTTTTTTTTTTTTTTTTTTACTTTGTAGACTTCAAAAGGAAGTGATCCCTCGTGTATATTTTACTTTCTCCCCAGACTACGTACTTACGTAGTAAAGAGAAAGTTTGTGATTTTTCCTCACAAAGACTCGTGTTGTGGGGGTTTGATATAGAAAAAGATGATAAATCTTATGTACTTAATTACTTCTAATACTTGTAGTCGCAATCCAGGTTTTGTAACTTCTTGATACCGAAAAAAAGGGTGACGGAGAAACGTATGTTGTCCATCCACTGTCCCTCCGTTAGGGATCAATTCTAGCTCCTAAAACATTTAGATGCGTTTCTCCAAAATTGAAAATCCCCAATCGATCTTGACGAACTCGCGGTCCTGCGAGTTTGAAACTAACATTTTGATTTTTGATGGTGTTATATCAAGCCTCAAAATTTTCTCAAAAACCGATCCAAATTTTGGATTAGATTTTTTTTTCCTCGAAGAGAACACAGAACGCTTAAAAATGGCAGAGGCCTAATTTTCCTTCCATTTTGAATCTTCGAAAAATAAAAAAGTTCAAAATTATTTTTTCTGCCGCTACAATTTTCAAAATAAACATTTCACCTTCTCCCATTACTTCGTAAGAAGTGAAAGCATTGCAATTTCGCAAAATTTCCTAAAAAAATCTCCAAATTTTGTGATTAATCTTGTCTTGACGTAAAGAATGTAAAGAACAATTAAATATGACGTGGATCTTATTTTCGTTGAAATCCCTAATTTTTCGAAAATCGCAATAGTTAAAAAAATTGTACGTCTTCCTTCAACTGAAGTCTTGAAGGTACATATTTTATTCCCGGATGAAAGCTGTAGTTCTAAGACAGATTTTGGAATAAGGCCGTATACAATTTTCCGAAAATAGCCGTTTTCACGTAACCATGCTACATAATTATTTTCTTAAAAATCTCCAATTTTTTCTTTAACCTTTTCTTCGGTAATAACGATAAAAAAGTAGTGCTGCTTTAGTTTCCGGCGAACTCGGTGTATTTTCGAAAATTGCAAACAATTAACATCGCAAAAGTACAGTATTAAAAATGGATATATTTGTCTTAAATTCTACTGCAAAAATCATATCTTTAAAAATGGTCACGTACAATATCTTGGAACGGAAGAAAATATTTTCTGAGACACATCTCCAAATTGTTTAGTTAATTGTTTCCACAGATAGAGCAAAGCACACTTAAGAATGGCGCATATTTTATTTTCGTTGAACTCGGAATGTTTTAAAAAATTACAAAAGTAAGAAATAATACGAAGAAGTATGAGCCGTTGTAGGAGCACTAGTTTTCCTTAAGAAAAATTGTTTTTCAAGACAGATCATGAAATAAGAATATGAACAATTTTTTGAAAATAAAGCTGTTTTGAGGGAATTTTATTTGCTTCAAATACAGGCTTAATTTTACAATCGAAAGACTGTTTGTTTGAAATTATACTTCACTCGTAAATACTATGAAATATGTTGAAGTTGGCTTTACTATTTATAATCTTTCTTTATAATTTTCTGTTGTGTGATACCTTAGGAGTTTTGATAGCGAAGAAAAATATTCCGATATTTTAGAATTCCAAGAGAAAAAGATCTGCAACTTATAACTATGCAAACAATTTGGAGTTAATTTTTACTGTATTGCTACGGCTTACGCAATAGAGAAAAAGTTAAGTAATGCTAAACGAAAAAACGGCGAATTATCGGTTGAAAACTCTTATTGCAGGGCCCTGATAATGAAAAAGTGGATAAATCCAGTTGCTAAATTTAGAAAAAAAATCCTTTATTGTGTGGGAGAGCCAGAATACATGTTTTGTGGGTCCATGATTCTGAAGAATCGAATGACGGCAAAACGTGTCTGTCCGTCTGTGAACAACGCTAGCGCCTAAACGATTCAGCCTATTTCTCTGAAATTGATATTCCCCAATCGATCTGACTGATGTCGTTGCCCCTAGTGTTTGAAACCGATATATTAATTTTGGGGGTACTTTATGTGAAACTCTTGGGATATTTTCAAAATTTTGAAAAAAAAACTGTTCCATTATTATTATTATTATTATTATTATTATTATTTGTTGGATAGAGTGAAGGACATTTAAGAAAATGGTGCAGGTCTTATGTTCGTTGAAACCTCTGGTTTTAGACTATTGTAAAAATTCACAATTCACAATTATTGTAAAAGTTCACAACTAGAATTATGAAGTTGGAATTTTTTTCTTCTTAATAAAATTTGTTTCTTAAAGATAAATTTTGAAATAAAGTTGTGTACAGTTTTTCGAAAATTTGGGTACTTTTGCAAAATTTGGCGTGAAAGTACGTGCTGTTTTGACATAAGTTTCTTGGGTGTAATTCATCACGAATGTTCTTTGAGACTCTTTACTCATACAATATGAAAGATTTTAAATGAAATCCCGCTAGCAGTGCTTTAATGTGCATGGCGTTGTTCAAAATTGATGCTGCTACTGGCAAGTTCCAGTGGTATGAATTTAACGAAAAATAATTTACGCTAAAAATTATGCGAATTCACTTACTATTGCGCAGTACGCGCTTCATTATTTTTTATTCTGGCAAGATTGAAAGATCGTGCTCAGTACATCTGTTTGAAATAGGCAATGTGGTTTTGATGGCTTTATTCGTGCAGGGAGTGACGGTTCGATAGATAGACAGACATCAATGTGTTGCATACATAATAGACAAGAAGGATGCACTTGGATGAGCACACACCAACATTGCATCACGTGGAATGGTCGTGTGGAACCAATCGAAGTTAAATGGAATGCTATTCGTATTGGGTTTCATTCTTTCTTTTCTGTTGAGTATCGATAATGTAGTCAGGTAAAAACGAATAAGAAATTCTAGATGAAGAAACATTACTTTTTCCATACCATCATTAATATCGACCTTCTCAGTGTAACAAATCGTTCATAGAACTTACAAGAACGTACATCGTAGCTTTTTATGCTTACGTGTTGGTCGCGTGATATGTTTGGACTCATAATTAATTGTGTTTTCCGAACACGTACTACATTCGCTACGATCATTGGTCACGTTAGATTAGGGTGGGTGTATACGCAGGGGGTGGCGGTGTTCCTCCCAGGCGGGTGTTGAGATTTGGCGCCGACTATCACGTCGGCTTGCGAGGAATTTCCCTCTCCACATGTCTCCCCTAACGGGGCACTTCTCTACCTGGGTCAAGCTCTGGTCTCCCAGCATGAATGGTAGGAGACACACATGTAAGTATGTGTGTAAGTAAGGAGTGAGGATTGGGCAAGAGGAAGGTATGATCTCGCGTGGCCCTAGTCCCGTTTGTTTGGGTACTGCGCCGGATATCGCTGGTTATAGATCGAAGAAACCCTGAAAATTACCGATCAGAGCAGCCGGCCATTAAAAGTTCCCTCAGGAGAGCGATTGAATCCAACGTGCTATTTAGCTAGTGGCGAAAATTCTTATGACCTCCCGATCAGAATTGCTGCAGGGACAGCGACAACGTTAGCTCTGAGCTGTACCCAGTCGGTTTTCTACTGATGGATGCAATGATAACGTGTAATAATCAACAACTCTTCGCGCGTATTAAGGGCGGAGTAAATGGGTGCTGACTATACTATATCCAAGGGGACAACTTGCACGTAATCAATGTCACATTTTGCAATCAATTCACTTTAGCTGTAGGAACACGTGTAATACGTGTTGCATATTATTAACCAACCAACGGCTGTGATAGTTATGCAAGTATATCAACCTTGGGGATAATCTTCTAGACATTTTCTTCTTCTGTTCTATTTTCATTTAATTTTAACAAATGTTGCACTCGGCTTAATTTAAGCCAAATTCTTAACTTTTTGTGAGATAAATGATCTGATATTTCTTATTGCAGGTATCTTTCTTAGATTGCTGTTGGAACATATTTTCTAGCATTTGAATCATTACAGAATTTGAGGGTCTTTTACATGCAGGAAACATACTAATATGGGCAGCCAGCTTTACTTTGTCCCTGAAGGAAGGCGTACGAAGGATTTTTTCGCTCGTAAAAATCCATGGCTTCCATCAGGTTTGAACCCGCGAACTTGGGTATAACAGTCCGATACGCTAATCGTTACATCATTGCCGCCGCCTTACATGTTCGCTTCTTAATCAATTGAAAATGGTCTTACACAGAAAAATAGCGTTTGCAACTCATTTATTGGTTTTTGCACTTACAAAAACTTACCTAAAGAGCGACAGCAGTTAGGAGTGAGTTCGAAAATTTCTATTGTGGCGTCATATCTGTCGCCAGCACAAACGTACTATATCAGCCATGTGGACAGCGCTGGCGGAAGTGACGTCGGGCCGCACAAAGGCTTTGGAAGGAGTGCCGTGTCGTGGGTGCAGGTTTGGAAACCCCGAAGCCGGCGGGAAAGCGTCGGCAGACACTGCGGGTGACGCGCTTCCGTCAGCCTGCTCAGAGGGTATAAAAGCGGAATCCGACCTAAGAGCTTTCTTCTATTCTTCTGATTCTTCAGGTTTGAGCGCGTCGGTAGGGCGTCGTGAGGGTTGTGCGCGGCGTGGCATTGTAATGCATAGGCTACCGAGGCGGGGAATCGAAGCCGGCGTGCTACGTCGTGACGGCAGGTGCGGCATACTCGCATGTATGCTCGCGTAAGGTACTGGTGCATCACACCGGGGAGGGTAATTAATTATCGGGCCAGCGGTGGTGGTAACCAGGGAAGGTTCCTTCTTGTAACGGTTAACTTTAATTGTAAATATTGTATATAGTGTTATGGTGTCGGAGTATCTTTATTCTAATAAATACTAAATATTTACAAGCCGTTCACGTCTGTAATTATTTGCCCCGGCAAAGACGCCACACTATTCGTTTCAGGCTGTGAATTTGCATTTTTTAATTTATTCGAGCAAAAATTAAATTAAAATGTTTATGAAAATTGTTGTTAAGATGGTTTTTGATTTGAGAAGCTGCTTCAGTTTTCGTAACGTTCTTTTCTTCTCATACTTGAAAAAGAGAATGGAAACAGGGGTCCTACCACTTACTATCTGTACCGCCTGAAAGAATCTCTAGCATTCGTCACTCACCTAGCAACCTCGAACTCTTTTTCGATTCCTCTTGTCGCTGGAACGTTGCCATCGCAGTGTCGACTCCTTTACCGTGATGTATACAGTGCCATTAATAAGCCTCGTCTCCACTATGTGCAAAGAGAGCTACAAGAAGATCACGAAAGTTAAGTGAAGGTGATTTTTAATGACCATAAATTAAAGTAGCTGATGAAAGCTATTTATTTGTTACTGCCTTGTTTGTACGTTGCACCTTTTGTTGATTTCAAGGTCAGATTGTTGTAATCATGGTCACTTTAATATGAATTCTACTAGAAAAGGAATGAATGACTTGCTGAAACAAACTAACGTGAATGTCGTATGTATACTATTTCGTTGGTGGTGCTTTGTACTAGATGGATTCATTATGGGTACATCGGCAAATATTACAATTATGGTTTCTGTTCTGAACCGTCGAGAAAAAGCTAATATATTTGCTTTCATCAGTCGAATTTTCAAAACTTTCAATGAAGTTAATACGAATGAAAAACAAGGTGGACTTCGTGTCTGTGTCTCGTAATGATAATTTTTAGTTGAATATCTTCAGCAGAAACTGGTTAGTATATCATTTGTACACTTCCATAGTTATGTAGGTCAATGAAGCTGTCAATCACTTTTTGCAAGTATCGATTTGAGTGATGCGTTCTGCAATGCGCGCTCCGGTCTAGTGTTACCCATTAAGAGATTTTACCTGCAACTAACAAGGCAATGATGAAATATCGTCCCGCTGCAGCTCTGACGGGAGGCCAACCATCGCGAGTAAATATACGCGGGACGCGTGTGCAGTTAGAGTGGCATCGTAATAACACTTCGCACATCTACCGCCGGAACAGGCGCAGGGGCGGCGATGCCGCGGCAGCAGCAGCAACTGAAGCAGCAAGTAATTACGTGGGAGGGGCTAAATTGCCGGAGGCCTCGGCGGTCGTACATTCGCACAAAACTCGACTGTAAACATCAGACGGTCAGGGAAGCCAAATAATTTACTTTATTACGCGGTATAAGGTGGAGTTTAATAGTTTTTATTTTGTTCAAAATAGCTGGCGCAGTGTATTAATTTGTACTGTAACAAATACTGACCATGGCAAGGTTTCCTCGGAGAGTCAGTACGGCAAAAGTCTGATGATACAATGTTTTGTGTTTTACCTATTATATATTATCATTTTTATCTAACTTGCACAGTTTACGATCAAATGCTGCAATGTTATTTATTCTTTGGCAGATTTGCCAGAAGATCTACCCGCATATACGGACAATGAAAAAATGTATGTCGATATTTTGGTGGAAATGCACATTTACGGAGTCCCTAATAAGAGAAATGTGAAATCAATGAATGAGAAGTTTCAAAAATATCTGACAGTTTCTGCTCGTCTGTGAACCCAGCAATTGCCTAAGCCACGCGCTAGATTTTTTCCAAAATTAATATCCTCTTATTTATTTGACTCAACTTGAGGCCCTGCGAATTTGAAAAGAATCTTTTAAGTTTGGGAGTCCTTCGGTAATGCTTATATTTAATACAATTTTATTTTTTAACTAAATTGCACAATGCATTACATTACAATGTTTTGCATTACAATTAAGAACAAAATTTGTAATGTTGTTGATTTTACGACATGTTAAGTAATTTTGATAATATTGTGCTGTTTCAAGACATTTATTGGCGAGATGTTTGCATGAGATAGTTTAAATATTCGTAGTATATAAATTGCAGCTGCAATAGTATAATTTAACATTAACATTATAACTAGTAGGAATGACTTTGTACTTTGTAACATAACTTGTTTTTAAAACTATTGACTGCAAGACTGCTATTACCTGTCTGTGAAAAACACTAGAGCGTAAACTGTACACAGGATTTTACTCAGAATGGGTATTCTCTATTGATCTGATCGATATTGACGCCCTGCAAATTTGAAAATATTATTTAAATCGCAGGCAAATGAGAAAAAAGTGTTAAATGGTATTTTTTAATCATTCAAAGTTTAATATCAATCTTTATGAATGGAGAACATTTGTGCACAATCAAATATTATTTTGTAACACTTAATTTCAACTGTTTTCATACCATCGTTTCATATTCGAAAATATTATTCAGACTTTCTACGCTGCAAAGCCCATTCGGAAACTGCTTCATTGATGAGCTGTCAATATAGAATACGAAAAGTAGTTAAATTCAGACAAAGGTTTCACACAAATTGAAATGTAAGTAAAAATGAATGCAGTGTTAACGTATGTTTGTAATTATGGGACAACGAAACTGGACTTAATTTCTACTCGAATCTTTAACAGTAATTGTAATAATTGTTGGAGTTTCTTGACAATTGGACAAATACCTGTCCCGGCTGGTAGGTGTATAGTAATTTACGCAACAAAACACTTAATTCGCGCACGATTCGCGTTTGTCGCCGGAGCGTAGTGCGGGTTGCGAAATATGTAGCGAAAGAGAAAAAAATACTGCGAAAGACGTTTTTCGCGCTTCATAATATTTGCACACTATTAGTTAGCATCTTTGCGCACGCATTTTAAGGAAAATTAATTTTCTGCATTCATACAGAAATCAAGACAAGATTTATTATCTCCCGCGTAATCCTAGTTTGTGCATACCAAGAATAATTTTAATACCCTTAATTTACAATTGGCATGCTGGAAACTTCCCTATCAAATTTTGTCACGTCTTTTGTTAACAAGTTGGTGTTTACGCTGAATGTCTACCACCCGGAACCGTCGGCTTTAAACGCCGCCGTCACGCAAATAGACGAGAGGCGGCTTGCAACGGCGCCGGCCTCGCTGCGTCTGCGGCGACTTATTTATGAGCGCGACGGAAACGCGCGGTGGCGTTGTACCGGCGCGATAAGTGCAGCGCGGGGCCCCCGCGCGTCGCGGCCGCAGCGACACCTGCGCCGACGGCGGCGGCAGCGTCGGCGGCGGCCTGCCGGCCGGCGGGCGGGCGACGCCTCCCTCGCGTCGTCGTGGGATATTCAGATCACGGCGATCGCCACGAAAGGGGCCGGAGCTCGTTAGGCCGCGAAAGAAAACAGAAACGTCGCCTTTTTGGTCGTGCTCCGGCCGGCCGGCCCACGCCCATAAATCTGCGCTGCCCAGATCTCGCGACAACCGCGGACCGGCTGGCGACCCCGCTCCGCATCCCGAAAACCCGAGGCCAGATAAATTCCCCCGCAGTCACTGCCACCGCCCCGCCGTAGCTGCCGCGGACACTGCCCCGCGGTGTGGACCTTTGTTGCGTTCTTCCCCGCTTTTCCCGTTCTTCGTAATAACAAGTGTAATGATTGCTGAAGTGGCGGCGAACCGTGGGGTAGTGGCAAGTGCGTTAGTTTTGCAGCTTCAGGTCCCGTGTTTCTATCCTTGAGAATTTAGTGATGTACAGAGCGGGTGTGTAGTAGGTTTTCTGGAGTGTCGTTTCTCGTAAATCCCCTTTTGCAGTCATCTTCAATTTCATTGCTCTCCGCTGATATACGATATAAAATGCTAAAAATCACGTAGTGATGTTCACGTTACCCTTGTGTTAGCATCATTGAAAGTAACTGGAGGTCCTTATTACCCAAAATAACGTTTGATGTAGATAGTAACATCTTCAGCAACGATATTGCTTTTATCGTGTACTCTTCCGCGAATAGCGCTAAAATAGGATGTTTACAACTTAGCGCTCCGATCATTTTTACTACTTGTTAGTTCCGCCCTAGTCATCCTTGCAACCTGTTCGTGGCCTCCTCCATCATCGCCGCGGCGACGACGCACGTGACGGAACCGCGCGTCGCACATCGCGCAGCTTCTTCAGACGACGGATCGAGGCGCGCCGGCTGGCCGACACGAACAAACGGGGAGTTTCGTGACATGGGCGGGAGCGCACGCCGCAGGCCCCGTCTCGCATGCGCGCCGAGCGTCGAACGACGGCCACCGGCAGAGGCGCTCCGGCGGCGCGGGCAACCGGCCAGGCGAGCCGCGGCGGCGACGGCGAGGGCGGTGGCGATGGCAGCGCGGAGGAGGGGGGGGGGGGACGTTGGAAGCGAACCCAACCCCCACTAATCACCGCGGGCGCAGACGTCGCAGACTGCAACACTGTTGCACAATGTAGCCGCTGCTGTCAGTCCCGGAGGCGGGGACGGGTAGCTGGGCGCGGGAGGAGGGAGAAGCCGGTGGTGGCGGGGGCTGGGAGATTAATGTGCGTTCGGAACAGAGCGGCCGAGGTCTTGCCGGGGTCCTCCGCGTGTAAGACCGCGCGCTCACGCTCTACCTTCGCGCTTGGAGAAGGGCGGGGCACCGGGGCACGGGCGGATACAGGGTGTCGTGGCATTGCGCGGGCCGGAGGCTTGCGACTTCCCGCCTTCCTCATTCCTACGACATGATATAAGCAATTCTTGTTCACTTTCATTTCCCTTACATGCTCCGAATTCACCCGTATTTGTCTATTCGTTTAACAATATTTTTACTTTTGGATGATAAGCACGTATTGCATTCGGAGATCTACACCGTTCTGCCGAGATGTCATTTACATCTAAAGCCTTACGCATATTAACTACTGATGTTTCAATTTGGGATTCTGATTCCGTCCGAGATTATGTGGATGGAGGCATTTACTTCAAAGTACTGAGCTCGTCGTGGTGATGCAGAGACGAGATATACCACTCCTTCACGGTAATGCTTTTGAAGCGATGCCTTACAGTAGTGTCAAAGGACGTGAGTTAAGAACGAAAATTCATCCTACACACAAATACTGAAAGAGGATTGAATGTTGAGTATTTAGTGCTATATTTTTTCGGAAAATGAAAACTTAAATTGAAAGATACAATGACACAAAAAATCGGACAACAATTTAGTAATAATTTGTCATTGGAAGTACATCACATTCGCTCTTTATGGCAGAAAGTATTCGATAGAATGTGACAGTATTAAAAACAATCAGCTAGCCTTTCAGAAGTTATGTGCGTTTTTTCTCCGTTTACAGATTACGTTCTTTCTCTTGTTTTATTGAACCCAAACTAGCTGTCGGGGCACCGCCGTACTAAGAGTATTTCTAAAGCAAGAAATGAAAATGTACAGAATTCATAATGTGAATCGTTATGTGAATACAGAGCATATGTATTGAGCTAAGTCAACAGATCTTTCATTTTCTTCTTCTTTGTTCATCTTCTTTTTTTTCTTACTCTTCTCAATCTTTTGTCTTTTATTTCTCCTTTATATTTTCCACTTTTTATTTCTCCTCTTCTTCCTTCCTCCTCTTTTTGTTTCGTTTCGGTCTCTCAGCTAACATTAAGGTAACATCACAATTCCAAAGGTTACTGCAATACGGACTGTACCGGGAGAGGTGGCTCAACTGATGTCACTGCAGTGCCTCTGACCGGGTGGGCCTAGGTTCTAATTCCGACGGTGGCAGGATTTTCAATACATTTTAAAATACTACATAGAATCGATGTCCGAAGGAGATTTCTAGATGCCGGCTGCCCTGATCGATAGTTTTTCGTGTTTTTTTTCGCTTAACACAGGTGAATGCCGGAGCAGTACCCTAACAAACGGGCCATGGACCGCGCGTGATCTTTCCCTCCTCTTCCTTCTATCTTCACCCCTTATGTACACACCCTCACAGTAATATGCACTACTCTACCACACGCCGAGAGACCGGTCAGGTGCTTAGATCTTGTTTCTCCGGGCGAGATGCCCCGCTGGTGGGAGATACCTGGTTGAGGAAAACCTCGCTAGCCGACAGGTAAGTCGGTGTCGGATAACATCTTCTTGCAGGGGAAGATCAATGTTACAACCTCGCAGGAAAAAGCATGCACCACACTTTCCGGAACTTATGACCTTAGCAGTTAACGCGCCTGGAATCACTAATCAAGCAAGCAAGCAGCACGAAGTGTATTGAGCATAAACGTCAAGCGGGTTGTGTCAAACAGGGTGACAGCGATTCTTCGTGCTCGGGTAAATTTATTATAGAGCACTGGAAAAGCTATTTTTCAAATCTTCAAACTATTCAATGCTTTGTATTAGTTCACGGAGGAAAGATGACTGTTTATTTTTCCTGCATCTAAGATCCCATCGACTCAAATTACGCTGCTGCTGGATTGCGAATTATTTCTCAGAGATGCATCAAACTGATTTTAGGCGAAAAATGTGTACTTTTGCAGAGTGTGCAATGAAAAAATTAGCCGAACGCGCCGCAAGTCACATTACCATAATGTGTATGAACTCGAAAACATTGCACACAGGCTGTTAAAGAGTTTTTTCATAATTAATAATAATAATATTTATTTGGCTACAATTGGCTGATTGCCAGGTGGTAGCCATAACCCTACAGTTTTACAATATATGTACACTTACAATTCAAAAACAATTTAACATATAAAAACAATTTACAATACACTCCTTTCGAGCATATACACCCAATATATAAATATATACAGACCCGTATACATCTATGGCACATATATACACACATATACATACATATACATACATACATACTCACACGCATACATACTCACATACATACTCACACGCATACATACACATTCTTATACATGAATGCTCACTCTCAAGTTCACACATAACACGAACACACACTTGCCCTACATTCTACAAAATGAGATATTTCTGAACCTTCTATTATAGGGTTGTCAACTGTCGACCCGCGGTGCAATTTATTGTTCCATCCATGTTGGGCGAGAATATTGTGCGCCTAGCGTACGCGCCCTGCTCGAGTCAATCCCAATTAAAGTAAAAATGCGTTAAGATTAGATTTAAGGATTTTTTATTGTAAATCCAGAAATAAAAAAATTATCCTAATGTGTTTCACTGCGTTATGCGTTGTATGTCCTGATATAGCGCATGGTTCCATTCACAACCACCCACTCTGCCGTTTCAAAGGGCCGAGATCAACAATACGGGGAAGCCGGGTAAGTGGATCGTCCGAGTAATGAAAATATGGTTCCCTTGGTTACATAGTTTGTGTTACTATGAACTCGCTATGATGTGCACTGTTGCTGCGCGGCTGCATTGCATGACGGACTGGGCAAATCTGAACTGGGCAGGACGGATTATAAATAATTACCATGCCAACACCAAGCTGCTTCAACAAGTCTCAATAAAGCAAAATTTAATATATTTTAATGTGAATATATTTGAGCGATTCCCGCCTCTACTAATCACGAATGAATGTTAAACAACCGATGGTCAGTGTCTTTTTGTCTTTTGGTACTAATATCTTTTCCGCCTCACCTTCTTCACTCCCTCGTTGTGTAGGCTCCACACAACTCTCGTGTAATTGTAATGCATTCCTGCCTCCCATTATCTTGCTCAGGTGCTGCCAGTGGACCCTGTCGAACATGTTTCCTATGTCGAGAAAGGCAGTAAACGCATCTCCATCTCCTTTTATTCTCTTTTCAATAATTAAACCTAAACCGAGAACTGCTTCACGGGTGTCTGTCTTCCGTGATGTTTCTTTCATGAAGTCGATCTAGTTGTTTGTGAGTATTGCTCTGCCTTCCTCTTCCTCCATAAAATTACACTGATTAATATCTTTCGTGGATTGACTTGTTCGGGAGGATTTTGTACTGCTCGTATTTGATTGCCGACGTTTCTTCGGTGGCCAGGTAGATAAGCACTTGTAGATGACTATTCTCCTCGCTAGATGTTTTACTTTTCTTTGCGTCTTGCTGAATTCTCACTCGGCAATGCTGTTGTAAATAGTCAGGAAAAGCCTTGTTCTTCAGCTTATGGAACTCTCTCCTGTACTGATACCTCTCTTGTGTATCTTCCAGTTTCAGAAATCCTGTAAATTCATGAAGTTTTCCAAACGTTAGCGTCCGTCATGCAATATTCTTGTCTTTCTCTTCTATTTTCCTCTTCGTGTCTTCATGTTTTCCAATCTCGTTTGTAACATGCGCAAGTTTGTTTACTAATTAGTTAAACCGTTTTTGTACTATTTTTCCTGTCATCCGAGCTTAAAACTCTTTTTCTGTGCTTTTATTGTTGAGTTTATTTCGAATAAGTTGAGACCATTCGATTGCTTGTCATTTACTGCTCATTAGAAGATATTCAGACCTGCTTGTACGTCACCTGCGTAAGGAATTTCTCGTGTGAAAAGATTCTTCCCGACCTTTAGAAATACCGCTGTTGGGGATGTTCCCCGCATTGCGTTCCGGAAAAAGATACCCTATCAATAGGTATTATAAGAATTTTGGGAATACGTGAATGCTTCTGACCAAAGACGAAAGTGAAGTAAACTTTGTAGTGCTTCTTTTCTTGCCAGAGTTGTCTGGCATTCTGTAAGGAGCGCGGTGGAGGAGCGCGTGGCCCGCTCCGCCCGGTGGAGTGCGGGGGTGAGGGCTGGGGTCGCACATGTCCATTGGCTTCCCTCGTTGTCGATGCCGCCGCCCAGTTTCCTTGGCCGTGCGGTTGACCGAGGTCTTATCCTCGGCGCGGACCTCTCTGTTCTTCCCTTCCTCTTCTCCTCCTCGTTGCAGGCGCCATTTAAAGCTCGACCGCTTTGCAAGTTTGCAAATCGGGTCTCGCTTCGCGTATCTCGCGGAAATTTGAATTGCTGAGTCATCCCTCAACGGCGCCTTGAAATTACTGTTTGCGTGGTTGCCTAGAAATCTGGAACGTAAGCGTAAATTGATTCGTAGAAATAATTGGACACGTTTAAAATATATCCGAAAATTCTTATGTCATAAGTAATTACATTTTTGAGTTTTAGGTTTATTTAAATATTTAGGTCTTCTGAACATTTGATATATAATTTATGCTATAACTTATAATAGATCATGATGTATGGGTTTATTGTATGCACCTGAATTTGTCACGCAAAGTTTTAAACGAACATAATTTAGAATCACAAAGTCTGTAAGGAGACATCTGCGATGTTGAAGGCAGGCTGGAAGTATGTAGGCAACGTATACACTTGGGTTCAGCGACATCACACGGTGAAGGAAGAAACTTATCCCGGCTTTTTTGTCAAAAGCTACGCGCATATACGTACATGACCATCTACACTTAAGTGTATGTGTCTAAGTGTAGCAGGGGGCCGTTAAAGGTTCTCCTATTGACCACGTGATGGCGCTGAAGCAGGGTGTCCGATTAGCCGATGATTTTCATGTAAATATCCTTACTGCCGGAGTTGAGTCTTTTCCTTACAGACTTTATGTGTAGAACTAATTTTTCTACAGGTTTACAACTTTGTTGCTAATTGTCATGGCCATGCTTCTCACACGATGCAAGCCCTGATTTTTGTATTTTGCTGTTTTACGTATTTTCGCGTTGGCATATTTTGATAAATGTTCCTGTGTCTCTTTTAACTTCTGTAGCAGTAATTCTGAAATTAATACAATAGATTGCAACACAAGTAGTTCAAGTACTGTTATTGTTTTATTAATGTAAGTGAACATTAATAACACTAAAATTATACCAAGGTAAAGGAATTTTATATATATATATATATATATATATATATATATATATATATATATACTGGCAAACAAAAAGGTATTGCAACACTGGGAGGGGCATGAGCACTGAAGTAGACGACAAGGGACTTTAGGGATGGAGTCGTAGAAGTCGTTAACATTTCACGGGTGTCTGACGCCTGGTGACGTAATGGCCCGGACGCGCCATCTATTCCGCGACTTTGCGCTGTCCATTGCGATGTTTTAGTCGGGACTTAGGTATGTCACGGCGTGGCGCTCGTTCGTCCTTCAAGCAATTGGAGCAGTTTGAGCGGGGTCGGATTGTCAGCATGCGCGAAGCCGGGTGATTCTTTTGGCGCGTTGCTGATCACGTGGGGTACGATGCGACGTCAGTGCTGCGGTGCTGGCGACGATGGGTTGACGAGCTTTTCCGTAGCCGTAGACCCACGTCGTGTTGATCGAGGAGCACTGACGAACGTCAAAATCGACGCATCGTGAGGGCATGGATGGCAGACCGTACGGCCACCCGCGCCGGCACATGTGGCCCCCTCAACGTCCGCGCCCCGTTGGTAACCGGTTCTTTGCTGCAGGATTACCATTGCGCACACCACTAGCCCGACTGCCACTCACGCCGAACCATTGTCGGCCATGTCTGGCGTGATGCAATGTTCGGATCAGCTGGGAGACGGAATAGCGTGCAGCGGTGTTCGGTGTTGAGAGCCGCTTCTGCCTGCACGCCAGCGATGGTAGTGTGCATGTGCGGGGTTGCACTGGCGAGCACGTGCCTCCGGAGTGTGTCTGGAGGCACGCGCACGTCATGTAGGGCCCATCCTGGGTGATGATGGTGTGGGGTGCCATCATCTATAACTTGTTTTTTTGTCGCTGGTGATCGTGGAGGAATCATTGATACAGCCAGCACGTTGTGCGGCCTGTGCTGATACCTTTCTTGCAACGGGAGGCCGAAGTGCTGTTCCAGCTGGACAATGTCCGCCCCCACACTGCTCGTGCTTCACAGCACGCTCACCATTATGTTTGACAACTGCCGTGGCCGGCACGCTCTCCGGATTTGTCCCCGATCGAGCATGTGTGGGATATGATGGGCCAACGGCTGACCCGTGCTGCGACTCCCCCCAACTTCTCTGCCTGCTCTGTATGAGGCAGTGGAGACGTGGAACAGTGTACCGCAGGACACTATTCGCCACCTTTACGATGGGATGCCAGCCCGCATCAGGGTTTGTCGTACTGCCCGCGGCGGGTACACGCAGTATTGATGTGGCTTTTCCGGTCCAAGGTTTCCATCATTTGGATCTTCTCGGAAAGACAAGCGCCCCATAAGAGATGGAAATGGGAATGCTCACTGAGTGCAGTTGCGCTGGTTCAGCGCTCTCCCAACAGGCGAAACGAGGGACATGAAATACGCCTTCCGCATATGATGGACGTCTCTCGGGCGGTTGTGATTTCACCTCCAGATACAGTAACCCGGATCGATCGAGCAACCCGTGGAACTCAGTGCAACTGGTGGTGCGTGATCGTCTGCATCTTCTGGATAAGCAAAGATGAAGTGAATATTCCGCTGGATTTACTGTATTAGAAACATGTTTTGCCTGTCTACCAATCGCACAGTTACGTTAGTGTAAAATGCAATAGACAATAGATTCGCGAGTATTTTCTCCCAGCAATCTTACTGTGCGATATAAAATAGTAAGTTGTGATGATTTTGTGATATAAAAATCCGTTTGTGGTAACATGGCCTTCGTTTAATCTCGACTTCAAGGCATGTTTCCAGAATAATAAATAGTATAAAACTCGTGTAAACGTCGAAGAAAAATGAGCAAAAATGGTAGTTCATTTTTAGTGACGTTGGATGTTGAAGTAACGTAATCGCCGATCTGCTAAACACTTGAAACGAAGGAATGAAGAAACGAAGAAAATTTTTCAGTTGCGACTGTCGATCTGTTAAATGATTGACATTCTTGAGCCGTCTAACTCTGAACGCATCGTGTTAATTTGTTTATCTTTTCAATAACTAGGCAGCTGCTTTGAAAAAGAGAGTCCTTCAACGCGTTCTCTCTCCAGTAGAGGAAGGGTATTGCACTTTCAATCTCCTTTGCGAAGCCTACGCTCACCGTCCCCCAACCTTGCTGCGTTTGTTCCCTTTGATGCCGGTGCGGCGGTCACGGATTCCCCGCGTCTTCCTCGCATCCGCATCCGCTTCTGTCCGCCTCCGCCGCCACAGTATTCTGGTTACCGTGATTCACTCTCAAAATATATATACATATACACACACACACACACACACACACACACACACTCGCTCGCGCGCGCACCGGGCGCGCCGCCGTCTTCTCTTCCGGCCCAACAAGCGAGGCCTTACAGTGGAGACTCGAGGAACAGATGGATTTAGCGCTCGGCGAGCCCTCCCGGTGCACGGCTTTGGGGACAGTGGCGCGCTTCGGATGTAAACGGCGTTGGCGCGGCCGGCGGTCGGTAAACTGCCCCGTAATCCCGCTGATCTGATCCCCGTTATTTTGCGCGCTGCGGCCGCCGAGAACGCGCTTCCCTCGGGAGGCTTTGTGTGAGGTCCGGTTCAGCAGCCCCTTGAGGGATGATGCTTCGTCTTTCCGTTTGGGGGATTGGAGCACGTTTGCTTTTCCCTTTCGCGCGCCCCCTTTGGGATCACCACCCTGTGCCTCTTGGGTTCATTGGACTTTCCTTTCGGAATTATGGCCTTGTAACTGTTAAGTTCATTGGACTGTCCTTTCGAAATTATGACCTTGTAACTATTAAGTTCATTGGACTTTAGTTTCGAAATTTTGACCTTGTAAGTATTAAGTTCATTGGGCTTTCCGTGTGAAATTATGACCATGTAACTGTTAAGTTCATTGGACTTTCCTTTCGAAATTATGACCTTGTAACTGTTAAGTTCTTTGGACTTTCCTTTCGAAATTATGACCTTGTAATTATTACGTTCATTGGACTTTAGTTTCGAAATTTTGACCTTGCAAGTATTAAGTTCATTGGGCTTTCCGTGTGAAATTATGACCATGTAACTATTAAGTTCATTGGACTTTCCTTGTGAAATTATGACCTTCTAACTATTAAGTTCATTGACTTCTGAAAGTTTTCGAATTGATACCAAACCAGACTTTTTAAATAATTGGCTAGTATTAACATTTAATGTTTCGTTCTCTTTCCTCATATACACTTCAATAGAGTTGACGTAGTATCGAACGTATGCGTCAATGCCCAATGAAATGACAATATAATAAATTACTGTAAAATGATTTTGATTTCGTCCCAACTATTAGCTGTTTTGGCGTGGCTTCTTACAGGTCAGCCCCCATACTTTCAAAATATCAGCGACATGAAATTTTGCTCTGGATTTCCCGCCCATTTCTCCTTGAGAAAGAGCATTACGTAAAAAATGGGAATGCATGATAGGGTATGTCTATCTACAGGTTTCTTGCTTCAAAAATCACAAAAATGTATCATGCAAAGGAAATCCAACGGTGGAAGACGCGCTGAAAATTCTGATCTTGAGCGGTTTAGTACGGTCGCTATTTTTAATTACACTTGTCGATGAGAACATTTGAATGCTACTTCAGAAGAGGTATTGATACCTTACAGATCAAAAGGAAACATCCGTCTGAACAGATGCAAGGTTGAATTCAAGGTAATAAAAACGTAATCCAGCTACTTTTATAACCATGCGCACTCGCACATTTGGTGATGTCCCGCGGAAGTTTCAAGATCGAGTGAAGAGATCAGCATCACTTTCATGCTCTGATCCTTGTACAGGCACTAGGCATACATAATTTTTCCCTGCCACCTCCGTAGACGTCACGCAGTGACCTGCGCACGTAAATAAACGGCTTAATAAAATACTTTTCAAATAATACTTTTTTCTTGTATAATCACCATTAACTTTTATAAAACTGGTTGTCTTCAAGTACATTTCGGTTTAAGTCTTCAGTCCATTCGGGTGGTGAGCAATTGTGACTGTTAATCTCTCTGACTTGGGCGTGTCCTATATTTGCGTGTCTCTACCTTTAGATGTCCTATATTTCTTCTTCCTAGGAGATGGTTCTCTAACAACCGACGCGACATCCGTTCTGCATTCAATTGTTGCAGATGGTCCAGCCAATTTGACCGACATTGTTTTATCGTTTCAATATGGCTCAATGTCTCAAACAGAAGTGGTCTTGAAATTAGACAACTCGTTTTCAAAGAAGTTAGTGGTGACTGTGAGAGACATGTACTAACACGAAAAAAAGGGAAATGTCATCTACTCGACCGAAGGGAATTCAATTGCTCACTTATGAGTTCGTTTCTAGAAATCTCAAAAGATTGTGTGTAAATGAGCACAACGTTGCCCAATATCAGAAAAGCTTAAGAGACATTCTCTAAAAAACAAACAAATTTTCTCTCGTAACTCTTTTTCAATGTAAACGCTGAGTCATTGCAAAGATGAACTAATTAATACGATGCATTCAGTGTCATGGATATTAAATGGCTCAAGCATGTTCGTCTTTTAAAAACTCGAGTCTGTACATGGTCATTTCTTCGTGTGAAGTATTTATCAGGTTGGCAATTGTATTACTCCAACTTCCGACATTAATAAAAATCAAGTATCATTATTTTTGCTTCTCCGTTTACATGAGTTTTATACAATTTATTATTCAGGAAATATATACCTGTGAGTGTGATGTTGGTGGCTTTTAATACTGAAAAGACGTTTTGGTATTCTTTCGTATTCTTATAAGCTCCATATTCTTAAAGTCATATTTCAATTAAACAATGAGAAGACCAACGTGCTTGGAGGGCAGAAGGGGTCTCTTCTGGGGAAATTGTCCCCAAGAGAGTGGGAAGTACAGTGAGAGGCACTGGTAAGAACGTTAGTTGCCAGTAGAAGGTAGCTGGTAAGACTGTGATACAAAACGCAAAATCTAGCCCCGTTACAAGAGAATAGAAAACTAATATATACGAAGCAATTGGGACATTTTGAACCAACACTACTTTTCTTACGTTGTTTTCTCGCGTAAGTAATGTAGTGAAAATACACTCGGGTGTCCTTGATATTCAAAAAGTGTTTCTCTTCAAAACGAATGAGGGACTGTCTATGAATTCTACTAGCGCCTCAACCATGCAAGATCTTCATAAATATTAATAATTCCTAAATCGATCTGAATGATGTGACAGATTTGAAAAGGATATTTTAATTTTTGAGGTTACTTTACACGGATCTCCTTAAGACATTTTAAATGTTTCTGAAAAATTACACCAGTTTTGTCTTAGAATGTTTGGCTCAAATAGTGTAGAGATGAATTAGTAATATGGCTTAGATACAATTTTCACAAAATTGCAGATAATTTTCAGAAATTGCAGAAAATTTTCGGAGATTGCGGTAGTTCAATTTCTTTGAACTTATCATAATCGTTAAATATCGAAGCTAGAAACTTCATTTTTAATGTAATCCTTTCCACAACATTAAATCATTAAACCATATTATGTACTTTTTAATGTTAGTAGTTTTTGTAGTAGTATGTTAATTTATATCGAGTTAATTTTTCATCTTTTGTGTTAAAAACTTGGGACGTTATAACACAGGAGCAAGGCTCTCACATTGTGAAACTTTTGCTGTTGAGTTCAAATCCTTCTCCACTGGGGAAATATCTTTTCTTTATACTTTTTAGTGAGCTCATAGTGCATAAAAAATTGATATATCCATATTTCTAGTTCCGACTAAACGGAACTACGCTAGTAATTCATGTTGGAAAATAACAAAAGGTTTCCTTCAGCCATATCTGTTGTTCACGTAGTGATATCTTTCAAACAGCAAAACAAAATTCTGCCAATTATATTTCAGTGAAAGTAGCTGCGTGGTGGTTCTTCGAACGTGTCTTGATTGCCGTGCCATTCAAAAGGGCATGGTATATAACTATTCCCATCAGTGACACAAAAACCTGATTTTAAATCCTTAGTGTCAGAGTTGTCTCTAATGATAGCATGTTACGCAACGGAATATGTGTTGCGGGCTGTGTGTGCGTTTGCTATTTTCTTTGCACATTAGTCTGCGAAATTCTAAATATTTTTTTGAATTTTGTTTTATACTCCATATTACTTTTCTTACAATGAATTTTAAAGTTTTGAGATGTAAAGTATGGATAGGTTAACACGGAAACTGAAAAAAAGGAAGGTTTGTCTTTCGAAAACGGACTTTTTGCACTGATTATAATAATATTGCAGATCAGTGTAATTTATCATTCTTGAGTTCTCCTTCAATTTGTTTGGTTTATGTTGAGGAAAACTCTCTAATCAATTGCGTAATATTTACGAAGTTTTCGAAATTTAACGAAGGTACAAATTGATCTAGATTCTGTGGGGCGTGTCCAGATTCGATTCTGCGGAGCGTAGCATTGACTAGTCCTTCTGTAACAGAGCGGAGACTGCCGTCACTTCCCGTTCACAACGACTTCCTCCGGCAGTACGGCCGCCTGGCTTCTCTCCGTCGAGCTAATGCACTGGACCTCGACTTCGTTAATTCCACGCTACACCTCTTTGTACAAAAAGGTGACCATAACACTGTCGCGAGCTCAATGGCTAATGGAGCCGCTTCGGCAGTCCAGGTACATCTGGAGACTTAATCGGCCGCAGAAGGCCTTTGAAACGCTGAAATATAAACCTTCCTGTGCGTTCTCTGAATGTTAAGTTTCTTCGGCCGCTCGAAAAGGAACTCGAGGTCAGCTGGGGCAGTTCCGTTTTTGTCCCCTTTTTCTTAATTTAGCTTTTTTACTTCGCGCCGTTAGAATATTATTACGCTTCCTTTGCTTATTTTTCTTTGGGAATAAGTTTAGCACTAGGGTTGATGACCCGGATGCTCCAGTTCATTTTATTGTGCAGGCGAATCCGTGGAGGACTGCTGTGTGCCAGTGTCACTGGCCTACGCTCTTCTTGGCACGGAAAGCCGAGAGCACATTCGCATGTTTTCACTTATGTCACTGCCGTCACAATATGATTGCTTGCATTACGCAAGGACGAGCCCTATCTTTCTTGAATAAAATTTAAAACATTCTGGTTGTACAAATCACGAAATGATTGTTTTTATTGGCATTTGGACGTTTTTCTGAGAAAATGATTCCCTTGTTTTTATTCCACATCATTCCACATCACAACTTCGTATTTGATGGAGTGGCGCAGGAAACAAGTAGGCATTCTAAAGAAATTCCGGAGAATATAATTTTCATCTTAGCACATTTTTCTCGTAATGTATTGATGCTTATGTTGATAAATCCAAGGAACCAAGCACAATAAATATTTTGTGTCTGCCTGCACCTGTGACAAATTTTTCAAACTCGTCAGATATGCTCGCAAATGCAGATCGGCGACGTATTCAATTAAAAATTCTCTTCAATTCATGAGTTAGGAGATATGACACTCAAAAAATTGAAACTGTTGATTGGATAGCAGTACCCGCTCTCTTAAATGTAGATAAATTTTAATCGTGGAATGCGTAACTGTGAAAATCTATTTTATATTCAAAAACTGAATTGTTGAATGTGTTAACACAAATCATTAAAATTATATTTTAGTTAAATTAAAAAAAGGGAATGGAATACTTACGCACATTATGCACTTTGTAAATAATTGTTTTACAGCTGAAGATAGATTAATTCCAGATTTCAACTTCGTGCAACCAGACATTGAACGCTCGATATGATGTAGGTCCCGTTCTGTGCTATTGAACATTTTAATATTGCTAAGAAGTTATCAAGAAAAAATGTTTAAACCCCTTAAATTGCACAATATCAAATAGTGAATAGAATTTTACGAATAATTGGAGATTCTGCATGTTTGTACCCTACGATACGGAGTGAAAGCTCACAGAAGAGCTAAACCTTTCAAAAAGTAGGTCTGAAAATGTTTTCTCATTTTGCTGATTACTATCCAAGAACGATAACTAAGACACCTGGTAACATATTTTGCAACCTAACTTGTTTTCAGAGTTGATGTGCGCTTGATGATTTTATTTAGGTGTTATAAAATGTTATTTTAACGTATTTTCACCCACCCTCTGACTTGACTCTTCCAACGAGTGCACATTCACCCCATACCGTCATGTTCTCCCCTTGATATTCCAGGTGAATTTAGCTCAGCGTCAGTAGTTACCATTGCGCACAACGAGGCGTCAGTCCTGTGACGACGTCGTCAAAGGTCATGGAGTGCGACCCCGCAGATGTACGGAGGGCGTTCAATGAGATATCTGAGTGGGGAAAGGACCGTGAATATTAACTTATATTTAAAAACTTAACTGACAAAAACTAAAAAGATAATAACTATAAACAAAACATCTTGAAAGCCTAGACGCTGAGGGTCATCTCAAGAGGCCAGAGTCCGCAATGCTGAATTCAAGACTCAGCATGAATTTGAAATTTGACAATGTAACTCACCTCATTACTTTTCAATGTAGTCCCTCGTGACTTCAACGCCCTTGGTCAATTTAGCTTCCAGTTATGTTGTGTTTCAAGCGATTGGAGCAGTCCGTTCGCTTGGATCGTAGCCTCAATGAACCTTTAACTTCTGTAGCAACTTTTATCGATGTTTCTGAGTGATACTTGTGGCAATCCCTGTGACGATTTTAAATGTTGATTACCTGTTTCAGAACTACATAACTTTTCCTTACAATTTGAACACAAATACTGTTCACTGCGTTCACTTCGCCGAGGTGGCGACTTCCACTCGCGACCCCAACTATTAGTCAGAACTTTTTAAATATCTCTCGGATATGACGCGGCTATCTGTTCGTCTCACAGGTGATACGTCTCTCATATCTCATCATCTCAGGGCGTGGTGTGGAAATATCGGTTTGCCGGCTGCAGTAGCTTTTTAAGACTGCTGCATTGCTATCACTCCTGACTCGTCCTAATCGCAATACATCACAACGTCCAACTCTCTTCACATTGTTTTATTCTTCCTGGAGTTTCTGGTGTTGATTATTACTCTTTACACACAATTGTGACACCATATTTCTCTTCTTTTGACTTTCATACGTCAAAATTTAAACTAACATTAAGCTAATATTTGCAACATAAACGATCAATAATTGTCTGTTCAGTGGTGGAACTGCGCCTGGGTGGCTTAAAAACTTTCCTTATCAACGACGGGAACGTCGTTGCCTTCTCGCTGCGGAATAATGCTTGAGGACACTCGTCAAACAAGAAGGCCCAACTGCGGATGTCCTAGGCGAAAGACGGATGCATGGCGCAGTGGTAGTATTGGCTTCACCATTGCTCCGGAGGTTGCGACGCTCGTGTTTTCAGCACCGATACATTAAAGCCCATGTTTTTATGTTTTAAATGTTTCTTTGTGAATTAAAATGTTTCACAATCAGAATTGTGTAAAAGTTCAAGTGTAGAACCACTGAAGATACCACTGTCAATTCATGTGTTTGAACGGAGCGAGCGCTGTTTATACTACTTTCATCAAGCAGATTATCTCTCCTCGTAGAGATGATCGATGCCCTGGTATTCCTTATTCCTTTCCTCTTGTTTCGCACGCGAGGGGGCGGTTAACGCATGGGCAGTAGGCGTAGTGCGTTTCCCTTCACGCATTATTGTGCAATGAGGATTCCCGCCTCTCGAGATGACCCTCGGCGTCTAGAATTTTAAGATCTTTGGTTTATAGTCATTATTATTTTTTAGTTTTTTGTCAGTTAAATTTTAATTGTAATAATTAATACTCACGGTCCTTATCGAATTCAATTCTCTCAGCGCAATGATATATTATAGATGTTATTGAACCACTTTTTAAAACATCGATGGTTGGGGCAATGTATTATTAACATCTATATTTTAATTTTAATTATCAAGGTTTTGAAAACATCGGTGTTTGTTGTCGATGTCGCAGCGCTGTATGCGGCGGGAGCCGGCGCAGAGGCGCCGCAGTGTACGCAACGTCCGAGCGACCACGGCGCCCCGCCACGGTAGGACGTTGGAGCTATGCCGGTGTTCTTGCCTGGGAGCTGCGCGAGCTGTAACTAGCGCCGCTGAAATAATTATTGTTCCTAGAAGGGCAGTGTAGGCGCAGAGATCTCCTTCCTGTGCGTCTGCGGATCACTGCACCGTCGTGTCGGTCAGTTCGTCTTATAAAATGTTCTCTGTCGTGTGCTTCTCGCCGCAGAGAAGTTTGACGAATTTGCAGTAAAATGTTTGAAGCACGTTGTCAGGAAATTTTATAATGAATGTTTTGTCATATCATTGTGATGTATTGCATCAAGATTACAAAAACAATAGATTAACAGAGAACATGTTTCTCAATTAGAATTGTTAGAATTTTATGGAAAAGGATATTTGAATTTAATTAATGTAATGTTTTGATAACATTGCGTTGTAGTTTCACTTCATAGTATTGGGGTTGGATAATACATTATAGGATTTCCTAAGATCAGATTTGAAAGCTAAGTTACTTAGTGATGTTTGATTTAAATAAAACATTTCAAATATTTATCCAAAATTACGTCAAATTTATGTATTCTTCGTGTTTACGTAAAATTCCCTAACAACTTGCTTCAAGCACCTTCCGTAAATTTGTGTCCTTTCTTCTGCGAAAATTGTTAAATACCTGGGAAGGCAAAATAAAACATCTCGAAACGAGTGAATAGTTATGTACATTAACCGGTTTTTAAACAAATTTGAACGTGAATGCTTAATTTAGTGGCTTGTGGCCCTAATTACGCGCGCGCGTGTATGTGTGTGTGTGTGTGTGTGTGTGTGTGTGTGTTGTATTATAAACTAAAGGTACATGAGAAAGTAAAAACTGATTGATGATGCCTGCCTTGTTCCAGGTGACTGCTCCGCTCTGACGCGCCTGTCGCCCGCCTGCCGCCGGTCGGCAGCGCAGCCTCGTCAACGCATGGCGCCCGCTGCACCGCCTTGCATGCGCCCGCTGCACCGCCTCTCTCTCCCCCCCCCCCCTCACCCATCTCTCTCACTCCCGCCGCCGCCGCCGCCGCCGCCGCTGCTCCTGCTCCGCCGCCGTCGTCACTGCGCCGAGACGCGCGAATTGTTCCACTCAATAAAGCCAGTTGTTTGTTACCTTGCCGAGCGTGTTTGTTTGGTGCCTTGTGCCCCGTTTCCTCCCACGTTGCAGCCCAGCCTGCGTCTCGGGCGCTGGTAGCCAGCGGCCGTCAAGGGCGAGAGGCCGGCGCGCAGCGCCGCGGCACCTCGTCAGCCAGTGCACTTGTAGCCGCTGATGTGGTGTGTGTGCGCGAGGTGGTGCGTTGTATATTGGTTGTGGGTTTGCTCGGTAAAGTAAAATAGCATTGAAAACAAGGGCATTTTTAAATGGTTATATTATTGACCATTTTTGTACCGCACACATGACTTGCTGATAGTGGTTTTAAATTCAGTTCCCACGTTTCGCACCTGTTCCCCAAAAGTGTTGTTTTCATTACAGCAACATGTTACCACTAGGTAATTACATAGTGGGACTTTTCATGTAAGAACATAATACATACCTACCTTTCAGAACCCCATGCGCCGATACGTTAAACCCATGTAAATTTAAAACCAGTGTTCGAAAGTAAAGTCTGCGTTTCAAAAGTGACCTTTATTTTCATTTCCAACACCCGGCGTTTTACATTCAGGAGATTTTTAAATTAACTGGAATTAGATGGAATCTCTAAGAGGTATTTTTTGTGCACTGATAATTACGTATAGAAATTGAAGAATTAGTGTCTGGGTAGCGACGTAGAACTCGTAGAATACGTAATTATGAACGTACTAGGGAAAAGGGAATGCAAATGAGTGTCTACGAGAATCGACAGACGGGTGGAGAGGTTCTAAAAGACCTCCCGCGATCGGAAACTTGGCGTCGCATTATAACTTCTTTTCATGTTTAAAATATTTATACAATTCAAAGTGAGGATCCTAAAATTTGATTCATATAAAATATTAATTTGCTTGAAAATTAAAGTAGACATGGGATACAATATAGTATAAAATGACCCTCAAATTATGTCCCAAAACACGCTCAAACCATATAATAAGTAAAAAATTGTACGATGCAGTGCGGTGCGATGATAGGTTTTTAACCATAGTTCCTCTCCTGTACGAGTGTACTTGAAATTAGAATTTATTTTCAGAGGGATCACCTCGAGCCTGAAATTCTCAAGCGAGTAAGAGTGGAAAAGTGTTGCGCGGAAGCATAGTGTTGTGCCCAGAAGTTTCACTCCAGAAAGCTAACTATAGAGAAAGAACGATGTGAGTCTACAACGTGAATCCGAGGCTGTTGAGATAACATGACCAATAATTGGGTAAAAATTGTGTACTTTAAATCAAAAGTACTTCTGTCAGAAATTTCTGCATTACTTGTAATGTATAAGTACATGAAAGTAATTATCATGTACGTTCATTAAATTTAAAGTACGTGTACATTAAATTTAATGTGCTTTCATGATATTTTCTTTCATATAATTTTACATTAAAAGTAATGCAGAAATTTTTGACAGCTTTTTATTTCTTCTTCAAGAGCAAATTCTTCTACACCTAACACGACATGGCTTTTTGTTGCTAGTATCAATAAAACTCTTAAAATGCCCTTGGCGCGTAAATAATCATTAACTTGTGTAACAAATATTATTGAATTAAGTTTACCTAGAATTTATGTATATTATTTATTGAATAGGGAAGAATGAATAAATATTTTACTTTTATTAATAAACAAACATTTATTTTATTCAAAAATACACAACTATCTGCACTTGAAAAATGACAAATTCAAAACTTATTACAATTTTAATTTCGTTGTATTTTGTGCATTTTTTGGTTAATTTAAAAACTGCCAAATCAATTTTTTTCCACCTTTTTGAGGCATTTTTCTCCTTTTGTTGGATTTATTTTCATAATTTCCCTGAAAGTAATAATTTTATTGTTAATAAATACCTTTTTAGTCAGCATTACCATTTTACATAGTTAAACTAATGACAATAAAAAATAATGGAGAGAGGCAATGGATTTGCTTGTACATAGGAACTGAGTACAAAAAGGAGAAAGATACATACATAATAAAAGAACAAAATGAGAAAGAAAATTGATTTAATGATAAACAAAATTATTAGTAATATTATTACTAGATGGTAATATTATAATGTTACCCATATTTCTTCTTTGATCATTCTAGAAGATACTAAATCAGAAAAACTTTTGGATTCCTAAGGATATAATAAGTTCTCTATTTAACAATATCCATTTTGCAAATGTTTTGTGCGAATGTTTTCTGTAATACAATTTTTCTGTTACTTAAAACCGAAACCAATTGCCAATTTATTAAAAATTCTCAAGTTTGTAATGTAACTAATTTTTTCTAAAATGTTCTATCGATAGTAATAATTTGTTTAACGAAACATTACTTTTAATTAAGTGCGTAATAGTAATACAACTCCAACTTACCTTCGTATGAATTCGGGGGTTGATCCTAATTTTGCAGAAAAGACATATTCAAAAACATAATAGCTGGCAATTATCACACCTTCAATAACGTCTTTACAAATTACTGAAACCTTTTTTCAGAATCACAGTTTTTCTGAACTTTAGTTCTTTGACTATTTTGGTTCATTGTTATATTTCAACAGTCACTTGAACTCTGCAGCACATATATCAGTAGATGGAGATTAACAAGTTTCACATTTCATGAAAATAATATTAAATAAATAATATTAATCAATATTAATTAGACTTAAGCTTCACAAATCCAATATGCCTGAATTGCTTCAGCATCTCTCGATGTAAACCGCCAACCGTTTCCTTGATTTTGCACACGTTTTAGAATTTGAACAACTATGGTATTACTCTAACACGTAAAAACACTCGACTACAAGAGCTTCAGAATCCTACTGAATCCTGCATATTTTCTATTCGGCAAAACGATCTATTTTCAGAAAAAAGAAGACTGCCTTTATCCTTTTGTGTTTTTGCCTTCAAGATACCATGTTCTGGGAAGGGGCTCGGATTTCCCTAAGCCGCTTTATGCTCCCAAAATAAAGCATTGAGAAGCACGCAACCTGAAAAGAAGGTTCGAATTACCATGTATCCATTTTTTCCAACTGCAAATATTGGACGTTCAAATACAATATTCAACTAAATGTTTTTGTGGAAAAACGATAAATTATTTTACAGAATAATATATACAAACAACTAGACAAAATAGCCAATGTTTTTTTGAAACATATTATTCTTTTGTTATAAAAAAGAAACAAAACCATTGAAACCATGAAACAAGTCTATAAAAAATAAAACTGCTTCAAAATGAAATCATGAATTTATGTTGCATTTCCGTAACATCGACTGTTAATGGAGCAATGGTGGTATATGAAAATGCAACATTGTTTAGGAAGTTGCAACGCGACGCCAACGGTTTGCTGCCAGGGTTGCGACTGATTAAAATAATGTGTAGAAAATAAATATGCTTATTCTGTCATTTTGGGAAATGTGATGGATAACAGATGTCTTACTTCCCCACTCACTGATGGGAATTTATTTCAATGCTTAACGGAGAAATGGCATTTGAGGAACATAATTTGAATTAACGGCATCGTGTAATAAGTTGTGATCCTGGGTATTTCCGCTGAATTTGGAAGAATTGTGAACTACAGAATTAACGTGCTATATAGGGTGCTAGAATTTCATTATCTATTTGTTATCAATTTGAATGTGAATCCAAATTTTAAAACAATTTTTAGTATACTTGTTGAGATAATATTTTGAATTTATTATACGTTAGTTCAAATAGTGGAAACAACTATTTATAAGTTTTTAAATAGTATCTATTTTTCATGTGTTCCACAATTATAAATCAATTCTGCCGTCGATGTCGAATTACGTATATTAATCTCTCGTTAATGTAAAAGATGTATTAAGTTGCATGTACTGATGTTCGTTAAATCCTCATTGATTTTAATTTAAACATTAAATTTAATGTAAAAATACATTAATATCCTTTTAATGACTGTATATTATAATCAATGTACAGTGCTACATTGATCCACATTAAATTTAATGTAATGTCTAACAGTGTACATGGTGATATATTTTAACAGTCAATACGATAAAGTTTTGTATACCGCATTGAGTTGAAACGTTTCATGCTTTAAACATGAGCAAGTACATTACAGAACTAATAAAATTTATGGATAGATTCCACATTGAAACCCTACACTGAGGAGGATGTAATCGTGGGGAAGCCGGTGTAGCCGTGTCTTCCCATTACCCCTCAGGGCCTTCATCGATAGAAGGAAGGGCGGGATCTGCCACAACCGGGACGCGCGTTTCGTAGCGTCGCGCTTGTTTACGAGGAGGAGGTAGCGCCACCCCCGCCCCCGCCTTCGGGAGCAGTCTCCACCGCTGCCGACGGCGCCTCGGCCTGGCGCTGACAGCCCACGCGGACGCGCGCTGCGGGGGCGGCACGCATCCGGTCGGCGCGGCGGCGGCAGCGGCGGCGCCTGTCGACTCGCTTGCGTAGCTTGCGCTCTACAAATGACAGCGCTCCGCCCCGCGACGCTCATTCCCAAGGCCACGGCCGGAACGGGAGCTCGCGAAACTCCGTACCCTCCGGGCTGGATAGCATCTTCTGATCACCGAAGGCCTCATCGTTAGGTCAATGGAAGGGCTCGTCGATTACCAACAACAAGAGAGATCTCAAAAATATCTTTCTGTAGTGATAAGACAAAATATTATATGTGGAAAAAACAATTTCTGCAAGTGAAAAATTAATCAAAATAGTCCACACGACAGACGGTTGAATAAATAACTTATCTACAGTCGAATATACTATGTCCTCGTTTTGTCTTGAGCATTTCATCTCTTCGAGATAAAGCTGCTCTCTTGCAAATTTGTGAGACATGCCACTTTTCTTGTGCGCCGACTCGTGGTGACATAGTTCTTCACAGTCTTGTAAAGACATTTCAGACAAGACTTCACATATCTCATAATGACTTTGAATCCAAAAGACCGCAATGTTTTCGTCATTCTCATTTGTAGCAGGTTTTCCTTGGCGCAGTTTTTCGTCCATTTCTTTTGAACTATTATGCATAGTACGCCAGACTGATTTCTCAGAGGTGATTCTTTTCAATGTCGTGAAAATCTGTTAGAATGAAAAAAATTGTAAATCAACGCAAATTGTGTTAGTTGTTGCTCTTAGCACGAGATAAATGTCTCGGTTTGCGTACTATCGGTCTCTATGAACAAGACAGCGGAACGAAAAACCGCGCTGGCGTAACCTGAGCGAACTGGAGACGGAACTGAAGCAAATTAGTACATGGCGCAGGGAGAAGGAAAAGGTAAATTACGAAACTCCCCGACCAGCAGAAAACAGGTCCGCTGCGGAGAATGGCTAAAAGATATTCAGTGAGACAGTCAGCTTGAGAAGCATATACGATTCACAACGGAACTCATAGCAAGGTGAAAAAAAAAATTAGGCAATCCCCCCCCCTCCCCATAGATTATTTTCCGTTGTAGATATTTTCTGATGAAAACGCTGACCATACTCATCACTGTCTGCACCAAGATTTTCCGGAGGAAGTCTCTGTCAGAGTTTAAAAAGTGAATTTTCAAAGATATGTTACACCTCATAGCTTTAAAAGAATGAAAGTTTTCTGCTTTATGGATTTCAAGGAAATTGCAATACAAAATTTTGAAAGACTGCCAGGTTGCTTTTTCCAGTGAATTCTACAATTCTTCAAAATGTTTATCATCCATTAATGAGCGTATTTTTGTGGTCTTAAAAACGCCCTTCTTTCAATTTACTCTCACTTACTTTGGAAAATTTCGATTTCAAGTAAAAGAATCCATCAGAAAGTTTCTACATAGCTTTAACGAAGTTTTTCATTCGCCCTAATTTAATATGAAATGGAGATAAATATATTTCTCAGGAATCACTAGATGGACATGTGACATTTTTCTGGTCAGGAATACGACATTCCTATATTTGTCAAACAGAAATAACAATCACTTAGATGGTCCATCGGTTTCCTCCAAATCATAGGAATTGCAAATGGCATATGAAGTGAACCATTTTCTATAAAGACAATAGTCTTAATATACAAAATATATTTGGGGCCGAGCTATTTTCAAAATCACCAACTTCACATCCAAAGTAATGTTGATAACACTTTTTCGCTAATGGCGTTGAATTTCGTCTCTGAGTCAAGTCAGCTCACCACAAGTAGAGCAGGGACTGTCTGCACGCCACGTTCTCGGGACGATGAAAATACAAAACACTAAAACACAGCTATAAAGTACACTTCTAGGTAGGGTACAAAGAAAGAAAATATATCACAAGTGATATTCGTGCTGACAAGCTCAAAGACACCTCTATTCTGACACATTACAATACCAGACTACTGGGCATGTCAAAACATGAATGAACTTGCACAGTATTGCCTGTTTGGTGTCTCAGCATGATATTACATATAATTTCCTTAAATATAACTTGAACGAAATTGCTACATTAAGGTAAATGTTCCTATGACACATCAAAGAGTACGTTAAAAGCAGATTTTAAAAACCAGCTGTCACAAAAAAAACAAACAAAAAAAAAACACCTGGGCTTGAATGAAAAATTCTGAATACATATCTGCATTCAGTATAAAAAACGCACTAGATTCACTAATCAAATTTCTTGAGAAGAAAACCTCGTCGATCAGTGTTATCCGCCCCATGGTCTTACGGCAGGAAGTCCATTTCTTCACAAAGGGCACAATGCGATATTATAACCCTGATCTGTAGCTGATTTGCCTTTGCAAACAGATTTTATTACACTAGAGCGAATTTTTCTGATCAATTCTTGCCGACAATCCTCATGTCCATCTGTATTCAGAATTCAAACTTGTTTATGGGTTGGGGTAGAGGTCCCAGAGTTTCAGAAAAGGTGCACAAATACACTTCTCTCCGAAGTATGTCACACAGATTTCAATTGTATTTGACTTTAAATAAATGACAATTCTCGCTTAGACCATAGACTTCATTCTTCTGTATAAAAATCTCACAGAACCTGCACCACTGCACCTCGCTCCGCCCCTCCTTCTCCCAGCTTCCTCGCCGCTGCTCCGCCCCCGACCTCCACAGCGGCTGTGGGAGCGGCAGGCACCTCGCGCGGAATTTATAAGGTCCATAAACCCGTTGTTAAGCACTGGCGTCGCAGTGGAATTGCTGAGGGTACAAAACGCATTCCTGTTGCTTGAAAAGTCGAGCTATGAATGCGTAACGACAGCGCGAGAAAGACTGCCGATGCTCTGGGGCGTAAAGAAGCTCACAGAGGTATTAGACGCGCGTTTATCGGCGCGCATAGCTGCGGCTGATTGAGTGGGTGGTAAAACTGGGAAGAACTGAAGGGGGAGGGGGCACGCGGTGGAGTGTTGAGTCTGCCGGAAGAAATGTTAGGGATGACGAAGATAATGGTTTTGTTTTTCACACTAATTGTTAAGGAAATAATTCTATGGGTGGAGGTGTTATTTACCTATGTTTTATGTGAATGTATATGTGGGATTATTTCATATAAAAACATAAACGGAGAAAATCCTTTTTTTTTCAGTAACGTTTAGTATTACTTGGATACAACAACAGTTGTAAAATTAGTTGTGTCTCGTATCTTCCACTTCAAGTCTTCCATCAACAACCTTTCTGCCATCTCCCGTTGCTTTGTGAATGACAGGAATCCATGTTGATACTTGTAGTTCCTAAGCGTTTTATATACACGGTTTATTATCAATATATTTTTGTTATTCTTTGTTTTCAATGGAACATTGTAAATGAAAACTGAAGTATGAAGTATATGTGTTATTTACCTGTGTATTACTCTACTTTTCACTAATAGTAGTTGCTTGTTTTTTCTAACTTCAAATATTTAATCAACTTTGTTCAACATTTTAGCGTTCCTATAATCCGTTACTATCCAATAGTCTATTAGCATTAGGCCGTATCTATTCGCAGTTATGAAAACATTGGGAAAGGCCGTTTTCTTTTTCTTTATTTTTATACCAAAGCTATCGATCCTACCCCTAACCATCAAAACAGGAGTGCCGTCAGGTAGTGTATTGGGGCCACTCCTGTTGTATATTTGTACATGTCCCTACCTCTCCGTTCTCAAATATTTGTATTCGCTGACGCAGTCCTTTTCACGTCATCCTATATTATCGATACTGCAATTGCCAACTTACAATACGACCTCTCAGTCCTCGAAGCTTGGTACACAAAAAGGCAAATTTACTTAAACCCAGCGAAATGTTCCGCAACAGTATTCACTTTACGAAGTCCCCCTACGACCTCATTTCTCACGCTCTCAAACTCTTTCATTTCCTGGCAGCCCCTGACATGACCAGTGAAGTATATGAACTGTGTTAAAAATAAGGTTTATGAAAATTCAATTCCACTATGTCCGTTACTCAGCAAATCATTATCATTTAAACACACTAATTTAACTTTCTATTATACAAAACTATTATTCGCCCCACTTTAACTTGCGCCTTCTGTGTGCTTTACAGCATTCTTTACTAATCTCAATCGCGTAAAATAATAATAATAATTAAAAATGTCATCGTAAAATCACAAACACCTGGTTTGCCTAAATAACAAATCCATCGCGATCTTGGCATTCAATCCTTGACATCATTTATAAAATAAATCCCAATTTCTTCCTACGTCTCCCTCCGCCCAAAATGTAGACACCACCCCTTTATTTATTTTCAAGCAGATTTGCCAACACTCGACGAAACAAGTAAAAATCCGAGTGATAAGTTTGTGTTGCTCCACAATTAGTAGCAGCACTTGATAGGAGGTAGATAAGTACGACAGATCACGTGTATATTCTTGAAGCTATCATTGAGGAACTTTGACATAATACTACCGAATTTTCAATAAATAAGTACTCAATTCAAAGAATTCGTATGAATAAACGGAAAGAGCGTGCGGAAGCCGTGAAAGTTGATTTTGAAAACGAGGAGAAAGACGTGGATGTTAACTCATGTGAATAACAAGTTAATTTAATGTGTGTGAAAATTCGTATATGTACATTAATGCAGACCATCAATTCAATCACTGCAAAAATAATATTTATAATTTTTCGTCATAGAGATCATTAGATCACAAATTTAGGATAGGTCACTGCACACGTTTGTTCAATCTGAATTGTTAATATTCATTACAATTTAAACCTAACGAGCAAATTTGTGAATTAATTCACTATAATGCAAAATTATTATTTTATAGTGGGTGAATTTTAATTACTTTTTCCCGCATTCGTGGCCTTAATCCTTCAGTGAATTTTATTTAGTTTTATGCTTGTTACTGTGAATTTCTACATCATTCTTTGACTCCGTATTTCAAAATTAATTTATGAACAGTCGATAAACGAGTTCCCTAAGCTCTCACACAAGTTGATAGGCCGCAAGTTGTGTGTGACAAACGATGAGAGGTTTGCATCCAAATTCAGAAAATGTGTATTGTGTGACTTATCCACCCCTACATTATTCACTTGCTCCCCGAGTGCTTTATCTGGACAAAAGAGCAGAGGGTGTGCCGCGTAATACATTAACGAGTGTAATAGAAATAGGGAAGGACGAAAGTCACGAGATTATGAAGATTTACGAATGGTATATTTACCATTTAATTTGTGATAATAAATGGAGTGGTTTCTCATATACATTCACTCATATTCCAAAATTCTCTCCTTATTAACTCTTATTAACTTATTAACTTAAAGTTAATTGTTTCAAAGTAATATTGTCATTAGGAAGACAATTTCATTACAGATCCGTATCTTTTCGAAAGGGGAATATTATGGGGATGTCTTTGTAAAATACATTTTTTTCTTATTTCCTAAGAAATTATATCTGATTGCAGAATTATTCATGTGCGTATTATGTTGATAATGATACTACAAACTGAAACAAGTGTATGTAGAGCCAATTTTAGAATAAGGTTTAAAAACATATTGTCTTTAACAAGAGAGTGTGTTATTTTTCAGTACTCGTGCATCATAATTAGGATTTACCTACACAGTTTATTGATTGGAAAGTAAATCAAATAATGCAAACTAAAGGAAACACTAGGGTGACATGAATCAACTTACTGTCACCTTGAGTACTGAGAATGATATTAAGATTATATACTTGTTAGTTTCCATGAATTAATGCTAAAAAATAATACAGCTCGTATGCCAGTGTCTTTGGCGTACTCATTTCAATATGCCTCAGTTGGCTCCTATCATCTCCTCAGCTGCAACATTTCATTCGTACGCCAAAATCTTTCTGAACTAGTGATACAAATATCCTACTTTCATGTTGATGCGAGTTCGACTTTAGCATTTGAAGGAATTGAGAAGCAGCCCATAGTTGAATATCTCTCTTGGTAAGATGAACGTCTACTGTTTTAACATTACTATTCTTCTTCTTCTTCTTCTTCTTCTTCTTCTTCTTCTTCTTATTATTATTATTATTATTATTATTATTATTATTATTATTAATATTATTGGCGAATTCTTTCCATAGATGGAAGTCGCTAAGCAAATTACTCATTTTTTTCTTTTTCTTGTTTTTCAAAGAAGCTTTCATTCTTTCCAAGAAAACTTGTTTACGTTCTTCTGACCACCTTGGTCTGTATCGTTTTTGTTTTGGTTGCTATGGTGCAACTTCCCACTTATCCACTTTGTGTCTGATGGTGTCTCTTTCTAGTGTGTCCTCCGATCTTGTATTAGCTTTTCTGGGGTCTTTTCGAATTTCACTCAGCGAAGTTGTTGTGTTCTTAAGTGAGGTTACGTAATCTAGTATCTTTTTTGTCATTGGTTTTCTGGTAATCTGTTAAGATGGTCAAAGAATTTCATTCTCATTTTCTAAGTGTCAATTTCAATGTTTGAAAACTTGTTTTCTGTTTTGACTGATTGTAGTCTGTAACCGTCCTTTGTATGTCTTGCTCCTACAAGTAGAATTTTTACTAATTATGTTTCTTTCTTCTTTTTTGATTTCTTCAAGTTCATGTTTTCTATTAAGAGCCAATGTTTCGCTTGCATACAGGACTGTTGATTTTAGAAGTATTTGTGGCGTCGAATTTTGGTTTGTCTATTATTGTCTATTATGCTTATTATTATTATTATTATTATTATTATTATTATTATTATTATTATTATTGTTACTATTATTACTATTATTATTATTATTATTATTATTATTATTCGCGTATGGGCCCCTACTGACCGCGCAATGAATTTCTCTTAGCAATATCCAGCCTAGACGCCAGCGGGGTGGTGACCGCAAGTAAGGCAGTTAATATTTCCCAACTTCATTACCGGGCGGGGATTTAAAACGAGCCGTTTCCGGACTGAAATGTCCTGTAGGCCCAACCCTTTAACGAGCCTCCGCTCGTGCCCTGGAATGTCTATGTCCGATGCCCCGCGTAGAACAGTGACGATCCTACCAGTTTCAGTGCGCAGTCAGGCAACTGAATCCGCATTTCATAATAATAATAATAATAATAATAATAATAATAATATCAATAACATAATTTCTCAGAAACTATTTATGGATGGTGTTTAGGAACCAAACATTGACTCTTAACGACATAGTAGTGTTGAGCGTTTTCATAATTTATGCTATAATTAATAAAGCAGAAAAATATATAAAACTGACAAATAAAATAAATATAACAAAGTAAATTGAAAAGGTTTTCATTGTTTTTATAATAATTTCAACGATAGGTGATGAGCAAAAACTGCGGTCGATGGGACAAAATAGTTGAATAAACAGACGTCGAATATTATTGAGTCAACCTGTTGCTTGCTTATTAGAACGTACAAATGAACCTAGACATAATGTGAGATGATAGGTAAAACTTTTATCCCTATTTGTTCGGAAAATTATAACAATAATATTGTAATAGCGAAATTCATTACCAATGACTTTTCTTTCGTCTGATTTGTAAGGCAGATTTATTAAAACGAGGTGGAGGGAATGGCATTCGTGAAGTCCACTGTTATGAAATCTCCAAATCCTTAATATAGTTGCAAGCAGTTCCTTTCTCTGGCTTCATTTAACACATTGGTAATTATTATGACGGTTTGGTAATTGAATATTGCCTTGTATGTGCGCAGTT
This sequence comes from Gryllus longicercus, assembly GCA_038098605.1. NCBI lineage: Eukaryota > Metazoa > Arthropoda > Insecta > Orthoptera > Gryllidae > Gryllus > Gryllus longicercus. Next base: position 2,818,801 of record JAZDUA010000133.1, read on the forward strand.
CCCGTGGAACTTTAATTATGTAGGATATCCAGTTTTATTCTGCAGCAATAACAATGGACTGTAGTACGTACGTACTGTTTGTTGCTCGTAAAATTGATCTTTTTCGCCTAAATCCATAAAATGCTTTTCCTGACTAGACACGCTAGTACAGACTCCAACGAAACAAATGCTACAATTATTTTTCAACATCAAGTAACATCAAGCTTTGTGTAGAAAGCCAATTTATTTCAAAACCACGTATTTTCAAATGATGTTAAACTTTTGTTGATTAAATTGAGTGTGATTATATTCTCTTTGATATTGCTGCCATTACACCCATACAGCTTACGATACACCTTTAAGATTTGTTGTTGAAACATCGTAAATAAAAATTGAAATATTTCCAGCCGTCATTGTTACCTCGAGCAACACTGTGAACTGTGATTATACTGGCCGCCACATGGTTATAATTCTTGAAAGTATTTTTGTTAGTTTACAATTATAAGACGTTCGATTGCAAAATTCGGCTTCACTACGCGTCACCTTTCGGGATGAATCGCTCTTCCAAAAAGCATGGACTTTTCAGCTTTCAAGTAAATGAATATCGTTCTAATTACGTACAATCATGTTCAATATAAGATGAGAACTAATTCTGAAAAAGTCATTAAAAAGCATTTCGGTCCAGATATTTTCTTATTGATTCCAAATTGAAAACGACATGAAGCAGACAATTTAAGCGATAGTCATACCGTAGTTTTTAAAAAGAAGAAAAATAACAATCGTCATTGAAATTGTGAGACTAGGAAGCAGTGGAAGACACAAAGAGTTGGGTTATGGCGTGTACGCAATCATAGGAATGCTTGTTTTTAAAAGACATACGAGTAGGAGCTGTCACTTGCTTGCCCGCTCTTGCGAACTCCGCAACCAGCGTGTGTCTCTCCCCCGTGCTGGGCGCCCTTACCGCCGCGCCCGCCGTCGCCGCCGCCACTCTCGCCGCCGCCCCCGCCGCCGTCTGGCGTGCCCCTTTCATTGTGGGCTTCCGGTCCTGCCCATAAGTCATGACGCTGCGCGGCGCCGCGAGGTTCATTTCGCAGGTAATGCACGGCCGTCTTTATTGCGCGGGGGCGGAGCGCTGGAGGGGAGGGGGTGAACATCGCCGCACTTCGCCCGCTTTATCCGTGACGTAAATCACGCGTCTGCGAAGGCAGCGACGCGGCGCGGCGCGGCGCGGCGCGGCGGGGCGCGGCGACCGCTAGAGGCGCCGGAGAACTAGGACGCGCTGATTCATTAGTTTGCCAAACAAATATCGCTATCGTGGGGTTGGGGCGGCGCCGTGGTGCAGTCGCACCGGCTTCTGCAAGCGTTGCACCGGATCCCACGGCGCACGAGTCTGGGTGCTACGTAGTCCCGGCCACCCGGCGGGGAGGCAAACAGACGAAGTTGCAGACGCGAGTCTTACCTTGCGTGGGGGATCTGGTACACTACCGACTGCACAAATCACTGATAATTCCATCAACATTTACTTTCCATGTCTATTTTTATATTGAAATCGCATTAGGGAAAACAAAGTACGGAATAATTTATATTAAATCATATTCTAATAATTCACCCTAAAACGAAACTAAATGAAAACTTGTTTGTTCAAAGCAAAACTGATTAGACGAATGTCATTCATGAGTTAATCAACTGCTGGAAATTGATTTACGTAATTTGGGAGTCAGTTGTAAGCAAAGCACTAACTCACTTGTTTAGACTATATTGTCTAATTTGAGAATAATTTTAATGCAGAAATGGTTCTAAATTTATTTTCCTTTTTTGTGCAAATATGGACCTCGTGAATGTTTCTTACTTTGTTCCGGGTTTGAATATTTGGTAATTTGATTTAGTGTTTCATTCGTGGAAAATTCTTCATTTTTCTACTTTCAATTTCAGAACATACTTATTTTTTCAAAGATTCAGTATGTTTTTAGAACAATCCTTTATGGTAATCATTATGCGATATTATTTTCGACGTTTGATTCTGCCAATTTAAAACTGCTTTTTGATTTACGTAACTTGGGAGTCAATTGTAAACAAATTATTGACTTACTTGTTTAGACAATATTGTCAAATTTGAGAATAATTGTAATGCAGAAATATCTTTTTTATTTTAAGATTTTTTTCAATGCGTGCACATTATAATATTAAGAAGTTTGATGTAGTGTATTTCATTTCCAACTCAAGGTCAGAGAGCGTTGTTCCAACGAAGACAGTGGTCTCGTAGAAACGGCAGACGCTTGGGATAGTCTCCGCTGGCAGGAAATTGATCTTCCATTAATTCTTATGAAGGACACTCGGAAATCGTAAATTCTTGAGAAAGATTTGCACCCAAACAAAACTCAGGATGTGTGTGAATGTGCCCCTTCCAATCATCCAGAGGTGAAAAACACAGAGATAAAACCATTGCTCTGAAAGGAAAGGGAGGAAATTGCCATTCTGTCTGGACTCCGGATTTCATGGAGAATCACAGTTCTGTTCATCTACATCCATTACTTGGAATTATTTTCTCAACGTAAAAACTTCAATTCATTGCAATGGGTCTACTAAAATCAATTAAAGAAACAAAACATGAATTCCAATATTAAATGGAAATTGGCCCGCCACTGATCACATTTGAAAAAAACCAGCAATTTTTATAAAATGAAAAGTGAATGCAGTAGAGTGTTTACGTTTTAATGGAACATTTCAAAAAAAAAAAAGTTGAATACTTTATGTGCTTCAACTGATGTAATGAATGAATGGTAAACTTTTCATCTTTATTAAAGGAAACTTGTCTTGTCAATGTGTGGAACTGAGACGCTTTTAGCTCTCTAAATCCCCAGCAAGTCTGTTATATTCAAATTTGAATTATATTGGAAAACTTCTTTGTGGACTCTCACGAAGCCTGCCTGGGGTGTATATACACGAAGGTTCGGAAACCATCAATTCTTGAACGAAGTCAGGCTCACAAAAAAAGACTTAACGGCCGGAAGTCTGAATTGCCAGTGCGGTTGCTTCATTAGGCCTGTTCGGAGGCACTGCGGGGAGGACAGAAAGGAAAAGAGGAGGAGAAGATATGATTAATTTTATGGAACTTCTTTCTGGGCGAATTACGCCACACTTGCCTAGTGTGGCATAACAGGAGTGGGCCTAGAAAAAGGGCTGCTGTGGTCCAGTACAATGAGTTGTGTGAAACAATGGTTACGTAAACTTAATGGGTATTTGGAAATATGAGGTATATTTTTTGTTATACTGAAAGAATGGTGTATTCGGTTAAAAAATGGAAACCAAGTTAAGATCTTTTTGTCAACCACATTAAATCAAGTGTCGTTTCTAAAATAAAACTTTTGTAATTTTTTCGTGAAAGAATCGTATTATATTCTCAATCAACAAGTGACATTATATTCTTCTTGAAAATTTGGATGTAGAGTATCTCACACAAGTTATGAAGGAATAGAGATTAGAATTGACTTTGTTTCATTTAGAATTGACTTAATTATTAACTTACCACTTGTTAATTTAATCTCTTTCAACTTTTATCATTTCCAAGTCTGATAGATATTTATTTATTATGTATTTTTATTCCCTGATTTAATTAAGATTTAAAATTAAGTAATGCCTTTGTTGTGTATTTGTATCTCTAATTGTTTTTCTTTTTTCGTACTTCAAGTACGTAAGCTTCTCCAGGAATACTAAATGTGGTGTTCTGTAAATATTAAAGCGATGAATGTCTGTATCTCATGATATTCTGTGAATGTATCTCATGATATTCGGAATAAAATATTCAAAGACCCCTCCAGAGTCACTTAAGAATATCAGCAAACACATCAGTAGATACAAAATCATCAACATTGAAGTAGTATCAAGGTAATAGCCAACAATCTTCGCGATGAAAGAGAAAACATCGCCACGAAATATTAAAGTAACATACCAATTAATAATGTATCGTATCAATAAATTAGTGATGCTGCAACATCACATATGTTCTCGTATTATTTGTAACTGCTCGCATTAGCTGCAGCACATTACACAGACAAGCAAGGGTCATTTCACTTATCATTTGAACATCCATAACATAAATAGTACCATTAAAGTTAAGTGTGTGGAGCCGCCTTATCTTGTCTCACTCCATCCATGTCACCGCCCAACAATGAATTTCTCGGAATAACTTCTTAAATATCCATCGCTGCATTGTATGGCACCGCCGCGTATAGAAATAATATCAAATTATCGTAATAAAAGTTCGTACAAAATTACAGTACTTAGTTTTTACTTTCTCGTATACGTACGTATATACAAAGTAATATACGTCGCATAGAGAAAGTTATGTAATGTTGGGGCAACAAACTCGAATTTTTCGTCAGAAAAACTGGTATTGTGGCCATGATACAGAAAAAGTAGATAAATTCTTTCTAATTTGTAGTAAATTACTCAGTCAGAGACCCTGTTATGTCGTCAGATTTCAGAAATTATGGGACCTTGGTACCGAAAAAGAGGTTTTTCTCAAAACGTCTGCCCGTCTGCGAACAACACTTCCGCCTAAACTATTTATAGGGTTTTTTCCAAAATGGATATTCCCGGTTGATCTGGCTCGACTCTAAATGTTTTTGAAATACCCTTTTTAAAGTTTTGGGGCTACTTTACATTAAACCACTGAGACATCTTCAAAATTTTCTCAAAAAAGGCTTCAAATCGGTACTTAATTTTTTTTATGAATATAGCTAAATGCACTTATAAAGATGGAATAAGTCCATATTTCACTATTAACTCTCAATGTTCGAAAATTGCGAGAGTGTAAAATATTTTCGGCGTCTTTCTACAACTACAAACTTGATGATAGATTTTTGTCCTTCAAATTAAATTTTTTCTCCATATTTAGTTCTTTCATTAAGGTCACGTACATTTTTTTGAAAATGTTAATAGTTTTTGCAAAATATTGATTGATATAAGTGCAATATTAAATCATATCAAAAATAAGAATTGCTCAAAAACCACTCCGCTCTTTCTTGAAACTTTAGGTAGAGAAATGCACTGTATCAGATGACACAAACGTATTTTGCTCTATCCTTTTTTTCCAAATTTTACAATTGTAATTTTTTGACATCTCTCACATCTTTAATATCTACATTATCTACGATTTGTACACATTATTGAATTTTTAATAATAAGTACATCAAACAATGACTTCTAAAGTTTCTTGAAAACTCAAAAGTTTTCTGTGAAAATGAGCTAAAAATGCATTTTCAGAAACCCTCAAACGCCATTTTCTCAAAAATTGTTTCAATATTTTCTTTACTCTTGTACGGATTGTGTTAATGCACTGTGTAAGATGACATAAAAGTTGTATTCTTTTGTTTTTAAAAAATGACGCAAATGTATTTTTTTTTTAAATATCTCACGCCGTTAATATGCACATTTCCAGAAATTTGTATACATAATTGCATTTGTGGAAAGATGTGCTCCAAATGTCTTTCAATGAAGGTTTTCGAAAATTGAAAAGATTTCTGAGAAAAAGAGCTTCAAATTTCCCATGTACAGTAATGCTTAATCCACATTTTCTTAAAAATCGGTTCAAATGTTTAAAGGAAAATTTCCATATATGACTATGTTTTAATATTATGTGATATTCTTAAAGTAATATTTCGGTTGTACCATTAGGAAACCGAAAAATTGAGAGTTTTAAAAAAATGTGCTTCGGATGGTGATAGGCAGTAGCTGGCAAGAGGACGGGACAAGACTCGAAAACTAGTACAGACGAAAGAAATTAGAAAATTAACTAGTACGAGAAAATCTGTGTCATTCTGTACTACTAGATTCGATTTTTCTTCATATTACGTTCAAATCGTATTTTTACGAGGGAAAAAACAAATGAGGCTATTTTTTTAATTAATATTTGCAGATTGTTTGAGAAAATCATCAATGCTTCGAGAATACAAATTGTAGAATAGAGTAAAAGTCGAATTAATATTGGATTCATTTTTATAAAAACAACGTTAATTACTTTTCATATCCTTTCGATCTATTCCGGGAGGATCCATTGCAGTAGGATTGTTATCGGAGTATTTTTCTCGTGGCTATAAATCGTGATAGATAAAAATTTGAATGGTCTCTCGGTCTTGCATGAAATACTGAAGACAATAAATACTCAAAATTAATCAATTCGATATCACACTCTTCGAGCCAATGAGAAGGCACGTACATTACAGTATTTAAAAAGGTTATGTAATATACATTTATATTACAACTTAATATAGTTAAAAATTTTGAATCGAATGTGCTACGATAATATAAAGATAATTTATTAAGTAAATAAATGAAGAATGAGAAGGGAACCTAACAATTCCCAACTGCTTCGTAGCACTTCTCAAATTACTTTTTAAGTGTGTAATTTAGGAGTGGAAAGAAACCCCACGCCGTTATTTCGACAAAGGTGCAACTACAAGTTTTAAGATAACTATTTGTTAATCAATGATCATCATTATCTTCAGTAAGGATGAACCTTCTTCAGATAGTTTTGGTTTCGAATATTTTAGAACAGGTCCTTCGAAGTTCCATCTCTCATGTATGCGCCCTTGGAAAATGAATGTTAAACAATAAGATTATTATTATTATTATTATTATTATTATTATTATTATTATTATTATTATTATTATTATTAATCATTATTATTATTTCGTTTCTATTGTAATATTACACTTCTATTGTATAATTGCTGTAAGTGTGCTTCCCAGTGTTGGCGATTATCAGCTCGAGAACTATTTATGGTCAGAGTCGGGCGCGAGCCGTTGCAACTGGCAGCGCGTTGGCCACGTGACCCGCTGGCTGCTGCAGCGGCTGCGACGGCGAGCGCAGCTGGGGCGCAGGCGGAGGGCGAGAGTAATTTCGCGTACGGCTCGGGTTATCGAACACCGGTCCCTCGCGAATAGCCTCCGCCCCCGCTCTCGCATCTCGCCCCTCAACTGCACCTGGCTTAGCGGGCGGGCGAGTGGGTGGGTTGGTGGGTGGGCGGTGTGAGTCTGCTGCAAGCGGCCGGGCGTGGCGGGGGCGGGGGAATAGCACGGGTGGCGCCAACTGCCTGAGCGTCGATAACCGACGGTCGGCGACCGCTGGCGGCGGCGGGGGGGGGGGCGGGGGCGGCGGGGGCGGGGGCGGCGATGGCCCACCCGCTGCTTGTCGCTGCATCGAGCGCCCTGCGCTTTGCTTCGCTTCACGTCGCTGCTTGTTGAGGTGACGTGCTTTCTCTGCCGCGATGGGGAAAGACGTTCATCGATTCCGGGATGCTCTCTGCGTAAAAAGGACAACTTGAGAGGCTTTACTAACGTCACTCGTGAATGCTGGTTGAAGGTCGCTGTGCAACGATTCTCAACTTTCCTCTCCTGTCCTAGTTGCGCTTCTATTATAAAACTATACATTATTATTATTATTATTATTATTATTATTATTATTATTATTATTATTATTATTATTATTATTATTATTATTATTATTATTATTATTATTATTTTATTTTTGCGGAATACGAAAGTGAAATGAAAATACGTCACACATTTACAATCAGTATTTTCACCCAAATTGTCCTTTTGTCCCTAATTAGGTCTACTACAAACTACCGTGTTTTCTGCAGATCCTTTTCTCCTGACTTACGAACCTCCACGTCTACATAATCAACTTGCATTGACATAATTCCGCTATTTATTCTCACATTGATCTCACAGTTTAAAATGCAATTTCTAGTAGGAAGTTCTAGATGCTCAGCTGCGGTACGCCCACCTTCATGATCTTCCCGCAATCAGGTTAAATGATTAAACTTGTGGTGTTATAAAGGCACATTCTTTCTTGATAACTTCACAATTTTTGAGAATTCAAATAGTTCAACGAAAATGAAACCTACGCAACGTTTATAAGCGTACTTTGCTCTTTTTGGGAAGAAATTTGGAACAGTTTTTTAGAAAACGTTAATTACAAATACTTGAAACAAAAATTACGGAAAAACGCACATTTTTGAGAAATTATAAATTGACTTATTTTAAAATTTAACATTTTACGATAATTGGCATTTAACAACATCAATCATCAATATTGTAGTTTACAGTGTTAAGTTTTTGCAATTTCCTAACGTAGAGTTAGCCCAAAATGGAACCTGCACCATTTTCATAAGCGTACTTTGCCCTTTTTGAGAAATAATAAAATAAAAATATTGAAGCCATTTTTGAGGAAATACTTTTTATTTATTTCTAGATTTATATTGTTAAAAAAACTTTCTGTTATTCAAAAATTTTAATACTCTATATAGTTTTAATTTCATTTTTCAACTTGTCCCGATCTTCATAATCATTGTTAAATTCTCCTCTATCAAAAGTCTCTCAATTTCTCTCAACTTGCTATGTTTAAATCTTCCTACACAGTAAATCACTCTAAAATTATATATTTGGAATTCTATTTACTTTAATTCTTTTAACATGTCCAAACCCTATTGTAATTGTTTATATTGGATAGTTTCTAAAATTGTATGTACTTCATTATTTTTTTTTCTTATATTTAAATTTCTCATTTTATCTAATTTTGATATTCTGGATGACCTTCTTAAAAAATCTATTTCTGTTGCCAGTCATTTTAGTTTTAAACTTTTCTTTAACTTCCAAATTTCTGATCCATATAAAACCATACTTTCTACTATATATTTGTATATCCTTAATTTAGTTTCTTTTGTTGTATGTTTATTTCATAATATTTTATTTAGCATTGTTTTTGCTAATCTTACTTTGTTTATTCTATGTCTTATATGAACTTCTTGATTTCCTTCCTTATTTATTTCTACTCCTAAATATTTCAATTCTGAAAAACATTTAGTTTTTCCTTTTCCATACTGCAAAATTAAATATGTTTTATTTACTCCACACCCCATACAAAATGTCTTTTCCATATTAGTTTTTAGACCCCATTTCGTGTATACTTCTAATAATTTCCGAAAGATGTATCCACATCTTTCAGCATCCTGTGCTATTTATACCTGGTGCTATTATTACCTGGATCTGCAAATAATAAAGTATATATACTTTTTATATATTTCCTTTAGGAACACCGGTTTCTTCAACTTTCTTTTTCCAAGTTTTTCAGCGATTTTTGTAATTGTAATAAATACTTTTTAATTGCATGAATTTCACGTTAAATTACGCGAAAATATGATATGCTAAATTCTGACCTCTGAGCGAGATTTCCATGTGTAACACAAGTTGGAATTCGCAAAGGGCAAGACCCGGACTGTAGGATGGATGGTCAAACACCTCCCAGCGCAATTGCTGCAGATCTGATGTGAACCGGGCCGTGTGTATCCACCGTAGAGTCCGGAAGTTCGGATCTCGCCGCGATATGCAGTTTTTCTTTCTCAAGAAATTTCTGATCGATGAGAATTAGGCGTAATATCACAAAGACACAGAGTTGCGGGAGCTGTCCAACATGTATGCTTATCCCAGATAGCACACATTTATGAAACAGCTGTACTGATCCCACGGTACGACAAATGCCTCAAGTTTTAGGAGAGTATGTGAAAAAAATTGCAACATGTGCTGTACTTCCTACAATGTTTTTGCCATGGAGTTGTGTTTGTTTTTTGTTGGCGACCTAGGGAAACTTACTTTCAAGATGCGCTTTGTTCTTCATGATCGTTTACTAGTTCATAATTCTGGAACATGTCATTTTTTTCTATTTCATGAATATGTTGAAAATTGAAAAATTCCAATTTCTGATATAGAAGTGAAACAGGGTCGTCGAAACTACAGTCAAAATGATTTAAAATGATTGGAGTTTCGTGTACCTCTAGGTATGCTGTGGAAGATGCAGTGATGATAACGTACTTCATAGTCCTTATCCCAGCAAAACCGCAAGTGCAATAAGTGATACCTAGGATTAAAATTGCGAAAATTACTTAAAAAAAGGAAGTCGCATTTTTTTGAATAATCGATCACCTACTATGATAAATGCATGTATCTACAAGTTTCATGCTAATATTTTCATTTAGAGCAAAATTAGTAGGGGAAATAAGAAAAGAAAACAACTAAGACTATTTTCCAGGTAACTTTATAAATTGATGGAGAATGTCTAAGGTGAGATGGGGCACTTGGTAGTTTATCTTTCAAGTCACGATCTTGAAAAAAAGTTTTGAAAGCAAAAACGTATAATGACCTTTACAAAATTCAAATTAGCAATTCTATGTTCTGGGATTGCCATCGGAGTAGTTTGAGGTATTAAATCGCCTTCCTTACACGATTTAAACATGAAAGAATTTTAGAAAAGAGGTGTTTTAATCAACTTGTACGAAATTTGTTTAAAAGTTACTATTAAATGCCGAAGCCAACACTAGAGCTTCCACTAAAGTTACGGGATATAATTTTGTAATACGAACACGAATTTCACCGGAAAAATAATGAGTATAAAATGAAGTCAGCGTTACCTTCAACAACACCTCTATCGTGCTCACTAACGATGAATCAGACGCAAGTTTTTTCTTGTTTTAACATTCATAGGTAGTATTGATATTAAGTGTTAAAGTTTTTACTAAAGTTGAATTAAACCTTTTGTTTGATTTACAATCAATGTTACATTTTCTATAAATGTTCATACTTTTTCGTTTATTTTTAAGTGACTGCAATGTGTTTGTGCGACTGGCTTACTGTGTCTACATTGTGTCAAATTCTCTAATAAAATTTCTTAAGAAGAATTGTAGTGTCTATTAGAAGAGATAATGAGGAAGGCAAGAATACCAATGAATATAATCGTGTCTCTAATTTTGCTAACATTGTTCGAAAACTATGGTATTACGATCTTTACAGCAAACTAGTTTAAAAGAAATATATCTGATTCTGCATTTTTTTAAAACATTTTTTCTTTCCGCTATCAACTTTCAGAATCAGCAATAGTTCCACTACTCTACAGCAACTTCGCGTGTTGTAACACTATTAACAAAAGGCCACACTGCACTCTGAATGCTGATATATGAGCACACCAGAGGTGCAACGACATTGTATTTCTGATACGAGCACGATGTTAGAACTGGTATATTTGAAAAGTCATTGTGGAATGTAGCACCTTTACAATACAATAATTGTTACGCGAATACATTTCTTCCTAGTTTATGAAATTTAAAAATAAGAAAACCTAATTTTGCATATTCTTTACATAAAATAAAATTTGCGTAGTTTCGTGGATAAACGAATTCCCTTAATTACTTAAGAAAGCTAATACTGTCTTTGACGTACACTCGAACGACTCTCGTACCCAGTTTTTACTTTCACGCGCTTAAGAAGGAACTTCGTAAGAAGAGAAAGTTATTTATTGCGGTGAGAAAAAAACGGCGAATTTTTGGCAGAAAAATACGTATTACAGGACCCTAGTAACGAAAAAGTGGATAAATTCATATGCTAAATTTGGGGAAAAACATAACACTTGGTGTAGCCAGAATCAATGTTTTGTGGGTCTTTGATACCGAAAAATCGATTGACGAAAAATCCACTATCCGTCCGTCTGTCTGTAAACAACGCTAGCGGCTAAATCATTCATCCGATTTTTTCCAAAATTGATATTGACGAGTCGATCTGGCTGATGTCACGGCTCTTTGAATTTGAAACCGATATTTTAATTTTGGAAGGTACTTTACATGAAGCCTCTGGGACATTTTCAAAATTTTCAAAAAAATGGCACCATACATTTTGATAAAATTTTGTTGTTAGAAACTCTAAACGACGTTTAAGGAAATGACGCAGGTCTCGTGTTGGTTAAAAACTAATTTTTCGAAAATTGAAAGAATTCAAAATAATTTTTGGCGTTTTCCTAAAACTAAAATATTAAAGATAGATATTATTCGCTTAATGAAATCTGTTCTTATGGATAGATTTTTAAATATGATTACATACAATTTTTCAAAATTGGAGAATTTTTGTAAATGTTGTTGAATGAATAACGTTCCATAAAATATAGGCATTTTAAAATTTCTGTTTAAACGTTTTTTTCTCAAAAAGAGCTCCATTGTTTTTGATAAAATTTTGTTGAGGATTTTGTGAGGTTTGGAATGTGAGTGCAATATATTATGGCGTCTTCCTGATTAAAAAAGCGGACTGTCTTTCTCTTTGTCTTTAAACTGTAACATACGATTCTGTTTTCTTTCAGACGTGAAGCTAAAACTTCAGAACTATCCTTTGAAAGTTGTAAATCTCTGGCCAAATTGTTCAGTTCCGTTTGTGTTAACGTTTGGGTTTGTGATCGGTGCTTGTCCAATCAGATTCTTCAGCGGACGCGCCTGACGTTGAACTTGAATCAGAATGCAGTACTTCGAGGCTCGAAGGAGGAAATGGTGGAGGAACGTCAGTGCTTTGTGGTACAGGCCTTCTAGCAGCCTCCAAATCAGGATAAACCATTCCGTGTCTCTTCTTGTTATTGAATTCTTTTACTTTGCAAATACAAAAACAAACGAAGGACATAACTGGATTCAGATGATCAAGTTACGCATAAAACAAGTGTAAGAATCAAGCTAGTGGGGCTACAGAATGGCACATATATTCCCGTATTAGTTTTCTATTTCTTTGGACTCAGTTAGGTATTCGAACTTGCCACATACTGTTGCCTGCTGCAATCTATCGCCGTCCAAAATTCATTATTTTGAAATTTTCTTAATTTTTCGTTTTACTAATAACAGAAGAAAATATTATTTTAAGAACATTAAACAACAATAAAACCGCGTTCTAAATGGCAATTTTCTGTGAAAAATTTGGAGCGGTTGTCAATAAAATGACCCTTAAGCGCTACAGCATATTCAAAATTTTGAAGCACTTTTTCACAGAAAATTTTTGAGTTTTCAAAAAACTTCATTAGAAGTCATTTAAAGCACATTAACGTACTAGTACAATAGTGTTTACAAATTGCTGGAAATGTGCATACTAACGGCGTGAGAGATATTAAAAAAATACATTTGTGTAATATTTTAAAAACCAAAAAAAAAAAAAATTCCCTGAAGTGAACTTTACGTCATATTAAAGGGTGCAATTAGCACTATTCGTTTAAAAAGTTTGAAGAAAAAAATTGGAGCAGTCTTTGAGAAAATGGCGTTTTAGTGTTTCGGAAATTGCGTTTTTTTTTTGAGCTAGTTCTGACAGAAAACTGTTGCGTTTTCGAGAAGCCTTTATTTGACATAATTTAAAGCACATGTACTCATAAATATAATAATGTAAGAAAATTGCTGGTAATGTAAATGTGACGTCAGAGAAGTAAAAAAAAATACATTTTTGTAATTTTTGAACAAACGAATGGAGCGTTTGGCGTTTCTGTCATCTTATAAAGTGCACATTTAGCACAATCCCTACCAAAGGTTTAAAGAAAAAATTGGAGCTATTTTTGAGAAATTCTTGCTTCTGTAGTTTTCTTTTTAAAAATGCACAATTTTTTTTAAAAAAATGCACGTATTACACGCAATATTGCGCGAAAACTACTAAAATTTTCAAAAAATGTACAAGACTTTAATGAAAAAACAAATTATGGTCAACACATTTTATTTGACAAAAAAATATTTTGTTGTATAAAGAACCCGAAAAAAATCAAACTTTTGAAATTAAAAAAAATTCACAGTTCACCGTGAAAATTGGACCTATGCCACATTTATAAATCCATTTTACTCTATTATAATAAATTTAAAGAAAAAAAATTGGAGCAATTTTTGAGAAAATTTTGAATATGTCCCAGGGGTTTCATGTAAAGTACCCCCAAAAACGAATGAAAGATTTTCAAAATCGCAGAGCTTCGACTCAGGCCAAATGAACAGGGAACTTCAATTTGAAAAAAATTCCTTTGCATGGTTTAGGCGCTAGTCTTGTCCACACCAGACAGACGGACGGACGTTTTGAAAATAAGCACTTTTTCGGAATCTGGGGACCCAAACGTGTATGTCCGTTGAAATCTCGAAGTCGATTTTCCGCAGCATTACATAACTTTCCCTATACTTCGTCTATTATTTCGTATATACCGACAAAATAGGGAAAGTAAAAAGGAAAATCAATGTTGATCTGTTTAATTACTATTATATATTTTTCGATTTATTTGGTTTCCAACGCTATCAACATCGTATTATTTATTAACTTTTCAATATTTTACTTTCTTGCATTCTACGTATTTTTCGCTCCAAATGTTCTACCATTTCAAATGAGTTTTACAAAAATTAATTCGGAGAGAAATTATGGTATAAATAGTATTAAATATCCCTTACTAATGGCAAGAAAGTACGTGCTGTTTTAGCACCTCTAGTTATTATTAACAAAGTATTAACGAAATTACTTGTTTTCATGTATGAGTGATAAAAAATATTTTGAGAAATAATGCATGCAACAACCATTTCACTGAAAATCATTGTCTGATGCATATAGACTTCTTTATTGTACATACTTACGTATGATTGGTCGAAAATTAATACATTAACAGTTGCCAACACACACACACACACACACACATATATATATATATATATATATATATATATATATATATATATATATAATTTATTTGTTATAAAGTACGAAATATTAAGATAGAAATCTAAACTCTTAACGTCAAGAAGACTTTTTAGCTTACGCGCACATAATTTTTTTTGGAGGTGGGGGGGAATGAGCAAGAGAATTATAACAGCCTTGCATCATGAATAATTGTAATGTGCGTATTTGTATATGATTCTCACGACTTAAGAAGACAAGAGAACAAGGTAATTTATAAAGACGTCATGCCACGAAGAAACACGACTTCTAGCCCATTCCCAAACACATCTCTCAGCACCAGGTACTGAGAACACATGAGCTACTCAACATGCACCTCCATTTACTGCACGTGCACTTTCTTGGTCGCCCTCTGCCCGCTCGCAAGCCGTTTAGGACGTCGGATCACCACCGATCTCGGAGGGACGTTGTGAAATACAAATGCAGTCCTAGGAACTAGCTAGCGAGGAAGGATTTTCTTCGAATTTCATATTAGTATATTATGACCAACCGTCGTTAAATCCACCCTACAATAAATTAGCTCAGTCGGATTGCTGGTGTGACAGTTGACCATATGTAAAACTTTATGGGACTCAGGGACATGGGTTATCTGCACTCATAGGATCACCAATGTCATTCAAATTAAACTTTTTTTCTTGTGACAAAATATACTATAATTCCAATAAATTCTTCCACTCTCATTCACAAACATATACAAAACAATCAAATGAAATCTTTCCCGAAAACAATTCTTACATGACTAACGCATATCTAATACATACACTTTCAATCACTGTGTTACACAAATCCAATATTGTACCTTTTTTATTACAACTATAAAACTAAATTAAAGATTTTGTGGAATTGAAGATTTTTTTAAGATAATCCCTATATTTTAAATCTAATCATTTAAAACATAGAATCAAGATTATTGTGGATGCTTCTTCTATATAAGAAGACCTCTCCTTAACCTTCTTCACTTCCTATGGAGCATCACACAATCACTAGAAGATACATTGATAAACAAAGTATTTTAATTTTTATAACACATACTAATTATATTCACACATTAGTGAGGCAACTGTATTAAATTACAAAACGTTCAATAACTGAGAACAGTGGGTTCGTAGGCTTCCGCGGCCGGAGTCAATGCATTCTTGGCTATCCAATTTACGTCTTATTTGATCTTCTGATTACATTACATGGCCTTGACTAGAGTTCAAATAATGAAATTCTCACTGGAACATTCTTACTTGAATACGACCACAGCTTGAAGAGAAGTCGGATGTATTAAAATCACCATGAGGTTTCGTCGCCGTCCTCGCTATTGTTTCGTGACCTCCAACTCTCTTCGACGTCGGTTGCTTGTGTCCATGCTCATCAAATACGCCACCGGGTAGCCCACTGCTAAGCATTTGCTCGCGCATCCAATATTTTCTTCCATTATATTATATATTATATCCTTTCCTCGCAGTTATATAAGGTAAAGAGGAAAATAAGAGGAATAAATGCATCGATGAAGAAGAAAACCAAGTAATAGGAACAAAATAACTGAAAGAAAGGGAACAATCCTGTATAAGTTTCAGTTCTACGTTTACACGTACGTGGTCCTACTTTCAAATTATTTTGTAAAATTCACGTTATACACATTTATTTAAATGAAAGAACAAGATCTTTTCAAATTCATAATGAAATAACTCAAACTCTCTTCTGAGCTTCTGTAAAGAGTTCCTATCGCTTCCTGAAGTCGCCAGTACAGTCGGCAGTGTTCATTAACATTACTTTACTCCTTGCCACTTTTCCGGTCGCTCGCTTCTTACCAAAAGAGTGTGTTCCACGGCTACTTAACTCCCATATAAAGTGGTGGAAACAATTACAGTGGCACGCTCTCCTGCAGCACCTTCTTACAGGAACTCAAATACAAACTTTTGCCAACGATACAACGTGCGTGGAGGATGCGTCGGTTCGCGAGACGTAAGCAGGCCCATAATGTTACAAATTATAAAATAATAAAATGGGTTGATGTTCTCGCGTTCCTCAGAGGTTTCTTTACGCATATATTACGATTAAATGAACATTTAGAAAACACTTTTCGTATTTCTCACAAATTAGGTAATTTGTATGTCATCGTTTCGCTGCTGTCCTTTAAAAGGAAATTCCACTTCAGCATTACAGAGTAGCATTTTTTCAATGGATCACGAGAAAGTAATCTTGTAGACTGAAAATAATTCAGTAGACTGGTGAGTCTGAAAGCCATTCTAATTTTTGTTGCTTGTAAAACGTTTCCTGACTCTTTAGATCAAGACTTGTTGTTCACATTGCCTTATCTTCTAAATGATAAATTGATACAATTTTCAATCGGGATTGTGGATAGAAACCCATACTCCGAAAAACTTTTGTAATATTTGTAAAAGGCTTTCGGTAGTATGCTATTTAAATAAAAACTTCAATAATTAGAATTAAAAATGTATCAATGTTAATATTACGACGTGAATACCATTTTCGGTTTTGATAATCAACGCGTTCTCTTACTAAACAATGTTCAGAATTTGCTATTCGAGAACTGTCTGCCCAAAATAAATGAATTTTTCCCAAGATGCACCATCTGAAAATAAATATGGAAAGTAACGTTTGTAAAATATTGGAAAATAGAAAGCGCTGAAATGAAATTTCTACGTTCAGTAGCAGGTTACAATATATTAGATAGACAATATAATGATGACATCAGAACCGAACGGAATATATTTAATCTGATGGACAGAATCCAATCATCAAGGAGAAACTGGCATGACCATATTCAACGCATGCCTCCAAACAGAATCCTTATAATAATATATCAGTACAATCCTAAAGAAAGAAGAAATGTTGGCCGTCCACTAACAAGATGGAAAGACTCTTGATGTGGAAACAGGCCTTAAGTCCTTACTCCATGAAGCAGAAGAAGGAGAAGAAGAAGAAGAAGAAGAAGAAGTAACGTTTGTAATGAATATGGGATGTAAAGCAACAACCTACAAAATACAGTCTCTGCTTTGGTGCATGAACCACCGATTAAGTATTTCGACATAACTGTGATGGTTCTTGCACCAAGCCCGAAAATAAAGTTGATGGATTTTGCCTCAAGACGCAGATCGTGGAAATTACTGCTACGTATGTTTTGTGAACATTTCTTGAGCTTTTTTATTTTCTCGTTCTTAATTCCGATGTATAGCAATAGAACTTCTCATTCTGGCTTGTCAGTAGAGCCATCATTTCCATTCACATTTTCCCTTCGTGTATCTAATGGATAAATATGCGGATGTGCAAGAACAAATTCTAATTATCATATTATTAATATTAAACCGCGTCCTCAAATTTCCGATAGATTAGAAAATCCGATTTTCAGCATCACCCCAAAACTTTTTTCTATTGAGTCATGGACATCACATTGTATCAATACGCCACGAATTAAATGGCATTAAACATTATTTTATTAAGTGTATTAGAATTTTACATTGCATCCGTGGAAAGGGATTCGGATGGCTCGGTCTGGCGTAGGATCATGGTCACCATTCTCGCTTTCCAAGCGCGAAGGCCCGGTTTCGATTTCCGGTGGAGGAAAGAGTAACTTGCAGAAAAAATGTAGCAGTAGTTGTAGCAGAGGTAATAGGGAAGCTGCAGAGGATATGTCTGGTACTCAGCAATGCCATTTGTGATGTGAAAGGTGTTCCTTGCGGGGACCGGTTGTTGCTTCGGCACTTTCAGGCTGGTTAAGGAAAGCAATAGCAGAGTACATGTCGCTTCCTCCAAATTGCTTACGAAGTCTGTCTTAGATTCTGAAGCTTCGCCTTGTTTTAAGTTCAGAGAGATTGACGGGGGGAGTAAACGAACATTTACTGCCCAAGGACATACAGAAAAGCACTGGAAGTTATATTACTTATTTTAGCTCTACTCTTTTCGGCAATATCTGGGATGAATGAGATTGATAGATGGACCATGCTAAGATTAGAATAATTTTGGAATTGAAATTTATAATTTCTCTCGTGACTTAGTGGCTCAGTGGCTGTCGTGACTCAGTGGCGAAGTCGCTTGCCTTTCACCACTGAGGTTCCGGGTTTGATTCCAGGGCAGAATCCCCGTAGAAACTCATGTGAAATTTGTTGCGACAAAACGAGTTTCCTAAACCCTACCCCAATCCTAATTCCTTCCCAATTATGGATGCTGAGTAGTGACGCAGGGGCGCGTAGAAGGAGGCGCGTACGCGGAGATGCGGTCCTCTTGACAACTGACTGCGACGAGACGTATTGAAATATTAACGGAGGATTACTCGGAAAGCGCAAAGCGCTCAACGCCCTCCGGGAATTGGAGACGCGTTTCGTCAATTGAAGATGCAACTATATATATATATATATATATATATATATATATATATATATATATATAATATTTGATATACGAAGTGATGATAGAGAAATGGTGAGGAGGAGGAAACGGAAGAATCTGAGATAGTGTGCAAATCCATTTTGTCCACTACAATTTCCAAGTGAATCAATCGGGATTTGAACCCCGGTACCTAGAGATGGAATGTGAGTGGTGTGTCGGCAACGTCACAGGAAGCTCAATGGAGGACATAAGTCAATACTCTACCTGCTTTACCTCAGGTCTACTAGCTTTCATCCCCCGTGGCGTAATATGGTGGTTATGTCAGGGCACGTTAGAATGGAATCTGTGCACCCCAGCCTAGATTGAAGAAGGTAATAGAATGATGGTTGTGATGATGAAAGGAGAATGGGAAGGAAAGATCGCGCCCGGCACAGGGCGTGTGGTAAAAAAATCTGAAACAGTATTCTCTTGAAACTGTTCAAGGAAGCTACTGATAAGAACAGTATGCCTAATAATTCAATTCTGGCAGACGCCACAAATTTCTCATTGTTAAACCCATTAACGAAATTTCTAACATCTTGCCGAGATCCAGTCGGTTATCTCTCTTTCACAGGCTCCTTATAGTTCAATTAAAAGTTATTGATACTTGACAGATCCTGAGGTAGAAGGCTCTGTTGTCCAATCTGGAGCTCAATTTTTTATGGCATTACAACACCGTTGTCATTTAAACGTTCTTCGCATCAGCACTTATGCTAGCCGTGTGTGGCAACACTGCGTCCCAGACGATGAAACGTTAAGTGACAAGCACGTTTTAATCAGACTACACATTCTTATCACCCAACAGAAGGAACAGAAACATGAAGCCAATTCATCGCGAATTCTTTGGCGCTTTGACCCGCCCGCACCCCTGCCCGCCTGCTTCCTCGCGCACTATTACTCCCGGGGCAGCACCGCGGTCGCACGTCCCTCGCACCGCGGTGGCGGCGGCGCGCTCGCGTGCCCGGAGGCGTGTTTTATGAGATTGCCATTACCCGACCAGGGCAGCACCGCGCCCCGCCCCTCCTCACCCCACCCAGCCGCAGCCCCTGCCCCAGCCCCGCCCCGCCCCGCTTCGTCGTTCCTAACGAGAGGTCCGCACGTATATACTTTAGACGCCTTACTCGCCCGGGGACGCACATCATTAGCGGCTCATTTGCGTTCAACAATGTTAACGAACTGTTCGCGCCCTCCAGCAGGCGTTTCTGTGCGACGGCCGCCGCCGTCGCTGCCGCCCGCACTTCTTGCTACGCGCCGCGACGCCGGTTTGCCAACCATCAATGAGAGCAATTTAACGCAGCATTCCGCGGCGGTGGCAGCGGCTCCTGCGGCGGTGGAGGTGGCGGCGGGGGAAGGGGCGAGGGGGTTGCGGCAGCGGTCGCCGAGCCGGAGCAGAATCACTGGTTCAAACGATTTTTTACCCCTCTTTTAGAAAACGTTTACGAAAATTGTCCTTTTAATGAGTGGGTGTATGAGCTGGATGAATTTTTTTAGAAACGAAAATGAAGGAAGCTAGATATTCTGTAGAACAAACCTTGCGCTAGATGAATTTGCGTATATAGTTCCTAGTTAACAACTCAAGATTTGCATAATGTTAGGCCTTGGTTTCGAAAATCGACGTTTCGTATTTTTTTACATTTACAGAAGTTGTGCCGATAGATGATCGAGACTGAAGCTGCTATGTACTTTTATGTGGTTTCATCTAATGAAATCTTGGTGATTGTCGGAGCAATACCTTAAACAACTAATCAGAGACCACCCGTGATCTTCCCACTCGTATCTTATTCCAACTTGTGTCGTAACAGCTGAACGATAGGCGATGGAATATTCCAGGATCTGAAAAGGAACAGCAGAGTTCCGAATGCACGGAATCTCTACGTTAGCTAATAATGCACCAGTGCCTCTGGCGGATGAAACTGGAAATTCGAAATAGCGTTAAACCTCAGAACCAACTCCTCCCTCAAAAGACTTAGAATATTTCATTTTTTTAATATTATTTTTAAGAAACATTATTCAGGGAACATAATCGGGTATTAGAGATCTAACATCATCATTTTCAGAGTTGTTCGCGAAATTCAGCACGTTATATAAGTATTTTTTTTAGTAAGGGATATATTAAAATATTAAATCAATGGATTTTTTACATTCCCTGTGTTCTTAGTGTTTCAGAGAATGCTTCTTTATGCCATTCCGCAATGATCTTTCTGTAATTTAGGATAACGAAAAAATTATTCATTATAATCCAATTTAACGCTCCCTTTTAACGAACGATTTCAGAACGATTTAGTGATCACCCACATGCGCATTGGGGTTTCTGTTCTGGGGTTTGGTAATCTGCGCTTCCGCACGATCGTTAAAATTACCTAACC
Source organism: Gryllus longicercus (assembly GCA_038098605.1). NCBI lineage: Eukaryota > Metazoa > Arthropoda > Insecta > Orthoptera > Gryllidae > Gryllus > Gryllus longicercus. The sequence goes on from JAZDUA010000133.1 coordinate 2,840,070, forward strand.
ATTCGTCAAAACAAAGCTTGAAAGTTGGTACTATCGGCCACGACGCGTTCTGCGCGGCCTCCGGTATTTGCCTAGGGGCCGGTTTCACCAACAGCCGAGTAAAGTTGAGAGTAGATACCCGAGAGTAACCATTTACTCCAAGATAGTAACTCTCGAGTAGAATATGAGCGTTTTTCCATGCTTCTAGAGGGTTATTTTACTCTAGACTACATACATACTCTCCGATTTACTCCTCAAATCAGCTGAACACACAATATTTGAGAGTGATTCAAGAGGCTGTGAGCGAGAATGACGCTGGGAACCAATGCGGACCAACGCGAACCTTTGATTAATTCCTTATATTCTATATTTCATTTCAGTTTTGGAGTACTTGGCGTTATAATCTGGTGTGGTGTTATGGTGGTTTGAGTTAGCATAGTTTATTTCCTAGTTTCTGTATCTTTATTTCTTAATAAACTTTCATTCTTCTTCTCTGGAGTCGAGTTACTATTTTGTTAGCAATGCAGAAAAATCAAATTTGCAGTTCGTTTACCGATGGCGGTGCAAATTAATTATCTATAACTAGGGAACGAAAATGTTAAGTGTTTCAAATGTTGCTGATCTCGTGTTTTTCTAAATTTTATTATTATTTGTTGTTTTATTTTTCTTAAACTTTTATTCACCTTTCAACTATTTGTAGTTAAAATGTTGGAAAGGGATTCTGGAACTCAAGAAAACGTGGGCAAATGATCTCCCCTATACGTCACATACAGTTTTTACTGAATAAAAAAATGAATATTTCTTAGTAATTGTAGTTCCTGTAGTTATTATTTTTCCTTTTGTTGTCGTATTCGGTACGTACTACCTTTATTTCGTATCCACATGGGAGAAGAATAACTTTAGAAGTTCTCTACAGTTTACAATGTATCTGATGAGGTTAAACAGCTGATTTGGTCAAACATAACCTCATGACAAAATATCGATCGTCATAATTAAAACCAATCCATTCTCTCTCGCACCCTTTGTCTTCGCACTAGTGGATAATATTCCGAATCATTGCTGGAATCGTCTTCAAATACTATCATTCGTAATCGTCGAACCGTAACTACACTTCGGAGGTACATGCACGTTGAAAACTGAATTTACTCCGTACTTTACTCGACGGATTTTCGCGGTGTAAAGTTACTCTCGAATTTACTCTCGTGTAAGCGATTTACACTCGAGTAAAGTGTTGGTGAAACGCTCCAAGACGTTACTCTCGAGTAAACATTATTTACTCCAGAGTAAACTCTTACTCTTTGTTTGGTGAAACCGGCCCTAAGAGGCACAGTGGCCTGACCGCCACAATCGCCCGTCATGACGTCCCAGGATTTCTTCTTCCGGGGACTGGGTATGCTGTCGACGGTGGCAGAAATATCGACTCTACGTAGGTGGAATTCAGCCGCTATCTGGAGGAAAATGCTATCGGCCGACCGGTATGATAGAAAGTTCTCCGTAGTTTCTCCATCAACACCAGACGAATGCCGGAACAGGACCCCAAATAAACGTATCACGGATCGCCCGCCATCTTTCCTTTCTCTTCCTTGTCTTGTCCTCACCCTTTTTTACTCATACACACATGCATTTACATGCCCTACACTATCACACACGTTGGGAGATCATTCGAGAGCTTAGAGCTTGACCCAGCTGAGGCGGCTCCCGCAGGTGGGAGATACCTGGATGGGTACATCCCTCAACTCGACGGGTAGGTTATCGCCGGATCTCCACCATGCAGCGGGGGATCTTGGTCGCCGCCAACTCACTTGACAAAATCATTTACTACACTTACGGGACCAATAACCATCGCGTGCGGCCGGAAGCACATATAATCAATTAATCTTATTCTGGCTCTACGTCAAGGCTCGTCTGCTTTCAACGGCATAAGCGGTTTTCGACATTCTCCCCCCCGTGGCTTGGGACGTGAGCCATGGAGCATTGCTGAGCGTAGCCCCTTATATTGCCATAAGCGCGGGGAACATTTTCTCTGTCCGTTACGGCACCAAATGTACATGTATCAGTCATATAAGTGGTGGTGTAACTCCTTGGGTTTTGCTACTTCATGGCCTTTGGACGCGCAGCCGTGTTCTTCTCCGCTCTACCCCACGTTTCGGACTTGGGACTTGGGCGCCGCCGTTCTCTGGTGGAGCCATTGTTATAAAAGACGATACTTTCCTAGTTGCTTTGAGTGAATATAATTATGCTTCTCGTTGCCTAGTTTGCAATTGTTTTCTAACGGCACACAGCGTTCTACTCGGCGGATATTTCTTATACGAACTTATCTTACGCGAATGAAGTCGTAGGCTTCCGCGGCCAGTCATGTGCGTGATCGTGGCTGTCCGGGTGACGCGTCGAAGGCTGTGTTGCCGACGTTTCGTCCATCTTGTCGTGGTCTTCCTCAGGGCTGGTATGATTCAGCTTCCTCAGGGCAGGTCTTTATACCAGCCCTGAGGAAGACCACGACAAGATGGTCGAAACGTCGGCAACACAGCCTTCGACGCGGCGTCACCCGGACAGCCAAGATCACGCACTTATCTTACGCGAGTTCGCGCAGTATGTCCCAAAGTGTGCAGTTGTCCCTTATGTATGACTCATTAGTAAGTGAGATACACTGTACATTATTGGTTGTTGTATTTTGTTTGACTTTCGATCATTGTGGTATTCTTCGTGTGCGGATACAGTAATACATCCTGTTGAGAGAGAGAGAGAGAGAGAGAGAGAGAGAGAGAGAGAGAGAGAGAGAGAAAGGGGATATGGGAAAATGGGTGTTGTTACAACAGAAATCTCAACATAGCCAGTATTGTGTCTTCCCTAAAAAGCGTTCTTGTTGACTTATAATGATAATGTGAAGAGTAAAGAGCATCAAGATGGAGACAAGAGCGGAATGAGAAGCTGGGGAAGGGGTTGAATCTCGAGAAAGACTTCGAAGAATACTCTTTGTTCACCATTCTACTTGAATGCGACGAGGACAAACGACGTGGCTGATTGTGTGCTCTGATTACGGCGTATCGGATGTATTGTAAAACAGTAGTGATGTAATATCATTAGTGGGATAGTCATAATAAAGGCGAATATTGGGATTGACTGCGAATGTAAACGGAATGTAATGAAACTGAGTGAGTTGAGGTGTGGGACGGGCTAGCAGCTGAATTTAAAAAAAAACAAATATTTATGATGGAGTATACATAAGTCAGTACAATAAACTTTACATATGTTTTTGACCAATTTTAATTAAATACTAAGCTAACTTGAATTTATATATTTAGTTTTTATTTTCGATAGGAGACTCATTGAATACACCAAGAGATTATTGATTCAAATTGGTAAAATTTTATAGAATGCTTGGAGAAGAAATCTAGTTTTGATTCTGGTTTTACAAAAAGGATTTTTGCCAGGACTATAAAATGTGAGAGAAGTTTTAAATGGCATATTGGTGAAGAAATTGTGAATAGATATGCAATACGATATTTCATGGATTTTAAATGGAGTTTTTGGTGTAACTTTTTTTTGGGTTATACACAATCGAGAATATCTTCTTGCTCTTAGAAATTTATTTTGTAGAATTTGAAACTTATTTACGTTGGTGTCAAGAGGTATTGGTCCAAGAGGCATGCATAAGAAATTGAGGTCTGATTTTTTATTTATTTAGTGTTAGTATGTTGTTCAGTGATACTATGCTTTTTCTATTGATTAATGGTTTTAACTGTAATATTTTTCTTTTTACTTGCTGCAAATATTTTCTACGTGTGATTTGCAGTTCAGTCTAGCATCTAGGGTTTAGTTCTAGCTAGAGAGGTAGAGTGCGCGACGACGTACGTCGGCGCTTCGTCGGCGAGGTCACGTGGCGCGAGCGCGCCCTCCACCGTCTTCCAAGAAGCGCGTCCTCGGACGCGGATTCGTAAACACGACATCAAAGGAGACACGTATGAAAGCGAGAGCGACCGCGCCCCGACGCCCCCGTCGCTGCGGCCGCCGCCGCCGCCGCCGCCACCGCCGCCGCCGCCGCCGCCACCGCCGCCGCCGCCGCCGCCACCGCCGCCGCCGCCACACAATGCGCCGAATGGGCCCAAATGGAGGCAGTTGGGAAGGAGGAACTTGCGAGAGGTAGTTGGACAGACAGACAGACAGATAGGTAGGTAGGTAGATAGGCAGATTGATAGATAGATAGATAGATAGATAGGTAGATAGTTAGGCAGATAAATAGGTACATAGAATGATTTAGGAAATGTTAGCCATGAAGCTAATTATTTAAAGTGATAAAAGACCGAAGTTTTTAATTGTTGACATTGTAAGCTTGAAATGATGACTAGGGCCAGAATACAATATGTTTGATATTATTGAAACTGCATGGAAGAAACTGGAACATTTTATTAAAAAATATAGTTAAATCGTTTATATCATGTTAAGGAAAATACTGTTACAAATAAGATTTGGGCACTTCTCACCGCGATACAAGTTGAGAGTAAGTAAAAATATTTTAACCACTCTATAAAGCGTGTTTTAGCGGATAATATTTATCTAGGCAGTGTGCTTACCTACTTGCAGTTCCCATATAATGTCCTCCCATATCATCGCATGGTCCTCTTTCCACAGACGGACCAACGCGAAATTAGTACACTAAGCGAGAGGTAGTACTGGGGAAACCTATTCAAAAATGTCATTGAGACTTCAGAGCTTAATCTCTGGTGTAAAATTAATTGTATGTGTTTTATTTCCATGCGCGCCTATCAACTTTGCATGAGAAAAGTGGCATATTACAAATATCATAATTTTTAAGTGAAGTAATATTTTTGTAAGATATTTATTCGTATAGAAGATATTTATACACTTTAGGAAGATATTTTCCAAAACATTTTTGCACACTTATTTTTTCAGTTTTAGAAACCATTTAACTTTTGAGGTCATTGAATCCCATGAGCGTTGATATAATGATTTGATACCGACCATGGAGAAATGAGAAATGAGAGGTATTGAAAAAACCCTGCAAGAGTTCTATTTGTCTACAACAAATTCCATATAGATTGGCACTTACAATAAAACGCCTTGTCTCTGGTCGCGAAATTAACACCGCTGGTTGCTCAGAATAAAAACGATCTCTTACACAATGACAATATTGTAAGTTCGTGATCTATTTGTCGCCTACGCATATTTTATACGATTTTTTCGGTTAGGGTTTTCGTTGCGTTGCGCGTAGGTGGCGGTGTTTCGGCCCACTGCGCGCCACGACCGTTGCTGCCGCGTGCGGAGCGCGCTTTTGTGGGCAGAAAACTTTTATCCGCGCCTTTCGGCAACGGGCGGGCGGGCGGGCGGGCGCGCGGCGCCGTCCTCGCAGCCCTGCGCCGCCGCCGCCTTTGCGAGCGCCTCCCGCGTCGCACGCCCGCGATGCCGTCGATCTATTTCAGGGAACTTTGCGCGTCGTCAAAGAGATGCTTGTCATTCGTCCTCGCATGTTGTCCGAGCGATGTTCGCTTCGTTATGCTTCCTTCATTGGGTTCTCTCCACACGTGAATGCGTTTTTCTTTTTTTTTTCTTTCCTTTTTTTTTTTTTTTTTTCGCGGGGGACCCCCTTTGTCGAGGCGAAGCTCGCCTTCCGTCTAACTGCTTGAAATGAGCTGATGGCGGGGTTGGAAGGGAAATCGTAATATTCTTATTTCCTTTTCGTATTGCCTTCGTTCGCTCTTTCTACTTTTCTTGAACAAACTACCTCATGTCCTCTTCTTCGTGGTAATAGACGTCTGCATACTTTCGTATTGCTCATGGGATGAAGGGGAAGAGCTTCTATTGAATGTTGTGGGTTTGAGGTTTTCAGATTCATTTTCATCGGTCAGAATCTGAACGCAAGTGAATGGAATTTTCTGCAGCGATATTAGTCCTCTGCCTTCAGCGAAATACAGCCGACCGCTGCTGTTGGTCTTTTCTGGCGAGCGCTTGCAGTAAGATCGGGAAGACACTTGCGCTTGCCGCTGTTGTGAATTTTGGACACCAACTTCCAGCCACCAGGCGAGCGGCGTCCGAGACTGCGTTATGACGCTCGCTCGAGGCGCTTTCAGATTCTAGAAATCCGCAAGGCTTTCCTAAACTAATCTTTGCAGAATCTCGTTTGGCGTTCACATTCACCAAGTCTCTATGTAATGAAATTAGAATTTTTAAAAATAATGATCAAACTATTCTGCACCAGATGAAATAAGAAATTTCAATGTAGAGACCGGCAAGGCGACTCAGGGCATCAACTGTTGTGACTGCAGTGCCTCTGACCGGGCGGTCCTAGGGTTTGAGTCTCGTCGGTAGCAGAATTTTCGATATTGGATACCTAGCTTAGTCGAATTCAAACGCAGTCTGGAGGAGAATTGTTGCAGCTGGCTACTCTGTTTGGTAGTTTTCTGTAGTTTCTCCGATCACCACCAGACGAATGCCGAAGCAGTACCCTAACAAATGGGCCACGGACCGCCCGCGATCTTTCCTATCTCTTCCTTGTCCTATTCGCCCCCCTTACACTGTCTAAGACACAAAACTAGACACTGCACAAAACTATTCACAGGCCGGGAGGCCGGTCGGGCCCTTAGAACTTGCCCGGTTGGAGCGGTGCCCCGCTGGTGGGAGATACTTGGTTGAGTAAAACCCCACTAGCTCACGGTAGGTCGGTGTCGGATTTCGCTATATAGTGGGGAAAGACCACTGCCACCTCCCGAGCAAACCATGCACTACACTTACGTGACAAATGACCTTAGTAGCTGACGTGCCCGGAATCATTAACAATCAATGTATTAGCGTCCTTTCCTCAACGCTACTCCCACACACACTCACATGCACTACACTACAACACATATGGGTAGGCCGAGCTATGAGCTTGTCCCGGCTGGGGCGGTGGCATGCTGGTGAAAGATACCTGGTTCGGAAAATTCCTCGCAAACCGACGTAAGACGTCGGATCTCGCCATCTAGCGAAGGAACATCATTGCCAGCTATATCGATTAAACCATCCACTACGCTTACGGGACTAATGACCTTGCCACGCCCAAAATCACTAATCAATCAATCCTTCGAGAACAAAACAAGGAGTATTTGCTCAATGGATCAGAGAAACTGGACGAAATGTCAATCAATCAAGAGTTAGCTCTGAAAGTAGCTCGTGATTTTTGTGCACAATAGTAATTGATAAACAGAAAATTTAGAAGATTTTGCAATTAAAATTGTGATATAATTTTTCAAATACAAATTTATGTATAAAAAGTAATGACAGTTACAGATTAGACACAAAATTGGGAAAATTAATCATTGATGGCGTTTCTGGTAATTACTTTGATTTAAATTGATTTTTGAATAAAGTAACTAAAAAATTGTGTGAGAAAATTACAATGCATAATTTATTTCAGTAGTGCTGGTAATTATCCTAAAGGAGCCAGTGAACAATTGCCGCAGGAACGCGCAGAAGGGGAAATATAATTTTGTTTGAAAATCTGTCAGAAAGCTGCCTTCCTTCGTCGTGAATGTTCGTCTCTGTACAAGAATGCGCAGACGCGTTCGTTCAGACGAGGGAAAGGTATCCCAAGCAAGGAAGTTTTCTGCAGTGGCAGCGCGCGCAGCGAAACAAGCGAACGCGGATGCGCGCCGGGACCAATCGGCCGCCAGCGCTGGAGCAGATGCAACCAGTTGGGGAAAGGTCTCGACCTCCCATTGCTGGGTGGCAGGTAGTCGGGCTATTGCGGGAGGTTCTTTCTCGTACACGTAGCTTTACTGTGTCACTACCCTGAAGAAGCCTGCGACATGACAGGCGAAACGTCGGCCGATCTGCCAACGACGCTGCGTCACCCGGACAGCCTAGAAGTCACGGACAGCCTAGAAGTCAGGTTCTTTCTCCACAGAACGGTGAGCTGCAGATATGATTTGATATTTTTTTTTGTTTCCTGAGGATTCAGGTAATAATGAATCTTAAGTAGAACTAGTGATATTGTAAATCTGCTAGGCAATATTGAAGACAATTAGTATTTTCGTAATAATTCCTCCAAAATGCGTATAAAAGTATTTTAATGCTCCCCGTTCCAGATAGACAGTGTGATTTAATGCAAATGTCATTAGAATCTTCGCCATTTCGATGATTAATTAGATGTCATACAAATCACATTCAAAATTACAATTCTTAAAAAAGTAATATTTCTTCATTTTTATATTACATATATCCCTCATGACCAACAAATGTCTCGCTATATCCATTAGAGCAATCACTATTTTTAGATCCGATCTCATTTTGTAGAAAATATAAGTTTTAGTATTGGTGCACATCAACTTGTATAACAAGAAAGACTCATTTAGCTTGCTAGTGACACTGAGTTACAACGTTGTAAAGTGGCAAAAGTGGCGAAAACATGAAAATGCGTCTAAGGAAAACAAAAGAGAATGAAGAGATTGTTTCTCAGTCAATATTCATTTCTATTCATGAGACTTTGTGTTAGCTATTGATAGTTTCGTGCACCTTCACTCATTTCTTCGCATATGAATGAAAAATTGATGACGCTACAAGTAATATAAAGGAAGTAATTGGAAACATTTTCGACTCGCGATGCGTTTGCCAGTAAGTGCGGCTTGTCGTAGACCACGAACCCCAACGCAGCGCGTTTGCGCCTTGTGTTTGATGCGCACCGCGGCCGAGTGCGGTAGGAAGGACCTGGGCCGACCGCACTTGCCTCGCGGCGGCGTCGGAGCCGCGGCTCTCCGCCCCCCCCCCCCCGTACCACTCCGAACCCCTCCTTTCCCTCCCCGCCCCGCCTTTCTCCACTCGGCAGCACCCGGCCTCGCCCCGCGCCGCCGCCACCGCCGCCTCGCCGACCAACCAACAAGCCGGCCGGCCGGCTGGCCAGCCAGCCACGGCGAGATCATTCATGAGGCCCAGGAGGCCACGGCGGCGGCGGCGGCGGCGGCGGCGCCGGCGGGCCCCAGGCGTGGGCCGCCACCATGGCCTTGCTCTTGAGTCATCCAGCTACCGCCGCCGCCGCCGCAAGACCTTGGGTTCGGGGCCTCAATGACGCGCGTCTACGACGCAGTAAATCTTGCATTAGGATGCAACGCCGCCGCCGTCGCTCGCGAGCGGTTGCATCGTCAGAGCGGGTGGGAGGGAGAGGGAGGGAGGAAGGGGCGAGGCGGCGCTTCGCTCGCGGCCTGGACGAGGGGGGGGGGCGGTGGGCTAGGCGGAGCCGCAAGAACACTGACCCGGCCCGTAGGCGCGCCGAAGCCACCTTCACAGCGAACGCCGCCGGGGCTCGAACCCAGAGCAGCCTCGTGGCGCGGTGGAGTGCTCCCACTCCACGCATCCTCTTGGACGTTGGGCGTGTTTGTCGGCGTTTGGATCGCATGCGCGGCGATTGCGCACGGCGTCTTGATCCCAAACTTTGTCCCGGGATTGGAATTTAAATGGCCGGACACACGTTAAAAACTGGTGCAGATCATTATTACAGATAGTAAGCTATGGCTCAGTTATTTGCAGCTGTATTTGCAGAATGTCTCGGAGTATAACTACTAAAGAAAAAATACTGTCACGTATTATTACAATTACACAAATTAGAAGGGTGGGGAATTATTTATGGAAATATTATTTCAGAGTTTCTTTCAATATTCAGTGTCAAGACGTGGATCCCTTTACATGGAATATTACGTTCGCACTTCGTTCGAACAAGTAAATATTCTTTCCAAATCCTTTTGCTAAATTGTTTTAAAATGAAATTGTAGAATAGTATTAGTATATGATGTTTCTCTGCATGGTCCTAATCGCCAAAACGTAATATGCGTTGATGATTAATGCAACAGAACTCAAAACGGCTTAAATCATACGTGAGTAAATTATTTTGTTCTTATGAAATACTTTTTAAAAACAGGTGTGATTTACTTTCTTAAAAACTTACTTTTATCCGACGGCCTGTAAATAACACTAGCGCCTAATTCGTACACAGAATCTTCCCCAAAATGGACATTCCTCTCTGTCTGGCGAAGCCGGAGGCCCTGGAAATTTGAAACGAATTTCTTAAGAGGAATTTGTCATAAAGTCTACAGGAAATTTTCAAAATTTACCAAAAAATTGTAAAAATGTTGAATTTCGTATCGAATAATACAAAGTGCGCTTTTCAATATATTCTCATACCCATCTCTGAGTTTTCAAAATTGCAAAAGTTAACATATTTTCGACTCTTTTTTTCATCCACATTATTGAAGACATGGATTTTACTTAAAAAAGTCAATTATTTTAAATGTCGTCACGTACAATTTTTTTTTTCAAAATGTAAGTAGTTTTGGTGTAATTTGGTATTAAATCGTGAATATTTTTTATGGACAGGTGAAAAATATGTTCTCAAAAATTGCCTTGTTTTGTAATAGGTCAAATTGCGTTTATTATACGCCCTATTATCATTAAAATACCTGATATTTTCGAAATTGCAAATGTTCTTTGGAGTGTACTGATAATTTTTCACAAACACGTTAACACGATTTTCTAAAAATCCTATCCAACCTTTTCTTATTTAAATATTTTTTACGGATAGAGAAAAAAACTGAATTCAGTCATCTTAAATTTAAGAGAAAACTATTAATATTTCGAAACAAATTGCAGGAATAGATTGCGATAATGTAACTTAAATTTAAATGAGTAAGATAGGTTCGATTTTTTGGAACATACATTCTCCCCATTTCGCGGCTGTGTGATAGCGATCAGAAACGACAGTTAGTTGAGTGTAAATTTCCACTAGGAAATATTGTATGAAGGGTAGTTGACGACGTTCTAAAGAATATGAAAGCTACGATCTAACTTACTGAATTTCATGACGAGATGGCTAACTTGCCTCGTATACCGCAGTTTATCGATTGAATCCCAATCGAAATTGGTAGATACTTGAAGAGGTAAAATTCTGCCAAATGGTTTTGGCTGAAAAGTCGAGTCGATGTCTCAATGTATGACAAATAGGATATGTTCAGGAATCGTCTAATTACGTCACTTAAAAGTTTCTTGACAAAATAGTAATCTTTTCACATGAGTAATAATTTTGCCACTAACTTACATTGCAGTAGTACATATTAGACCAATCGCATGCAGTATGCATAACTAGAATTGCGAATTAAGCGTTACGTAATTATCATGACTGAGAAGAAGTAATGAGATAACAGGCTTGGGACTGGTTGTGAGGATTTGTGCCTTGAAATAAGAATATTTAACACATACCAAAGGAAAGACGAGGAAGAATATCCACCAAGAAATAAACTATGTAGAAGGAAAAACCTTACCGGTAGGATTATATCTTCTGACCTTGCTTTTTAACTAGTCTACTTTTAGAACTAATAGCGTTAAGGTATTTGAAGATTATTTCAAAACAACCATCCAGTTCTTCAAACAAGTTACCGCATCTCCAAAGTAGCGATTCGAAGTCGAAGATGCTCTGAGGATAACTTGGCCAACTTTCAGATTTAATTATGTGTATCGTTTGTAAAAGTGGAAACAAGATATTTTTATACTTTTATTTCTAATCTCATGAGATCGAATTAGTTTTAAGAGTTTGTTCGCCTATTCCATCTCGCCATCGAGTAAACATCTTCTCGTGCGAAAACGTTTGGCTCACGGCACATGAAGAAACTGTTAGGCAGAGTGTAATTATTTTGATTAAGATGATGAAGGGCATCGTCAGTGCAGGGCCACTGCCAAGCGATGCCAGAACAACGGCCCAGGGCTGCAGCAGGGTACGTTTTGGATCGAGTGGACACGATTCATCCAAGGTAAAAGGCATCTATTTTGCTAAAGGGACAAAACAGCACGCCGTGGATTTGGAGGTCGTAGACCATGAACGGCCAGTGGTCGAGAGGATGTCAGGAATTGTTTAAGTAATTGTACGAATTTAATTTTGAAAGGGAAGTCTTGTGAAGTTTGTGATTACGTTTAGTGCGGGAAATACAAAGAACGTTTTACTGGAATTCTAATCAGGGCATAACATTTCTTTTGCTACGTAACTTGTGCTTAAAATTGAATAATTGTGTAAGTGTAACAATGACCCATCTTGTTAGTTAGTTGGTTGGTCATTAGTGACTCTGGGCGCGTTCATTACTGAGGTCATTAGTCCCGTAAGTGTAGGACATGTTTATTCTTCGGAAGATGGCGGTGTTCTTCCTTCTCTGAAGGCTGAGATCCGGCCGGGTTTCGCCAACCAGGTATCTCCCATCACACGGGACCACCTCTAAAATCCCGACAGGTCTCTCGGCATGTGTTGTAGTGTAGTGCATGTAAGTATAAGTGTGTTTAAGAGGCTAAGTTAAGGTTAAGGTTAAGGTTAATTTATGACAAGGGAGAAGAAGGAAAGATCACGCGTGGTCTGTGGTCCATTTGTTAGGATACTGCTCCGGCATTCATCTGGTGTTGATCGGAGAAACCACGGAAAACTACCGATTCAGGCAGCCGGCTACTGGAATTCGTCTCCAGATAGCGACTGAATTCGACCATTTTGCTTGAGATTTAAAGTTAAATTTAATTATAATTGCAAATTAGTATGAGGTACTATCAGGTAGTAACCGTGTACGGTAAGCAAGTAAATGTTTGAGGTTGATGAGGTGAATGAGGTTTTTTGTTTCAAAGAGAATATCATTTAAAGAATAATTTTAGTTTGATAGGGAGTCATCCACTGTCGTGGACTTATTTGAAACATGCATGCTGTTGGTTTATGTGCAGTGAGGGCGGACGTTAGAATATGTATTTATTTTGTAAAACATATCAAATTAAAAACAAAAAAAATGTACAAAAACAAAAATCGTTCATAACATTCGATTTATTACTTTTGTCTCTGTGTCTCTCTTGCCCTTCTAATCTGATCATAAATTTGTGTCAGGGAGAATTAAGAAACTGGGGCGAATATTTTGAAGCATCATAGGCTTATCTTCCTGGGCTGGGAGAGAGCTTGCAATGTAGAGGCATGAGGGTAAATATATCCACCCGGACAAAGAGTGTCTTTCCAGACCAGTGTAGGACAGCAGCGGTTAGACCACGACTCAGAGCAGCGCTTTAGAGGGAGAAGACGTACGAGGTCACGTGATTCAGCCCTTTATAAGGCCGCGTTACGGTACCTCGCGTGGAGTAGCTAATTTGGTTTCCTCGCAGCTAGTCTGCAAAACCTTTGTCCGCCCAGGCTGGCACGGAGTGCTGTATGGACGAGGTAGTGATCCGATGTGTTCGAAACCACAGTTGAGTTATTCTATATCACTGCAGGGCAGATCGTGTATCTGCCGAGGCAAGTCAGAGGCCGAGTTGCGAGTCGGCCTAGTTGTCTAGTGGCGTGCGTAGCCGCAAGGCGCGTAGAGAGAGGGGGGTTGAAGTTAGTTATCTCCGGCAAACGCCTTAGAGTGAGGACCTGTAGATATTGTAATTACTTGTGTAAAATACATTGTTTATAGTCCACTAGTATCTTTTTCCTTGTGATTACATCTCTACCCACGATGACATAATTTCCTTTCTTTATGCTATCAAGGAAACCCAGGCAAGTCTTCTCGTCAATCTTTCAATACGACTAGCGAGAAACATGCAACGAAATTGGTGTGTCTCTCTGCTGCAAACAGTAGTTTATCTCTCAGTTGAAAGCACACATTGAGTTTCGTTCGTTTTCAATTCAAGTATTCGCTCAAAGGTACGTATTTTGTAATATTTGCAGCTAGTCTTGTATAGCAGGACTTTTTAATCTCCCTTCGACTGCGCATGCGTGAGGAGGGGTGACTCCCACCATCAACCGCTACGTCCCCTTCTCTCTCTCTCTCTCTCTCTCTCTCTGTCTCTCTCTGTCTCTCTCTGTCTCTGTCTCTCTCTCTCTCTCTCTCTCTCTCTCAATGCATAGGCTGTTGTGCCTGTACCCAACAAAAGGGTCAGATATCAAAATCAAAATAATTTCAGCTCTCTATGCACAAACTCTCACTCTTAATATATTAAGGTTCAATAAAAGAAACATATGTAAGGAAAGCATTACTCCTGGTTATCAGTGCTATCCCTTTAGTCTTTGAGTGCTGTGCAGTGTGGTGTGTCTTAGCGTAGGTCTCATTTCAAGTGAAGTTCACAGGCGTAATATTGTGCTTATTTGTTTCTAAGACAACCACTCGTAGGTAATGTGGTCTCAACATCAAGCTCCCTTCTTATCATCTCGATCTCAATCCCAATAATTTCATTGGGTTCCATTAAGAATCGTGTTGCTAAACGAAGCATCGGTAAAGAAAATGAATGCCGAGCATTATTTTATGAGTATTGCCCATAAGTACTGTGTACACGTGAGGGAAATTGAAGAAGAATGTCTGAAAACAAACATGATCATGGACAAAGAAATGGGAAAAAAATCATTGTTTCTTTACGGGACAGTTCCTCTGAGGACGAGAGCGACGAAAGAGGCTGCGAAGGCTGGTGACACTGATGATTAATCTGCCACCATAACACCGTTAGGGTGTTATGGTGGGAGGAGTTTATTTCCGCACGCGGAAATAAACTCCTCCCAAACGAGAGATTTCAGACTTGTGCTGCTATAAATGTTCATTCTCCATACAAAAATATAGCAAATAATGTAAACATTATGAGGTGATAAAAATATGTAAAAATATGTACTTATACCGAAATAAGTAAAAATATGTATTATAAAATAGGCCTAATTTGTCTCAGAATGTACAGAAACAAACAGCTGTGTTGTATTCAGGAAATGCGCAATGTAACAACATCAAGTATTATTCAGTCCACAGGCAAATTTTTTACAAACAGTTAGAATATCCAGAACGAAGCGAAAAATCACTTTAACCTAAGAGATATAAAACTTGTAGCATAGTTGACAGTTACTCCAGTAGAATATCCAAACACAATGGCAGGTTGCAACAAGATATTTACAATAACTATTTGCATAATAAGTGTAAAAAATGAGATAAAATGTAGTAAGAATATAAACATATAAAACAAATAAGAATGAATGAGAAAACAATGGAACCGTAATTAGATTAACAGTACAACCAACATAGCGGAATTAAAGTCAAATCAAGCTGCATCGAATGCACGGAAATAGGGAAGATGTATAAAACTCAAGAAGTAAAATGGAAGTCATTCATAGCAAAGACTAAGTTTAATTCATTAAATTTAATTTAAATATATGAATCATAGAAAAATTTCTGCAATAATATAACAGCAATATTTCGAACTAATTTGCTTGTACAAGGTACAAGAACTATTTCTCTGTCATCTTCAGACAAGATAAGGTTTAGAAAAATAATTCATATATTATTCAGAAATACTCGCATTTTTGTTTTGTAATTAACATATTAGTAGATTTTTTAACACACATGCACACAAAACACCGTTTATAGTTTGTTGATTGGAAAGTTTCATATTGTTGGAGGTATGCCACAAGGTAATGCAACACAAATGGTGTCACCTCCTATACTGTCGTGAATCGCCGTTAAAATCGGTTCCAAATAAAGATTTGTTTGGTAAAACAGCATGAAACCAAAAACGGTTTTATTAAGATGGTTATATCTTTGCAATAACATTTGCTCTTCGCTCTTGTCGTTGCGTTCAAATTATTGGCAACTAGGTTAAAATGTTTTTTTTAATTCATGTGAAATGTCGCTCCATTATTGGAGCGATAATACAGCTAAGCCCAGCGATGCTTCTAACTTTACAAGAAACTAGAAGAGACGTGAGGACAAATGACTGAAGATGAGAAAGCTGTCTATATATTTAATGGGCTGTCCGGGTGTCGCCGCGGCCATGGCAAAGATGCCGACATTTCGGTCGCCATTCTGCGACCTTCCTCAGGTCGTAATGAACGCCAGCGGGACGCCACCCCAACCGGACAGAATCTCTAGTCTCTACACTAGTATCTTGACATGTGTAGTAATGTGCTTGTAAGTGTGTATTATGTGTAAGAGGAGTGGAGGGGGCAAAGATGAGGATTGCAATAGATTTGTTGCCCGTTTATAATGGTACTGCTCCGACATTTGTCTGGTACTGATCGGGGTAACCTGAAAACTTCAGATCAAAGCAGCTGCCCCCTACAGAGCCTCCTGAAGACAGGGGCTGAACTACACCAAGCTATCAAGCTAGAATTTTTTAAAAAAATCATCGCTGGGACTCGACCCCTAAGATCTGCTGGTCTAAGATAATGCAGAAACAACAATCGTTGCGCTAAGCTATTTAGGCTGGGATTATCATCTCCTTCAATCTGGCCTGGGAGGTGTGAGAGAGTGAGTGAGGAAGGTCGCAGAATGGCGACCGAAACGTCGGCACCTTTGCCATGGAGGCGGCGTCACCCGGACAGCCAAGTGAATACTGACTCCGACCGCGGAAGCCTACGCTTTCGCTGTCTATACAGCTAGAGAATCGGGAGATCAATCGAGACGATTTTAGGAGGCTTTAGGAAAAAGGAGTAATACTAAATCGAAACAAGTGAAGTAGCACGGGAGTGGGATAACAAGGTGAAGGTAACTGTAGGCAAGACATGGAGAACGGAACTATTACAGAGAGTCAAGGTGTTTGGAAATCAGGGGAGGATAACTGGATAAGCTATAACTGGATTTGAGTAGGTGATTAGGCGAATATAAATATGACAATTGGAAATGCATTTAAAAAAGCGACGAGTCGGAGAATGATTCTTGGAAGTGACCGAGAGTGAGCGAATTAGTGACGCTCGTTGAGGTAGCGCGAGCAAGTGACTTTTCATAATGACAATACGTAAGCTCTACGGTTATACCTCGAATGATTTGAGTGACAGATTATGAATAAATGATATGGCTGACAATTGAGCACTGGTGGGATGAGGGCCAAGGGAGCCTAAAACACTTAAAAACACCTGCCGCGAACTTACTTTGTCCATTCAAATGGACCAACTTTGTCCATAGAAATGGATCGAAGAATATTTGAATCCCAGTGGGTGGGTGAATGTCATACACGGAAGCGAAGGAAGGCGGAGAGCAATGGCGGGAGGTGAACCCCGAAAAAACAGTTGCGAATAGGCTTTGTCCTTCCAAATGGACCTGTTTATCCATCAAAGTGGTGCGAGTAGAATGTGAAGCCCGCCTCCCTATGGGTGGGTGTATGGTGTACTACGCGGAAGGGAATGAAGGCAGAGGACATTCGCAGAATGAGAGACAAAGGAACGGGAGAACCACGAAAAAAACTGCCGCGAATCTACTTTGACCATCCAAATAGATCTATTAGGATTCGAAGCCCACGTAACTCCGGGTGGGTGGATGGTGCACGCGAAGGCGCGGAGTAGGCTTCCCGCGAGCGCGCCGGTGCGCCGGGTTGCCGCACGCCGGGCGCCCGCTTCGAGTGAGCGGCACCAGTGCCTCCCATCGCCACCAACGCCCATTGGTTTGCACCATCTACCCCTTCCTCGCGTCCGAATTCTCGGATCGCTTCATTCTTTCTCTCCGTTATTCTAGCACTAGTGTAATCTCTGCAAGGCTTCCCCGGCTGCGTATAACAGTACGGGAGGTGAATTAGGACGGGACAAGCTCTCCCACAACACCCAAGCCAAGTTGAAAGAGATGATGATCCCAGCTGAAATACCGTAGAGCAACAATTGTTGCTACTGCATTATCTTTGACCGGCAGATCTTAGGGATCGAGTCCCAGGGATGACGATTTTTTTATTCTGTTTTGATAGCTAAGTCGAATTCAGCCCCTGTGTTCAGGAGAATTGAAGAGGCCGACTGCTCTGATCTGTAGTTTTGAAGTTACTGCGATCAGGACCCGGCGAATGTCGGGGTAGTGCCCTAATTAACGGGCAACAAACCTAGCGCAATCCTCATCTTTGTCCCTCCGCTCCTGTTACACACACTTACAAGCACTTACTACACATGTCGGGAGGCTAATGTTGAGACTAGACATTAGAGCTTCTCCGGTTGGGGCGGTGCCCTGCTGGCGTTCATACCTGGAGAGGTAAAACTCCGTTAGCCGACGTGTAGGTCGGCGCCGGTTCTAATGGGGGAGGAACACTGACACCTCCTGGAAATAACATACGCTACACTAACGAGACTAATTGCCACAGCGGTTGACGCGCTCAGGAGCACGAAATAATTGGTCACTGAATAATTGAAGAGGAAGGTTATGTTGGAGAAGGGAAGGAAATATCGTGCATAACCCAAAGTTCGTTTAAGAGGCTGTCTCTATGTCATTTGCCTGGAAGTCAGAGAAACAATTGATAAGTGTTGTCAGCCTACGAACTCGACTTCGGCAGACGTCTCAAACACCTACTTTAAATACATGAAGTCAACGTCTAGCACCTTGCCTAGATTAAACTCTAGACCTCACAGTCGCTCGACCGAATGCAATACCTCAGTGGTAGCGCAATTGCTTCTACAGCATCTTTGGCCGCGGTGTCCTTGGTTTGAGTCCCGTGTGGTGGCGGATTTATGACACTTCATACATTGTTGGGTCGAATGCAACCACTAGATAGTGGTTGAAAATTCCATTTGGCCGTCTGCTCTCCCGTTTTCCTTGTTTATCCGATCAATACCAGGTAAACGAGAAAGCAGTACCTTGAACATGATCCTCAGGCATATCACAATATCTCGTATCTTATCCTTTTTTTATCCTCTATTCTTACACACACACATCGTGCACTACACTCCCCCAAGTAGTAGGAGATTAGTCTGGAGCTTATATCTTGATCTGGTCAATGCTGCTTTGTCCAGGCAGAAGTTTGGGAAGATGCCTGGAAGGGGAAACCACGTAAGCCTCTGGATGGATTTCGATACCGCATTGCACTTTCTAGATGGGAGGGATCATTACCACCTCCTAGGATATAACATAAACTACTGATGATAGCACATGCACTTCCTGATAAAAGTAGTTGACGCTTCCGGAATCAAAAATTCTCACTCACCCCAATCACTGATACATTTTACGCGCATTGCCTCCAATGTTGGTCAAACACTCATATTTCAGACGGATAAAAAGTCAGTACAAGCATTGGTAGTAGCAAGCACAAAGGCCACGCCATATATTCAGCTAAAAATTCGTTCGTTTGATTTTTGCCAAATGCCAGAAATTTGATCGAATTGTTAAATATCATCGATATTGTAGCGTCTAGAGATCAAGTTCTTGCTTTGTCAGAGGGATCTCGTTGTTGCCCTGGTTACTTCCACGCGAAAGCTGGGGGCTTAATCAATGGGCCACGGTCCGTGTGAGAATTTATCTTCCCATCATTGCCTCTTATCTGGGCTGGGATGCATGGGGGATCTGGACCTTTCCCCTTTACCCGTCATACGTCGGCGACGAAGAAATTGTTGGCGTATAAAGAAACGAATAAACATTTGTTGATTAAAGATGGTAATTTGAACATGTATTGGAATAATGTAATATTCTTGTTTACGAAAATCACAAATAGTTACTTACATAAATATTTTATGTTGGTACCTTATATGCAAAAAATTGGATGAATGTGTTAAAAATAATTTTGTTAATGTTGGTGACCGTAATGTAAACAAATGTTGACGATTATGCAAATAACGTGATATAAATCAACTCCCTTTGGTAGATGGCCTTGATAAACAACGCTAAAAGGGCAACGTGCAACACTTTGAAATTCCTACTACCAGTATTTCTACACAGGGATTCCTACTTCATTTTCATTGTTTTATTCGTTTTAGAAAACATTTGTAAAACGCTAGAGTACCTGCAAATGTGAATGTAGTAAATACTTTGATATGTTTCCTTTTATGAAAAAGTTATACAGGAATATTTGTTCTCACATATTCAGTCGTAAAATGTGTATTGTCTCGACGCCAAATCCCAGAGCATTATCTACAGCAGTGTAATGTTTGTTCCAAAGTTCAAACTATTAGTGTACACAAAAGAAAAAATTGTAGTTTAAGAGATAGTTCAGCCCGCGCTGGCCTACGAATTCACCAGTGCAGGCACTTTCTTACAAGCTCTGAAGTGAAATTAGAAACCCTGACTGAACGTCTTGACAATTGTGTTATTTTATTCACATTTAATACCGAGAAATTATGTCCAAACCCGTTATTTACCTCTTCGTTTTATGCATGGGAAGTAGCAATAACAATTATATATTATCTGGAAACACATGTTTGGTGTTAGAGTATATTTAAACGTTATATTGCGATAAAATTTTGTTTAATTGTATCATTTCATAAACAATTTCAACAAATTTCATGTTGTTGTTCTGAATGGTTTTCCATATTTAACAGAAGCTTTATTTTGTTTTCCTATGATATATTCCATCACGTACGGTTTACGTAGTTGCTTTTCTAATTTTGTGGACAATAATTGTTTTTCTTCAATCATTGTTTCTGGGACATTTTTTGTTCAACAAAAAAGTTTCCTGTATAACAGTAGGACTTGTCCTCATGATCCTGACACCTACCTCAAAGAGAATTTCTTAAAATATTTTTTCTTTTTTTTCTTCTTCTTTCAAATACATGTTTTGTCATTCTTTTCTGTGCATAAAATCTTTGGTCATGAGCTTGTAACTGAAGAGCATAATTGCTGTGTATTTCGTTGCTAAAATCGTCATGTAATCTCTTAACAAGAGATTCCTAGCTTCATTGCCTTCACTCACATTTCTTTCAGCTGCTTTGTACCTCAAAAAAGGATATCAATTATATTTCTTTGGCTTTACGAGAAGATGGTGTCTATTTCTTCGACACGTTTTGCGGTTTCCTTTTTTCGAAGAGAAAATAAATCAAATGTTCTTCTTTCCTTTACTCAACTAATACTTTATGTTCAGATTCTTCAACAATGTTATTTTCTTTTCCTACTCCATCGCAATTTGTATCAAACCCTGTCATTTATTTCAAATGTCTTAATTCCAACCTAATGAATTTCTCGATGTTTCAATGTATTTCTATTGTCCGTTATCCTTATTGGCGCAATCTCGAAAACGTGAAACTACTCTTACTAAAATTAACACCTTCAATACTAACAAGGCGTTACGCACCACCTCAGAATACTGTCATAAAAATAAACTCGTCTTAATAAAATAAAACAATCAAATCAAGAGTTGAACTGCTTAGATAAATACGCAACGTAAAGAAATGTGAGAAAAGACACAATGCAAACAGAATACAGAAGATCTCCAAGCAGGCAACATCGGGGTTCTAAATAATTACCGTTTTCTTTTTCCGTGGGGTTAATTGTAATGTGAATTAGGGTTCAAGAATACACGTCTAAAGAAGAAAAGGTAGTACAAGAACGCTTGCCCGATGTTTGTCTCCTCGTCGCCGGCCAGCGCGGGCGATCTGCAGTCGGTTGGTTGAGCCGCGCGCGGCCGCGCCCGAGGCCATCGGCAGCCAGCTGCTGGCGCCGCCTCCCTCGCCGCGGGCGATGCAACAAGTGCGGCCGACGGAGTCGCGCCGCGCCGCGCCGCGCCGTGCCGCACCGCCCACGCGCTTTTCCTTCCCGCCCACGCCCACGTCGCGGGCGGCGGCTGCCGCCCACCTACGCGCCGCTCGGCAACTCGGCGGATTAAGCGCTCTGGGCGCGACACCGCAAAGACTCGCTCGTGCTCCCTCTGTTCAGGTTCGTAAACGCAGGGTGGAGCTCGAAACGTAATACCGTTTAATTCTGTTATTGAAGACGAACCGCTGGGGCGCGAGTCATTGAATTATACGGCGAAACGCTTCAATTTACGGGGATTGTGACACTGTGTATTATATGGCGCCCACGTTACTTATACATGATGGCGTTTGAGTACGGTGCATTAAATGTCGCACACATGCGAGCCGGTCTTACACGATATATGATGCCTTGCTTCCGTTCTTATACGCTTCGTGATGGCGTTTAAATGAAGTTTGACGGTTTCTCTGGAGGCAGGGACTGATAGTAGAAACAGGATCTGTAATAAATGTTTTCATTATGAATTAAATAAATGTGTGTCAGAGACATTCTTTTACGTACTCGTTCTTTCTCCTTCATCTCATTAAACTTAATAATATTTTGTAGATATTAATCTAAATAACGTCTTCTTTTGAGACTTTCTCTAAGAAAACATCATCAGAGAAAACCAGAAAATGTAGTCATCCCCATGCAAATATTTTCATTAAAAGTGCAAAGCTCGTATATCAAAATTTGACGTTTTTATGGATACTTAATGTGTCGTTTGTTGGAAAGTGATTAGCTAGAAGGCAACGAAAAAAGGAACAATGTATCTAGTAAATAACGTTTTTGCTGCCCTGAAAAATGTTCATTTTTGTCATATACTGTTTTCCACTTTCAGTGACGATGTACTGTGCGATATCCGAACATCGCGACAAACAATCGTTTCTGATATGATAATGCGTTTTGAAGAACTTGTGAACATAGAGTAGAGTGTTAATAATCTGTGTTCTCATTTTTCGTTACTCTGTGACAATCTTCCTAACAGATATTTTAATAATGATTGAAGTTTTCTCTCTTTCTTCGTTCTGCATTTAATATATTCTTCCAAAATGCTCTCTGTCTCTCTGATATCTCTCTCCTTATCCGTGGCTTTGTTACTTCTCCTCTTTTCTTTCTTGTGGGTGTCTTGACGTCTCTTGGTTTCTCTCTGACTTTTCTGTCGTTCTCTTTACATCATTATCATTTTCTCTTTCTTTGTCTAATGTTTTCCCTAAGCCGATCGTTTTTTCTTAGTAGTGATAAAGTCAGAACTTAGTAGTGGCACACTCATTAAAGTTGTTAGCAATGAACAATATTTTCATTTCTCAACCACGAATGACAGTTAATGTAACCAAATAAATCGAATTGAAGATTTGAAATATTACTGGTAAAATCACTTTTTATCTCTCGCGTAAAAGCAACCTCTATGTGATAATTTATAAAAAATATCTAATGATTATTTAATTCACGTTTTAGTGCTAAGACATACTACTATATACAGATGTCCCGTAGTGAATCAAGTATATCCATTTCAACTTTACTATAACTCATTTGAAAATATCTTAATACTACGCACCTATTAAATTATAACTCTTTGAACATGAGTTAATAATAATAATAATAATAATAATAATAATAATAATAATAATAATAATAATAATATAAATAAAGGAAGTCTTCCTTTTAATAGAGTCTCTAGACTTACGAATGGGAGAAGTACAACGAATGCTGTAACAATCGCGCCCAGTTTCCTAAAGCCCTGGAATAACCTGTGAGAGAGGTATGTGCTCCGACCACTGGCCGGAAATGCCTCAATGGCAGCGAAACCCGCGTGACCCTGACTGGACTTATTTTGTAAAACGTTGAGTTGATCACGTGCAAAACGAGTGAGCACTAGCAAATAATATTGCTGTAATTTCGAATACTTCCAAGAAGATATAAAACGAAAAGCGACATGTATACCAGGGTGCAAGATATTTTGTTGAAATTGCAAGGCAGAGTATCGATCAGTTTGTAAGAAATTATTGAGAATAAATCACTATTTTAAACTTATTTAAAGTTTGTGTGACGTTTGCAATGCTTTTGGGATAAGTCCACAAATATTAATGTTGCAATGCATGAATTTTTTTTCTTCCCTACTCGTCTTTGAATTGTTGTTCGTGAAGATACGCAGAAATACATTTTTGAAAACAAAATGTTGATGTTCACATTTATTATGGGCTAGTGGTTCTAGTAGCACTACTACCAATAGTGGTTCTGAATAAATGAGTATTGATTTTTTATGTTTTTATTCTCATTAATCATATACATACAATGTAATATTTTCTATAAACTCGCATTTTATTTAGTAATCAGTACATTATCAATCATTTAAAATAGATGTTCGTAAATGGAATTCGAATTGGAGGATTGGTTTTCAACAAAATATATCAAGAATGTTTTGGATTTTATTTAAATTGTAGAGTTAAAACAACACAATTCTATTCATCACTTAGATTGTAAACCAGCATTTTCCTGTCTGGCACAACGGCTATAAAATTATCAACAGGTCTTACATTTTAATTCCATTATCTGTCCCTCGGGTGGATCATAGACTGCGAGCTAGGCTTTTAAGAGGAGGTCCCATGTTTGATTCCCGGTCACGGCAAAACTGAAACTCTAGCCTTGTAATACAAATCGTCTCATTCCCTATAGTTGTGTGACTAATGAAACCTCTGGCAGGGCTAGAAAGATAGTACAGTGATGAGAATACGTCATGCTCACCACACGTCCCCCTTACCCCCAGGCGTGGTTATATAAAAAAAATACAAGCAGAGGCGTAGAAACACAGCTACTTCACAAAATCCAACCCTAATTGCCAAATACATACATACAATTTTATTTATAAGAATATCATAAAGTAGCCCTTAGGAGTGTCCATTCTGAAAGCTCCTCAGTGTTATTGATAGATTGAATTCATCATACGTTTAGTGGCGCCACCTGGATTTTTGTAAGGGGGAGAATAGACCTATGGACGCAAAGTACAGCTGATTTGCTGTTTTCTTATAAGGTAATTGGTATTTTTCATTTATGCTGAATTTAGTATCTATTAATATTTACTTATATGCAATTATTTAATACATTTAATTAATAATTATTATTTTTTACTACAGAAAGTTAATAAAAAGTAGTTATGAATACCTTCCATTGGTTTCTAGCAGGGAAAAGGTAAAGCCTCATAAGTTCCTTCACCCTCATTGCTTGCATTGCTGCTCATATAAAGATTGAAATTATTTTTTATTGTTTATGAACAATTAATTAAGGGGAAATTAACAGATGATAACACTTAGAAATGTTCTCTTATTTATTAAATAAACAGTCCGTAGAAATCGAAATTATCTACCATATTAAAAATTTTCACACAGTTAAGAATTAATTATTTTAACCTCACCATTTACGATCTCTCTCTTCAGTGTCAATAGTTATCAAAATCGCAAAGTTTTCATTTGCTCCTCCACCATGACATCTGGTGTCGTTATCACTCTGCAGGAAACACAAGGGACGTATTTATCCCACGCAAAGTACAGAAACTACATTTTACGAGTCTCTTTACAAGATCCATGCTGTTCTTTCCACTGCGATGAATACAGACTCAGTGAACTAATTTCTTGAATGGCTAGAGAGGTCAACAAAGAAAACCACGCTACGTTTCCCTAAGTTCAGTGTTTCTCGCTGAGAACATGGTGTTGCGTGAAGTGATCTCCCGAACGCTTCAAGAGATCAACACAGAAATCCTGTCCGAGAGGCAACGCCGGCAGTTGACAAAGGTAGGGAGGCCGTGGCCTAGGGTACGGCAGGCCCGGGCCGAGCGGCCGCGCTCTCTACGGGAACGCGCAGCTCGGAATGTTAAGGTCGAGGCGGGGCGAGGCGGGGAGGCGGCTCTGCCTCCGCCGCCAGCGCCGGGCGGCCCTGCGCCTTTTTAGGCGATCGCGCCTCCCGCCCACGGGCGGACGCGCGGCCCGCCGCCGCCAGCGATCGCCTTCGCCCCCGCCCGCGCGCGGTAATTGGCGTGCAGGGTGACGCAACGCGAGAGCACTCACAAATCATTCTTTGCAGGTAGAAAAGTGAAATGGATTGTGTTTCGAGTCAAGGACATAATCGTTCGTAGTTACCGCGAAGTGGAGCTTTAAAAGTCTCTCCTAAAGGAGAACACTTGGCGTGATGCGTCCTTTCGCGTGCTCCCGCATACGCGTGGAACGGCGGACTTTGTGAGTTGCGGTTTCACGTGTATTACGCTTCGAGTTTCTTCCGGAACGTAAAGAAAGCGATTTGCATT
This sequence comes from Gryllus longicercus, assembly GCA_038098605.1. NCBI lineage: Eukaryota > Metazoa > Arthropoda > Insecta > Orthoptera > Gryllidae > Gryllus > Gryllus longicercus. The sequence goes on from JAZDUA010000133.1 coordinate 2,865,756, forward strand.
ACGTTTATTCGCACTAAATGAGTTAAAAATGTAAATAGTAACGTCGTTCTGTTTGTGGGAACGTAAGGAAAACGGGTGTGCAATGGCCGAGTGCAAGGAAGGGATCCGCTCGCCGATTCCTCGTACGCGGTCCTGCCCACGCGCTTTGTGTCGCCGCTCGTCCGCGTCCGCGTCCGCGCATATTTCAGCCGGGCTGTCTGCGCCGGCGGGAGAGGAGGGTTTTGGCGGCGAGCGATCGCGCTTGGCCCGCCGCCAGTGCCCGAGTGGGACCCACTCGTCCTGCTGCCGCCCGCAGCCCCGTTCGCTTCCGGAACATTTTCTCGGAGGGTGGCGGCGCCGCTGGCTCTTGGAAGCGCCGCGACCGGCCCTCTTGGAGCGACGCCGGTGACCGCGCCACCCCACGCCACGCCATGCCACGCCACGCCACGCCACGCCACGCCGCGTCGCGTTGCGTTGCAGTGCGCCGGCGGAGGTGGCGGCGACGTCGTCTTTACGACGCGATAAGGCGGAGATACGGGCGCCGCGGCTGAGGCGGTGGCGGCAGCGGGAAGGCCGGCAGCGGCGTGGGCGCGTGCGGGCAGCCTACGACGGCACGCCGCCAGCCAGGGCAGCGAGGAGGCGTGTCCCGGCGGGCGCGCCTTTCACCGCCGCCGCCGCCGCCACCGCGGTCTCCTATTGTTTTCCCGTCGCGAGCCTCGGCGTCGCGCAGGAGCGTCGCTATACGTCCGCCGCCACCGCCGCCGCCGCCGCCGATGCCTCCGTCGCCGCGGCTCGGCACGGCACGGCCGGCCACTTGCAGCGGCCCCCTCCACGCCGACGCCCCCCTCCGTCGGCGGCGGTGGCGGCGGCGGCGCCCGCGCCGCGTGCGCCCATACTCCGTCGAGCGGCCGCCGCGACGGCTGTAGCCAGCGACCGCGGCCGACGCTTTCCTCTGAGGCGGTCGTCGCACGGCGCCGCGGCGCTCGCGAGTGGCGGTCGGCGCGGAGGGCGCGAGCGCGAGCGCGAGCCAGGGAGCAAGCGCGCGCGCGGAAGCGGCGGCGCGGACGAGGAGGAGGAGGAGGAGGAGGAGAAGGAGGAGGCGGAGGCGGAGGAGAAGCGGCGCCGGCGTCGGCGTCGGCGTCGAGCGGCCCGCCGCCGGACGACCGGCCGGCGGAGGCACGCGAGCGCGGCTGCACGCGCTGCTCCCCTCCCCGGCAACCCCCTGGCGGGCCCCGGCGGGGGTGGGCGCCGGCCGGGGTGGCTGCGGGCTGTCATGTGACCGGTGCGCCGGCCCGTCCCGTCCCGGCGGCGGCAGCACGTGGCCCCGTCACTCGCGTCCCGGCCGTCGGCGGCGTCGCAGCAGCAGCCTCCGTGCCCGCAGCAGCCGCTGCAGCAGCGCTCGCGCGCCTCGTCCACGCCGCCGCTGCCGGCAGCCGCCGCCGCCGCCACCACCCCCGCGCCATGGCGCGCGCCGCCCGCCTGGGGCTGCTGCTGCTGCTGGCGCTGCCCGCGGCGCTGCGGATACCCGCGCCCGCCCAAGGTAGGCGCCGCCGCCCACGCGCCTCCCCTGGCCCTGGCCCTCGCCCACGCACGCGGCCACGCGCCCCCGCCGACACCGCGGCCCGCGTGCGTGGGCACCCCTGCATGCGGCCCGCTGCATGTGCATGGAGTTGCGTAAGGCGAAAAAAGCCGCGGCCGGGGCGGCTGCCGGATGGGACGTCGCGGCAAGGACGTTCGCGTCCCACTCGGTCAGTGTACCCGCTCCGCCGCCGCCGCCGCCGCCGCCGCCGCCGCGCGCGCTTTGGTCGTTGCTCGGGTGACCGAGTGGCGGGTGCTTCCTGGGCCGCGGGCCTTGGGGCGCGAGGGCGCCCGGCCGCGGCGCGTGGTGGTGGTGGCTGGCCGGCGGCCGGCGCCGACCCGCCCCGCGTCGCGCTGTGCGCCCACGCCCTCGCCCGCGTCCACGCCGCCGCCCCGCTCCACCGCCCCGCGGCAGCTGCCTGACCTTCCTCAGCGTACTTTCTTTTGGCAGCTCTCGTTTCAGCCAGCGCGCTTCCTCTTCGTCTTCTCTTTTCGCCGTCTCCACACACGTCGTTGTCATTCCATTTCGTCATCGTTTCTTGCTTTCAGAACTGTTCTTTTTACCTGTCGTATGTTCCTTTTCAGAATGCAAAAGCGTTTGAAGAATGATAATGTCAATCGACATATACTTCATGTTGTTGAAACAAGGCATGCTAATTCATATTTCGAAAATGATCGATGAATGTTGGCAAATTTTCAGTTGTTTGTAAAATGTGTGTTAGGAGAATATTTCACACTAATGAATTGACACTACTCTACGCTAGCATACAACTGTCAAAATATTAAATTTTGGAATATTATACAATAATTAGTAGACTTTATTAACTTGTAGCTACTTCTTTAGATAGTAATTACATCTACGAGTATTTCCGCCGAAACGACAACTGATTATAATTCATTATAAGTTTATCAATAGAAAGGTGAAAATTCTAAGAAACTTGCCAAAAGCGATCTACGACTACAGGTATGACAGAAAGGATATTGACGATTTATCGGGTTCAATTTTAGAAAATTTCCAGTTTCAGATTAGACAATTGTTATGGGAAGAAATTACAATAATTTTGCGAAAATCGTGTAAGTTCTTTATAATAAACTTGTTTTTTTTAAATACAGCTCCTGTTTGTTTTTTAGCTCTTCTATGTTTACACCGTTATTCTCCTTAGAACATACGAAAGGAATTTCCGACACTTTGCAATGACACCGGAAGTAATATTTCAAGTTCACACTCATTACCCTCTTCAACTTCCGAAATAGCCAAATTTCCATAAACTGATATATTCTTGAACATGAAAGTTATACTCTTAACAAATTGACGTTCATTACAGTAATTTTTCACGTTTAACCACACCTTCCGTATTTTGACAATGAGAATCATTCAGCAGGCAGCAAGTGATTTTACTGGCGTATCATTATGATGGTGAGTTTCTGAATTAAAAAATTAATATACGATAGTTTCCGTCTTTTCAACGTAAGGTAATGAGTGTCATTTCAACATTTCTTTTTGCGGAAAGAAAACGCAATTATATTTCTTTGAACTTCTTTTACCAATGACAAGATACTCATATCTTAGGTTGCGAACTACATTTCTTTGTTTTGACAGTATTTCTACAGAGATTAAACTGACTCAAGATTATAAACTGAACTTCAATTCAAGAATATTTTTTGTATATTTTCCTATCAATAATAAAATAAGAATTATTATTATTATTATTATTATTATTATTATTATTATTATTATTATTATTATTAATTTTTCTTGTATGTAGCTTCAAATTGAATTAGTCTGAGTGATACAAAATTTCAACTTAATATTCTGGGTTTTCGGACATACCTGTAGCTAATTAAAGAGATAGTGGCTTCAATACAATAATTGTATGATTTTGAATTATTCCTTTATTTACTCTAGATACATTATAATTAACCGATTGCATTACCCAAGTTAAATGCTGTCTTAATTGGGAACAGATCACACTAGATATTACATCTTAAGGCATACGTATTATGTTTTTCTAATCGTACTCTATTATGCTATTGTCGTTATGATATTGTCTTGGCTAGCATTTCCATTCAATCTAATTCTCAAACGTCTATTCTTAAATCCCGTATCGAATCTTAATCACTGTAATTTGAATATATTTCTTAATCACACTAGTTCAATCAATAGGCCCCGTACCAACAATAGTAAATGTTTAGGTGCTGCAATCCAGGAAATAACAAATGATGAAAAAATATATTGGAAAAGCAGAAAAATAAGAAAAGCAGGAGAAAATTCTTTAGATTCACTCGAGATTAGAGACCATTTAGATAGAAAATGCATAGACATGCAAAAGCGATGTTAGCTCCCCTCATAGGAATGACGATACGCTATAAATTTTGAGATGTAGACAAACATCAAGATTTGAGTGCATGCGCGTAGGTTTTAATCTTCAATAACTCTGGGAACAGTCTACGTGCAACTGTTCCATGTCGTTCGTGCTCGTTCAACGTACTGGGTTAATAGAATGCACCGTTGGGTTTGACGGAGACAGGTGCTGTAGAAAACAATTTACGCTGACGAACGATAGGTGTCCTTTACGTCATTATCTTCACCTTCTTCCCGTGCAACTCCAAACGCAATGAGTTTTTCTTTTCGTAGGCACCACTCCCTCCTCCGCCTTCCCCGCCGTTGCCGACGTCACCCCAGCCGTCTCTCCTCCAGATACGCCCCGTTGTGGCACAGTTGTCTCAGGCGCCATTAAGGGCCCCGTTATTCACAGCCTCCTTAATCGCATATGTCAACTTTGGCAAGTGCGTACGCAATTTGGGATAACCACCCCTATCATTTCTTCCGACACTACAGACATGGGTTTTGTTTCCCACTCTTTTGCCTTCTCCACTACCAATTTAACCAACTCACATGCGTCCTCTACCCTGTCCAATTCTCCTCCACTTCCCATTCGCTTCCGTCTTCCTTGCCGCTTGTCTGACGGCGTTCCTTCTCGTCTTCCGGTCACTTGCCGCTTCTCGGCCCGATGTTTTAGGATCTTGCCTTCTTTATGTTTCATTTTCCAATTAGCGTTTTAGCCACACGTTTTCGCGGTAATAGAAAACTTAGATCTGCCGCCCGGTCGTAAATCGACCGCGTCGTTCGCGGCGGCACTAGGGGTGTCCAACGCGCAGGTGTCGAGCCGCCGCCGCCGCCTGTGATGCTTCGCTTCACCGCAGCAGCCACCGTTTAGCACACATCGCTCCCACCCGATTGGTTAAATTATTATTTTAGTGTTTCTGGTCGCTGGAACTGCTATGGTCATTCGTGTCATAACTGCGAGACATGTTTGTTTTCTCATCCCGAAAGGTGGCGGTGTTCTTACTCCTGCAGAATGGTGAGATCCGGCACCGACGTACATGTCAGCTTGCCGAGTTTATCCCATCCAGGTATCTCCCACCAGCAGGTCAAGATCTAAGCTGCCGAATGATTTTCGGGCATGTGTGGCAGAGTAGTGTATGTAAGTGTGTGTTTGGGTGTATGTGTAAGAGGAAAGGATAGGTCAAGGAAGAGAGAGGAAAGATCGCGCGCGATCCGCGATCCATTTGTTAGGGTACTTCTCCTGCTTGGTATTGATTGGAGAAATCACGGAAAACTACCGATCTGAGCAGCCGGCCGCTAGAATTAATTTCCATACAGCGGCTGAATTCGACCTTGGCAACTAGCTAGGGTCGAAATTGCTCACGCCATCGAGGCTACTAGCTCTCGGTCAGAGGCACTGCAGGGACTTCAATTGATTCCCTGAGTCATCTCAGCCCGTCGTGGCGGACCAGCTGCCGCTGTCTCTGTCACCATTTAGCACGCTTCGCTCGCACCGGAATTGAGGCACCTGTGAGAGTTCTCACGGAGTAAGGCCAACTTGTGAGATTATTTAGTATTTTCGGGTGGATGAACAGCTATGGGTATTATTTCCATAAGGATTATATAGCGAATGCTGCATCCCAAGAGGTGGCGGAGTTATTTTCTCGCTGGATTGTGAGATCCGGCGCAGACTTATACGAGTACTTTGACCTGCGGGTACCCCCCCCCCTCCGAGATTTCTACATCAGCGGGGCACCGCCCCAGCTTGAACAAACTCGGAAACACCCGACTGGTCTTCTGAGATGTATTGAAATTTATGCTTGTTGAAAGAGATAAGAGGGACAGGAATAAGGAAGAAATGACCGCGGGGTTTGTGACTCCGTTGTTAGGGTCCTACTTTGGTACTGATCGAAGAAACTGTAGTAAACTACAGATCAAAGCAGCCGGCCGTTTGAAATCTCCTTCAGGCTGTAGCTGAATTCGCCCTAGCTATCTGAATAGCGTGAAAAATTCTCCACCATCGGAATTCGAATCCTAGATCCACCCGATTTGCAACGCTTTTTGCTCTTACCCGAGTTGTGGCACTTGGGAAGTTCTCACGGATCAGAGACAAGACGTCATTGAGTTCTAAAGGGCTCTCTTCTATTGATATGTTGATGTTTGCTCGTTCGATGGAGACAATTTGAATGGAGACAAATGAATTCTATGGATTGTATGGTATATTACGCTTAAAATAAAATAAAAATTTTTGTAGTTTGTATTTGATTCTACTTGTATAACTTTTGTTGCAATTTACTTTTTGTTGACCGATAAATTCTAATATTGCGTCCTGGGTATCGTATTTTACGTCGCCTCTTGTAAGTGGAAATATTATGATGACAGGGACAAAACAACTTAATACTACATGTACCAAAAAAGGCCTAATATTCTCAGGCTGTGGTAATTACCGGTGCCATTGAGAGAACAATCACATCAATAACTCTATATCTGCATTCGCCTTTATTGAGGAAATGAATAGAAATTAAATTGCATATTACATTGTATTGTGAAAATGTTTGTATCTACTTGTGTCCAACTGAAGTCAATGTATGCTGCTGATATATGATTGATGCATAGTCAATTGGGCTTTAGCCATCTTTAGTTTGTCACATAACGTTCACAGCATTAGCGTTGACATAACGTTCATAGCATTGTCACATAACGTTCATAGCTTGTGTTGTACTGGCAATATGATGTGAACAAATTTAAGTCCCAAAAAGTGACTTGAGCCCTTTTTACGATGCATCAGAGATATATCAGCAGCACACAGAGACCTTAGTCGAACAACTTGTTGGCAAGTCTTTTTCAGATTCTACTTCATGTTTGTGCTTAGTAATACACAATATGCGTGCATAGACGAGCAATTGTTTCCGTCGCAAATTCTTCAGTCGAACTCGAAATTCTTCATAATATACGAATTATTTCAACTATGTTAATTAATGACTTACCAAAGCCGGGGGGGGGGGGGTCGTCGCCCCCTCCCAAGAAGCCAATGAGACATATTAAAAAATATATATTTTACTAATTTTTGTGCTAACGAAGTTCAATACATTAATTGTTAACGTTACAAAATTCAATATATTATTGTTATAGCATATTATATATATATATATATATATATATATATATTAACGTTATAGCATTAAATACATAAATATATATGGTTGTAAGTATTAATTATAAGTCAACAACTAAAAATACTTTTAAATATGAATCAAAAAGGAAAAAGTCTTCATGAGAAAACATCAAGTTGAGCACTCTAGGGTCCCCCTTCCTAGAGAAAGATCTCGGGTGCGCCTGGGGAAAACAAAAATATGGGATATCATTTAAGCTGATTAATTTGTTTATTTAATTTATTTTAATTAATAATTACTATTATAATTCATTGTACTGTATTACGAATTTTCATAATAATATTAATACACTACATAATTACGTATAGAATAATTTTGTTATTTTTCATTTTGTTTTTTCCTTCCCTATTTTCTAAATTTCACAACCTTTGCACTAAATTTGCTTATTATGGTTTTCCGCCAGATTTAGATTTTTACAGTTCTCTTTAGCAAAACCTTATCTATCTCAGCTTTTTTCATTAATCCAACTTTTTTCTATATTACGTCTGCAAGTGAATGTCGACCTACTGCACCGTTTGAGTCTATAACATTTGAATTATTTCGTCAAGAGTGGTTGGAACGACCTGACGCAGGAGAGGAGCAGCTCAGAGAGCGAGTGGAAGGAGGCGGCGTGACAGTCCTGCGCCGCGCCCTGGCCTTCGCCGCCACGCAACCCGCCCGTCACCACCCCTGCCCGCCCTGCCCCACTCCGCCTCTCCCCCTCCCGCCGCGCTCTTCCTGACCTTCGCGCAGGCAATGTAAACAGATTCTGTGGAGCCGAGGTCCGCCGTTCGAGTCTCTCCATCGTATACTCTCTGCAGCCGCCGCTGTCAAGGTCACGTCAGGTGGATGACACAGCGTGAAAGGCGCCCGCCTCACACATTCTCTTCGATTCTCTGCCTCCTTGCGCAGAAGCTCTCACGTTTTTCCCTTTTCTCTCGCGTTGTACTCTTCATCACGTTTTTGTTACTACCCATTACCTTATTTGCCCGCTGTCCTACACGCTCATGTCGTTTTCTGTATTTCACGAACTCTACCCATTTAGCGGACTACGTATTCTGTTTTTTTTTTTATTTCGAAAATTCGTATATTTACTTTCCCGTATTCGTACGTATATACGGAGTAATATACGTAGTATAAGGAAAGTTATGTTTGATTTTCGAAATTTCAATAGAAATTGACGTTTTGAGGTCCTCTGGTACCGAAAAAGTGTTTTTTTCAAAGCATGCCTCTGTCCGTCCGTCCGACCGTTGGTGTATGTAAACAACACTAGCGCCTAAACCATGTAAGGGATTTTTTTCCAAATTGAAGAAACCTCTGTCCTTTTGCCTTGGTCGAAGTTCTGCGATTTCGAAAATCATTCGTTAGTTTTTGGGGGTGCTTTACAAGAATCCCCTGGAACATTTTTAAACATTTCTCAAACTGGCTCCAATTTTTAATATAATGATGCTGGTGTCATTTTCGTTCAACTTCCTGAATTTTCGGAAATTTCAAAAGTTCAAATTTTGTTTGGTGTCTTCTTAAAACTACTATATTAAAAATAGAGATTCTTCTTAGTGAAATGTGTTTTGAAGGTATATCTTAAAATAAGACATATACAATTTTTCGAAACTATGAATAATTTTTGTGTAATTTTGCGTAAAATATTGATATTTTAAACAATAATTTTCTCAAAAACGGCTCCAAATGTTGTTTTTATTTTTTCTTGAATAGACCAAAGTACGGTTATTAAAATTGTAGATTCCATTTTCGTTGAACTATCTGAATTTTCGAAAATTGAAAAAGTTACACGCAATACTCTTTTAGCACTACTTTTTTAGTAATAACATACTGAGACAAACTCAAAGTTAAAAGTTATTAAGTTGGCTCTTGAAGAACTGCGTGGTACAAATATGACAAACGACTTTTCCGCTACCGAATACTAAGAGCATTAGAGCAGTGGGTTCGCACGCTGATATTTACCCTAGTTCTCTTTCTCGGACTCATAATATATTTGCACATATCCTTTAATAGAAATGTAGAAATTCTAGTAAAGACGTGGGAAACGGTGCTAAATATTTTTAATTGTAAATGTTATCTCTGAAGATTAGTCCATTTTCCATCGCTCATTCATGAGAAGATTTTTCGGTCCCCGCCGCTACTAGCTTAGTAACACAACGAAAACACTAACAACCTTGCCAGACCGCCTTGAGTAGACCACTCTCACTATCTCATTCAGGTATATTTAACTCAAGAAAAACTCCAATCAAGGAATGTATTACCTACTTGATTTTGTGAAGTAGATTATATTATCGAATAGATAAACAACGTATCGATTATCGACTGATCGTCGAGACGCGTAAAAAAATGTAATCAGAAGATAATTGCGCATCGAAGATAGATGAGCTACACCACGCTCGGGGTATGGAAAACATCTCTTTTCGTCGGAGTAATGACCTCGCTCTAGGTTCATTCTCGAAATATTGACCGCAGGAAGATAATTTGAGTTCAGTGAATCACAATCGGGCAAGAAGAAAAGTTTCACAATCAGACTTTTTTTGGAAGATGTAGATTGTATAGAAGTGACGCTGGCAAGACTCGCAGACGCCCAGATCACATCTCCCTTAAGAATGTAGTAGGGGTTTTATTTCAATGTGTAATCAAACACAACTGATAAACGTATATTACAAAATAACAGCAATATGTATTGTTTTGAAAGAACTTGTTCTTATTTTCAAATGGAAATACTTTTATCTCTGAGCAATATCTTATGAACTCCATGTGCAATATTCCATTGAAATCCTTCTCAAACCGACTTAGGTAGGTCAGAGCGTCAATTGATGTCACACGGGTTCTAGAGTTTGAATCCAGACATTAACGGGATTTTCTTCACTAGCTAGATACCTTGGTCGAATTAACCGCTGCCTCAAAAAATCTAGACTCATCTGTTCTGATTGGTTATGTTCCCTGGATTCTACGATCAATATCGGGTAAATTCCAAAGCAGTATATACGCTCGCAAACGGGCCTCGGATTGTGCGCGATCTTTCCTTGCTCTTCCTTGAGCTATCCTCACCCTTTACTTACAAACACATTCACATGCAGTACACAACCTCTCTTGTGGGAAGCTTGGGGCTTGTCCTCGCTGGAGCGGTTCTCCGCTGGTGGGAGATACCTGGTTGAGGAAAATCCCCACAAACCGCCGTTGGTCGGCACCGAAACCCGCTTTCCAGCTGGGAAGACCACCGCCACCTCCCGCTGTAAAAGAATATACTACAGTAACTGCTCTCGTGGCCTTTGCATTTGACGCAGCCGGGAACATGGAACACTAATCCCTTCTCAGCAATCGTAGAAATGTCATTTTCACTGAGCTGCTTGCATATTCTCTGTCCCTGGGTAATAAAGCTGCCAACCGACTCGTTATATCTACGACTTTCGCTGCAGCAAATATTCGAAGTTCTGTAACAGCATCGTGCTTGTCAGGTACAGGTACGCTGTGTGATCAAAAGTATCCGGACACGGGACTGAATATGACTTACCAGTTCAGGGTGCCCTCCATCGGTAATGCTGGAATCCATTAGGGTGTTGGCACACCCTTAGCCTTAATGACTGCTTCCACTCTCGCAGGCATACTTTCAATCAGGTGTTGGCAGGTTTCTTGGGAAATGGCAGCCCAGTCTTCACGGAGTGCTGCACTGAGGAGAGGTATCGATGTAGGTCGGTGAGGCCTGGCACGAAGTCGGCATTCCAAAACATTCCAAAGGTAATCGATAAAATTCAAGCCAGGACTGTGCAGGCCAGCCCATTACAGGGATGTTATTGTTGTGTAAGTACTCCGCCACAGGCGTGCAATTTGAACAGGTGCTCGATCGTATTGAAAGATACAATCTCCATCCCCGAATTGCCCTTCAACAGTGGGAAGCAAGAAGGTGATTAAAACATCAACATAGGCCTTTGCCCTGATAGTACCTCACAAACCAACAAGGGGTGCAAGCCCCCTCCATAAAAAAAAAACACCACCACACCATTACAGCATTTTGGACGTGTCCGGATACTTTTGATCATATAGTGTAGCTCACCCGCAAATGAAGGTGAAGAAAATGTGTGATTTTTTTCTTCGTCACTTCCAGCCACTTTCATCTAGATGAAAATAGACACAAACTATACAACTAAATGACTCACATAAGAAACAACTTAGAAATAATTTAACTTCGTTCCGCGTAACCAGACGAGGAGGATGCCGGACGATATGAGGCGAGAGAGCGCCCTTCGCCCTGCAAAAGGTTCAAATTCCGAGACGAACGATTGATTCTCTGACCTTCCCACCTCTGTTATTGCCTGTTACGGTAACACATACATGAGGGTTATCAGATATTACCGTCTGGGATGGCCCAAGGCAATCAGTTTCCATTCCAGTGGGTGAGTTCGGGTGGTCCCAGGGTTTGAGTCCTAACACTGGCTGCATTTTCGACACTAGTTAACTTGAAGGATAGCTGGGTTGAATTCAGCGGTTGAATGCAGGTGAATTTTAGCGACAGACTGCACTAAAAGGTAGTTTTCCGTGTTTTCTTCGATCAACGCTAGGTGAATATTGGAGTAGTAGCCGAACAAAGGGACCACGAACCTCGCTTGATGTTTCCTTCCTCATCCTTGTTGAATTCTCTCCCCTTAAACAGACACACACACACACACACACACACACACACTTAGATGCACAACATTATCAACATAATGTTTTATTATTATTATTATTATTATTATTTATATATTCCACGTTTAGCACCGAGGTGCTTTACAAGTTTCATTACACTTAACTATATATGGGAATATTATAAAAAAATATTTTCATTTTGTACCAGGAAACTTCATGAGAAACATTCAAGATGATATGGTAATTGTCAAAAAAAGACAGAATTCTGTGATTTTGTTTGTTTGAGGAAAGTTATTTATTTTTCTATTAGTCAAATTCAGGTGGCCGAAATTTGTCTTTAGGGAATTTAGATTTGATATTGGTTGTGTTGGTAGTGGTTCCTAAATTAAAGTTTGTAGATAATGGGATACAAGGTAATTTGTTATAAAATGCGAAGGCGATTGCTTTTTTATGTAGCATTGCAGGTAGGGAATATTTAATTCGTTGTGGATATGATTATTGGGCGCTTGACCTGTTGGGCGCTTAGAGCTTTTCCCGGCTGAGTAGGCGCCTTGCTGGCAGAGGCTTCTTCAGAAGGGAAAACCCAGCAATCCGACGTGTAGGTCGGCGTTGGATCTCATTATCTAGCGGTAGAGGAACACCGCCATCTCCTGGGAAGATGTAATATTCACTATCTATCGGACATAGCAGTTGACGCCCCCGGAAATACGATATAATCAAGTACATCAGGGTTGGGCATGATGAATTATTAGGATCATATACTCGTAAAGAACGGGGCTGCTGTAGAATGAGAGTCACTGTGAGCAGGAGGACGTGCAGGATACCTGAAAGTGTAGGCTTCCACGGCCGGAATTGCCATCTTTCTGGTTACAGTATACCCACCTCAATAACCCCGCGTTCAAATACGAGTTGGAAATGGAGGGAAGGATTTAAACCGCAAGAGCTGAATTATAGTAAGCTAGTGCCCTGGCCGCAGTGCTACGAGCCACACATCGCTTGGCTACTCAAAGACGCCGGAGAGGGCTAGGAATGAATGTTGTAGGTGAATACGAGTCGTATGCATTTAAATGAACATTGCTCGAATACTATGAAGGGGGAGCAGTCAGTGTTAGTCATGAGGAATAGATTCATAATTTATTTTTTCAATTGTCTTTTAAGAACATGCGCGCACGACTTGGAAATTGTCACCGAAGAGGAAGTAAATATATATGTTTATTTTATTTCTACGATATTATTTTCTGGAAATTTTCTTCTTTAAAAATCCTCGAAAATCTTACGGTCTATTTACTGAGAATCCTATCTTTCCAGCCTTTTAGTCTGTAGAAAATACGTAGGACGTTTTTTGGATCAGTGATATGGTTACCTTGACAGGAATGAAAATATTCGCTTTCGCATTATGAAGAGAGAAAAATACATCCATAAAATGTGTATCTGGTGTTTTCCGGTATCAGAGCTTGAGCGAATGTATCTTATCAGTCACAATATATCACGTTTCTTTAATGTTCATCTCTGTCTTTCCTTTGATCTCTCGCTCGTTCACGGACACTAACATTTATAAGCACGCTCACAGATATAACTGAGATTACTGAACGTAGATTAACAGACAACAAAATTTCTCGGCCAACGGAAAGTTACTCGAGTATTTTAGGTGACGTAATGCTGGAGTATAAACAAAGATAAGCTGCAGGTAAAGAAACAAAACAAGATTATTGTGAATAGAGAAGACAGAAAATAATACACTTGTTTTCCAGAGTACGTGTATCGAAAGACCTACCTGAAAGTGTTTTGTAAGTGATGATTGGAAATGATTCCGTTTTTACTACACATCCACCATGTTTAATGTACTGAACCTCAGTACGTTTTATATGAATACTATAATCGCGGGGCAATGTGGTGTTTACGATTCAAATAAATGCTTTTATATTCTGATTGTATTAAAAAAGTATGATAAAATGTCTCGTAGAAATGATACGTAAGTCTGTAAAAATCGGATAAAAAAGTTTCTGCTCTTTACACAACTTTTTGGCTTTTGATTTAATGAAAGCATGAAGGTGTTCCTTACATAGGTCTGAAAAGAGTCGTAAATCTAATTTAGGAAAAGTAAACAACGCTGAAGCCTTAATCTCATTTGTCTTATCGCAGATTGCTCTTGTCTCGCGTTCCGCCACATTGCAGATCTTGCTCTGGCGCAGTAAGCACTCTGAGCTTCTGCGACGCCTTCAATTACTTTTTCCGAACAAAACTGACTATCGTCTAATATTTAGTTCTTGCTTAAGAATTACTACGTCCGAATAGCGTAACAAACAAGTAATTAATTATAAAAAATGATATGAAATGCTCGTTTTCATTACTTCATGTATTTTGTTTCCTTGCAGTCTTATTTTACATTCTTCGTCTTTTGTACTGAGAATCAAAACAAAATTTAAAAAAATAAACTTCTTTTTCGTGTTTTAGATATAAGGATCGCAATGTTTATATTCATACGAGTAAATTCCCATGTCAATCTGAGTATAAAGTATCAATCAAAATGATGTAATTTAAATTCTACAGTGAAGTGTTCCGCTGAGATATTACAGAAGGGAAACTAACAACTATTATTAGTACAATATCATTGCAATGTATTGAACCGAACGAAACTAATAACATCGCGAACGATCGCGACTTACAGAGTGACCCACTCGACATTCTTGGCGAATTCTAGGCGTTGCTCTCTTGTCAGCTGGCAGGAACGTCTCCTGTGAGGTATTGCACGTGCCAGAATCCACCTCTCCGATAACATTGCGTAAGGCGAGCGGGCTCGTGCGCACCGCGCTGAAAGACACGCTCTCGGCGCAGGCCACTTGCCACGTGAGAGCACGCGAAGCCTCAGAGTTCACTGCCAGGGGACACCGATCGAAGATAGCGTTTCCGCCAGGATGCGAATGGATGTACAATTTTAGGGAGACATCATTGAATTATACTGTTTAGTATCCAGGTTGACAACATACACAATGAATTACCGTATTTTTTACTTAATCTTGCTTGATAAAGTGGTTTTTACTGTATTGCAATGAGAGTGCTTAACGTTTTAACAAAATATACGAAGCTATTCGATTCCTCAATTGAAGACCTCGGGGCAATAATCCGCTATGCCACTACTCAAACTTTTTAGAAAAAGGAAAATAAAGATTTTATACATTTCCATAAATAGGTAAGCTACAGCCATGCGGATGATATTAATTTTTTACAATCTGTCAACATTAACAAGATGAAATATCCTCGATATATCCAATAATACGTGAAAATCTAATCCGAGATGTACAGCAAAACAGTTTGGAAAATTGTCAAATTCTCATTTTGTATCTTGCGATAAATTATTTTAACGAGTGAATTGACATTTGATAGAAAAACCTGTAAATTCAGCGTGCAATTCAGACCACAATAACGTTTTTGTATTATATAAAATGCTAGATACGACGATACTAACTGAAACGATTCCTTTCTCTTCAATTGTTTCAAGAGAACCTAACTGTCGTGGAGCAAGCAAGCGAGCATGAATCTGTGAACTAAAAAATGTAGATTTCGGGTACGAATGGCTCACCTAAACATTGATTTAATATCGTGAAAATTGCAACTCAATATTTGAAATAGTTTAAACTTTAAGTAAGCTTCTGCGCATAAGACTCCCCCGGCATTTGACCTAAATCCTAGAGGCCTGTATACCTAGTGTCACGCTGAGCAAGAACGATAACTGATACTTGGCTTCTTTGCTTCTCGTGGGAATTATGAAGTGATTCATAATGATTTTGATGATGGCACAGATTATACTGTAGTTGGCAGACTGGCCAATTCTAGCTCCCCCCCTTCCCACCAAGGCAATCGAACGCTGACCGCAAAGACCTTGGTGGAGGGGGTTGGGGGAGGGTGGGGGTGGGGGTGGGGAGAGCATCCCGCGCAACGCAACGGCCGGTGGGCGCAACACCAGGAAACGCCACACAGCCCCTCTCGGCCTCCCGCCTCCGCCCTGCGCCCGTCACACTCTCAAACGCGGGACTCTCCGGTACCCACAAAATAAAAGAAACACGACGCGGAAAAAGAAAGGAAAAAAAAAAACACTCTGCTACTCTGCGGGCGTGCAGCAGTCATTGCTGAGGCATGACATCACCCTCGTGGCGGTGGCGGTGGCGGTGGCGGAGGCGGAGGCGGAGGCGGAGGCGGAGGCGGAGGCGGAGGCGGAGGCGGAGGCGGAGGCGGAGGCGGAGGCGGAGGCGGAGGCGGTGGCGGTGGCGGTGGCGGCGCAGGTGGGACGAGCGCGTGTCGCCGCGTGGCGGGCGCAGCGCAGTTGGAGTGTTGCAACGATGTAGCGCAAGATGCGGCCTGAATAGAGAGGAGCGCGAGAGGACGGGTCCGCCATGGCCGAACACCCTACCACCACCGTCGCCACCGCCCAAGTCTCCATGGCTTCGCATTCTATTTATTTATTTATTTATTTATTTATTTATTTATTTATTTATTTATTTATTTATTTATTTATTTATTTATTTATTTATTTATTTATTTATTTATTTATTTATTTATTTATTTATTTATTTATTTATTTATTTATTTATTTATTTATTTATTTATTTATTTATTTATTTATTTATTTATTTATTTATTTATTTATTTATTTATTTATTTATTTATTTATTTACTTATGCATTTATTAATTTATTGTTCGGGAGAGTTACACTGGGCGTCTTTTACATTCATATTTTCGTTCAAGGCTTTCTTTGAAACATACCTCCAGATGAAGAGTTTATTTCAAGAAAGTGGGCTTCCAGAGCGCCCCTTGTTACGCCTGGGTGTAATTCTGCTTCGAACTTCGAATGGCGTTATCACTTAATTAACATTTAATATATAAGAATATATAATAATATCTTAACTAGTATCTGAAAAACGTGATATTTCCTTAAGGTGGATTTTCATTTCGCCGGGCACCTGACAAGATTTTTTTGTGTACCTTACGCTACACATTGGATGTACTACACTTACGGGATTAATGACCTTAGCCGTTGACATGCTCGGAATCCCTTATAAATCGACCAGTCAATGAATCGACCATGTTTCTACTTTCATTTGAGCTGTGAAACTAATGGCGCGATGATCGCCAAGACTTACAACTGATACTTAGCTCTTTGTGAGCCTTTGAAGAGCTTTTTTTTCAAAGTGACAAATCTCCATTAAGCACAACTTTTGAGAATAATAATGTTTTACATTCAGATCTTTAGTTTAAGTTATGATTCAACGGCTTTAGGATAACGTTTAGCATACACGAAATGCAATTTTGACCACAATGGCAGCAAAATGGCCACATGGCCATTTGGCAGCAAAATGAAGAAGCGTATTAGGACTATATTGATTTGTAAAACTAGAAGATGAACGGAAATATTAAGAGACGTCAATTGGAAATGAAGTTATGAATAATGAATTTGATGACTGAATCGGATACATAGTGGTTTGAGTTTGTCATAAACCAAGACCCGATAGCCATTGCCACGATCCTCGAAAACAACCACTCCTTACACAGTTTTCACCCGGCCCCCCTCCCGAAAGCGATTCCCACCGTTTTCGCCTGCGTTATTCGGGTTCGGTTGAAAAAGCAGGTACGTAAATATGATGGCGGTAGCAGGAAACTCAATCTGTTACATACACTCTTCAATCCACTATTTCCATATAGTACATGTAATACTGTCAATAAATGTCATGAGGATCAAAGGGCATATTCAAGGCCACGATTCAGATTTTCTTAGCGAAGCTTAGGTACAAATTGCACGACAGAAAACCTTTGAACATTGCTTAAAATGTATCTTGCATAGTGTAGGGAAGAAATAAATAATTCTCAATAATAGTTTCCTTCCTGCCTCATTCAAAATTCAACTCTCACAACCCCCAAGTCGCTTGCTGCACAATGCTTCAAAATGCAACATAATCGTAATACAACATAAATACAACACCATCGTTGATTCATTGTTTTTGCTGTACTCGACGAATGGGTGATATTAAAGTCTTCATAATCGCGTTGAAATTGTATGCTTAAACAAAGAAAATATCTGTTCCACTATGTGAACATGACAATGTTATCTGTCATATCGTCTTCTGGAAAGATCGCTAATCTCGTAGGCGAAGATTCACTGGTAGAGACGGGTCATTGTACGTTTGAATAGCTCCAGCCATAACGGATGATGTGGGACTTAAAGATAATGAAAAGCAAAACTGATACAGCTCAGGCACAGCGAATTATATAAGGAACTAATAACACGTGCAATAACACGTGGATTCAAATAGGAATAATCAATGAATTTAATTACGTTTGAAATGTTCAGTAACTAATATTATTTTGATAAAATTGTCAAAACAAGGTAATGCAACGCCATTGAATTTCTAGTAGATACATATTAAATGCACAGGGAAAAGCTAGAAGCTGTGATTTATTTAATACAAAATATGAATGTGCTACGTTCTTTCAAGATTCAATGATTAAACATTTCTCTAAGAGTAATGAACATATGTTCTTGTTCAGACATAGAACCGAAAAAAAGAAGTTTTCGAAGAAAAGAAAACTATCAATTTGATACAAAGAGGTATTAACTAGATGGAAAACTTAAAGACTTTACAAAGCCGATTAAAACAAGTGGTGAAATTTTACTGAATCAAAATTTCGTTGATGCCATTGAGTTAGTTACAAATGCAAGTAGTCAAATACGTAACATTTCCAGCATTTATTTTTTGTTTCAAGGCTTTGAGAACGCAGAAAGAAGTGAAAATTATTGCACCTCAAGACACTTTCATTAAAGCATCTTCGGAAGCAACAAACTTCTGGGACACTACAAACGTGGGACACGCAACGTGATGTAAATAACGGTGTATTCAACGTACATAGAGTAAGAAACTGAAAGAGTGGAGCTAGGGACAGAATGAGGAAGAAGATTAAGGGGACCATTCACCCCAGAACAATACAGTGAGTCATGCACAGGGTGAAAGAGAAGTGGGGAGAGGGGAGACAGGAGGACTCATTTTCAATAGCTCTCCTCATGTGTAGGTCAGACACAATAGCATATCTGCACAAAGTGCCCAGTAGAGGAGAAATCCTGTTTGTCTAGGATGACGTCTCTACTAGCAACGTAAAGTCTCTCAACAGAAGATAAGTCAGGAAGGTAGAGTAGTGGCCGTACGCAAACCTTTTGCAGTTGAATTAATTCATACTAAGGTAAGTGAAGTAAATATGGTCACGTTAAGCGCATCAAATTTTGCTGTTTATATATTTCAACATTGGGCCAAATTAACTGCATCATGATGAAATTTAATACTTTTGCTTGATGTTGAAATAGCTATATCACAAAAAAGTGATTCAGGAATATTTTGTTGCTGTTTTAAAAAACATTGTAATTTGAATACCAATATGCAGGTTTTATGGCTATTGCCAGTTTAACTGGTCCCTTGTACTATGATTATGGAACTAGGGCAAGCAATACTAATATAGTATGAATTATCCTCATACAATCTAATTTTACAAAAATGTGGCCAGAAATAAATTCTTTAAAACAATAGGGCGAGAGTTGTTGCTGGATTTGTTTTTCTTATTGGTTTGGCTCCAAACACCCCTTTTCTTTGCAGGAATCATTTTCTAGAAAATAAAACAGAAAAACATTAAGTTGATGTGTTTCGTACATTAATGTGATCGTAAGTGTTGGTAATATCCTGGTCCATCTCCCTTGGCCGTATTGACAGCAAAAAAATATAAAAATTATAAAAACTCTCCCACGTTGGTTAAATATTAGGCAAATTAAACATCATCAATCTGATTAGATTGCTCATTAAATACTCTAAAAGTTGTTTATTTTGTCAATTTTTCTTTGTATCTAATGAGTAATGTTTGTAATCTAATAAATGCTTTGTAATCTAAAGTGTATCTAATGAAAAACTTACCTGGAAAGAAGTTATAAGGACAGAGCGCCTTCAGCGCGTTCCTGACAATGAAGGCTCTAGAGGGCGAATGTGCGAGTCAACAAGCATGGTAGGGTGTTAACGCACTTCTTACACTTTCCCAGACGGCGCGCTAGCACAATCAATCGGAAACAGTTTCAGCTAACAACATATCCTCGCTACTTGGTCATATTACCTGCACTGGACATATTTGCATCACTTACCTTATTTCAACTACCAAGACAGTTATATCATGAAAATGTCATTCTCAGGAAGTTTTTATGATATCTTCTATTTGGGACAATGTATTACTGATGTCAGAGTTTTTCTGATTTAAACCATTTTTAGAATGTTCCTATACTGAATGGAATTGCGAGTGTGAAGGTGGGATGACAATCTAAGACTTTTTGAAATATCAACCCTTTATAAAAATATTTTTTCCAGTTTTATATTCGTTAAAAAACGTTTACAAGATTTGACGTTTCTTATCGGAAACAGCAACATTCTTTAAATGGTCGAGTTATACTCATAGTTACCATTTATATTAAGCAATTGTTAGTTATGAAGCACTAACAAAAAAAGAAATCACATTCCTTTTCTTCACATGTCTAGTGTGTGGAATAGTACGAAAGAAAACTCGTATATTCGTAGTTAAGGGTAAATAGAGAATGGACTCGTGCGTTTACTCAGAGAATTGTAACACCTTGCTTTAAGTGTTAATTTTGTAAAAGACAACATGAATTTTCATCAAATTATTTAGACTTATTCTTTCTTGACTGCCATAGATGCGAGAATTGGAAATAGATCACTGCTGCAAAAGGAAGCAAGTAAATTTTCATTGCCAAAAAGTCTAGACTTTGTTATCACTGTAGTGCGATTACTAATGCTTGAATAGTTTCTGTTAAGGAAACGAGTCTGTGACTCTTATGAGACCCTGTCTACTCTTTAACTCTAAATTTGTCGCTCGTAAACGTTCATTTCGCTTATCAGTATTTTCCAAGGTACCTCGTTTTCTAATAATCAGGGACATTTCCGTTCGTTTTCAACTTTAGTGTTGTGCTGAGGTCAGGCGTCTTTGTTTAACGGTTAGAAAGAAACGGTAATGTTTTCAATAGTGCACTGTGCGGATTAAGGAAATAGCACACCACCAATCAATGAAGCACACCACAAATTCACTTTCATTTTATTTGACATTCCTGATCTATATAGTCGTCTATGGTGGTAACTATGGTATATAGATGGTTACTATTGTATATAATGACGTCACTATGGTGAAGTTTAAGCTGCTGATTGGATGAAAGTGTCAATAGCTGATACCTGCCAGGGGCAGAGTTGCGAAAATCGAGTATAGAATTACGTTTGGCGCTGGTTACGGACGGTTACACCGCCACTCGTATGTTTTGACTTCAAAAAACATGGCGGCCACTACTTCGGTAAGCCTCCACCAAGAGCGCTGAAACTATAGGGACAGCCACTCTATGTAGTATATTCTAACTCGTTGGGTACATCACACTGTGTTTGGAGGGAAAATGCGGAGCGGAGTAAGGGGAAGTTTGCTCGTGCTCTCAGTAGCCCCCAGGAGGGCTCAGTTCGATATGCCTGCTTGCGCCTTGGACAAACCTGGAGAGCGTGAGTGAACCGGGTCTGACTGATCTCAATGCCCTTGATGCGGTGTCAGCCCTTTCACTGGAGCCACTGGACACAATACGGAAACTGTAGCCACGCAGTGCAGAACTACTGGGCTCGGGGCCTTGTGAAACTACAGCAGAACTTGCGTCAGCAAAGCGAGCGTTCGCAATCGTCAGGGTTCTGGAATGTCCGGAGCCTGGGAGATTGCACGAACAGGTAATGGACTGACTTCCGGTTTCAGAAATGAAGCTCATCTATTAGTCTCACGAGTTGCTATTCATTCTAGGCAAGTACGATGTGAATATATAAAAGTGTTGCTGGAAGAACTTTTGATTTTATTTTGAATTTAAAGCGCCGTGAATGACGCATGCATTTGTTTGACTACCGAGTCTCAATGCTGGAAAGTACCTTGAACATCACTGATATACACACAAGTACGACATTAATGGATCGTTGCTTTTCTAAATATTGTTGAAGTGAGAAATGACTAAATGGTCACAAAACAGTGGCATGAGTTAGGATTAAGCTTTTATTGTAGAGGAAAATGCGTTAGTGCTCTAGCTCATCTGAGAAGTCACGAGCTGACCTAGCTCCACTGAAGCAACTTGCGAATCCGGTATTCAACGTTGTACTCTCGGAAGTGGAAAAACAATGGCAAACTTCAGCGTGTTCATCTCACGTCGCAATCATGTGTTCAAATACGTGATGAAGTGCCTGCCAACCGCTCTGACGATCTCGAGAAGTCATCTCGAAGCGAGTAAGGTCATGACAATACGACGCCAGGTGTTCTCGTTTCTGACCTCAGACGGAAGCGTCATTTAAGCGCTTGGAGTGTGGCGTCGAATACTACTATAATTTTAAGACAATATGATAAAACCTTCAATTTAAAAAAATTGAAACTTGTGTTGAGCTTTTCAAGTACTTTAGTCATAGACTTTTTAATAGTACATTTAATTGATGTTGTAATGATGGGTATTAATACATCAGTATCGTTAACTTCACATGAATGTATTAATACTCATTACATCGAGTTTTTAATACGGTTCTTTCTGTACGTCTTATGGTCACTTTTATAAGTTAAATTTTTACATTGAATCGTTTAGTGGCAGTTGTCATGAAGGATTCAGCCAAGGCCACCTAGCGGACAGCTCCCTACACTACCCTGCCGCAGGAGGCTTTGACTTGCGCCTGCGAGGGAGTACAAAATGCAATTTTTAACTTACTAAAGGAATGATTCCCTAGTCATTTTCAACCAAAGAATTGACCGGTTTTTATGGACAGCCACACGGCAACAACAATAACACAAACTGACTTGTACTGATATTAGTCAGTCAAATAATCCCTCTAATAACTACCACCACGCTAGTCAAATAGGATCAAAGTGAAATTACGATCCAATTTATTTTAAATAATATTCTACGTAAAAAAACACTACTAATAAAATAAATTAAAACTGACAAGGATAATATAACTTTAAATGCAATTTTAATGAATACAATCAAACGAAACATTTACTAGAACGATTCTAAATGATTAAGTGTCAATACTTGGTTTGTAAACTTCTTTGTGATTGGTCAAGAACTTGTATCATAATGAAATCTGTATCGTAATGAATCATTATGCAAAGGTTTGCAGCCATCAAATAAAAAA
Organism: Gryllus longicercus; assembly: GCA_038098605.1. Taxonomy (NCBI): domain Eukaryota; kingdom Metazoa; phylum Arthropoda; class Insecta; order Orthoptera; family Gryllidae; genus Gryllus; species Gryllus longicercus. The sequence continues at coordinate 2,888,643 of JAZDUA010000133.1, forward strand.
AATATACAACTGGTATAGAAAAAAAATTATTTTCATCCGATTAGAATATTTACAAAAGGTAATTAAAAGTTTAGCGTTCGCTCCTTCGTCCCACTAGCACACCAGTCAATTTATCACACGTTAAATCCATGTACTTAGCGGAAGATATGCTGCCAATAGATTGAAAACACTTGCAATGTCTTTTCAATAGCTAATTATTGTCATAAAATGCTCTCATTAAAATTCCAATACACTCTTGCGGAAACGAACATAATAAAAGGCCTCTACGTCAGGGATCGTTCATTCCAAAGCCATTACAACACTGCATTGGAATTCTGAGCCGAGAGACCTCCAAGAGGAAGGGAATCTCGTGGAATGTGTTTACTTGTGATCGCGCGCCACATTCGATTATCCGGTAGGAAATCCCAAACAAGATTTCTCTCTTTCCAGAAGGATGCCGACTCGCTCATTTCCGAAAGTAGACTCACAGTTCGCGTGAGTACCGTACACCTCTTCAGCTAACAGGAACCACCGCACAGGTCCTAGAGGCAGCAGGTAATCGAGAAAATCAAACAATCTACACGTTTTATTCGCATTGTAATGACGTAATTCAGCACGATGGCCTTATTACATATTTAAGAAGATAGTGTTTTTGAAGATGACAATTTTTGAAGATGACCTTGAAGATGACAATTATTAATTTCTTTATTTTCATGTACTGGAAGTCCCATAATCATGATTACGCATAGTTGCTACGACCGTTACATATTTATTACAACAAATTTTCCTTATTTTTGACCACAAAACTGAAATATTTATTGGCCACAAACAATGTATTAGTATGATCATATGTGTTTTCTTGACAGTTTTTTTAGGAATTATAATTTGAATGTATAGAACTAGCGCAATGGTTTATAATATTTTAGAAACAGAAATGCTTCTTCACTGTATCTTTAGCCTTAAGTTCTGATTCTACAAAACTGTATATTTATGTAAGAATGGTTCCAGACTTTGATCCTGAACAATTTAACTTTGCTGTAAGCATTCAGCAGGAAAGTGTGCTAGTTGTTTCAATCTTCATCTTCTATTCATTCTTTCTGGAATGCAATTTCCGGTACAATTTTGAATAATTTATGACTTGAAAAAAGACATCGAGAATGACTTATCAGTCTCTTCTCTCTACTGTCATCATTAGACTCAAGATTTTGTTGTTAATTAGGGCTTGCGGGGTCAACATCAAGAAGTCAGCATCGAATGAGACATTTGTCAGAGTAGAAGTTCGTCGAATTTACGGGCTCTGAGAAGATTCACATTGAGCACTCCAATCCAAAGCAATGTTTTCCACGTCAGTGCTTCATTAAGTCCCAGGTTCGCATCCAAGCGGCAGTGACGAGGCCGCCGCCGCCGCCGCCGCCGCCGCGCCGGCCGGGGCCGGGGATTCAAGCCGGTTGGGGCCGCGGGATGTAGGCTGCAGCTTCCGGGACGTGACGCGTCGCCCAAAGCGGCGGCCGCTGCTCCCACCCCCGCCCCGACCCCGCGCCCCTCCCACCCCCGCCCCGCCCCCTGCGCAGCCTTCCACGAATTCCTGCCCGTTGTTGGGCTGGACCAGACTGGTCGCGGCGCTCGCACCGGTTCTAGCCAGGTCGCTGCAGGGTGACGGCGCCTGCGAAGCCCTCGCCCCCTTCGCCCCCTTCGCCCCCTCCCACCCCTCGCCCCTCCGCGTCCCCCCCTGGCGCGCCCGCTCCCCGCATCCCTTTGCACAGCCGCGCCTGCATGCACGCGGCACGCACTCGCGAAAGCCGCCCTCGCGCTGCTCTGCGCCGGGACCCGCGCTCCCTCGCTACTCGCCGTTCCCTCAACACTGCTGCAGACGAATTGCATCCTCGTGATTTGCAACAACACTTGTGAATTGTTAATCGAATCGCTAATAACGTCGAATAAGTAATCCGCCACAATGTAACGTCAGTGGTGGGGGCGTTGTGGTGAACATTTGCTCACTTATTAATCACATAAAATGATATTCATAACATAATTTCGTGATTTCTAATGTACTTCAGATAGCTTTTCATACACACACATACACACACACGTATATATATATATATATATAATTATATATAATTTATATATAATTTATAAATATATAATTTCTGCAACTCATGAAGCCAAATTTTGAAAGTAAATTCGAATGTGAGAAAAAAAGTAGGGATGTGGAAAATGCAACTGTTTCTATCTTTTCTTTTGATGTTATATATTTTGATGAATCTTCCATTTTGCTGAGAAATGAGTTATTAGAGACTTGTTAAAAAAATCTATCGTATATGCTCGGTTCGGCGGTTTTGCATTTACAGTTACATTGAGGAACTATATACAAATGTTTTGCCAACTGGAATTGAAGTACAGTAAGGAATAACGAACGCAGCAAGAAACTAGTATTGGCAATCGATATTTCAGAAAATTAAGGCACATAATTTGATGGTACTTCACTAAATAGAGTTAAGTCACAAAAGAGAGTTCGGAGAAAAGTGGAAATAAAATTTCGTGCCCTTGTCCTGTCTTTTGGCTTGACAGCTCGCCACGAGCCTTGACCGACCTGCGATGATCCAGCAAAATTTCCCGTCCTTGTAAAATATAGCGTATTTCAAAAATATCAAATTCATTAAGCTGTAGTTGTAGATTTGTGATGTAGATTATAGATTTTTCACGATATATAATACTAGTAGTATTGTAAGTAATGAAAGTCCGACTTTAACGAAATGCCATCGAAATGATTATGGATCAATTTAATACCGGAGCCCCTCCTCAGAAAGTGTAGCGAAGCCCCAACTGTGGAATATAGTGAGGTAGGTTAAGTGATATCGTGTAAACATAAATTTACGACTGTCGTAATGGAACTCAACAGTACACACCATGCATTTCTTAGCCTTTGCAATCTTCCCAGCAGCAGTCTGAGTCGTATTTATCATATAGAACAATTGATCGTCCTTCACATGCCCTAGCCACCTTGTCTTGGGCAATGTCAACTTCATCCGGCTAAAGCTCAAGTACGCTTCCAAGCTGCTTCAACATCGGACTATATCCAATATTTAAATATTCCTAACATCAAGTTGTTCTTACGTTGGTCTTTATCCACTCACCTTGGATAATGTAAACATTAACCAGCAAATTTGGGAATTGGATTCAGACTATCGTAACACAAACACCGCACCCCTCCAGGGGAGTGAGCGGTCGCCGTATGGCCCAGTCTGCCCCCGCCCTGTGGGAGAATCGCGGCGCCCGCAGCGCAGCTGCATCTTCGCGACGCAGCACCTCGTCCGCATCCTTGGAAGGTCGCGGCGGCGGCGACGGCGGATGCGGCTGCGGGGGCGCCAGAGGTCCCGCCCGGGTCGCTAGGTCAAGGTCGTCGACCATATTGCCTGTGCACCTCCTTCCTCTCCGCCTCCGCCGCACCCGCTCGCCCTCTATCTCGCGTCCTGCTGCTCTGTCACGTCTCAGACCTCCCTCCCACTTTCTCTCACGACATCCTCACACGAAAGGCGACGTGTCGTGGAGAAGGTGGAGGAGGAGGGTGGTGGTGAGATAGGGGAGAGGGGAAGGTGGCGCCGGCGCGGGCGCGGGCGCGGGCGGACGGGTAGACGGGCAGGCGCCGCGCGCCGGGCCCAGGGCGCACAACAGGTTGCCGTCGGCGCACGGGGCCTTTTTCTTCGTGGGCCGGCGGCGGCGGCGGCGGGCAGTCGGGCGGCCGCGCGCAGTCCCGAGTTCAGTGCACCGCGCCGCCCGCGCCGCCCGCGCCGCCCGCGCCGCCCGCGCCGCACCGCGCCGCGCCGCGCCGCCCCGAGCCGTGCCGCGCCGAGCGCGCCCGCCCGAGCCTACTATCCCCTCTGCCTCCTCCCTCACCCACACCGCCGCCGCCGCCACCGCCGCACGCCGCCTGCCGCCCGCGTACCGGCGCCGTGATAAGCGGCGATAAACCTGGCTATTCGCGGGAGGCTCAGGACGCTGCACTGTGCGTCGCAGCGTGGCGTAGGGCGGGGCGGATTGAGGCTGCTCGAGGCGGGCCGGAGCGAGGCGTGACGGGGCGTGGCGTGGCGGAGCGGGGTGTGGCGGAGCGGGGCGTGGCGGAGCGGGGCGTGGCGGAGCGGGGTGTGGCGGAGCGGGGTGTGGCGGAGCGGGGTGTGGCGGAGTGGGGCGGGGCGAGGCGTGGCTGGGCGAGGCGTGGCTGGGCGAAGCGTGGCGGGGCGAGGCGGGGCGGAGCGAGGCGGGGCGGAGCGAGGCAGGGCGGAGCGAGGCAGGGCGGAGCGAGGCGGGGCGGGGCGAGGCGAGGGGAGCGAGGCGGGGCGGGGCGGGGCGGGGCGGGGCGAGGCGGGGCAGGGCGAGGCGTGGCTGGGCGAGGCGTGGCTGGGCGAGGCGTGGCTGGGCGAGGCGTGGCTGGGCGAGGCGTGGCGGGGCGAGGCGTGGCGGGGCAGGCGTGGCGGGGCAAGGCGGGGCGGGGCGAGGCGTGGCGAGGCGGGGCGAGGCGTGGCGAGGCGGGGCGTGGCGTGGCGGGGCGGGGCGGGGCGAGGCGTGGCGGGGCGAGGCGGGGCGGGGCGAGGCGGGGCGAGGCGGGGCGGGGCGGGGCGAGGCGGGGCGAGGCGGGGCGGGGCGAGGCGGGGCGAGGCGAGGCGGGGCGAGGCGGGGCGGAGCGAGGCGGGGCGGGGCGAGGCGAGACGAGGCGAGACAAAGCGAGGCGGGGCGGGGAGAGGTGGGTAGGTGTGAGGCGGGGCGAGGCGAGGCGGGGAGGGGCGGGGCGGAGCTGGGAGGAGCGGGGCGGGGCGGGGCGGCACGGACCGACGCTGGTAAGGCGGGATGACGCGGGGCTGATGGCGCAAGGCAGAGCAGGGCGGTCCAGAGCGGTGCGCCTGGGCGTGCGGTCGGCTCCCGCACACGTCCGCCCCGCCACGCACCGCCCCTCTTCGATCCACCCATCCCGCCTGGTGCTGACCTGCTACATACGTACATCATACGTCGTAGATGTAGGTGCAGACCATGGACATTCAAAAAATGGGGAGGTGATAATTTCATATCTGATCACTCGACACCAAATATTTTCGAAAAATATACAAATACATAAAGAGCTTAAAATTAAAAAATCTATGTGGTCCTAATGGAAACTCTATATTGAATGACAAACAATCAGTATTGATTATTGTGTCAAATAAAAGAGTAAAATATCGAAGGAATGTTACACGGCTTAAGTGGAATGCAAGGTTGACTTGTCACATGCCCCTCCCTCTATTCACATTGGTGGAAGGGTTACGATACTTTCAATTCACAAATACACAGTTTAAGATATTATTTGCTCAGATCGGAAATCCAACCTTAGTTTCGTCTTTTGTAACCAGTTGTTTTAACTTCTAAGGTACCGAGATGTTTAATGCTTTGATAATGGGCCGGTGATAATCGTGTGTCATCTCCCTATCTCCCGATGAACTCACTACTTTTATTACTTATGGATACCTTAATTTTCTTTATTCTCGATTGCTGTTGTGGTACAACTGATTGTGAGTAAATAATATTCTGGTATCGTTATGAAAACTGCTGTATCAGTATCGAAATATTGATTACTTGCATGTAATAAATATATCGTTATATAATAGAATCATGCAATTTAAATTTCATGTTCGTTTTTTCTTTCCTCTGATACTTATCTAAAATATTGTGAGGAATTTTTAGGGTGATTACTCTTTAGTAGTTTACTTATTTTATTTCAACGGAAACGTTGTATACTGCCTTTCTTCGGATGTTTCTAGCAGCAAGGGAGTTATTACAAATAATATGAAGGCATTGAACGGAAGACATAATCACGGTGTTATTTAACGAATGTATTGTTTATGTTCCCGAGTATTACAGTGCAGAAATATTGTATACGTATGAAGATTCGACAATTACGTGTGGTAATACAAACGCCTTGCAGTTGTAGTGGCTGTCCGGAGCTCGAACCCGAACCTCCCGATTGCGAAGTCAGGGCTCTACGCATTGAGCTACTTCGCTCCGTGTTTGGCGTTAGCTTTGTCGTAAGCAGCGACGCCCTGAGGATGAGAATTCAGTCGACACGCGCATTATGAGTACAGGCGGAACAAGAGCCAAATATTTGCATTCTAACTCAAAATCCTAACTGTTTAATTGTTTTTTTTTATTTTCCCCGAGTTCCTGGGTATTTAACAAAACCATAAATACCTTCCACAAGGCCGGAGGCTGTATTTTTCTTTGGATTTAGGCGCACATTGTTAAATTTGTATAATAGATTTTGTTGCAAAGATCTAATTGCATTACTTAGTTGCGTAGAAAAATCTTTCTAAAGATTTCACTTTACTAGTTAAATTCTTTATTTGAATATTAGCGTTACAATTATATTTAACCTCATCCTATTGCATCTGGTAAAACCGAAACCAACGGGAAGCGAACTAGCAGAAAGAAAAGAGCCAAGTTCTGAACTCGTCTGCACCTCTACATAGCCCGCATATTATGTTCCCCTGCCTCCAACGCTGTAATTCTCTTCATTTCATCAAGCGGTTTTAAAGCGCTGCCGGGTGGCGTGATCCCGAGCCTCCTCAAAACGCCGCCGCCGCCGTGAGGCAACGCGCCACGGCGTGGCGGGCGGGGGAGTGGGGCCGCGGAGGGCGGGCGGAGGGCGATCGGGGGCGGCATACATTTCTTCTTGTTGTCCCGCTCGTCGCTGAAAACGCTGCTGGCCGCCACGCCAGGCTCGCCCCTCCACGCCACGCCATGCCACGCCACACCCGCCACTTCATGCCACGCACGCCACGCTACGCCCGCCACACCACGCCCGCCACGCCACGCCACGCAACGCCGCCCACGCCACATCATGCCACTCGACCCCACACCACGCCACGCCACGCCGCGCCATCCACGTCACGTCAAACCAATCCACCCCACGCCTCTGCACGCCCGCCGCGTCTGCCACGCCACGCACGCCCCTCCACGCCACGCCACGCACGTCAAGCCACTCCACGCCACACCCGCCACTTCCGCCACGCCACGCCACGCCACGACGCGCCATCTCCGTCACAGCAAGCCACTCCACCCCACGTCACGCCACGCTACGCCGTCCACGTCAAGCCACTCCACCCGATGTCAAGCCAAGCCATGGCACGCCACGCCACGCTACGCCACGCTACGCCACGCCACGCCACGCCACGCCACGCCACGCCACGCCACGCCATGACGCGGGTCACCGCCGTTGCCACGTGCGGCGGTGTCCGCCGACGCGCCCGTCACCGCCGTCCCGCGTTGCGGTATTTTTACTTTATTTTTAAACTGGCACCGGCGCGGCGCTGGGCGGTGGCGGGACGGGACGGGGCGGGAGGTGCGGCGCTGTAGGACACGCCTCCGCCGCCGCCCTCACTATAATCTTTGCTGTCTCCGTCGCCTTATTTGCAGCCTTCCCCTCTCGTGACTGCGCAGACGCCTGAATCCTCTGTTGCCTTTACGTTGAGATCGCGTCCGTCATCTATGATTCCGTGACTTGCTACCGAAAGAGCTTGTAGAAATTATTTCCATTTGTATATTTCATATTTACATTAAGTTTCCCTTTCAAGAACTTGGGAAAAGTCTTAATAAATCATAGTTTAGACCCCTTTCAGGAACGTTATTCAAAGGTAGTAATTATTTACAATACACTCATTAAGAAGTCTTAACTCTTATACCATCAATCCGGACAAAAATACAAGTAGCTATTCTCTAATAATGTTGTTGCCTGTCTAGAGGGGAAAATATCCAATGAACCCATGCAGTAAATGCACGAGTGCATTTTATTTCATTTTAAAATATTAATTTGTAAATATCAAAGTAATGGAAGATTTACTAAAACCAAGAAAGAATAATATATGAGAAAAAACAATTCCATTCATAATGGAAGATAACTTCTAAAGTATTCTGAGAGTGGTATCAATTCATGCTCATTCTTTGATCAATTTCGTAATTCAATGATATAATGGAGCAACATACTTGCCAGTTCACTTTATAGTCATTGTTTTCGTAAGTTTAAATAGGGTTCTATTCATGATCGCGCTTTGTAAGTTTTAACTGCTCATACTCGTATTTATAATCCCGTTTTTTCTTTTAATTTTTCCAGTCTATCAAATTCCATAATTCTCAGGTTGTTATTCAAAAATATATATTTTTTTCTCAATATCCTTATAGCTTTTGTGTCTCAACTATTTTCCTGCAGGTCGAGTCGTATTCTCCATATTCGAGCCTTGGTTGTAAAGACCTTCAGACAAAAGCTATTAAAAATGTTTTTCCCTTTTTTATTGCAATATCGCTTTCTTGTTCATTTGCACTTTTCATCTAAAAGTTTTCCTATGGCAATTATTTTAGTTTTTGTATGAACGAGAATAATTGTTACTGAGCGTAAATATATCTACGAACATTTAAATACAATTAAAATACGATTTTTAAACCGTAGGTATGTGAGACAACACAAAAAAGATTAGACTTACTGTTATTCAAATACACCTTTTTAATATGGAATGTGAATAAAATTTTTTTTTCTACCATAATTACAAACGACATTTTTCGTTGCAATAGTTGTTCTGAAATTGACATTGAGTTACGTAAATCACTACGTCATTGCTTTTTCTGCGTGAATGCTGAAGTCAGAGATGCCTTTGCCACATAACATGTTTGTATCGATGATAAAATGTAAATAATAACTCCTTCACTAGTATTAACAACGAGGTTAATGAGTGCCGATTATATTGGCACCAAAGAAACAACTTATACAACATCGCGTTTTTTCACAAATAAGACACCGAAGCCTTAGTAACCCTAGAACTCATTTTGGACATTATTTGCCACGATGTTGTGATGTTTGATTTAGCCAGAACAACTGTCTCGCTGATACTTTCCTATGTATTTCTATTATTTTTCATTTAATCCGAATCACATAAGTATGTTAAATGTTTTTGGCTTAAACAAGCCCAAAAATGTGTTTTCGTTCGTCCGATTTGGAAATGTATCCCACTGTGTTCCGCCTTCTGGAGCGGCCGAGGGCAACGGCGTCTTGGTCGGCAGGGGCAGCGGCGGCGCCGGCGGCGGCGGCGGCGGCGGCGGCGGCGGCATCGAGGGGCTGACGAGAGCGCTTCCAGCCGCGTCAGCGCCGCCGCCGCCGCCGCCGCCCCCGGCGCTGCCGCCCCCACTCGCAGGCCCTCGCAGGAAGTTCGTTCGGCGAAGCGCTCGCGAAAAGCACCTTCCAAGGATTCTGCGTACGGCGGTCCCCACCCCCTTCCCCCACCCCTTCCCCTTCCCCGCCCTCTTCGCAAACGCTTTCCGCCCACAGATGCTTCTGCTGCAGCGGCTGCGTGCTTTATCTGCATATCGGCGCGAGTAATGATCATCGCACATAAGCTTTAACGCGATTTGATTAGATTAGACCATTTCGTGCTTCCAGGCACATAAACTTGTCACAAACCTGGAATAACTGCGTGCAGCAATGTTACTTCAGGTCGCTGAAAATACTTTTCGGATCCTAGTGTATTTATGTATTGAGTAATGAAGAGAAGATTAGTTTTAATAAGCGACAGTGAAACGAATTTCGAGCTGAAGATGATCGCATTGCTTCCAGAAAAGTATTAAGTTTTTGCAACCATAAAACTTTCTGAATATTCATTATCATTGATATGTTTAAAAATATATTGAATAAATGCGTACTTCTATTGAATGGCTGGCATTGCCAACAAAAATTAATATTTGTATCTTGAATTGAATCCATAAGACAATGAAAATGCTATATCATCGAATATATATTTTGTCATTCTTACAGCGATTCAAGATTGTACACGAACCGTACAATTATGCATTACGTGAAGGATAACTTTTGGTTTACTAAAAATTCATAAATACCGTTTTTACAAAAAAAAAACAACAACAAAAACTTCTTAATGAAACGTTCCTGACTATCGAGTTTAGAACACTCTACAAAATACATTTTGTGGAGGATAACAAATAATGGGAACAGACATATTCTCTTTTAAAATAAGTAAGGGGGGATTGCTCTTGCTTCGGTGAAAACAACCTATCATTCCGCTCTTCTAGACTATAGGTCTACAGTTGGAATGCAATAATTTATATTTACTGCAAGTGTAATATTACTTGCATGAGAACAGAAATCTAATCTCATCTTGAAAACCATTTTTAAGCAAATCGGGTTCTGAAGAGAAAAAGCATAGTCTTGGAACACCTCAAAGCACGATAATACAAATCCCATAAATCATTCGACACATTAAACCCGCGGTTTAAAATAACTTCCACTGTGGCGAGCCGGGGCTTTCTCCGCCTTGCGCGCCCAATCTGCTGCCCTTTTGTGGCGGCCGGGCGAAACGACTTCCGCACTCCTCGCGCGCGACGGGGCGATTTTTGCCCCGCGCGTCGCTCGAAATGAGGCGAGCGAGCGAGCGGGCGGGCGAGCGGGCGGGCGAGCGGGCGGGCGAGCGGGTGGGCGAGCGGGCGGGCGAGCGGGCGGCCTGCGTCGTAACACGTTTCGGGCTGTGGCGGCTGCGTAGCCTTGTGGCGCGGCGCGGCGCACGCGTTCCAGGGCTCGCGGAGGCGGAGGCGGCGAGATTAGAAGCAGGAGAGCGGCCGCCCCGCCCCCCCCCCCCTTGCCGTCGCCGCCGTCGCCACCGCTGCCCGGCTCCGTCGCCACGGCGGCGATGGCTGTGTTCGTCTCCTGCTCCCGTAGACGCCGACCCTTACTCACGGACCTGTTCGTTGGTTGGAATAAGAATGGGAGCGATGGTTCGGAAATGTGTGGGGATTTACGTGGACCCTTCGGAGGAAAGGGTTCAGATAGAGGATATATCTGGGGCTGGAATAAATGTGGCGTTTTCTCATTTTTGCACACAAAAAAATTGAGGCGTGCGTATGTGAATAACAGAAACTGAATTTTTCCGTTTGGGGGAAATGCAATATGACATACACAGAACGAGCTGCAGAAGCCCTGAAGTATGAGCGAAATATCACTGCTCTTTGTGGTCCGTCTTGAAAAGTCTTGGGATACACAGAGAGCTTCCCTCCACCTCCTTCCTTCCACCTCTGAAATCGGAATTACAACAATATCTCGATTTTTTCTAAAATGTTTGATGCTGTTATTTACATCTGAAAACTTCAGTTACAGCCGTATTCTAATTGAATTATCTGCGTTAAGGTGTGTAACATAGCAATTTACCCGCCTCGAACCTTCACCACTTTGTCCGCCGTTTTCACTTCGTCGCGCGTCCGTCCTCTTCCCCGGCGAATCTCCATAAATCGCCGTCTCCGCGGCGCCTCCCTGACCTTCGTGATCCTCGCTCCCGTCCCTTGGCGTTATTCCGGCCGCTGGAATCCGCGAAGAATTCAGTGTCATTGGCCGTGTCTTCTATTTCCCGTTGCCTCTCCGGCTGCCTCTATCGCCTCCGCCACACGGGGTTGCTGTCTCCGTCTCCACTTCCCGCGGCCTGTGACTGGCGCCGCCACCGCGGTCGCAGCCCCTCGTAAATTCAGGAGGCGGCGGCATCGCTTTACGTCTCGTATTCTGCTGGAACGAGGCGGCGGCGGCGGCAGAGCTCGACGAGAGGAAGGAGGCGGAGGAAGGCGGTGCGTGGGTGGGGGTGGGGCGGGGGCGGGGTGGGGGCCGGTGCGGACACATGCCGTCGGCCTCCCCGCCAGCGGCACGTGCGCGCTACGCAGTCAGCGCCAACACCGGCGCCGGCGCCAACGCCGCGGCCACCGCCGGCCCCCGCCCCCGCGCCCGCCGCCCTTTCATTCAGTGCCCGCGCATCCACTGCCTACGTAGGATTCCTTTGTTTATACGCTTGTGCTTCCCGTGCTTCTTTTTCCAACCTCCGCGCCCCGCCTCCGCCTTCCTTGTCCCCTCCCACCTCTCGAGAGTTTCGCTTTCCGCTTTTTCCTCGTCTTCTTTTATGTCGTTCATTTTTCCTTCCGACCGTCTTTATGTACTTTCTTGTGTCATTCGGCGCAGCCTGTCTACCACCCCTTCCGCATTCTCCCTGAAATTTAGTGCTCACGGGACGAGCCGCCGCCGCCGCCTCCGCCTCCGCCGCCGCAACCTCCGCCTCCGCCGCGCTGGCCCTCGTAAACGCCAGCGTCGCGCGGCCGCTGCCCTGAACGCCGCCCCGCCCCGCCCCGCCCCGCCCCGCCCCGCCCCGCCCCGCCCCGCCCCGCCCCGCCCCGCCCCCCGTCGCTCCCACAACCCACGACCGTCCGCGTCCCGACGGGCAGGGCTCAGAGGCAGCATCGCCGATGCTGCTTCGCTCAGCTTCGGCAGGCAGATTCTGGGGTTAAAGATCCGACTTGGGCAAGTTTACGAAATTAATTGAACACTAAATCATATTTCCAATGTCTTGTTAACAATTCTAAAAGCTGGCTGAACCTATCGACAAAGTTCCTTTTTTTAATTAAAACCAGGCAAACTCCGAAATAGTATCATAACAAATGAGCTAAGGACACGATCTTATCTGCCTCCTCCTCGTCGCCTCTCTCTTTCCATTCACACACATTTACGTGTACTATACCACAATAACTGTCCGGAGACCAGTAGGAAGCTTAGCTTGTCCCAGCTGGGGGCGGTACTCTGGTGAGGGAGATACCCGGAGGGGAAAATGCTCATTGGTTAACGTTGGTGTCACATTCCCGCATTCCCAGGAAGGAACACTGCTCCTCTTGGAATAAACTAGCCATGCTCACAAACAACTTGACGCGCCCGGAGATAATAATGTATCAATCAATCCTAACATTCGCTAGACGCTGATGTCCACCACGTTGCGTCCTGCAACCGTCCTTCGCACATATACTCCTATAGAGTTTCGAGCTCATCTATTGTTCTCCCCTGGACCACCGCTTCAGTCACACTCGAATGACGTAGAGTTAGGTTCTCAAATTCATCCGAAACTCGGCATGTCGAGAACGTGGACATTCGTAGTAAACTGAAGAAAATTGGCATTCTAGTGCACAAAAAAGATCTTAAAAGACGTCTTACGTCTCGTATGAACAAAATAGTCTATTTATATAAAATTTATTTCAACTTTTATGTTTTCATAGGATATTTACCGGTTTACCGATAAATATAGGTTTAAATAGCCTTCATTACAGCATGTTTTCAGTATTACTTTTGAATAATCACCTATTTTTTCTGATAATTGGTTTATATCATAACTCTTCTTCCTCTTTCTAATAACATGCCAGTTCTCCGTTAAGTAGAGGTTTAAGATAACTCTTATTTCTTCATAACAATGTTTCTAAATACTGATAATTAATGTTTTATTATACTTCATACCATTGCATTAATTTAAAAATAAGAAAAAAAAAACATTAACATGACACCGGAAATAAGTCTCAGTAGGCCCTTAGTTCACATTCATAGACATCCTACTAAACTCGTACCTCATTCACTCCATGAGTAGAAAAATCAATGGAAAGACTCGCTTCTTGGCTCTTCCGTTGCATAACTTCTCATGCAGCGGACTGGTTAAAAGAAATTGTGAGAAACAGACTGAATGAAGTTGGCGAAAGGTTCGCGTGTTCGCTAATGTTAAATGACATACAAGGAAACTTTCCGCCAATTTTTGGTTTCTTTCCCTTCGTTTTCTGGAAAACCCGTACCCATGTGTTGTTTTCGAAGTTGAGTGTCGTTCATACAATCAGAAGCAAATTACATTCATTCTAAAGAAAACTAGTTTTGCTACAACACGTACCATTCTCACATTACCGACATTTCTGATAATTTCAACACATCTCAGCAATCATTTGTACACCTCGTTACCAATCGTAGCGCAATGGGTTTGAAAATCCTAAACTGCGTTCCGTACTCCCAGTAACATGGCTCTATAATGAGATATAATTCTGAGAATTTCAAACTGCCATGTCAGGGCCTTACCATGGTCGTATTGCAACCTGATGTGAAAGACACTCTTCAGTAAAAGAAGCGTGGGAAGCCATTTTGCAATTTTGCGATGGGTTCGATTTTGCAATTTCGTAGATTAGCGAAAATTACACCAAACTACTGATATTTTCCAAAAAAATTACGTGTTTTTTTAAGGATCTAATTTTGAACAACATATATCATTAAGTAAAAAACATTTATCAACAGTATTGTAGTTAAGTTACATTTTTGCAATTTTTAGAAAATACAGAGGGTTCAGAGAAAATGTGACCTGCGCCATTATTATATCCATACTTCGCTATAGTCCTAAAAAAAATAATGATACAATTTGGAGCCGTCTTTTAGAAAATAAGTTTTTAAAAAATTGCCTTTATTTCAAAAATTGCCCTAACTTAATCTACTAGTCATATTTTCGAAAAATTGAACATGTGCTTATTTAAAGAGTTAACTTTGAAGAACAGATGGTATTAAGAAAAATATGGTCTTTCTTCAATATTGTTTCAATACTTACTTCAATATTCAACTTCAGTATTGTAGTTATAGGAAGGCTCGAAAAGTTTGAACTTTTGCAATTTTTGCAAATCCAGAGAGTTCAACAAACATTGTACCTGTACCATTTTGATCTATCCGTGGAAAAATTTAATACAAATTTCGAAGCTATTTTTGATAATTTTTTAAAATGTTGAGGCGTTTTATAAAGTATCCCAAAAATCAAAATATTCCTGTCAAATTCGCAGGACTCGAGTTCAACGAAATGGATTGGGTAATGGGAGTTTTGAGAAAACCATTTGAATGTCTTAGGGTCTAGCGTCGTACACAGACGAACAGCGAGACGTCCTCAGACACGTTTTGACATCAGCCAATTTTTCGATATCAATGACTCACAAAAGGTCCGTTCTGAGTATACAGCGTATTTAAGAATGCAATTTACAACATACAGAAACAATATTAATTCCCCTTTCGCAATCAGGATCCCACAATACGAGTTTTCACGTCTGACTAAAATATAATTATTTTCTAATCCCGTACGATCCTACTACGAGGATTATACGATTATTCGTATAATGCATCACTGGAGAACACCTATAAGCTGTTGTGAAAACGAATTTAAGAATATTTATTTTTCTGAACTTTGCGATTTTTTGTTCATTTTTTTCATCAAACCACTTTATACTTTTGTGCGTATCACGTAATATCTTGGCGTTTTCGACGTATAGTGTGTTATAAAACATTTGTAAGTTGATATGTTTGAGTGTACGGCGTATATTCGTTACAGTCTTACAACTCTTGTGATTCACTCCAGGTTCTTACGTCAAGCTTTTATAGTACCACAATCCCTTCTCCTTCTTCTTCACTTTATCCTTTATTCTTTTTATTATTCCATTCAGCTTTGCAGACACTATATTCCCGCTCTCTCTTCCTTTTAATTTTCCTTTTAAATTCCTCGTGCGCTTCCTTTTCGTTCATGTTTTATAATGAGACCAGGGAAATTTCTCAGCATTCGCGTAAGCAGATGCATGCGTTTGCGAGGCAGAGCCCATCTGTTCGCTCGGCTAACCTGTTCTCGGTGTGGTTTTCAGCGTCGGGTTACCTTCTCATACTTTTCCTCCGCGGTTCCATTATGTACGCGAGTGAACGCGCAGGTGGGTGTTTTCAAGGTCGCGCGTCCTTCCGTGTCCTAGGGCGGGGCGCGCCGCGCCGCGCCGCAGCGCGCCGGGTCGCCCGCCCTGTCAGAATTCAATCCTGGCGGTCGAGGTGCGTATCAGGTGGTGGCCGGCAACGTTGTTGCGGCGCGCGCTGTCTGACCTCGAAACCGGGTCTTCCTTCCGGAACGACGGCCTCACTCACAGTGGTTCGTGTAGTGGAACTCTCTGGACAAAAGGGGCTCTTCTATTACATTCCAAATTCCATTACTCTTTTCAGTTTCGTTTACGGTTCATCCATCCTAGCGAGATATAGATGACTACATGTTCGTCAGACATATCAGAGAACTACTGTTAAGAAATAATTTGTTGCCGGTGTACGAGTAAAACTCATTAGGTTCAAATATCGTGTATTGAGATAAATCTGTGTTAGATTAGTCACTGAATATCTTTGGCAAGATAGAAAATGTGGCCTGTATTATTTTTAACGCACACTTTACTATATAATTTAAAGAAAAATGAGAAACAAAGACGGGATTTTCACAAAACTTTGCTGTATTTTTTGACTAGGTTAAAAAGCCGATAATTTAGTATCCCGAAACTACAAAACTTCAACGATTTCACGAACGAAAAGATTGGAAAAATGTTACTTAGCGACGTTCGTAATTCAAATGCGTACAAAATGGACTGGAGAGCAATACAATAATGACTTCTCACATAAGACACTACACTGTACTGAGTATACTGGACGCATCCGATGGTCAGTTTCGTAATTGCTTTTGGTCCTTGATTTTTGTTGTTGTTTTCAGAGGAGCGTTTTTTTCTAACTTGAAAGGAATACGAAAATTATAGTTAGGCAATCTAAATTGCTATTGAAAATATCTAAAAATTAATTTCAGTTGCATCTGAAAATACAGATTATGAAATTATTGATACTACAACAGCCTATACTTTCTCGCATTTTTACAAACGGTCACTAAAAATACGTGAAAAATAATTTTAAAAAAAGTTCATCACGTTATTGAAAGTTCTAATTTTAAATAACATAATTGAGGAAAAACATTATATTTTCAATATTGTAATTGGAGGAAGACGCTGCGAAATATTAAAAAATGTTTGACAATATTTTGATAATGTCGTTAAGGCTACACGTAACGTACCCCTAAAAATCAAAATATTCGCTTAAAATTCCAGGGTCATGGATTTTGGCAGATCTTTTGCGGAAAATCAATTTCGCAGACTATTCTATGAACGGTTTAGGGCATGAAGCGCTCGTATTGTCCACAGACTGAAGAATGCCTGGCAGAAGGGAAGACTGGCAGACGAAGAGGAACGGAGGGACAGACAAACAGTTGTTTTGCCATAACCATTTTTTTGTTATCAAGGATCCACAATATCCATTTTCTGACTAAGCAACATATTAAAAAAAGTAATTTACTATAATATACAATATCATATATTATCCGCTTTTTCGGTATCAGAGACCCACAATACGATTTTTTCTGTCGAAAACTCACCGCACACTTCGCTGCTGCATTTCAATAATTTCTCTTTACCACGTAAGTACGTGGAAGGCGAGAAAGTAAGAAATAATAAACAAAACCCGGATAGTGTTTTAATAGAGCATGTTAGTTGCATAGACTCCCAGAATAGGTCGATTTTTCTTTCGAAGCTTCTCCAAAGCCGTAACCAAAGGCAGACCACTTTCTGTCGCTGAACTGGCCAGCTTACACAAGCCTCTGAGTGGCGGCGCCGTTCAAGTCCGTTGTCGAGTCCTGTCCTCATTCTCCTCGCGAGTCCTCCTGTTGAACCTTTCGTCGCAACAGCAGGAACAAACTCTCCATAGGGCCACAATGCTCACCCGCGCACAATAGCAGGTCTGGTGCGGGAACAGGGGTAGCCATTGCGTTAGCAAGTTGGAGTTTGTGCCTCCTCGAGCCTCGTTTCAAAGTTAACCAGGATGTTGGCACCCAAAACGCGTGACAAGAAATAATAAAGGAAATTTTATTCATATGAACAAACACTAAAATACAAAATTTTTATGAAGAATAATTCGAATAAAAATACTTTCGCTAGTAGTCGAATATTATTTGCTTCATTACCTAAGACCTAAACATTCATTTCTAATACTACTCATGCTTATATAGAGCTTCAAGAAAATTTTTGTTGTTTCTAATTTTGAAGGTAACATCTAAATATGTTTTATTTAATTGCATCGTTATAAGATTAATCCATTCGTGGCCAATCCACGTTTTTTGCTTAGAAAAAAATCTGATACCAAGTTTTGGCGTCCAATCGGGTGGCAAAACTTTTCATAAACTGGACCTCTAGCACAAATCGCAAAATACCAATTTTGAATTATGACCGTTACTTTATCATATTTATAAATAATTTTGCATATGAACCCTTACGAACATTCTCGGTAACATTTGTTTCACAATACAACATCTGATACCGGTTCAAAAAAAAAAAATTTATCATCTGTCAGTATTGTAGCTTACGAACGAGACTGTCCAATCCCAGAATACCTATTCCTATCCTTAGTTGAGTGAGGATCGATGTTCGATATATCTTCCCTCATCATGGTTGTTTAAACCATGAGTTGCAAGCAGCGTCACTTACTTATTCAGAATGGAAAACCTTTAAAAGCATTCAAATTTTGCTTCGTACCGCAGAAACATACGTTAAACAGTTTGCATTAACCAGTCGTGTCGTTTCCCTGCCAGCCAGCTACTCCTTGTGTCGCCAACCCAGATTCAACTTTCAGTCCGTCAAGATAATCTTAACCGAGCAAAAAAGGAAAAGAAAGAAAGAAAGAAAGAAAGAAAGAAAGAAAGAAAAAAACGCTGCAACAATGCGTGCCTGAGGTAAAGCACCCGGACCTCCCAAGCGAGTGCGGGGCGACCGCGTATTGTAACGAGCAGATAAGCAGTGGGAGAGCAGCCCCGCAGCGAAATGTGGAGCGTCAGTACCACGTGACGTGCCAGCCGGCCGGCGCGCCGTCCCGGGGGTTTCCCAGTTTCCTGACGCCGCCGCCGCCGCCGCCACCGCCGTGGGAAGGAGGAAGGAACCCTCCCCACCTGCTCAGAACTCAGGGGTGCTACACAGCTCGGGGCATCGAGCCGGAACCGAACCGCTAGGCCGGACAGAATAGAACGACAGGGCTATCCCTTCCTTCGACTTTCTTCTAATCTCCACATGATAAATGGATTTCACGAACATGACATTCTCTGCGGAAGTTGGCGGACATTGCCACGTAACGCGTCACATCCAAACGTAGAGCTTGTATTTTGACCGAGTCCTGCCCATCCTTGCCACCGCATCCCCACTACATTATGCCAATATATTGAAAATGGGAAAGGTGAAACGATAAGAACAAAAAAGTTTGAATAGCTCTTCATTTTGACAAGAAAACACCTATTTGATACGAACGAGAAAGCACGATCCGATATCAAGTAATATTCAAGTCTAATCGCATGGGACGCAATTACGGTAATTGAGAGGCATTTTTTCCTTTACAATACACACAATCAATGAGCTGTTTTCTAACATGAATGGTAGATTTCCACAAAACCTTTAAAATCACTTGTAGGTTTAATAACGGAGAAATTAATTGCATATCTTGTGGATTCCCATTTGAAACTCAAATCAAATATCTTCGAAAAATGCTTTCCTTTAATACCAACATAATTTATTTTAAAACTATATTGTCTTAAAGAAGTTGAAAATTTGACATGAATATATTTACGTTTATTGCCCTTGTTCAACTTTATCAAAATTGTAAATTTTCTCAAATTTAATTTTCAAACATTCACCTCGTGGTTGGGAAAACATCTTTTTAAAGTTTTCTATCCCGAATGATGCACTTTGAACGTGATGTAAACTTCCGAAATATTCTGCCCTCTGAAGATAATATGCGAACATTCTGTATGGTCAATTACCTCCAATGTCAAGTGTCTACTAGGAAAAGTTACGTGTGAACTCGGTGAGACAGCAGAATTTAATGGATAGCAAGTCTTCTGCCACTTACAGGATTACACGTGTGTGAACCTCACGTAAGATTTAATCTGCATTTCCATTCACCTTCCCACAGTGAGATAATACTGCCTTTTGGCACAAAAAAGCTGAAAGTTCTGAGTAACTGATGTTGTTGACTTAATGAGGCCAAGAAACGAATTTTGAGCGAGAAATATTTAGTCCATTGAATTATCCAATACTGATTTCCTCGATCGGAATTTACTAGCACAAAATTCAGTTATTACTCTTAATATATTACTCGTAAGTCGGAAGATCTAACGAGAACCCGAATCACGATCTTTGAAATTGATTTTGCTTGGTAAGAAGAAAAAGTAAGTGTCGGTTTCAAGTAGATCAGAGATGTACTAAACCGTCAATCGCGAGTTACTAGTAATGCAGGAAAATTTTTGGTAGATCGCAATGTCAATCTCAAGTTGGCTAACCTGGAGTTTCTCCGTTGAGCTCAGATTGATGACTCGGGAAATCAGTTTCTTGCACACACCCTCGTAACTATCTCTGACAGTCTGAGTTGATTGTGTGAGCTTGTCATATACTGATTTGTTTTAGTAGCTCACAGGAGGATTTTAAAAAACGATACGGTTGCTCAGATGACTTCTAAGGTTTGCTATCACTGACCTAGACGAAACTACTCCAGAAAGAAAATCGTTGCTGGACGGTAAACTCGAGTGCAACGCTAATTCGTAGAAAAACTGACAATCTTCCCAGGGGTAACGATAAGGCAAGGAAGAGGTAGGAAAGATCGCGCGCGCACCGTGGTCCTTTTGTAAGGATTCTGCTCCGCCATTTTCCTAGTATTTATCGGAGAAACCACGGAAAACAACCGCTAAGAGCAGCTGGCTGCACGAATTCTCTTCCGGACTGCGACTGAATTCGACTTAGCTAGGTACCTAGCATCGAAAATCCTGCCACCGACGGGACTCCAACCCTAGGACCGCCCGGTCTTAGGCACAGCAGTGACAATAGTTGATGCCCTGAGTCACCTTTGCCGATCTCAACATTGAAATTTCTTATTTCTTCTGGTGCTGCGTACTTTGATCACTATTTCAAAAATTCTAATTTTATTACGTAGTGACTTGGTGACTGTGAACGCCAAACGTGATTCTGAAAAGGTTAGTTTAGTGGATTGGAAATTCTTGTGTATTTCTAGAATCTCGTATTCTTCTGTTCTCTTCTAGTATTCTCCTGTAGACAGCATCCTGTCAGACTCCTGTAAAAGGCGTACGCAAAACAGACCAACACCAAAAATCCGTCACCACTCGAGTCCTAGGACCTCTCTATCAACGTCGCGGCCAAGCCAGAAAGTGGCCTTGTCCCTGAGCTTCTTCTCGTGCGTCGCACTTCAGGTGTGCGGCGGAGCGTGGCGCTGGATGCGCGGCGTCATAGCTGCGTTGCGCGGCGCAGGGCGGCGGCGTGCGCAAACGAGGGCGGGGCGCACACGGGGCGCACGCCAGCGCGAAGCGGCGCTGCAGCTCAGAGAACAAGCGCGGCGCTGTGGCCGCGCGCCGCATTCCTAGGCCCGCGTGGATGACGCCGCCGCCGCCGCTGCCGCCGTCGCCGCCGCCCCGCGCCGCTCAATGCCCGCGTGCCGCCTTTCGCCACGCCGCCGCCGCCGCCTCCGCACGCCCACATTACATACTCAGCCTAGCAAATGGCGTACGCCAAACTAATAGGATTGATTGGTTATAATCTTTGGGCTACAGTACACACTCCGTATAGAAAATACATACGCCAAACTAGCAGGATTCATTGG
The DNA here is from genome assembly GCA_038098605.1 of Gryllus longicercus. Taxonomy (NCBI): domain Eukaryota; kingdom Metazoa; phylum Arthropoda; class Insecta; order Orthoptera; family Gryllidae; genus Gryllus; species Gryllus longicercus. Next base: position 2,909,989 of record JAZDUA010000133.1, read on the forward strand.
TTAGAATTTTTGAGCTACATTACTCACTCCGTATAGCAAATGGCGTACGCCAAACTAACAGGATTGATTGGTTATTGTATTTGGGCTACACTACACACTCCGTATACAAAATGCATACGCCAAACTATCATGATTGATTGGCTAGTGTTTCTGAGCTATGCTGCATAATCCGTGTGATAAATGACGTATGCCAAACTATCAAGATTGATTAATTAGCATTTTGGAGCTACATTACACATTCCGTGTAGCAAATGGCGTTCCCCAAACTAACAGGATTGATTAATTATAATCTTTGGGCTACACTACACACTTCGTATAGAAAATGCATACGCCAAACTAGCAGGACTGATTGGCTAGTGTTTCTTGGCTACTCTATACACTCCGTATGGCAAATGACGTACGCCAAACAAGCAGGATTGATTGATTAGTGTTTCTGGGCTACTAAACTATCTACTTTCTGTAATAAAATGATGTATATCTTCACGAAGCACACGTTTTGTTGGAATATCCTTTGGCTACGTATGGTTGGAGTACAACCGGGGTTCTTGGTTCCTATTTTGTTAGCAATACCAAACATAATTTTGTAGTTCGTTTAGCGGTGAATATAAGTTTTCTATTAATCGGGGGTGAAAAAGTCTTCTTTTTCAAATGTTGCTTATCTCGCTTTCTTGGTACTTTTATTCACTTCTCAATTATGTATATAGTAAAAGAGTGGTGAAGAGATTCTGGAGCTCAAGAAAAGTGCCCAGATAATACTTCTCCCCCACACATCGCAAATAGTTTTTACTGTTTGACTTTGTTATAATTAAATAAGCATTTAAAATCATATTGTTCAATATGTGCAATTTCTAAAATGAATTGGACGTTTTCATAACATTATTTTAAAGTGTGTTTACTCCATCAAAAATTCATTTTAGTGGCCCGCGGAATATAAAACCATCAAGAGTTTAGTGGTTCTTGTGGTGTGCAGGCAGATGGCTGCTCTGCCACTCTGCGGATTCCCCATTCAAGAGCCTCCCTGCCACTGCGCGCCGCTCTGCGCCGGGTCGCGCTGTCCTCTGCTTGGGGGGTCCGGCCCGGCGCGGCGGCAGCGGCGGCGCCAGAGGCGCGCGGGCGTCTGCGCCGGCGCCGGCGCCTGTGAATAATTTGACACTAATGAGCGACCTTGATAGGCGCGCGGGCGGTGTCGTTCCGCGGACCACCCACTTCGCCTCCCCCCCACCCCCCCAAGGGTCGATAAGCGGCCTCTCCCACTTTGACCAGCCGCCGTCGACGCCGCCACTTTCACCCCCTGGCCCGTCGCGCACCTCGGCGGCCCCTGCCTGCAAATGCCTATCGCAATGCGTGTATCTCTTATCGTGTTCGCGCTGCGAATGGAAGTCGTGACTCTTCCGTATGCTCTTCTTGCGTTCATGGGTGCCATCATGCAATCGTATGGTAGTGTCAATGGAACTTTTTCGTAGTGGCGCTAACGTGCTTGTGTTTGTCGTGTGAGGTCGCGTAATCTAGTGCCTGCCATTGCGACAGACAGACCTTTGGTTCCGATCGTGAAGTCATAGAGTGGGTTTCGCAAATAGTATTGCATGAGATGCGTTTAGACAATGTTTACCTACTCGTCTGGTAATTGTCGACTGACAGCATCAATCATTACACGTCAGGAAAACATGAAATGGGGAATAAGGCCACTAATTTCTTTCTTTTTTACCTCCGTGACTTTATTCTGAACGATACTCACTCCCACCTCCTCGAGTCAAATTTCTTGCTTGGATTTGCCACTTTTCGAAAATGAATTTAGTGATCTGAATCAATTGCCGTGAAACATCTTTAAGAGGAGAGGAGGGAGGTCGTTTAGTAAACTAATATGTTGTTACTTGTAATGAAAACAAATTATAGGAATATATCTTATATTTTCGCTACCGTACTATGCGCATTGCTTCATTCCATATTGTTTTGTAGAGCAAAGAATCTATAAGTTGATTACGCATATATTAAGCACTGAAATACAGCTGTTCTCACTCCTCGCATGACATAATAGCAACTGAATTTAAATCTCGCGCGCGTCGCTGAGGGAAGCGTAGCTCAGGACGCGACGCTTGTCGGTCACAGAAAGAGTTGTTATACATATTCACAGTCCAGAAAAAGAAGATACCTTCTTGTATGGTATATACTTCGCGAAAGTAATCATCCAGCTACGCCGAACGATATAAATTAATACCTTATACGAAGTGTGTACACATACAAGACAGCCAAGCATACACAGCAATGGCCAATTACCAAGTATCTCGTATCTTTCAGTTATAATTGTCTCGTATGCACTCACCATCTAGTAAAATTACTTAATTCATCTATTAAAAATAAAATTTTTAAGCTCACTGTTTTGTAAGTATATAATTTTTATAAAATTTGCAGAATTAATGTTGATCGTAATACGGCCTAGAAAGCTTATTGTGCAAATAAATTTATCAGACTTCGAGACATACATTTAATAATTCATATGTCCCCCAATGTTGCAAACACAAGGACTCGTGCATACTCAAAATAGTTGAATCGGATTAAACAGTTTCGGTGCTTGGAACAGAGAATGTTAGTCCTAGAAACGAATGATGGGGTACGAAAGTACGATTATGGAAGATGCACGAGATAAGCTCCAACACCCATACGCCTGGTATGTGCCCTGCTCCCAACCCTTTGAACTCAGGGAGTTACCTCTCTCCTGCTTTAGCGCCCTAACTCGCCCGTCTTCGGTGTATTGGTTTCGGGTTCATTTCCGGTTCGACGCCCCGGTCGGAAGCCTCCGGCTGCGCGCTTGGGAACAGGGACCGGACTTCCTGTGCGCTGCGTTGCTCCGCGCCGGCAGGCTCGCGCGGTGCATGGCGTGGGCCCGGGTTCGCGGGCGGCCAGGTGCGCGCGCCACACCGCGCCACACACACACACACAGCGCACAGCACCGCGCCGCCGACGAGACGCTCGCATCCGGTTCACTCGCCCCGGAAACCCAGCCCCGCCGTCCCCGTCCCCGCCCCCGCCGTCCCCGTCCCCGCCCCCGCCTTCGCCCCCGCCGCCGATCGCGGTTCCGACGCCGCGCCGCGGCCCCACGCCACGCAGCTGCCTTAATTAGGTATGCATTGTTGTGCACGGTCGCCGCGAAAAATTCGTTCGTGAAAGGGGTGTCGGAAAAACAGTTCGGTCGTTAGGGGACGCGTAATGAAGGCTTAGCTTGGCGACACTTGTCTCCAGACGCGAGCTCTACAGATCGACTTACACGCTGTAGAAGCAGCAGCGGAGGAAGCCTACGATAGCGAGTTTTGTCGTTTCGTTATGAGCAGAAAATGTTATTCCTGAAAAAATCAGGACAGGTTTGCTTAATACTTCGTGAAACTTTAAGATGATGTCAGAAGCACCGATCCTCCACCAAATAACATCTAATGCCCAACTATGCTTTTTCATTACGGGTGTGCGTAGCCGAAAACAAAAGGGGGGCAACTACATTTATGGGTTCCCTTTTCAATTGTCCATTTTTTACATACATTTTACTAGTAAATAAATAATAAATACTATAACTGGGAGGGATTGAAAATATTTACGGAAATAAAATGTTTTATCCTGTTCGGCAAATCTCTTTGAAAATGTTGAGGGGGCTCGGCCCCCTTACACACTCCCCTCTGGGCACACAGCGCTTTTCAATAATTTACACAGGAGGCAATATAGAACTGGCCATTAAGTAATTAGTGCGTTCGACAATGTTTCTTTGAATTTGTTTCAAACTTGGGAGCAGGCTCTGGAATGCAGATGCTAATCCAGGGAGTAGAGGTTAACGGAAGCCTTGACCCTCTTTCTAAGACAATATTGTTTTGTAATTTTATTGTCAACATTTATCTCATGTTAATTGTATTATAACCAAAGGAGAATTACCATTACAAATATGCAGTATTTTTATTTCAAGAAAAATTTTTAATGATTTGAAATTATATGTGGAATGGAAGGCGATTTGAAATTGCCCCCCCCCTCCCTTCCCTTGGAATATTTTCCGCTTCCGGGCAGAGGCAGAGACGTACAAAATTCTTCCCGAGTTTTGAAGCAGTCGCTCGCCGTGCGCTTAAGGACGGCGTTCGAGTTAAAAGCAGCGCGCCGACTGTTGGCGAGTGCGACCTCCGGACTTCTGGGCGGAAGAAGGTTGCCGACCTCCGCCGGAAAGGATCCGCGGCTGTTCAGCCTCTTTTGCGCAGAGCAGAGGAGGGGCGTGGGCCACTTCCGCGTTTGTGGACTCGAGATAGCGACCTCTATCTCCCCCCCCAAAAAAGCTCTCGTATCGTCAAACGCGTGAAAGTGAATCGAGCGGGCTCGGGGCAACTGAGCGCAGTCGCGTACCACAGTGGTCCGAAAGGACAATTCAAATGCGCGCACATCATTTCGATAATGTTAACTAATGCTTTTTCCATCTACAAAATACTTCAGAACAAATAATATCACTGAAAAAACAACGTTTTACTACGTCGAAATTCACTTTAAAAGTTTCTGAGCAGACATTTTGTATTTTTAATTTAACAGTGAGATTTGTCTTAATGTTACTTTTTAAGTTTTCCACTTCTCTCAATAATTAAAGATTTTTAAAGAAACTTTGCATTTACAATGATTTGTCTCATGTCGGGACGATCTGTGATGCAGCAGTCAGACAGTAGATGTTGTTTCAATTTATCCTGTCTCTTATTTAACCATTTAACCATTTTGTTATCATATTTTGTTCGTAATCATTTTTCTATAAAAATCATTCATTAATTTCCAGATATGACCGTAAGAACATAGTGCAGAATATATGATACCTTCCAAACTCGTGGTGTATAGAACAGACTGCTTAATTTTAATCTCTGAGTACTGGGATTTAAAATTTCTGTCGATCCATGTGAACTTCGCGGTGGACAAAGCGGAGGTTTGCCCGCTCCCTCTGCCGCTCACACCACATCTTGATAGTAACTAGCCCGTCAAAATCATTTACCCATTTCCAAAAATTGGCCACTAAGCCAAGGCAATAACAAGGTATCACAATAAATGAAGTCGTGTTCTACGTAATTTAATAAAAAAATGTAATTATTTTTTTAGAAATTATTATTTGTCTTCATAACATTTTCCTGTGCAAGTAATTGCTGCGGGAATGGTCATTACGAGAATTCTATTGAACAATAGCATGAACATGTGAATCTCGATAATTATTCACTATCTTTTCGCTTGCTTTCAAAACGGTGTTTCCAATACCACCAAATCACAGTCAACAGAAAACCTCAATTTCAAATAAGAAACAGAATAATTAAAGTCTATATAGTAAAGAGGATGATACAAGTGCAATGAATGATGGGCAGAAACTGAAATTGGAAGCAAGGGAAACGGGAGAAATGCTAATTGTCCCAAGCGCATTTCATACTGAGTGTGCAGAATTGGTACCTTGGAATGTGGTGTAAGGAATCCTGTGCACTAGACACTTTCAGTTGCTAATCCCCGTTGTAGGGGATACCGTTAGTATGGTACTGCCATGCCGGATATTGATGCAGGCTAGAAATGTCTGGTTGGGTAATATAAGTAACGGAAGTGTACCACGAGTTATCGAATGTTACGAGATGAAAGCGAATGTTACGAGATGATCTAATTAATTTAAGAGAGTAATATTGTCATCTTGTTACTGTCATATCGCTAATTTTTACTGTCTCGCTACCACTACCGCAGTAGAGCAGCAGTAATGCTGGGCGAAAAAACAGCGAATTTTGCGGCAAAAAACTTATTGCAAGGCCCTGACAACGAAAAAGTGTAAAACTTCAGATGCTAAATTTAGAAAAAGTACTCTAACACGTCGTGTAGTCAGAATCCATGTATTGTGAGTCCTTTATTCCCAAAAATTGATTGACAGCAAAACGTCTGTCCTCTGTCTCGGAACAACGCTGGCGGCTAAACCGTACAGCCTATTTTCTCCAAAACTGACATTTCCCAATAGACCTGGCGGATGTTGCGACTCCTTGAATTAGAAACCTATATTTTAATTTGGGGAAAATTTTACATGAAAACCCAGGAATATTTTCAATTTTTTTTAAAAAAAGGGTTGTTTTTGATTAAATTGTGTTGTTGAATAGTGTGACCAATTACCCGACAATAAAAAACGTTTATTCGTTATAACACTAGTTCATATTCATACACGCCAGTTCAATGGCTATTTTTCTTGGCAAGGTTAATACATCAGAGAACTAGGGGTTTATTTTCTGATGACTTGTTTAAAAACAGTCGTTTTGAAAATAAATCCATTTCTTTGTGTTAGGGATATTTTTTATATCATCCGGCGACGCCGCCGTCTAGGGCAGTGATGCTAACTTTTCGACCTTTATATCGGGGTCTTCTTCAGGGCTTAAGTGCGCCAGGATGCTGAGCATTTGAGTTTTATGTTGTGTGGCTGTGAAGGATCCAAGATTTTGGTTCGCTGGTTAGCCGCCCAAACAAACTTATTAATGGTCTCATCCAAAAATATCTAACGTCATAGCCGTTTAGAGATTAAGCCAATACACTAATCAACGCGTTCGCAGCTGACAAGATAACAAACACATTTACTGACAAACGGATGGAATGCTATTGTATTCTATTGTATTGACGATTGTATTCTATTTGGTTAATGGTAGGTTTTAGTGACTTCAAAAAACATTCATGCCATTTCGAAGAATATCCAACTTCATTGAGCGAATTTGGTAATGATTTCGCAACAAACAAATTTACAGCTTTTAAAAGAGGATCCTACTTCTCTTGGTCAATTATTCTGTTTTATTTTTTAACGTGTCTTCAACACTAATAACACAATAATGAACATGTTCTGCGAGAAGCTATTAGTTGCGTGTCGTTATCGCCTCGAAACGTCAGCGAGCACCGTGTGGGCGTCGGGATTTCCCTCCCTCTCGTTCCGCTTTTTGCCGCGCTCGGTTTTCGGCCAATGTGGGAGCAGTGTGCGTGGGCGGGGCGTCGCGTCGCGGAACTTCCTCCCACGCCGTCATTTCGCCGTCGCCGGTGCCTATCTCCGCCGCCATTGCGCTTCATCCCCTTTGGAAGGCCGGCCGCGCGGCCGCTCGGCGGCGTTTTATGTGCTGCTGACTTCCGCGAAGCTTTTTTCGCCGCCGTCCGTCCCCCGCCCCCACCCCCGACTGCCCCTCGCCGCGCATTCGTCTCCCGCGTGGAGCGAAGGGTGGGAGGGGGAGGGGGGGCGCAGGAAGGCGTAGGTGGCTGGGAAGTGGCTCGGGTGGCTGAAAGAGACGTGTGAATTCCATCCCTAACTCACGAGTGCGCGAACGCCGGCCAGCGAAACTCGATTGCTTGGTAAACGAAATTACGTTCTGGCCACTTCGTTATAAAAATCCGCCTACGGAGCCGATGGCGTTTAAACGCGGAATTAAATGGTAATGATACATTGAAAAGCGAAACGTTTTGAGAACCTTCAATGAGTTTTTTTAAAGTATTAGATAATAATTATAATAATAAATATAATATTAATAATATTAAATAATTATAATAATCAATAATATTAAATAATTATAATAATTAATAATATTAAATAATTATAATAATTTATAATTTAAAGTATTAGATATGGGTGTGACTTTATTGCATACTTTTCTCATAACAGACGTCGCTAAGTATTAATTTGAAGGTAGTTTGAATTGATGCTTTAAATTTCGTTATTCCTGCTAGCTAAAGTACTAGCTCGGCACTTTACTATAATAAACATGTCAAAATATCAGTCATCGGATTTCGATAAGCTACTTTTGAGCTGATCGTAGTTGGCATCGCAATCTACAAAATTCCTCTGATTAGTGGGATATTTTTGGAAATCAATATCGTAAATAATATCTTGCGCCACAACGCATTTATGCAGAGTTTCTGTTCAATATAAACTTTTTTGCTTCTTGTTTCCTACAAAAATGTATGTACTCTTGGTATCTATGCAGCCAAACATGCTTTATACTTTTTCTCAGTTCCTTGCAGTTCGGATAAAAACGGTTATATTAATAGAGAGGAAACGGAATAAAGTGCAGTACTACTTCATTTCGCATCCTCAAGGGTCTGCATTAACTGAATGCAGTTTGTACGAAGAGTTTTGGGAGGGGGAGGGGGGCGCAGGAAGGCGTAGGTGGCTGGGAAGTGGCTCGGGTGGCTGAAAGAACTTGTTTTCTAGTTGCTTCCATTGGAGAGTGAGAAGCGATATTAATAAATCGACTTTGAATGGAATATCGTCTGATGAATACTCACACAATTTGAGGCAGAGACATTCAGGGACTATGAATAACTTGGTAACTTAAACTTTATCGGTTTAAATGGAGAATGCCCAAACTTCATTCAGTTCTTAAGCGGACTAACTCGTTTATCATTTTCTCCCCCTTTTCAGTACTTTTATGATTATGAAAATAACATCATTTTTGGGAATCAATTGAGCCAGTTTTTGTATTTTTTTGGCATCTCATCTACGTGACATATCTGTTTATGAAGAACCAGTGTATACTTCGAGGATGTGGAATGACCATAATTGGTTTAAAGATGCCCAACCTTTGCATCTACCTTCATTGCCCCTTCTGGCGATAGGTGTGGCACATCACGACTCTTTCCCTATAATCAAATTATAATCTGATTACGCCATCTTATTTCAATTATTCCGAGATGAGTATATATATATATATATATATATATATATATATATATATATATATATATATATTTCTTTTTGTCAGATAAAATATAAAAAGTCTTTTTTTAACAGAAAAATTCATCGTGCGTTACTGAAAGAGAACGGAAATTAGCAGAAAAAATTAGCAGCAGAAAACTGAGACGGACAGTTAACGACTTAAATGTCCGTTAAATTCATCTTCAAGAAATCATGTGTGTAGAACTGTTTCTCTTCTACTACACTCCCAAGCGACAAACTGGCTGATGTCTCAGAGCTGCTCTTTGCCCTCCATATCGCCGAAGGGGGGCGGATCGTGAGTCGCGTTTAACTGACCGATACGGGGACGTTGATGTCCGGAAGAGGGTTGGGCGTGTAACGGGGCGGACAGAATGAGAGTGATGCTAGTGCGACGTCAGTGACAGAGAAGAAGGTAGGGGAGGGGCAGAGTGGTTGGTCGGGCTCTACCACAAAGGGCGCCGCGGGGCTCACAGCCCATTGCTCTGCATCTTTCATCGTTAGCCCCCGCGGACGCAGGGAGAGGGCGCGCAGACGCGACCACCATAGGGGAGGGCGCGCCCTCCGTCTGACCCACTTGACACAGCGGAGCCTGCCTGTCTAGACGGGCAACTACGGTAGCGGCTCGGTTCCTTATTCCTTACTCCGTGCACGTTACGCACAATTGTTTACAATGTCTTCAATCGCAATTCCTCTCAATTTCTTATTCAATCATCACCGAAATACTTCACTTTGCAACTCAGACAAACAACTAATGAGGATTCCACACAAACGAGTCCAAATAAGAAAATAAATAAAGGGAATTTTAAAGAGCAGTAATTAATTGCACTTTCACTATATATATATATATATATATATATATATATATATATATATATATATATATATATATATATTTAAAAACGCGTACAAATGCAATTCCTCAAATCAATTGTTTTTTTACATCAATCCTGCATTATTCGCAAATGGTAACATCCGAAGACTTTAAATTATGATTTTTGAGATTATATTCCTCAGACTGAAATGTACAGAATGCGATTTATTTTAGATTCTGCTTCATTTTGGGTAACTCGTTTCTGTAAATACTCAGCATGTCAAATTTAGAGACGAATTATGAGACTCAAATTCTGTTAAAACAAATTTCGCTTACATATTTTAAAACACCCATAAGGAAAATATGGTTCGTGGTTGTGAGGGGGAGAAAGGGGAACGGTTGAGTTTCAACATGCGAGAGAACCCTTATGGGTTTGATAATATATTATTTTCGTAATACAGACCGCTTTGGTGGTTCTCACACGTGATCAATTTTCAAAAAACGGAGGTGCCAAATTTTCGGGGTCAGATAGCGAAATCAGTTTTCACTTCATAAATATGAATAATTTGTTTTAAGAAGAGTCTACAGTAGACAGGCGCAAATGCAATTCGCAAAACGCGTCCCGTATTAACGCGTATTTTCTGATCGTGTCTTTTCAAAAGAACACAGGATACTTTTGCATCTTCTCGGCTATCTGAATCTCAATCACAGGTCACATTTCTTTTATATTACTATCTCAAACCTTCCATACGGAATATTTTTCCTCTATTTTGTCATTTGTGTCCCTTATTCATACGTGAGAAGGAAAGAGGGGTGAGGCGGGTTTCTACATTCGAGATTTCATGAACTAGTACGTTAATATTTCTGTAATCTAATTATGCATTGGTATTCAGATTGAATGGCCTTAACTACATGAAACAATGACGGGATTAGAGACAGGGGAAAACTGGTGCATCCTGAGTAAATCCACCAGAACCACAAATTCACGTGGATCGGCCGGGAATTGGGTCACGTGCGCAGGCGCGGAAGCAAAGCTGTCTGCTAAGTGCGCCACGGAGACCGCCCTTGGCGGTCGCGACTCGACGGACGCCGCTGCGTCAGTCCTCTGGACCAGTCGGCAGAGAAGTCGAACTCCTTTTCGTTCGTTTTGTGATCATCTTTTTCCGAGAGCGGGGATCCATTGTCTTTGCACGTCCTCGCTCCCTTTTCGGAACCTTACTTCCTTCTCATTACGGGTTTTGTGTGCCGTCTGCGCCGAGTGGATGATTTAGTTGGAATAATTCGGAGCTTCCGAGCCCCTTCCTGTTGTTCGCGGGCAGACAAATCGCGCTCGGCCGTCTCGCCACCTCTCCCTCGCCCTCGCCGCCTCTACCCCCCCCCCACACACACACACACACGCACCACAGCAATCGCCTTTACCAAATGCTCTGCCACAGTGCCTCTACAGAGACGGCCTCACCATCGTCCCAGAAAATAGCTTTGCTCTAGCTACTGCCCGCACGTGATAACACCTAAACCATACATTTCCATACACTTCATTTTACCTCAGTAGGTGTATTTCTCGTTGTCATTGTCAGTGGTGTAATGCTGCCACAACTAGCACCACTACCACGCTGCAACCAACACATTTGTTTAAGAAGTCCCTGAAGTGCGATGAAAGTCAAGGCCAATAGCGGTACCACAATCTGTGCCCCCCCCCCCCAAATGTATTCACAGCCACCATAGACGCGTCCCAGGCACCACCTCCGCCACCACTCTTAAGGCCCATTCACAATGCAATCATAAACATGACGTTAACAGAAAAGTTAGGTCTACGTCCACAAGCGGACTCATTCACAATGTGATCGCATAAGGATATCACGTAAGCTATTAACTTAATAGCTTGCAACCTTCAAGCTTCTGTGCTTATGCTTAAGTAGAACATAAGAAATGAACAAATCACAGTATGGTAACTCAAAATTGAGAATCGAAAGAGGAGCGAAGACAATAGACGAACTAACGCCATTTGGGCCATGGACATATTCTCACATCCAAGCAATAGTATTCTAGAATGTCTCACAGCCAATAGAAACTATTATTTTGCTTACGTTTATGTTAGACATTGTGAGTACTTCAGACTATCGCTTATGTTAATGTTTGAGTCTAGGCGATATGCTTATGTTTACGTTTGCATTGTGAATGGGCCTTTATTGCTTGTGCAGCCACTCCCATTATCACCGCGTGCTCCGCCCCCAACCCGTCCAGTTCTGCTGTGCCCCGCCCTGTCCCTTTCCGTCCCGTCCCGCCCCACCGCGCCCGCCACGCCCCGCCCCTACCCCCCGCCCCCTGCCACCGCGCTGCGGCAGCGCGCAATTCGTCTCCCCTCGTGCCCGGCAGCGTCGCTTCGCCTCGCGTCGCGGAGAGCGGCGCCCGAGCGTAACGAGGGTTCTGGTCGGAGGTTTTTCCCTCGCCTCGCCCCCCCTTCCCTCTCCCCCGCGCGGGCGTCCCGCCCTTCAAAGCGCGCGGCGTCTTATCTGCTCCTTAATTATGACGATCCATTGCGCGGGCCGGTGACGCCGTACCGCTCCGCTCCGCCTCGCCGCCGCCCCTGCCGCTCCCGCCCCCGCTCCCGCTTCCGCTCCCGCCCCCGCCGCCTCCGCCCTGGCCGCCCCCGCCTCCCCCGCCGCCCCGCCACCCGCCGCCCCGCCGCCCCCGCCGCCCTCGCCGGTCACTGCCGTCCCAGCCGCCACCGCCTCTGCCGCCACCGCCCTCCTCGCCGCTCCTGCCGCCCCGCCACCGCCACTGCCGCCACCGCCGCCACCGCCGTCCCTGCTGCCCCTGCCGCCACCTCCGTCGCCACCGCCGTCCTCGCCGCCCCTTCCGCCCCCGCCGCCCCCGCTCCCGCAACTGACGCCCCGACGCCCCGCCACGGCCGCCGTCTCCGTGTCCCCCGCTCGTCGTCTGCGCGCCGAGCGTCTCAAGGGTTTTGTTGCTTCTCTCGTCCGCTTTTCTTAGCGCCGTGCCTCGTCGACCCCAACCCCTCGTTCCCCTCCTCCTGCTCCTCCGACGCCCCCACCGCTGCCCATCAACCTCCGCGGTTTGTTACGGTTTTTGGGGCGCACGAATAACGGCGCCTTGTTACGTTACGCCCCTCGAGCGGGATTCGCAGATTCCTTCCTCAGCGATCTTTTGGATTGTGCACGGGGCGGAAGACGCCGACGTCTTGTCTCATCCGGGGAGTCTCACTCTTACCTTCGTTTTCCAAAGAGCGTCGGAGGGAAGCGCTGTTGTTCCTGGAGGGTGTACGTCTTCTTTGGAGCTTCGCTGATGTGTTTGTCGGTGCCGTGCGACTTCCGCCGTCTCATCACCTTCAAGTCATTTGCACTCAGAAATTCTATGACTTTCTCAGATTTGATGCTGATATTCCTGCTTCTTTCACAATTCCTTGCAGAATTGAATTGATACACATTTTATTTTCATTTCATATATTTTTGTTTTGATTGGAAAGAAATGACTCCCTCATTTATCTTTTTATTTGCTCCATGCATAATTTACTTGCAGCGTAGGAATGTTGATTAAATGTGAAAGCGTTATTTCTGAAAGAGTAATTGAAAGGAACTGATGCGTTTGAATCTTATACTCGTATTGTATTATTTTCAAAGGAAAGTTTATATTCTTTGTTCATGATGTCATTTATTTCGCAAGGACTTTCTTCAGTTCTCTTTTTCTTCGTCAGCATAATGAGTTCACGATTCTACTCATTTGCTCATATATAGTAAACGAGTAACTGCGTCCGCCCGTCACTACACATGGTGATTGGTGATACGCTGGTGATAGATTTTGGTGATATGCTATGAATTTATTCTGGAACACCGATCGAGACAAATAAGGAGACATTCGACGCGTGTTTGTCTTCTGTTGGAGAACTCATAATTTTCTTACATACACAGCCAAAAACTCCAAGGGATTTTTCGAAAAAAGTCTTTTCTGTCTTTTCAAGCAAGTAAAACGCGTTTTGGATGATTTACAGCACCTTATGTGCTTTCTAGATTTGCATTCGATTGCTCTCAAAAATACAAACCGTTTGTCACATTTCTCATCCGCTTTTTCTCTAGAATAAAGAAAAGAATTCCAGAGAAACTATTTTTTATGGTTTCAGTAGACCCGGTGATCGGTAATACGCTGGTGATATACTTTGTTGATACACTAAGAATTACTTTACGGTTTTTCTGGCTTTTATATGAATTGTTGTGACTTGATTTATCATATTAACAATAATTGAACCTAATATTGTAATGAAACAAAAATTTAAATAAGTATTTCTTTCGATACTTTTTCGTGTAACTTTCTATGCTCGAAAATGGGCGAGCCGATAAACAATAATGTGTTTAAACGTTATTTTTATAATGAACTTGCAAACCGCAAATAAAACGTTTTAATACTGACTTTCACAGTGTTTTGCAATGATTTAACGACACAGAAATAGGCTTTCCATAAATTAGAATGTAACCAAAAGCCAAGCGCAATCGTGAACGAGCAAACGGGTTGATAGCCGCAAAGGAATCTCAGTACAGTGCCTCTCCTTCACCTCGGTGCCCTGAGCGTGTGGTTAATCGTTCTTCCAGACTCTCGAACGACGGCAGCCAAAGGGCCTTCATTCGCGAAAATGAAAGTCCGCAGCGTGCGCGCTGCGCATCGTCTTGCGTGGGCACGCGGGTGGCGGCGGGGGCGGGGAGCAGGATCGGGCCACGGGGCGGAGACCCGAGCGGGGCCCGGGCCGCGCTGACAGCCCTCGGGCGGCGGCGGCGGCGGCGGCGGCGGCGGTGGTGGTTGCACCGGCCTGCATGGAAAGCCGAATGTAAAAATAGGCGTGGCGGGGCCTATTTTTACAGAAGCGCAGCGTAGGTTTCAACAGCTGCATCGCGATTCCGCTGGCCGCCTTTTGAACAAAACCGTAAAGCGAAGGCACGCCGCCCGGCCGCCCGGCCGGCGGTGAAGTGTGCGCCCGCGGGGCTGTGGAGGCGTGGGCGTGGGCGGCGGAGGCGGGGTTGACGGGGAACGGGGCGGGGGAGGGGGAGGGACGGCGGGGGCGGTCGGCCGTCGAACGCAAACGCCGGCCGGATTTTATCGCCTCCCCCCCCTTCCTCTCTCTCAGGCCGTCTCCGCCGTGGCTATTCCCAGTGGCATCCGGGGAGGAGGCGCACAACACCTCCGCTCGCGCCGCTTTCTGCCGGCCCCGCAACAAATAAGCGCCGTCTAATTCCGTCCTGTTTATCGTACGTTTTGCCTCGCGTCATATTTACGAGACGAATGCTCTCGCTCCTTCTCGCGCGCTGCAGTCTTCTCACCGCCCACGCGCGCGCTCCCGCGCCGCCCCGCGCCGCCCCGCGCCGCCCCGCGCCGCCCCGCGCCGCCCCGCCCCGCCCCGCGCCGCCCCGCGCCGCCTAGCCTCCGCGCGCGCGCAGCCCGCTGCAAGCACAGGGCGCAGCTGGAACGGTTTTCCTTTTAAATTTATTTTTATTCGATGATCAGTTCCACGGCTTTTACGTGATGGTTTCAGATTTACACAAATACATAAAATATATTGTACAATTTTACATTTGAGCTTAACTCAATTGGGCTCCTGTAATTTTTATTTAGTTAAATTTAAATATATTACAGCTGGCTGGCTATTAAGCTGTGTTCGCAAGGAAGAGATAAATTAATATTTATCTAATATTAATATTAATATAATATTTTAAATATTAATATTTAATTTTAATATTAATATTTTATGACATCCAAGGATTTGGTTTCTTAATTTTGGGTAAACGGATGATAGTTTCATTGCTATATTTGAGACGAACGGAGAGATTGCGACTTATGAATTGTTTTATGAATGATGTCAGGGTGGAAATAAAATTTATTTCGGACCAATCACTGGTCGTTTGCGATTTGAGGGAGGCATTAATTTTTAAATATCTGAAGGCGATTGAAATTAGTGTGGTATGTTGTGAACCATGTTGGACGAAAGCTAGAATGGGGCAAATTTAATTTTTGTGTAATAGAATGGCATTTGAGAGTTAACGTCTGATCTGTTTAGTAACGGATATAATAGGATTAACTTTCATAAACCTTTTTTATAACATAATTGATGTGATAGCTTGAATATTGCGATGCTGCCTGTTCAAGAATTGCTGCTTTCTTATTTGATATTAGCAATGACTGTATTACGAATAGATGCATAATGTGTCCTGAACCATAACAATAACGACGAGAAAAAAAAACTAGATTATTGACTACTATGAACCAATTGATAGTTTTAATCTTAAAAGCTCTCAGCTTTCAGCTTCAACGACTTTTCTGCAGCAGTCTACCAAGATAAAACTTTCATAGTCATAAAGAAACAAGATAGTTTATGAGAAAGTACTTGTATTGCAATGATTCAATGAAAATGGCAATTTTTCCAATTGAAATACTCGTATTATGAGACCCTGATAATTCTTGCTTCTACATTTAGTAAATAAATTCAAATACGTTTTGAAGTTAGAATTCCCGTTGTTTGGGCCATTGATGCCGAACATTTAATTTCATATAAAACATCCGTGTGTCCGTCAGTCTGTCTGTTCATCAGTATTTAGGTCCGTCTGTTTATTCGTCTGTCTGTTTGTCATACAGACCGCTTGTATGTGTGTGTTCGTCTCTGTTCGTCAGTCCCTCCGCCCGCGTGTTCGTCACTTTACTAAATAGGATTGTCTCAAATCTGCAAACGCTTCCTTACGTTTTTTACTCCACATTGTCGTAGTTTCAACAAAACATCTGAATTTTCAAAAGCTATTAATGTTCAACTTTCTTTTGAGTTCTTTGGGAAGTTTATTGCGCTGACTGAGGCGATTCCAGTAGTGGCTATGCTTCCTGCCAAGTTTCTGATATCGAAGACCAGAGTGATAAACTATTTTGCATGGTGGTAATACTTTTGCGTGTTCAAGTAGAATTTTACTATTACGTAGACGTTGCAAACAATTCAAAAAAAAACATGTTATTGCAAGACTACTCGTTTTAAAATTACATTTTACAACATGACTTTTTTAATTGGTAGATTTGAAATGTTAAGATTCAAATTTATTAACAATAGATGGGTCAAAGGTAGTTTAATTTCACACCAAATATCTTTAATCCAGAACTTATTGTTTTTGATATGTAAAATAACTTACGACTAAAAAAACTTTTGCTTTTTATAGGTTCATAAGACCTCAATTTGCGTGACATCGAATTCACTACCATTTGCCTCACATTATTGAACTGCATTGAATTTGTAAATGAGGAGCGTCCATTCAAATAACAACATATCCATGAAATTAGATTTTTCAGAAACAGCGAAAAAATGATTGTTGGCAAGTTACCGTCTTTTCAAACAATGTAATATGATATATTGATTAACAAAATAGTTACAATAGTCTATGTATACTGCTGTCCAATCCGTATAATAGACTATTGTAACTATCTCAAAAACTGCACATCCGCACGGTGGGGCCAAATGCCAAAAAGCTGGTCAAAAGTCGAAAGCGTTGTACGATTTGACTGAAACTTTGTATTCAGAGGTTTATGATCATTCTAATTAATAATCTGTAATAAAAATTCCGAAAAACAAAATGGCGGACCAATATGGCGGATAAAATTATCAAAATTTTGTATTTTTAACACAAAATGATCATACTTATAAGTAAAAATGAGTTCATTCGGGTTTTTAAGGATGCTGATTAATAATCTTGAATGAAAATGCCAAAAAACAAAATGGCGGACCAATATGGCGGACAAAATCATCATTTTCTTCATTTTTAACACAAAATGATCGTGTTTAAAATTAAAAATGAGTTCATTCGGGTTTATAAGCATGCTGATTAATAATATTAAATAAAAATGCATAAAAAAACAAAATGGCGGACCAATATGGCGGACAAAATTACCATAAGTTTGTATTTTTAACACAACATTATTATGTTTATAAGTAAAGAAGAGTTAGTTTGAATTTTTAAGGATGCTAATTAATAACCTTGAATGAAAATGCCAAAAAACAAAATGGCGGACTAATATGGCGGACCAAATCATCAATTTTTTCCATTTTTAACACGAAATGATCGTGTTTATAATTAAAAATGAGTTAATTTGGGTTTATAAGCATGCTGATTAATAAATATTGAATAAAAATGCTAAAAAAACAAAATGGCGGACCAATATGGCGAACAAAATCATCAAAAGTTTGTATTTCTACATGTTGCACGCGCTACGAAAATTTGTCACAGGCACTAAAACGGCAGCTACGGGCAGCTGTTTTTTTGTGATTCTCACAGAGAATAACATTTCGAATAATGTCATGTTAAGTTTTTAGCCCCGCACGACGGTGCACATAGTTATTTTTCATTTTAAACACAAATTTTTGATTATAGCATTTTCATTTTTCGCCAACAATCAACGTTAATTATTACATTAACAAATTATTTTAAAAAAAATTAAGTATACATATTATGTTTCTACTTACTCTCAGGAATAGATTCCATTTTGTTTTATTGAATTCGGCCGACTGCACGCTTCTCTATCCGTCGAAACACAAAGGTTCTGAAAACACGTTTCACAGCTGACCGATATCGATCGCTCGAGGCCCAACTTTGAACTGATCTCTTACCTCAAGTATAAGAGAGAAACCGTTACTAATTGCGGAATTCAACGGCCCAAATACCAACCTATTGAAGAAGCAACGACAAAATCCCTATCTAGTAACTTTTTTTTTGGACTTTTGGCCAGCTTTTTGGCATTTGGCCCCACCGTGATCCGTTTCAAATACAAGAAGAAGCAACTTCAGCCAGATCGATTGAATAATAGCAGCTTTGGTGAAAATTTTGCTTAGCGTTTATCCAGGAACGTTGTTCATCGACGAACACAAGGGCGGACGGACTGACGGACTGAGACGAACAAGCGGATAGGCGGTCTGTAGGACGAAGTAGGACGAACTGGTTCGGTAGCAATGACCCGCAAAACGGGAATTCTAACTTCAAAACGTATTCGAGGAATATATTTACTAAATTTAGAAGCAAGAATGATCAGGAACCCGCAATACGAGTATTTCAGTGGGAAAAATTGCCATTTTCATTGCATCACTCCAATACGAGTACTTTCTCTTCAATACGTAAATAGTTTGCGAGAAAGTAAAAAATATCGATCTTCGCTATTATAGTTGTAGGAAGACGCCAAAGAAAATGAAACTTGAGCAATTTTTGACAACAAAATCGATTTCATCGAAACTCCAAACTCATTAGAGACGCTGCAATTGGCAATAGTTATTAACCTGAGACAAAGTATTCGGCTATTGAATGGGGGGAGGGTATGTTTGTTTACCACAGAGACACTTAAGGCTCAATTCTACAAACTCAACCGTCGGTCCGCTTAAAGCAACGGAGAGTGATGTATTGACGGTTGCCATCCAAGGGGCGTTGCTTCCCTTGGACTCGCCATTTGGTTCCGCGTCGCCGCCGCCGCTGCGTCACCAGCTCGCGTCGCCCCGCCCCCCGTGGGCCGTGCGTTCCTCCGCGGACGTCCAGAGGCCGCGCTCAACTTCCGGCACCTTGGTATGCAGGAGGCCCGCCCTGCACTTCCGCCACTAATTCCCTGGAACATGACGCAATTTCCCGCGGAAGCTGCGATACAAGATAGAAACACCTTCCGAATTCTGAACGCTCCCGGTCGACCTCAGTGTTTCGGACACTCAGTGACAGCTTGCGGAAAATTAGAGCGAACACTTGATTGGGTATGATTTTCACGTAAAAAATGTTTATATTCAAATGAGGATGATTTTTTGTGTAAATGCAAATAAAGTGACGGTGGTTGTTTATTAGTTTTATAGAAAACTTTCACAATTTGTCAGAATAGTAAAAATGGTTTTGAAAAAGTCTGCGTACTTCTAAGCAAGTGCATATTTCTAAGTATCGCTGAAGAAAACTGGTTACAATACGCGGCCCACTGAACAAAAATCCTCCTATTAATGTTATTATTAAACAACCACTCATTTAAACACAAAAAAACACAACTGCATGATATCATTCAAAGATTTAACATTAAGGGATAAATTGCATTGACAAAGAAATCTCTGGCTTTAATTTTCGAGCTGAAGGATTCGAAACTAAATTTCAACTTTTTCAAGTTTGAAAACCGCAACTATACCGTATTTATAAATCATCTTCTTTGAATATAAAGAAAATATTTATAGAAAAAAATATAGCCATTTTCTAGAAAATTTTGAAAATGTCACAAGGGCTTCATGTGAAGTGTCTCTCAAAATTTAAATATCGTGATCTCCAACGGCATAAATAGATCTTGCTCTTGACGTATTGACCAAGTTTGAGTTCAAAAGCTTTTCGTGTCTGAGTCATGTGTGACACATACATACAGAGAAATAAGACAGAAATCCCGAAATTCGGGTACAAAACCACTTGCTCAAGTTAATTGAGAATGGAATTAATCTACTTTAATCCTGAATCCTGTGCAAAGTTGTATCTCAAAAGGACCTAAAACACGGATTTTTCAATCGAAAAACTCAGACGATATTGTTGAGGTGGTTCCAATAATTTTCTCCCTATACTATATCATAGGAAGGAAAAATAAAATTGTACTTTTTTCGGATACAAAAGGATGAAAAATGCAATTTTATGAATTGATGGAATGGAGGCAAAAATTACCACAGCTTTGCGCGGCCCTGCAATGCGATTTTTACCTCAGAACGGAATGAAATATTCTGCGGCTGCCAGTGCAGACGTTCTGTTTTGTGTCTTCAAGCCTTCTCATAATTCGTACAGGATCTTGCTTCCCTCCTCTTGTCTTACACTCACACCTGAACCACTACATAGTATGTACCACACATGTCGAGAATCTAGTTAGGGGCTTTGTCTCGTGTAGGGTTAGTCTCAGGGAGCGGACCCCGACTCGTTGATCGGTCTATGTTCCATCGAGGGTGTATTTATCACCACCTCTCGAGATATAAAACTCACTACACTTACGAGTATAATAACTGTATCAATAAACCTAACGCCCGAAAACAAAATAATCAATCAAGTTAACAATTTTTTTTTTATTTTGTGAGTTGTCCCGCACGGTAATAAACAGCACGATTCTAAACGTGAAAAGTACCTATGCTGGATCACATGAAATAACATGTTTATCGAAGTCAGGTTGCGTTACGATGAACTTCGACCAGCAATCACTAAGAGATGCCTGACAACGCGTACAGTGCCGTGCTGGCAGATCGCGTTCTTACGCCGCGGGCCCCGCCGCCTCCCACCCCGCGTTTGTCGCCGACCCCGCAGCCTTCGCCGCCAGCACCTCCGTCGCCGCTACAGATTTACTGCGGCAGATGCGGCGAGGAGAACAATTTTCGTCCTCCGAGATCCATTTTAAACGTCTGTTTATCATGTTATCCTGTCTCCACCAAATGAGAAAGTGATTTTTTTCTCGGTTTCACGCGCGGCAGTTTGAATAAAGTGTTGATGTTGTGATGGCAACCAAAGAAGTCGGTGACGTATGGAATCTAGTTTTATGTTCATACTTATCATGTTAAAATAGATAGTAACGTCAGGTTTGTAGAGCAATCTTTCGTAGCATTCTTTGGCATCATTTCCACGCTGACAGTGTCATTTTACATCTGCTTACTGTTCCACAAGCAACGTGTTTACCTCCAAAATTTCGTTGAGTACCGTTTATTCGATCATAAACTTAGCTTGTTTCCTGTTTTGACAGCGGAAAAATGAAACATGCTTCCCATGTGTTGTCAGCCACTATTATTATTTCTTCCCACTACTTTGCTAATTTTAGATCGAATGAAGTCATTATGGAAGCTAAGGAGAAAGTTACAAAAACTCACAATTTAGAAGATTTACGTTAAAAGTCCACTGTGTAGGAATCGGCTTATTGTATTTAATTAACCAAGTGTAAATGATTAAAGACATTTCATGGTTGAGAATTAGATTTTGTGATATTGTAGGTATTCTGAAAGTGATTTAGGAAGTTTGACAATCGCAGCCACACATTTTTGTTCTCACGAGTAGCGTATTTTTTCCAGTGAGTAGTTTTACAAAATGTAAGTTTTAACACTGACACCCTTATATTTTTTTACTCTTTGAATTCATTCAGTTTATTTTCACACACTTGAGACATATTGATTTCATTTTCCTCGTGAACTACGTTTTATTTAAGTCTTGTGAGATCGCTCTCCGCCATCAATCCTTTCCACTGCACCTCACAGACTCGTAATATAACTTCCACACTCAAGCCGAGGAATATACTATTAACCTTCCCCTACTGGCAAAGTCAATTGTCCGTTTTCAAAGGCTTTGGAAATGTTATGGTAATTCTTCAGTTACGCATGGTATACGAAGATGCAATCATTCAAATCAATTAAAATTATAATTTGCATATTTCTCTTTTGTCTATAGATTTAGTCTCTCTTTCGGTTAGGCTTTAAACAGACTAACAATTTCCCCTTAGAAAAAAATTCTTAAAAATGTAATGCTCTAAAAAGTCAGGGCCCGACCACGAGAGTTTTTCTGCAGAACATTCTCCGTTTTACGGCGCACGATTACATAACTTCCTCGTCATGCGAAGTACCTTCGTAAAAAAAATATTCTTTTTCGAAGCAATATAAAAAATTCTTTGGCGTTAAATTGATTTTCTTTTCTCTCTCTTGAACGTTCTGATTAATAAGCTATTTCCTTAGCCAGACATCTAAATTAAATGGAGGTCTTGCACTTGGATTCATTTTTATTTTTACTTATTAGTTCGTCTACTCCTTACTTGCTGTCTCACTGATCTTGGTGTTCGTGTTTTGGTTATGTTTCGTGACTCTCCTTTTGACGCGAAATAAATCATAATTGAAGGACATTAGATGATATCGCACGTTTTATACAACTAGACAAATATTGCTTTCTGTTGAGAGGGAAAGAAAAACGATGAAAATGTTTTATGGATGATACTAGGATTGTGAAGTATTACATAAAGAATTTGCGAAGGACATTAATTTTATCAATACTCGTCAGCTTTCTAAACAACAAGACTGGAAAAGTTGGGAGTTAGAGAGATTCGTACTGTGAGCGGGGATAGACTTCATTACCAAAAATGAAGGGACAGACGTGTCCCACACTTTTATTCAATATATATTTGTTGCCTTATAAATGTATTTATATTAAATACAAGTTTTTATGTGTAACAAAACGTTTATTTTGTGAGGATTTCTTTCTTGTGTTATCTTTGTGCTTCAGTGACTGTAACTCATTTGAAACACAAGTTTCTTCGTTACGACACCGCTGTGGCGTTCCAACTTTGTACTCAATGACTTCAACTCGTAATTACTTTCCTTGTCTCTCGAGGACACGTGGAACTGGAAAGTATCGTACTTAACCTTTCAGTTTCTTTAGGTTTCACTTGTGTGATTTCTTGATACAGAAACAGAAGGAAACTGATTTCAGGTACGTTTATGAATATGCAATGAAATGTAAGGAATTCATAGTTTCTACTGTGAATATTAAGTAAATAATGAGACTTTTGTATCATTTATTATAGAATGTCAGATAATATTTGTTACCTTTGAAATGTTTAGTTAAATAGATGATTACATGTTTGACATGTTTGAATTGTTAGACACGTATTTCAAAACCAAGATGTAATAGATCTGAAAGAAAATAATAAATTACACATGCACACACACACAAGTTGTCAGACCCAAAGTCTTGACACATGTTTCTTTATGTATTTTCAGGCGCTTAATCCGAATAGGAAGCTAAAATTGCGCCATCACCCTTCAATTTTTCTATAAATCGAGAAAAACACCGTAAATTATTTTTTTGGTTTTCAGGAGTTGCCAGACCCAAAGACTTGACACATGTTGCTCTATATATATATATATCGACGCGTTGAATTCGAATCTGAAGTCAGAATGGAGCCACCTACTTCCATTTTTTAAATCGAAAGAAATCATCGAAAAATAGAATTATTTGGTTTCGGGAATTGTCGAAATATGTAGAGAAACATGTGTCAAGTTTTTAGGTCTAACAACTTTTGTGTGTGTATGTGAGAGCCTGTGTTATCAATTCTAAGGAAAACTCAAACTAATATTTCTGAACTGAAAATGTCTTCTAGTACAAATGACGAAATTTTAAATTAGGAAGTGTGTAGGGAAAATGCCAGTGAACATAGAGCGTGAAGAACGTTTTAAATTTCTCTATTAAAGTATGGATGTTTTGAGAAAATTAAACTTGAAAACCGCCTATTTAAAGACAAGAGACTTCTAGCTACGTCGATATGATTAGTTGATTTGATTGAAAACATTTTCATGAAAATGAGTGAAGAAAAAAATGGCTTTTTAGATTTATGTTGTACTATTAGCTTTTTCAATTTTTACAAATAATATAATCAAAATTTGAGAAGCAATGCCACAGATTTAAAATTACACAAAAGCTCGATTTTCATTAAAGGGAACGAGAAAAAAAATTTAAAAGACGAGCGAATTTTAAGTTTATTATTAGAAATTTTGAAGATCAATAGGATGATGATCTTGATTATATGGATCAGTCAGCGGTGCATATTCGGCTATTGACCCCCCAACCATCCCTCTGGATCGTCGTTGAGCCGCTTTAAAATTGCGTAGACCCCCAAGAGGTCGACGCGGAGTTAGTGCGGAATCTGCCAGCACACGCACGTCTTGCGTCCGGTTCTGATGTCCCCGGCCGCCCGGGCGCCCGCGCATCCGGGCGTCCCCACGCGCCCCCGCGACCACGTTGTTCGCGTGCCACTGTGCGTGCGTCGCACATGCCAGCTCTCCCCTCCCCTCCCCCCCCGCCCCTTTCCTTCCTCGGTCGGGCCGTCGTCGCTGCCGCCCTCGCCACGCAAGCCTGCATTTTGTCACGTAGACCGCGAGTCTCGTCGCTCGCGTACAGAGACGGGGTTGAGCGAGAGGACAGATTTTTCGCAGCAAAACAGTGGAATTGGAAGTCGCTCGGGTGATGCAAACGCGTAAAAAGCATAAAGATGAGTGGGGGCGACGAAAAGAGAAGACGTATTGAAGGTTATCGAGGAGCGAAATGAATTTCTGACGTTGTGCACCCCGAGACGGGTTGGAGAAGAAGTTTGAAGGGGTTGAAGGAGGTTGAGGAGGTTGATGGGTTGTGTGTGTACTTTGCTCAAGAAAGAAATCCAGAAGGCTAACACTAAAAATTCATCTGTTGAGATTTTTTTTTTCAACGGAAAATACATTGTATTAACAGAATATGAGATAGCATCAAGCCGTAATAAAAATTCTTTAATTTTAATACAACCAAATTCAATTTTCTTAGGGACTCTGTATGGTACACCTGAGAGTGTAGATTTCAACTACTTCTTCCCCATACGTCACATATACAGTTTTTACTGTTCTTTGACAAAATTAATCAAATCAAAACTTGGCATGGATCAATTTCCAGCCTTAACGCTCCACAATATACGAAAACATCGTTCCTTGTACTTCGGTTTCATTTCTTGAATTGCAAAGATGCGTCTGTGACAACAAACCGATGCACTACTATTTTTAGCGAATTTCAATTGTACACGATGTGGTTCAAGTTAAAGTTACTTCTTGGAATTTACTCGTGTAATGCGCTAAAGCTTTAATAGTTTTAAAAGTAGTTTTTGGACTCATTTTCTGCAATATCAACTAAAAATTATATTACATTGAGATTTAAGTTCAGTACAATGCTCATTTGTGGAAAACACATTGTTATGAACCCTTCTTACATTTCATCAATGGACTTTGATGGAATATCCAACCAAATATGCATTCGGTTAGAGAAGTTATTTTCATAGATATTTTTCATTGTTCGCTAAATATTGAAAACAATCTTCAAACATTCTACCTTCGTACTCGTATTAAAATATCGGCATTTATTGAGAAATTCGAAGAAGAAAGGTATTTAATATTGAAGTATCAGCTTATACGTTCAAGAGGAATTTACAGCGCACGTGCAGACCGCGTCGGGCAGACGGCTGCGGCAGACGGCGGTAGACGGCGGCGGCGCCGCCGCTTCCTCGTTGCCTCAGCGGCGCGTAAATAAGGTGACCGACGGCGCACAGTGGGCCCAAACCTCCCAAAATGGCAGCGCATAGTTTGCGAGGTGATGCATAGTCTAGTAGGGAGGTGACATTGGTGTCGGGGTTTTTAAATCATCGATGTTTTTATTCGAACGTATTAATTCGATGTCTCGATGAATTAAAGTCAATGTTTTCTTTTTTGCCATGAATGTTTTTAATTCTATATTTAAGTCGCATAAACTACTCAGGTCACGCGAGATACTAATACATTAATTAGGTCCAAATCACTCAAAATGGCAGCGCATATTTTGCTAGGTGATGCATAGTCTAGTAGGGAGGTGACATTGGTGTCGGGGTTTTCAAAACATCGATATTTTTATACAAATGTATTACTTCGATGTCTCGATGTATTAAAGCCAATGTTTTTTTGACATGAATGTTTTTAATACTATATTTAAGTCGCATAAACTACACAGGTCATGCGACATACTAATACATTAATTAGGTCCAAATCACTCAAAATGGCAGTGCATGTTTTCCGAGGTGATACATAGGGAGGTGACATCAGTGTCGGTGTTTTTAAAACATCGATGCTTTTATTCAAACGTATTAATTCGATGTCTCGATGTATTAAAGTCAATGCTTTTTTCGACATGATGTTTTTTAATACTATATTTAAGTCGCATAAACTACACAGGTCATGCGAGATACTAATACATTAATTAGGTTCAAATCACTCAAAATGGCAGTGCATGTTTTCCGAGGTGTACAAATGTATTAATATTTTAATCGATACGAATCTATTAATTCGATGTCCCGATGTATTAAAGCCGATGGATTTTTTGACATCAATGTTTTTAATACTATATTTAAGTCGCATAAACGACAAAGGTCATGTGACCTACTAATACAGTAATTAGATGCAATCACTAATCTGTGACAAGATCAGTATTTTTACAAAATTTTAACACTTTGTTTTGGTAAATAGGTAATGATAAATGTCAAAAGTTTTTGATTGTTTTTGCTCGATGTTTGTCGACATTTTCGATGAGTTCTTTGTGAATGCAAAATTCTCGAATGGGGCTTTCACCCTCAACATTTTAGTTTTTAATGCCCTAGAAACCGTCCACCTTCCGTATCTGGGTGCTGGAGCTCAAATCCTGGTAGATCAATGCTAAATTTGTATTGGGTAAAGCAGGCTTGCAGCAGGTTTTCACAGGGTTCTCCTTTATCCACTCTGTCGTATTTCACGTCTGCTTCATTCTCATTCAAATTATATCAAAATTCCTCCGTCAAAGTATTCATCCCATATATGGACACAAAGCTTAGGTAGTCAACAATAACTTTTATTAATTGCATATTTTGAATGATTAACCAAACTAAAATAGAACTACAAAAATAGCAATTAACATATAAATGAATAAATATCGAATTCAAATACAACAGGCGTGTGTTTCTTTCTTTATAAATTTTGTCAATTTAATTAACTGACTAATTAATTTATAAACTCATTTTAATTTACTTTCATTATATTCCTACGTAACGAGGTTTCCGAATTTCACTGAATTATTTCCTTTCTATGCACAGAGTACAATACATTGCAAAAAGGTTATTCCCTTTCGCGTGTTCGCCCACGTTGCGTCCTTCATTATCTCCAATAAATGTTACAAGAGGAAGATCATTTTTTTGTTTTTATACCAGTATATTATAGACTACAAGTGTTTGGATTTGTTTTAACTATGTCCTATCCTTTAACAACTTCATCGCGTGGAACAGTAATATCTTAATCTTTCTTAATATAATTTGTTTTGTATTAAGTGAGTATGTATTGTATACTTTGTACTTTATTGTGGGTTGACCGGTTTTACTTATTCCCGCTGAGTAAAATAAATCTTTTCGTAAAGATCTTCTTGACATTACTCCTTCCAAAATAACTTTCAAACGTTGATTTGGTGGTCAAATTGATATTGCTAGTTTTGCTCTAGTGATAATTTTTTTTATATTTCTATTAAATATTTTACAAATGCGGTGTCATGTATTACAACTATATTTCTATGTATGTGATGGTCAATTTTAAGATTTAGGTTGCCCAACTTGGCCGCTGGGTAGGGTAACTGTCTGGATTGTCTTAAAGCACTATGTCAAGAATTCATTTAGTTATCTATATATGATGTCTCTATCTTTATATCGGGTTAAATCAGAATGGTTTAAGTTCTGTATGATATGTTTATTATATTTTTAATAAAATGTGACTATGGTATTTTAGATTCCTTGTAATATTCTTTTTACTCTTGTCCTAAACTGTTCACGTGGATTCTTTGAAGGAGTGTCAAATGTAGAAATGATTCTAGATAGAAGGCACGAAATGTATAGTACTACACCCCTTTTCGCCCCTTTTATTTGAGAAGGTATTTGCCACAGAAGAATATTGAAGTGAGCCGAAAATGATGACTTCCATTGAATTCGTTTTTAATAATCGGCCCAGGAAATTATTTTTTGTCATTTTCTGGAACTTTAAAAAATATTTCACAAAATTTAGTTTGTTTACACTCCTCCCCCTTTGTTACACCTTGTAAGCTCTAAAATTATATGCACATTCTAATTTTTTCATATTTAAACAAGACACATTCAGATTAATTTTACATTTAATCAATTTTTGAAGTTTGGAATATAATAGTTATTGCAATTTTTATAAAATTTTTACACCTCTAGGACATGCAGTGAGAACTTTCTTTTTTCATCAACATCCTTCTCTGCTCTCGCTCGTTTGTCACCCATTCAAACTAAGAGCGAGTGTGGTCGAATGAGAGCCTTGTATATTTTGCCATGCGCATTTCGGCCCATTCGGGGCCATTGTGCAGCGACGGGGCGCGGCGGCCGGCGCGCCTCCAACCTATATTGGGCCTTGAGCCCGACGCGGGGGCGGGCGCGCGCACAATGCGTAGTCTCTGCCGTTCATTTTAATTTATAGTTCCATCGACGTGACGGCGCGCAGACGAGCGTTCGGGCTGCGGCGTTAGTCATCCGCCCAGCCATTCGTCTGCGCCGCTCCCCCCGCCCGTGGACCTGCCCGTGCTCTTCGGGCAGCACAAATGCCAAGTTACCAGAGCAATACATCGCTTGAGATTGTCTACCGGTTGCGGTTAATAAAATATTTCGGTTTTGATTTCGATTTGTTTTTTTTTTGTATTAAAATGTTTCGGTTTTGATTTCGATTTCAGTTTTCTGTATTAAAATGTTTCGGTTTTGATTTCGATTTCAGTTTTCTGTATTAAAATGTTTCGGTTTTGATTTCGATTTCAGTTTTTTGTTTTAAAATTTTTCGGTTTTGATTTTGAAACGATTGCAAACCGTTTTCTTGTATTTTTATTTAAAATATTATTTTGTTATAACTGAAAGAATTCCCGATCCGGTTCTTTTTCTTGGGGAACGTCATGGCCGCTCTCGTGGCGTTTCAATAAGAATTTAGAACAAATGTTATTTATTTGTTTTTTAGGCACTTCGCAACTTAACAACTGTGTTCAGCTATGTTTATCACGGAAAGGAAACTTGATGAAAATGGAAAAAAAAGAAACTCACTGTGAGTCACTACTCCTAACGCGAATTCAACTGACAAGTTGTGAGAAAATGTGAAGAAGATCTAAAAATCGTAACCATTGTATTTCATTTTCCGTATCCAGCAATACCAAAACGAAACAAAAAAAAATCGTTTTCAAACTTTGTGTTGAAACTGTTTTTTATGGTTTCGCTTTCACATCGGCCCTTAATTTACTAAGGTTATACGTTTTTTTTAAATATGTGATCTAATTGGCACGTTTTGTTAGCGCAAAAATGCACTTATGTCTTTTTAAACAGTGACTTTGTTTTTTTTAAATTATATATATTCTAATGAGAATATGTTTAAAGTTTTAAAGAGTTCTAAAGATTTAACACTTAATTCTTAGTTAATATTTTAGAAAGTAATATTTGGGAATCTGGAGAAAATATTTAAGGCAAAATAGAATGACATAAGTGACTTCTGTTAACAACTACCGTTTAAATTGCGGTTATGGCTTTTCGATTATGAGACGGAGATGTAGTAACTTTGGGATTAATCGCAGAAACTTTACGTTAAACATTTTTTAATTGGATTGAAGATTTGTAAAATACTATACTCTTTTAAGATGGCACTGTAAAATTATCTGGACAAAAATTGCGATATTGCAATACTTCATCTTATTCGGAGAAACTCGGTGAACAGGTTGAAAGGAAAAGTGGTTAATAGCATCGCTAACAAACTAACATTGTGAGAAGATTTCTCCAAAACATCACGTTCTCTTTGTTTTATTACTATTTTTTGCACTTTATAATTTCTCTTAAAGTCATATTTAAATAGGTACGTAGACATTCTTTGAATGAAGAGCCTTGGGCTTCGCTCAGGCATTCGTTTCATAAGGCTGCTTTAGTGGCGGGGCGGGGCGGGGCCTGACAAACGAGGGTGCGGCAGGGGTTTCGAACCGGCGACCGTCGGCGGCGGCGGCGGCAGCGCTTAAAGAGGTCGGCGGCCGCACCACTTGAGCGGGCCGCTGAAGAGGATGCCGGCAAGACGACAGTAAAGTGTTTAAAGGGGCGCGGACCGAACGCAATTAAGGCGTCTGGCTGGCCGGGTCGGGAGCGCGTGAGAGCGACGCGCGCGGCGCCGCTCCCCGCCACGCCACGCCCACGTCACGCTTCCCGCCCCGCGGACCCCGCTCCGCGAACGCGCGACCCCTCCTTGGACCCCTCTGCCCCCCGCCGTGCCCCGCCCGGGCTCGTCACGGCGCTGCGCGGCGCGGCCGCAACCCGGCACGGCCTAGTGCCCTGACACGCGGCCGGGCGACTCGCAATGGAGTCGCCCGTGACCCGCTCGGCGAGCTGTACTTTTGCCCTTCCCATGGCGGTTAGTTAGTGCTGCAATTGGAAAATGCTTGCAGTTACGGTTCATGAAGAAATAATTTATTTTGTTCCATTGATTTACGTTGTTACAAAAGTTAATTTTACTCAAATTTCTTTTGCTTTACATTTATTTTTTCACGTGTCACGTTTTTTCAAAATCTCTTATATTATTTTCCTTCATCAGCCCATAGAGTTCTGTTAACCAGCTATGATTTGGTCTTCTTCTTTTCTCTCTACCCACAGGAAATAACTCTAAAATAATGTTTGGTATTCTATGTTCTGTTATTTTCTATTTCGAAACCATTATAATAATTTATATTGAATATTTTCTAAAATATATTTTCTTACTTATTTTCCCTTATAATTCCATTTCTTATTTTACTTAATTTTGTTATCCTGGATGACCTTAAAAATTCCATTTCATTGTCGGTAAATTTAGTTTTAAATTTTTCTTTAATTTCCAAATTTCTTAACCATATAAAATAGTTTCTATACATGTTCTTTATTTAGTTTCTTTCGTTCTCTGTTTATCCCTTGACAAATTTTCAGCATCGATGTAGCTTATCTTTATTTATTCTACGTTTTATGTCATATTCTATATCTGAAAACACCTTATTCACCAGACTTGGCTCCTAGTGACTTTCATGTGTTCGGTGCACTCAAAGAAGCAATGGGAGATAAACCTTTCAGAAGTGATGAAGAAGTGAAAACCGCTGTGCATGACAGTTCAACCTCAAAAAATATAAAAATATGAAAGATATTTCTAACCGGGAGGTCAGACCATGTTACCCTCATGTTTTTGGGGTTGCTAATACTGAATCTGAAGTTTATTTAACTTCATCACATCGGATTTTTCACAAAAATATCAAAACCATTAAAAAAGCCTGTCTGCTTGGAGAGAAGGCTAGTGATCTGGCGCTAAGGATATAGGCAATCTGCCATACAACAACGTGATGAGTATTGACCTGTCGAGGACCAATGCCACCTTCTCTGTCAATCATAATTAATTTTAATTAAAAAATCTATGAGATGAAGTTAAATGGATTTCATATTCGGTTTCAGCGACTTCAAAGACATGTAGTTAACATGATCTGACCCTCGGTTAGAAATATCTTCCATATTTATATTTATATTATATGTTACGTCAAAAACCTAATGTGATGGAGTAGAATGGACGTCGGATTTGGATTTTGCGATCCCAAAAATAGATAGAAAACATGGTCTGATCCCCAGACAAGAACACATTTTTTGTGTGGCTGTGTTATTGAAAGAAATATTACGAGAAACCTAAAATGATGATGTCTCCATATACGTACGTGTATGAAGCGAATTATTAGCTTTACGTAGGTACCTTCTTTAGGAAAAACGTCTTGTGGACTAAGTTTCACTTTAATCACGTTTAGAAACCAAATACCTGAATTAAGATTAAAGTTACCTTTCAGTAACTTTTCCTACAGTATCGGTGCATTTATCATAGATTTTAATTGACCTTTGGTTTTGTATTGTATGTATTTCTCTCCTATTAAATGTTGTGGCGTATGCGATCGACTTTTTTTCAAACTTTAAGCAAAAAAGATATGAGTACAGAAGAGATTTTTTTTGTTTTCCTGGTTCACATTCCTATTTTAAACGATATTCTTATGTTAGCATTATTTATTGTCAGAGCCTCATAATCTTTATATATTAATGATGTTTCTGGTCCATAAATATTATTTTTACTTGAAAGCGAGCAGAGTATCAAAAAATACAGTCGTATGAGTTAAATAATCATGAAAATTTGATTTATTTCATACACTTTTAAGTTAATAAATAGAGTTTTTGTTGAACTTTATTCTTATGAATTTTAATGGTTGTATATTTCACTGAGATCGAAGGAATACTTAATTTCCAAATATATTTTTAGCACCTATTGTGAAATATCTCTTGTACTTCAAAGGGAAGCTTATAGAAAGGGAACTTACATCTTACCTTTGATGTAGTTATGGATAGAACTTTCGCTTTGTTGAAAATATTTGGTAGCATTGAAGTAAATCTTTAAAACCTTCCAAATCGGATTTCTTACCGAAACCTTTCTTTCGTTTGAGGAATATATCTTTGACCGTCGGACACAATCCATTTCAATCCTTTTGAAATTCTCAATCTTTTTTAGTTAAGTCTCGAATATCACGGCAACCATTTTCCGTTTGGGAATACAAATAGTATCAACGTGTATTCTTTTGTAAATTTTGTAAAATGTTAAATATGCGAAAATATATCTAAATTAATCAGTAAAAAGAAAGTCTAAGTGCACTTCTATTTTGTACGGAAGTAGATATTCATGCTTTATTATTGAATATTATTAATGCTATTTTATTATGTGAATAATTACAGTTTTAAAAGTATATTAACATATATAATTATGTTAGTATACTATATATAATGATTTAAATATTTACAAAATATATTTCGTGTATTTTCCGGAAATAAATTGACATTAGTCATCGGAAATACTCGCAAAATTTGTATCCATATTTATTTTAAAAATGAGAAAAAAAAAGATTATTTTGAATTTTATAAAAGTTTACATTTAAATTAATTAGTCGAAAAGAAATGTTATATATAGTTTCTGAAAGTGAATATGGTATATTTAACTGAAAATAATGGCCAGAAAAAATTTCATTAGGTATTTATTTTTATTTTACCATATCTGTGGAATAACCACTTGCCATATCAGTGGTGAGTATTAGCTTTAATTAAAATCAATAGTGACTCGAAGTTACAAGTAATAGTAAATTAGTACACTATCATTCCCCTATTTCTGAATGTGGCCATCCCCACTGGGTATCTCTATGATGATATATGTTAATTTTATGAATTCAATCTAACAAGAAAGTAAGCACGATATAGGAAATAAACATTTCTCTAACTTATGAGGACGGAACAGATATTTTGGAAGACGGTATTTAATTCCTGTAGGAGCAACGCTGGTTTTCCCGTGGCTAAAGTGGCTGGCAAGGCTGTTTGGAGGTTAGAAAATAATTTGGACGACAGAAATGAAATGTAATTGGTAATTGGTTCTACATCTTGTTCTCTGTGTAGTTGTCTTTTGGTTATATACCACGAAGCATTGGTAACGTATTTCAGTAGCATCATCAATCGCGAAAATAATTTTATGGAATATACGAACGAATGAGTATACGAACGGCGCTCCAAAGGCAAGTAGAAATATATAAACGAGTCCGCCTGGCCTTAGCCAACCATTTCTGTTCCATGTTTCATGGAGAGATCCACTTGGCCTTGCAGCCCTCGGAAATCCGTTGGCTCAGGAACGTTCCTCTCCATCTGCCTTCGCCCAGTCGCCCTCTGCTTCGACTCTGGTCCTCCGTCGCTCACTCAGTTTTTTTTCTTATGATTTATTTATAAACGCGCAAACGTCAAAGTGATTAAGGTCCACATATAATATTGCATTAGTTGCTACAATAATATATCACATAGTATTCAATCTATTATAAAACAATCAATGTTTGTTCGTATTTTATGTGCTGCCATATTGTTCATCCAATTGTGATAAAACTTTGTTAACTCATTACTTGCATTAGCGCGAAGATAGTTCAATGGGAATGTGCATATGTCATTCACACATAGAGACAAACTGGGTCGTTGTTGATGATATTTTTTGCGTTTATGACCCAAACGCCCCTGAACAGAAGCTCTACACTACCCGCCTCACCCCCAAGTATTAAGCGCATCTTCAGTGCATATTCTGCCCCTGCGATTGTAAAATATCGGCCGAAATTATACCTTGAATATTATCTAATAGTAAAAAGTAAATCAAATTTCCCCAAGAGAGTGTCAGAGTGAAAGCATGCCCAAACTTGAGGGAAAACGTTTTAACCATAGCATACTTGACAATTAAGACCAAACCAGGACATGGAACAAACCCATACTCGCGAGAAAGTATTTCATCTATTAAAAGTTTTGCTGAGTGTTACGTCAAACGTGATTAACAATCACGTGACAAGTAGTGTGCGAAGTGTAATACAATGCAATAGTGAAGTATTGCCGGGCCCAATAGAACATCATATTAATACATTAATATATTGCGATGTTTTTAATGTTAACTGTTACATTACCCTTCCCAAGTTATTTATTATTCAAGAATCATCATATAAATTGTACATGCTTATTTCTTCTAAAAATGTAAACACTTCAACTATTTTAGTATTGGTACTAAGCTAAGTTTCAGGGTTCTGTCTGTAACACGGTATGAGCAATTTTTTACATATATATTATGCTGAAATTATATGTGGATATTGTCTAGGACATTGCATTAGCATATTGTTTACTTCATATTATTTAGTACATGATATATTTTGCAGAAATCACGTAATTTTAATATTTGCAATTAATATGTGGCCCCACGAAGGGCATAGTGGGTACGCGGTGTGGATAGTCAAAATCTCAGCACCCTCCTGAAGCTGGAAAAAGCCCCCGGAAGAAATAAAAGTTATTTACCGCTGTCGTGCATGGTACAAAGTAAAGATATCATCTTGAAGGAACTTCTTTTACATCAAAGACTGTTTAGAGCGCATTGCGGGGAGGCAGTAGCTCGACGCATGGGTTTCCTTCAATACACTAGAGCTTTCGTATACATATATTGAGAAGTAATACTTACGTGATATAACATATTAGATACTTTAAATTGTTAAGTAGACTTTTATAACATAATTTATATACTAGAACGTCCTTCGCACCAAACACACTATTACTGAAAGTGCTGAAAAATAGACGGTTCTGCTCTTGAACCTGTTCTGACCATCTAGACGGCTTTTCATCTCAAGGGGGACTGAAAAGTGACCTACCCTTGGGGTTGTCTGTAGAACGACGAGTATTTAAAGTTTTTGAATTCTAAGTTTCTATTGTTTACACGAATTAATTGTGAAAAACGAATCACGGCAGTATTTATGGAAGTTTTCGATTCTTTATACCGAAGACTTCCTAAGGCTATCGCACTCCATTCTTCATCTCAGTTAATTCCTCGTCTCGGCTTACAAGTATAAAAATGTTTATTCTTGTACATGAAAATAATTTCATTTCCTATCTCAAATTCCTGCTAGTTTTTGAAACTCGTTTTAACACTTCTGGAGTCTCCAATCTCACGACACCTATGAAGTTGACGAATTTGCGTTCTAATTGCATCTCTTCAGTCCTGTGCTCATCCCACTGCCACTAGAATCGACTTCACTAATACGACACACTCTCTCTCTCACTTCCAAGTTGCATGTTTGCATTCCATATCGAAACCGCGTGTGGACTATCCAGCGTTCCGCAAGCCCAAACATCGGTCTCTTCAATTTACAGCCCCCAACCCCCACGTCTCTCGACCTTGTATCCTGCCACCCTAACATCGCTCACCTTCGCAACCACAACCCCTGGTCCAAGCTCGCTTTCCTCGAACAACACCCCTTCGGCGCGCGGTGGGCGCAGCTCAGTCGTTTCAACGCTCTCTCTTGCGGTGCGTTCGCTGCACCGCTCTCCCTTTCTCCCTCTCCCTCTCCCCACCCACACCCCTCCCCTAGGCAGGCAGTTGGCGGCGCTATTAAAGTTGCATTAGCTGCAGCGGGACGGCGGCGGGGGCGGGGGCGGGGAACGGCGATTACGCGCGCCGTCCCGAGCTCCACGCCGAGAAGAGGAGGGAGGGGGCGTGGCCCACTTGCGGCCCGTGCTCACCTGCCGCCACTGATCGATGGGAGAACTTCGCCGCCGACGCCCTCGACGCCGGAAACTGCCCGCGGACGCGGACGCTCAATGCGGCGGAATTTTACTCTCGCTCGCGTGATGGAGGGGCCGCCCCGCCCCTGTCTTCCCATCTCTCTCCCTCCCCCTCTCTCTCTCTCCGCCCCGCCCCGCCCGTTCCTCCATACGTCTCTTCTCTGCTCTCTCAGCCCCACTCATATGTCCGCTCCCGCCCCAATCTCAGCCCTTCATCCAACTTATGTTCCGCACTTTGTCTCGTCTCTTTCTCTGCTCCCCTCTTCACCCGCTCTTTAATCTTCACTTTCTCCCGCTCTTGGCCTCATTCACAGCCTGTATCCGACCGTGCCTACATTCTGCTCTCCACCCGACTCACCGCCGAGCTGTCCGCATCTCTCTCTCTCCCTCTCCCTTTCTCCCCCTCTCTCTATCCCTCTCTCCCTCTCTCTCCCTCTCGCTCCCTGTCTCTCTCTCCCTCTCTCTCTCTCTCGCTCCGTCTTGCTCTCCGCCCCGCCCCGCCCGTTCCTCCATCCGTCTCTTCTCTGCTCTCTCCGCCCCACTCATAGGTCCGCACTCTGCCCCAATCTCAGCCTTTCATCCAACTTACGTTCCGCACTTCGTGTCTTTTTCTGCTCCTCTCTCCATCCACTCTCCAATCCTCACTTTCTCCCGCTCTTCGCCTCACTCACAGCCTGTTTCCAACCCTGCCCCCCTTCAGCTCTCCACGCGACTCACCGCCGAGCTGTCCGCCTCTCTCTCTCTCTCTCTCTCTCTCTCTCTCTCTCTCTCTCTCTCCCTCTCTCTATCTCTCTCTCTCTCAAACCCAACACCCTAGCTCTCCGCACAGCACTTCGTTCCACTCTCCACTCACTCTTCTCCTCGCACTTCGCACTTCTCTCTTCTCCCTGCTGCCTACTGCAGTTTGTTCCGCTTGCCGTCCCCCTCTATCCTTCTCTCTAACGAGCTCTACGCCGCCCACTCCATCCCTCTCTGCGGCCCCTCTCTCTCTCTATCTCACTTAATCCCGCTATCCGACTCGTTCTTTGCCCCGTTCTCCGCCTCGCACCCCATCTGACACTTTGCCCCAATCTCCGTTTCTCACTCCGCGCGACTCTGCACCCCGCCTTCCATCCCTTTTTCCCCTCAAAAGAAGCACGCTCGACGTTTCTTCCAAAACGTATTGCTCCGTTGGTTTCCAAACTTCACCTAGGGTATCTTACTCTCGTCTATAGTCTTTTATTTAATGCACTTTAAGGAATTCAAAGTAGGTTTTTTTGGTAGTTATCGAAAGTGATAACAAATCGTACCATTTCCAGTCTTTTTCTCTTAGTGAATACTTTCTTAATGATGTGAAATGGTTACAAAACCTTGTAGTAAGTAGAACATCCATGGAACAACAATTTTGAACATAACAATGGTTTGCCAAATTACGTAAATACTAGTTGGACCGAGACAAGCTTTCCACCCTTCGTAAATCATTTCTTAAAAAGCGGAAACAGTTTCACACAGGAACCCAATATGCATCGCCCTGCCGCTGTGAGGGGTTGGTTGATTGGTTTTCCTGGGCACATCAATTGTTGTGTCAATAACCCCTTAGTAAACGTTTCATCTCTGGAGATAGGGATGTTTCTCTCTTACTGGGTGGTCAGATATAGCATCGACGTACACGTCGGCTTTCTGGGATTTTCCTCCTTGAGGAATCTCCCCCCAGCGGGGCATCGCCCCAGTCGCAACAAGTTCTAAACTCCCGACTGGTCTCCAGCCATGTGTGGTTGTGTAGTGCTTGTAAAATATTGTGAGCGGAGATGGAGAGGTTAGGAGAAGGAAGAGGAAGAAACTATCGTGTCCGTGGCCCGTTTGAGGGTAGTTTTTAGACTGTTTTTCTCCTGGAAATGATCTGAGATACGTTGGAAAACTCCCGGTCGGAGCAGCCGACCATTAGAATTCCTGTGTAGAAGGTGGTTGAATTCGACCTATTTACATAGCCAGTTTAGAAAATCCACCACCGTCGAGACTCTAACCGTAGGACCACCCGGTCTGAGTCGCTGCAAAGTCCGCGACAATGCTGGATATGAGATAAACTCAGCCGCTGTCGGCTGTCAGATTTTAGGGGGCCTGTCGGATCAACATTTTAGGCCCTGTCCAGTACGTGGGTACTGTAGCGTCGTGTCGCGCTACAAAACCGAGTCAAAACACGTGGCACTCGGCGGTCATCGCCGGATGTTCAACAAAGGGCGGAGTGATGACGCACTGGGACTTTCCGTGGACGTAGCGTGGCCACGGCGGCGGTTGAGAGGAGGCAATGGGGGCGGCGGGTAGCGTCAAAGGGCCTATATAAGGCCAGGAGAACAATGCCCCAGTCTTCTTGTGCTAGCGGCGTCGGCGACAGGTGAAGCGCGTGTCTTTGCGTGTAGGTGCACTAGGGCGAGGGGCCGGCAATTCATTGTCGTATCTTGCGAGACGGGTAGATGGTCTCGAAGTAGTGCGGTGCTTCACGCAGGGAACATCGCTAGTATGTTGCGGTGTGGTAGTCGTTCGTATATTATCTCTCCTTGTAGTGGGTCTATTTATTTAGTTTATTGTAAACAGGGTAGTTGTTTAATTGAGACAACGGTCTAGATTGTGAATAAATCTTCTGTTTTACAAACCACTCTCGTCTGTGTTCCGATATATATATATATATATTCGAATAATGCTATGCGTTTTTTAACAACTAAGAAGTTTTAGACCGTAATATTAAACTGCAAAAACACTCAGAGATCAATTTAATATTACGGATATTTCGATTACTCGTTTATAACCACACATGGCAAAAAAATCTGATTTTTTTACCTTTCCTAAATACCTACAAATTCTTATTTGTTTTACTACTAGAACGCGGCTGAAAGAAACATAACTCATCCTCGCTTAATCCCTTTATGCATTCTTGCGTGTTCCCATGCATGTATGCAACGTGTTGCCCCCATTTCCCCCGTATGTTCTTCATATTTTCCCCAGGCGTTTTATCAGAAATGTATTTTAAGTCGGTTTTTATTACGAAATACCTAAGCCTTACGGCGGCAGACAGTTCGGTGGCTACCCTGGCGGAAGAAACTTATACTAATGAGTTGGTAGGATAGAACATTAGCAAATACTATAATGACTTAAAAATACTCACGAGAGTCGAACTCCCGAGCATATAATAAGTGATCGTCAATGACTTCATTTTGTTGAATACGGCTTAGAAAACATACGTAGGGCCACAGTTGAATCCCGAAAAACGTGTTTGACGGTCTTAAAATGGCATTGTAGAGTTGAGATAAAAATTCAGAAAACATTTATCGAAATTCAGACATTTATCTAAGTCTTTTTTCATCAAGAAATACAATGGGATGTTAAATTAATGGATCTGTCACATATTCTATATCTTAAAGTTCCTCACAAATGCTTATTCATGCCATTTCATTTTGTATTTTCTTCAATGCACGGTTGCAAATCTTAGCGAAAAGCGTAGAGAGATTCATGAATTAGTATCTAATCTAGACCGAATCGATCGTGTGTACTTGAATAATATGATAAAACAATTCTCTAGTTTCTTACAAATCTTCTCTTTGCTCCATTTAAATTGTTTATGCTTAGTTCTTAGATCTGTCGTTCTCTAATTTCTTGGAGGCCTGAAGTAGGCCCGAGATGCGTTTCCATGAGGCCTTCACCTTTAGGCAAGCTTAGTCGCACCTCTTCTCGAAATCGTTCTTTCGTGCTTGTGAGGCACTGGAGAAATAACTACTTGATAGAAAATTAAGTTCACATATTCCAAAACTAACGAAAATTTACCATCACTTGTACATTATCAATTGTGAAATATTATTTACAATATTTAATGGAATATTGTGACGAAAAAAATATATGAGATACGTCTGCAAAATTTGTTTCATTGATATAAATACCTGTCATGAAAATGCACGCTTCAAAGTCCGAAACCTTCAATTAAAGTAAACAACTCTATCATAACCACATTAAAGTTGCATGCATTTGTCAAGTTCTTTAGATAGCATTAACGCACTAAAGTGTCCCTTCTCAACAACAAACGACCATAAAATATCTGCTTACTTAAGAGACAATGTTCCCGAATGCATTCTACCCATTGTATAGAAAGCATCCTACACGAATAAGCTAGGGTCAAGCGTGGGCCAAAGCAAGCATGTGAGTGTTTTCTTTTCGCCTCCTTGCCAAAATATTTCAACTTTGTTGAACAACACTCCTGCCGAAGCTTGTACTCCGATTTTTTCACATTTTTGGTAGCTTAGCGGACTTCTAGGCACGTTACAAATCGTGCCCGCGCTCTCGATTCCTGTCTCCGCCGTGTCACTCGCTGGCGTTGGGACGGGGTCGGAAGGCGAAGGGGGAGGAGGGAGCCCTGTAGGAGAACGGCACTCATCACGCCAGCCAGCCCCCTCGTGAACACAGAGGGCCGAAATCACGCTATTTGGGTGACAAAATACTTCACCATTCAGTTTATTAGTATGTTATATATCTTAATATTGAACATGGTTGCATTGAATTTGCTGAAGCAAAATAATTACATTATTTCAATGATTATATTAATATTAACTCTTAGAATTTTAATGCACTTGAGAAAGATAATGTTTGATTTAGTATTGTGGTATGTTTCTCTTTATCTTCAAACTGCAGAATCTATTTCGTCGAGAAAAAAATCTTCACATTATTCACCTTTAAATTCTAGAAAAGTAACCAATTTGCAAAACAAATGTTCAAAAGAAGAGAGTGCCCACTAATTTCTAAACTAACATCTGGATTCAGAAAATAGTGTATAATACAAGGATGTTTCACACTACAAGCTGATACATGGAATCATAAGAAAAGTATTCTAGTGGTCATTAGTGATGCGACATCGAAAATGAAACATCGATGTTGATAATACGTCGACTAAAAATCATCAATTAAATTTGCACGCAACAAAATTTAATTTGATAGCGGCTGTATTTATTAATTATAATTGATATTTAGCTGCAAATAAAGTTAAAATAATGAAAGCAAAGTGTAAAAGAGCCTGAACGCCTATGCGCCCACGGTGTTCCTCAAGGATCAGTCTTCAGTCCGCCGAATACGAGTACGTAAAGAAAGGACCAGCTCTACGTCCACGGCTCCTGCGTGCACCACCTCCGCAAGTGCTGAATACGAGGGAAAACGAAAAAAAAAAACAGGGCGTCGAGTTCATCTCGGGCAAAATATAGGCTGCTCGATGATGGTAGTACGAACAGCAATCGTTAGGTTCGACCACATACGATAAGTTTACAGGTACCACCTGTTATTACTTAATTTAAACGTATACAATGTTAGTTAAATTTTTAAACTTATACAATGTTGTGATTATGTGAATCTTACCTTCACAAAGATCGAGCACAAACTATCTTTGTTAGAAACATCGGTTTAATATATTGATGTTCAAAACATCGACGTCGATGTAGCATCCCCAGGAGTCATGTGACACTGACGCTCCTCGAGAATCGCGTGCCGCCCACTGCGTTCTACCGTCGGACTAGCGTTGGCGCACGTCCAGCTGGTCAAAATGCAGCGCGCCGCCGCTGCCGCCTCCGCCTCCGCCCGCAGCCAATCCGGTGTCGCATCGCGGCGCTGTGCCTTCAAGTGGATGTGTAAACATAATCGTGTTTTGACGC
Source organism: Gryllus longicercus (assembly GCA_038098605.1). Classification (NCBI taxonomy): domain Eukaryota; kingdom Metazoa; phylum Arthropoda; class Insecta; order Orthoptera; family Gryllidae; genus Gryllus; species Gryllus longicercus. The sequence goes on from JAZDUA010000133.1 coordinate 2,951,882, forward strand.
GGCCGTCCCGCGGGGGTCGTCGCTCGTCGCTCGTCGGCGCAGCGATTGTGCCCGCGCGTCGCCACGGCGGCTTAGCGCTCTCGCGCGCGCTTGCGTGCGCACACGCGGCTCTCGGCCGGCGCGGATTCCAGCCGGTTCTGCGGAGAATGCAGACCGCATGACACAGTGGTTGAGCAGTGAACGTAATAAAATAAGTCAGAAGTGGCAGATGATATTTTCTTAATCTTAATTAGAAATGACTTGACAGAAACATCAAATTAATAATTGAATAATAATAATAATAATAATAATAATAATAATAATAATAATAATAATAATAATAATAATAATAATAATAATAATAATAATAATAATAATATCAGGCCGTGGCTATTGAACGGAGCGACATGTGGGGGTTAGTATCTGTTGAAGTAGTCCCTGTGGCCATCTCTGCAAATTGACTGATCTCTGAAGAACTGATTTCATCGTCTGCAAGGCTTGGTCTTAAGAACTGGCACATTCAATCAATGCAAAAGGCTGTTCCACTGAGTACTGCACGCATTGTCAGGAAGTTTTTATTGATATAACTTCACGTTGAATCTTGACCGCCCGAGTTTGCAAGTGAAGGTGGCACCTTGGTTCTCCAAACGTTCTGGTGTCTGCTGTAGGACACTTCGCTGAGCTAGTGATTTGAAAGATGATGATGATGATGATGATAATAAAATAATAATAATAATAATAATAATAATAATAATAATAATAATAATAATAATAATAATTTATTAGCTCCTCTGGATAGCCAAATCGCTAAGGAGGTAGTGTCGTGGCGATCTCGGACGAAGGATTGCCGGTTCGAGCCCCGCGTTGGGCATGGGTGTGGTTGTGTATGTCTCTATGTGTGTGTCGTCTATTCATACTTCCTTCACTACTATCATTATTCCATCTTCCATCATCCATCATCCCACGACTAGCAACCATGAGGAATAAAATGTGGATTCAGCATAATACTGATGTTTTTGGCTTGTCCACAGCTTCAAAAACACTCAAACGTCATTTTTTCCAAAAAGGCTCTAAGTTGTTTCCGCAAACTTTTCCAACGTCTAGGACTAATTACACTGTTTAATATGACATATAATTAATTTTACTATTTTCTTATGTATTTTTTCAAAAAATTACAAATATAATTTTTTGAAATACTTACAACACCTTTAATATGCACATTTCCAGCAATTTGTAAAGACTATTACATTTTGGACTAATAGTGCTTGAAATGACTTCGAATGAAGTTTTGCGAAGACTCAATAGTTTTCCATGAAAAGAGGTTCAAATTTCGAATTTACAGTAGCGCTTAAACGTCATTTTCCTAAAAATGGCTGCAAATTTTTCAAAGAATAATGCCATTAATGCCACGAACACCAGCGCTTCGTTTGAGTCAGTATCACTCCTTATAAGCAATTTGAGAGGCAGAGGTATTTGCATATTCTTTCTTAAAAATTCCTTCTCATTTTATAACTTAATTTTAATTAACTAAATATTACAATTCTTAGAACTTTAGTTGCTAAAATTTACTTATTTTAGCTAAAACGTAAATGTATTTATTCTACGTAAGTGTTACAAGTATTGCTCTGGAAGAACATGGTTTCTTGCAACCATTTGCTCAAAGAGCAAAGTAATATGCAGGTGATTAATTTCGAATTTTTATTAATTTTAGAGTTTCTTTCAGGGCCTAAAGAGCATTCTAATTTCAAAGATTTATTAGATTTATGTTTATGGATACTCGAGCGGTGTTACCGATTTTTATTACACTTTTAGTTATAATTTACTTAATTAACTTAATTATAATTATCGTTTTAATAGCTGTTATCTATTAATACGAGTCGTGTTGTTTCCCGATGAGGTGGATCTTGAACAACCTGGCTTGCTGTGCTATTAGCCCAGCGATTGTGAAACGTCACTCAGAGACAGTATGACCTGATCGAAGCGTGATGCGTCTATCGCACTGATGACAAATCGAGCGCTAACTTGAGCAGTGTAATGATAATGGAGCGAAGAGCGCTAAAACGACGCGTGGCGTGAGGTGATGGATAGCGATTAGGACTACTTAGAGCGCCTTGTTTGTTTTTCGGGCACTACTGCCTGATGAAGCAGAGCTTCTGAATCGTTTAGATGTGAAGATCGTTGTCAGTCTTCTTTTTTTAATTTTCTTCAATTTTTGCAATACCTATGGTATAACGACTAGTAAATATACTGAAATAGTGAAGCACTATTTAGGTCGCTTTCGTATGAACCTAGGAGTATCATATGGATGGAATTAATGGATTGTCACTGTAAGATTTGTTTAAGAGTGTATTTACGCTTACAATTCTGTTGCTTTAAAAGACATTGTTTACAAAACAGTTCTTGTTGGGTTCAGTAAACATCGATTTAATTTCATCAGATTAATATCATATTTAATTTACAATCACGAAGCTTGAAGAAAGTAAAATTCCCCTGACTCACATTTTAATTCAAATGTTTTACTTAAAAGAATAATGAAAACTAGTGACCTAGAGCAGCAAAATCGCTGCTGAACAAAAGCACACAAAATGTTTTTTTTCAAAACGTAGCACATCGCTCAAGAACAAAAAATAATATAGAGCCACGTATGATCTCTCACATGACCGTAGGTTGCATAGTTTTCTTTCAGTTTCTGCACACATTGTAAAGTAATGTAATACAGATGTGTATTTGAAAATGAAGTAATTATTAATACAGATGTGATGTGAGAAAATTCAATGTGTGAGAAAAACCGTTCACTTTATGTACTTTGAAAATGTCTCAATGTCGTTTGGGGTCAGTTAGGACTTATTAACTCTGGTATATCATTTAAACACCGTTTGTAGTTTGCTGTTTCTGTGTGGACAAAACTTTATCATTTCTGTAACATTAAGAAATTATAAATACGAGTTTGTTTGGAACAAGAATTTGTTTATGCAATTGGTAATTGTCGTCGAATACCAGCAAAATTCAATGTAAACTGTGAGATGCAAGCACCAGGTCGTAAACGTTGCAGGCGTAAACAACGAGCTCTCTCAGATACTCGTAAAAGAGATCCTGGGCCATTGGGGCAGCAGTTCACGGCTCATGTGCATCGAGCAATTTCGGTCGCGGGAAATACTGGCGCTCGTTCAGTTCTCAGCCTGCAGTAGTCTCGCTTCTAACGTGGCCAGATTACTCGTCCGGATCTGCAACCACCTTTTTCGCAGACACAGTCACAGTCATCAGCATTGCCGCCGCGTGCTTACGCATTTTGCCTGTGGCTCTAAATGCACCGTAGTGACCTTTGCCATTGCAGTTAGCCCATTACCATCTCCTCAGTCCCTGACACTTTCAACCTCTCTGGCTTTTTTACTCTGCCTTACTTTCGCAGAAATTCTTTTGTTCTCTCTGTACTTTGTGTGCTGTCACCGGCGGGTTAATAGATGAAGAAAGAAAGAAAGAAAGAGAGAGAGAGAGAGAGAGAGAGAATCGGGAATGCATAAAAATAATAGTCGTAAAACTGAATTTAAAATATTGATTCAATTACCTCATGTTGATATCGAAATTCATGAGATGGCTATTATACCTATTACTTGAGGCATCTGTCATTAGTGATTATTTCTTTATAATATTATTTACATTCATTTTCCGATCATCTAGAATGTATACTATTTATTTTTAACAAATAGATTAAAAACGTAGCAATTGGGCATTAAAATAAGAATTCGTAAATTTCGCATGATGATCGGTATGCTGACCTATTAGACCGCCATCACCGACGTCGTCATTGGATTGCCACCACCGTCGTCGTCACTGCCGCCGCCGCCTCCGCCTCCGCCGCCGCCGCCTCCGCCGCCGTCCCAATGATGAGTAATAATGGGCCACTATTGGGGCCGCCGCGCCGCGCCGCGCCGTGCCGGGCAGGCGGCGGCGGCGGCGGCGGCGGCGGCGGCGGCGGGCAGCGGCGGGCGTCTGGGTTCGGCACCGAGGCAAGTGGCCGGTGAGGTGGGGGCCGGGTGAGGAGGTCGCGGCCCGGTCAGTCCGGCGGCGGTGGCGGCGGCGGCGGCTGGCCGCCCGCCCAAAGCGCGCGGACGCCCCCGTGCCCGCCCCGAAGCGCCATCCCACTCCGCGCCGCCCCTCCCCACGGCCTTGCATAGCCCCAGTTGCCCTCGCCCCCCGTACACCGCCCAGCACTTTCCCGGGCATTCTACCCCCCCCCCCCGCGCTGCCATCCCGTGCTCCACCCCTCCCCGCTCCGTCCCTCCCTGCACCCCCATTCCGTCCCACTCTACACCCTCCTCATGCCTCCCTCCCCTGCGCTATCATCCTGCAACTGCCCGCACTCCACCGCCTGCCTCCGCTCCGCATCTGCGTACGCGGCCCCTGCACAACCCCGCGCCATCGGTGCCGCCTCGCCCCACATCGCCCCGCGCCTAGGGCGCTCGCCGTGTCAACAGGTTCCGAAGTCACGTCGCTCGGAGCAAGGCTGCCTCGCTACTCGCTGCGGAGAGGTCACCTTTAACAGACTTCATTCACGCGACCGCCCGCCGCCTTGCGCGCCCCTGAACCGGGGACTCGCTGACGCCGAACGAGGAACGGGTCCTGAGTCGACGCTGCTCCTGCTTGCCCGATTCTCAGAATACTCCGAACGCGCGCCCTGATGGACCCTTCTTTTCAGTGGCACAGTGAAGCAGCGGTTGTAACGCCGAAGGCGTTTACGACTACGATTTTATGGCACGAATACGCTTTTCGCTTTGACGAGGATGTTATGTAGTTTAATATGAGGAATCTCAGTTCTTAACGCAGTAGAGCGTAATTAAAGACTTTTTGCACGAAATGGTCATTTAAAAAATACCATCTGATATAATTCGCACAAATTGAAGAAATCAAATAGTTGAATTTAGAAAAATACTTATAAGATGAACTGGCACTTTAAATTGATAATATATTTTATTAGGGTTTCGTTTCCGACGTTTTCTTCTAGAATTCAATTTTTCGTAACGCTTGGTAATGAACATAATATACATTTTCCTTTCATTCTGAATCTTTTCTGATACACATACATACATCCAGACCTTGCGTATTATCCTATATCAATACATACTAATTATCATCTCCCTTTGTTATTTTTATGACTGTTTCATTTATTTGCTTTTATTTTCGTGAAAAACAGTAGACAGGTATGTGTGACGACTATTATGTAGGCAAGTTTTGTTAGCCCCAGAATCTCGAAGGAAATTCGAGTTTTTCGCTCTAGAGATGCAAAAAACGTATTTTCATTGGTAAACAAACTTTGATTTGATTTTATAGAATAGCTAAGAAATTATCAATCCACACCCCTTGTTGCCTATCACAAGTAGCAAAAGGAGAGATAGACAAAACATGATCATAGTGAAGCTACATTTATGTTGGGGGCAAAACAAGGGGCCATCTCAGCATTTGTTCAATGGATCAGGGAAACTGGACGAAATATCTCCTCGAGAAGCGGATCATTCCTGAAGCTGAAGTACATTACTTGTTGCTGGCATATTTAGTTTTTTATTTATACTTTACAAATATTAACTAATTTATCATTGTTCAAATAAATATTATTCTTGTTGATGCTCAATATATTATTTAATTGTTTGGGCAAAGTTATTGTACATAAAATATTCTACTTGTAATTTAAATTTGTGTATCGATTTTAATTGTTTAGAGTCATCAGGCTGTGTGTTGTAAGACAAGTAAGCTGTTGATACTGACATCCGATGAATGTTATTCGTACGATTTGTTTGTAATTGCAAATATCTAAGACGGAAACAGTATATTTCTCAAATATACCGTAATGATTGAGTGCACGTTTTCTATAGTCATATAATGGATTTGTTACATTAATTTGATTTCATTTTGTATGGAACATTCCCGAAGACGACAGCAGTTCTTTAAAACTAGTGAAATTGTCAGGGTGAGACAACAAAGTTCTTTCTTGAGAGTAAAAATCCATCTCACAAGTCAGTTAGAAGTAGTGACAATAAGACATTCCTCTCTGTACGCGATATTATAAGTTTAACGGCCATTCATCATGCCGCAGCGTCGAGGAACGTGGGCGAGCAAGCAAGAGAGCGGCGCGGGACGGCGCGGCGCGGCTGGGGAGAGTGACAGGCGGGTTGCCGAGGCGTGGGACAGCCGGCGCGCGGCGCGAGGCGGCGCGGCGCGGCGTCGGCGCTGCACCGGGTGCAGTTTAATATAGACCTGGCGCGGCGGGCGCGGCGGGCGAAGCGGGAGCGCTGGTGGCGGCGGCGCGCGCACGCCGAGTATAGCCGTGCTTGCCGGCGTGGACGCGACGGCGACGGCGGCGGAGGCGGAGGCGGTGTTGGCGGGCGCTCACTTGATCCAGACCGCGCGCGTAGCTGCAGCCCCCGTCGGTCCGTAGGTCGGCCCCGAGGTCCGTAGTTTGTTTGCCGATGAATCTGAGGAATTCGCGATGGGCCAAACACACACACACACACACACATATTTACAGGGTTATCCGTTTCACGTGTGTTATTCCATCACAGTTCCATCACCAACGTTTGCGTCAACATTATTCCTTTTGTAATTCGTTTATAATAGCAATGCAGCTAAACGTCACTTAAACGACTGATAAGAAGAGGTATATAAAAAATAAAGTGTTCGAAGACGTTTCCATGATCTTGCATATTCCATTCTTTATGCATTGAGATGCTTTGGCTTTCAGGGCAGGCAACCCACGAAAGAGACGTGGCCTGGGGTAGCATGGGAAGCTGACACCGCAATTTCTTGAACAGTTTTAACCTGTTGACTTCTTCCTGCCAGTTATACCGACTGTCTCTTATACATGCCAAGAATCATACTTCTCGAAACAGAATGAAATATTTAACTTCTTAAAGTTCCCTGGTATGTTGCGTACTTTCAGGGTACTTACGAAACAAATGCAACGTGCTTTTCGAAGTGCCGTCGTAAGGCGAACCTGCCCGGTCGCGCGCTCCACTGACCGAAAAGCTATTTTCCGACCCTTGCTGCCCAATTTGTTCCCGAATGCGCCTCGAAAGCCTCATTGGAATTCGTGCGGAGTTTATCGCTGCTCCGATAGAAAGCAGCGGGCGTTGCACAACGGCGCTGGGGGCGGCGGCGGCGGCGGCGGAAGACGACGGCGGCAGGGGGCGGGGCGTCACGTGTGATCTCGTGCCAGCGGGTTGTTCGGTTATTTCGGACGCGTCGCGCTCTCTGCCGCCGCTGTGAGCGGGCGTGAGAGCGCCTCCGCCCACGCCGTCGCCCCCGCGCCGCTGCTCGCCGCTGCGCCTATACTCCACGACAGCTTACTTTGAGCCTGGGCCTGGGAACTGGCCTCATACCCAGAGACGGTAGGGGGTACTGCGCAGCTCCCAGGCTCAAAATTGTGTTGGCGTCCCGTTCCAGATAAAAATCCTCTGCATTTACTAAATTGTAATACAATAACTTTCGGTATAAGTATTAATGAAAATGTATCATTTATATTACATTATTACAGAAACAAACATATCTTATGACTTTTTTCCAGTGATTTTATCATTTTTTCCGACGCGCTGAGCCTTCAATTGATGGATCCCCCTCAACAAAGGTTTATTTTACTTGTAAGAAAATCCAGCTCTGCACGGTGCACGTGAGGTAGAGGAGGAGAAAGGGCAGATACGATGAAGCCGTGCATATACGGGGAATGAACAGTTACAAGGGGTAAAGCTGTCTGTTGGTAGGCGTTCTTCGAAGTTAATTAAAATATTCTGTACTTTACGCTCATGATGAAGATTAGTTTTCAGTTTGAAAGATGTAAAATTTATTCACTCATATTTTTATACAAGGTTGTGCTCACTCATATTTGTTCAGAGATTCGAAGTTAATTCGTGTCGAGTTTCGGGTATTTGATTGACGTACATAGTGTAAGAGTATTAATAAGAAAAAACAAAAACAAACTATAACTTGCCGTTATTTAAAAAATGTATTCTTAAAAAAATTAGTTTCTGAAAATGTTATCGATGCCGCTCCAAGTCGTTTTTATTTACACCATTTATCTTAATAGAAATTATTATCTAATGAAAGTATTTTAATAAAAATCTTTATTCATATTAGAGAGATCATAACAGATTCTGTGTTTCCCAGTTATCATTTATTTGACCTAAAAGAAACTTATGTGATACAGTGGCGTGATTCATCAATGCATATTTTGGTCAGAAACATCAAAATAGTCATGTCAAAAATACGTCAGTTAAATTACTCTGTTAAAATAGATCCCATTACAACTTAAGAATTCTATATCTTCTTTCTCATGTGTGTAAACAATACATATCTTTAATAAATTATTTACCGAAGGTGCTCTTCAGATCTTTATGTTGTTTTCAACAAAATCCAAGCACTATAAATTCAATTTTAATGTCTATTGAGAACGCCATAAAATATTTCATTTTATGCTGATATGAAAAAATAAGCAAAAGAATGTGATTAAAAAATCAATGAAAATAAACCCTCTGGGCCAAAGAAGCGCACGGCTAATTAGAGAAAATTCCAGGTGCCTGGATTTCCAAGATGAAGATTAGTCGGATATAAAATACTCGATGTAAACGACAGTGCCAATTCTACGAATGGATACACAAGAAGATGAAAAGAGGTATATAAATAGTAGGGAAAAAATATAGCGTGAACGAACCAAGAACATATTTACTATTTATTAATTTGCGTGGAAATTTACACGGTTAACAATTACATTCATGCCGAAAATGGGCATAAGAAAAATAGTAATTAACTGATATGATGATAAACGACGAATACTTGGAAACGAATTATATTTTAAATACTGAAAAAGAACTAATTCTTATTAATTCTTTCGTCATATCTTTTTATCATGACTACTCGCACCACAATTTGAATAGCTTAGCTTGTCATCAAGATGAAAAGTAGGGATGCAAATTTATCCTGAACAAACAGAGAACCTTTTCTTTTTATTTATTTGTGACGGAATTTACAAATGTTGCGAATATGTTCATCTCCGACACGATGATGACAAAAATAATAATTAACTAATATTATGATAACCTATGTATTCTTGTAATAGAACAAAATAGATAATTTCTATCATCTCTCTTTGCCCTGATCGATTTTCAGTCATTATGATTTGAATTCCGACGCTTGGCATCAGAAGGCAGGCAAACAGGCCGCTTCATCCCTAGTCGCACATTTTTTTTCCTATCGCCCAAAAAATTACCGATACCCGTTAACGCGAAGAGCCATCGCCCCGCCTCCGGCGCCGCTGCCTCCCCGGCGTGCTCATGGCTCGAGGCGCCCCGGGGGAACCGAGGCAGACACACCACCACACCGCCGCCGCCGCCGCCGCCGCGCCCACGCGCCTACCTTGTCCTAGGTCCGACACGCCCGAAATAGCGGCGAGGTCGCTGTGTACCGGCGCGCCAGTGCCCGCTCGCGCCGCACCCGCCGCCCCTCCCACCCCCCGCCTCTCATGCCATCACCCCCCCTTACTCCCCGCCCCGCCCCGCCCCCCTCCCCCGGCCCGCCCGCCCGCGCAGGCGGAGCCGCTGCCGCAGCGTTCCGATCAGAAGGCGATAGCGTTCGCGCCGAAAGGGGCTACTTGGGCGCCGCGCCGCGCCGCGCCGCGCCGTGTCGTGCTGCGCGGAGATCGGGTGGTGACAGTGATGCTGACAGAGTCGGCACGAAGAGCAACCGATCTAGATTAGGGAGAGGAACCCGCTGTATTTTAGATATTAAATTATATTTATGTATGCTTTTAGAACTTCTAATAACGCTAGCAAATTAAATAAAAAAATAGAAATCATGAGCATTTCTAAATATATGCTCGTACGTGTATTTAAATTCGTAAATTTAAATTCGTGCAATTTGCGTCATATAATTTATATCGAATTCCGTTACCATGAATAGCGATCAGTATTTTCTCTAATTTGTATTGACATAAAAATTAGAAAAGAATGAAGTTCCGTCGCGTTCCTGATACCAATTTACTTCAGAAGTAATTTTTGTCAATATATTGGAGAAATGGTAACGGCTTATTTTGAAACCTCTACATTGAAACCCAATGGCATAGCCGTATTATCCGTATTATTAAACCGACATAGCGTATTGTCTTTAATAATAATAATAATAATAATAATAATAATAATAATAATAATAATAATAATAATAATAATAATAATAATAATAATGTGTTTATTTCTAGCGAGGTTTAGGTCCAGCTTAGTGTGTGTTTTTATAAATTCGTAAGTTCTTTGCGTCTATGCACCAAGAAAGAGAGCTACCAATATCGATTTCAAATAAGATGGATTTCCCCAATTTGTTCAAAGAGTTGCGAGAGCCTTTCACTAAGTTTGGCAATTTCATTGGATTTAATAAGAGAATAGAGCTCTTGCTCATTTATTGAGAGCATTTAAATCATCGTGTATTTTCAGGTCCAATGAGTTCAATTCCAATGGGTATCAACTTATCTAGCGCTGGAAATCGTCAGCGTGTATTTTGTGTTGACAATAACTCAGGCATCGTCCTACGTCATTTACATAAATAACATTAATCGTTCTAAGGATCCTAGGACTGCTTCCTACACAGTGGATAGAATTGCTTGTCGGTTTAAAAAGGATTTGCAAGAACCATCGTATCGTGGGTTTTGCAATACCTATTATTTTCATTTTTCGTGCACAATTTCACAATTGACCGAGTAAATTGCTTTTATAAAATCTATAAGAACAAGTATTATTAATTTGTCATGGTCGATGGATATTCTAGCTCCCTCAATAACATTTAAGAGAATAATTCCTGTGTTTCTGCCGGATCGAAAGACGTGTTCTTGATCGCTTATGAGATTTTTGTTTTCGAGACTTATAATTTGACATCCCTGAATTTTTTCTAGAATTTTGAAATGGTAGGTAAAATATTTATCTGTATTCTTGAGAATGTGCGGGTTTTAGGAAGAGGGTGAAGAAGCACGGTTTTGCAAGAGGTGGGATGCGTTCCTCTTACTACTGAAACGTTTATTATGTTGGGTACAATGGAAGATATATATATATATATATATATATATATATATATATATATATATATATAATTGTTCTTACAGAATGTGTAATAAATCGGATCGAAAGATTGAGATAGCTTTATTTTTTTTAGAAATAAATGAAGTTACTTTTTTTCTGTTCACTTTTATTGAGTAATATGTAGAGCTCAGAATTTGAGGCACAAAAAAGTGATGATTTGGGTATTAAAAAGGTATTAAACCAGATATTTAAAAATATTTGACGCGAAAAGTTATGTTTCTGACATCTAAAACGTATCAGAACAGCATTAAATTAGGCAATTTTTATAATTCAGTAAAGACAAGAAATTTTACATTTATGATAGTGACTACAAGTATGTTATTTTATTTTTTCATTTCCTTCACACTTTTCATTCTCAATCTGGGAACAGCGCAGCTGTACGGGGAGTGGTTGTAATTGCCAAAGACGTGCGTGCTGATCGGAGACGAGCGTGAAACAGCCTCTTTATATTCACCAGCAGAGTTCCTCATGTTCGGTGTGTTGGATGAGATATTCCGGTGCGAGTCGGTTGCGCATGCGATAAGAGAGTACTTCAAAGTATTTAGGTTGCGCTAAAACAAATTTAAACAAAATGTGTAATTAAAACGTGATAATTCTTCAGAATTACTTGTTTTAGGCAGTTAATATTAAAATAGACTTCAAACGCCTCATTTAGAACATTTTAGGAACTAGTAGATGCTTTCAGTAGATATATTTTTTCATGTTTCGTAAACATATGCCAATATCTTCCGCAATCTCCTAAGGAATTAAAAAGGCAATTGTCCTAAAATCCGAGGTCTAGTAACAAGGTACCAATATATGCCAACGTCGGCGATATGGATATTCGATGATACGAATTTTCATCAATTTTAATCGCGGTATTTGAAAATTTTGGAGTATATTTCGGTCATTTCTCGCGGTAAAGGTACGAGTAAATAAAATCATGCTAAAATATCTTGGGCACTGACTTCTGTTCATGGAAGTTTACCGGACCATGGGAGTCCCTATCCTTTCTTTAGGGCTTTAACGATTCGTTAATTGTGAATTCCTTTCCTTTTCTCAATTTTTAGACGTCATCAAAGAGTATGGGAATGTCCGATGACTGTGCGGAAATTTGCAAAGGATGTTTTGACCGCTTTATGTCAAATGACCAAATATCATTTGTCAACGCAAGACTTTTTCATAATGACTGATATAATGGGTTCAAATACTCGAATAATTTTGTAGTGTTTAAAATAAATATAAAAGTACATGCACACTTCGAAAATTATTATGAAACCAGAATCGCGAGTTTCAATAAAATTTTGAAATAAATCAAATTTATCAAAATATTTTGTCTGTATATTCAAACTAAATTTCTCAAAGAAATGTCACTATGAATATTGTTTCCAAAATCATGGATCGGTACGTGTATGTTGATTCCTTAATCATTATGTATCTCTCCATCATATGGATATAAATGCCTTGATTTTTACATGAATTGAAATATTGATACTCGTCTATAGATGCCTTTGCTACAGATACTGAACAAACAGGTCTGGATAATGACGTTCTAAGATTGTACGAGAGAAAGACATTACGCTAAAAGTACGTTTAATGTCCGTTTATTTGATTATTTTTACTTATTTTTGAAAATGAGAATTTATTAAAGCTAACCGAAGTAAAATTCTAGCGGAAGTAATCTAAGATTGCGAAGTTATTTATCAGTCATTTATATTACAGGCAATGAAATGCATTCTATCTACAATGTGAAATGGAAGCAGTTTTATTACACACTCTCGCGACAACCTGTTCCATTATGCTGTATTCCATTCCGTCCCGCCCCTTCAGCTCTGCTCTGTAATTTTGACCGTTAATTACTTGGAGTTTAATTGCGCTAACGGAAATAACTAAAAACCATTTAGTAGGAAACATGATGTGCTTTCAGGAACTTCCCATCCCCTAAGTATAATTTCTTCACCGGTGTCGAAATATTTGCGATGATGTGCAAACTTTTACATGTTCTTGAACTTATACACGAGATATACACGAGAGATAACTTATATTGTGACTAATTAGGAAATATATGTAATGGAGTTGTGAGGGTTGAAGTCTGTGTAATCAGTTTATTTCTTCACTATTATGTAATAGTGAAGAATATTGGGAATAGGATTTAGGTGGTTTTCCAGACGTTGAAGATAGCTTGAGCTGCTTGTTTTGATTCTTTCAAAGACTGCTGGTCCTTTTAAGTAACTGTGTAGCATTGTGTTTGAGATATACATACTATGGTGCTGTAGCAATTATCCAATGTATTTTTAATTGAAATCTCTGTAAATTGGAGAGATTTGACTTGATTGCAGTGCTCCAGATTTGGATGACGCAGGTCTATATAGGAATTATAATTTTTTGTAGTTCAATAATTTATTGTCTAAGGATAGATTTGAATGGTGTATTAGTAGCCAATATGGTATTCTCACTTGTAGTTGAAGTTGCTTCCTCTTGGCTAATATGTGGGCTTTCCAGGTAAGCCTTTGGTCCTGATTCCTAAAAACTCACACTTTCAACCTACAAAATTGGTTTATTATTAATATTTACGATGGGGCATTTTTGCCATCTCAAAGTGAAATTTATATGGGATGAATTGTTTTCGTTAGTATTTATTTCCCACTTATCTGCCCATTCTTTGTTCAATATTAGATGATTTTCTTGTTCAATATTAGATGGTTTTCTTGAAGTTTTTTTTTGGTCATCATCCGTGGCTAAGAAGGCAAAATCATCTGCTATTGTAGATTTTTCACTTTCCGGTATATAAGACGTGTAGAGCTGGTATAAGGCAAGGCCAAAAATACTACCTTGGGGTACTCCGGATTGGATTGAAAAAAAGTTTGATAATTTGTTTTGATATTTAATTTGGAACGTTCGGTGGTGGAGGTAAGATCTGGAGATATTGAAGTACAAATACGTTTGGGAGCGTTTCATATTGTAGAAAACGTCATCTTGCCAAGCTTTATCAAAAGCTTGAGTGATGTCTAAAACTTCTGCTGATAATCAAGATAATTTAAAGAAATTTACTGGCTGAAAGATTAACACAAACATATTGTAATAAAAAGGAAGCAATGTTGCTCTTGATAAAAAACCTAGGAATTCATCTTATGTTCTCTAAGAACAATAACTCGCAATTAACACTTTGTGGAACTTGATTGGCGTATTTTGGTTTGTTGGTGATGCGTTGTTGGCGTTTTCTATTTATTAGTTCATTACTTAATGTTTTTATGCTTTGTATCAGATAACTGTCGATGGCTTAGCCATCATCGAAAGCTGCTTTGAGCAATAATGTTGGCAAACACAACAACTTTTATTCTCATACTAACACGAACAATTTAATCACAACGAGGCGCACTATTAGTCTTATATTTTTCATTAAATTAAGGAACTATGAAATGTACGTAGTGTAAGATAAAGTTATGTAATGCTGCGGAAAATCGCTGTCGGAATTTTAGTGAAAATACATATTTTGGGGGACCGTAGATATTACGAAACCGAAAGACTTACCCAGATTCAAGGGAATATAAAACTGACTAAAACAAGAAAGTGTGGGTCACTCTGAAGAACCACTCGTTAATGTATTTGACGACAGAAAACGTTGAAAATTGAGTTTCGCGTGTGAGAGAGAAGTGAAATCTGTGCATGTTTAAATAAAGTTAGTTAATGATGTTTAATGATATTTATGAAATATTACTAATTTCGCGAAGAAATTCAGAATGTTTATGTTGTTTGAAGTGAAGTTTAAAATAACATAACTTTTGATTCTCGCACGAACATTTCTGATTTACTTAATATTTACTGCTTAACCGTGAGAAAGTACATTATTTATTATTTGAGCACATAATTTATTGAGAAGAAAGAAATTAAACATTAATATTATTATGTAATATGTTCAAATTTAATATAATGTGTAATGAAGTTAGTCACTCAAATTCATGGTAAATTTTGAAACAAAATGTGTCTTTCAAATGAAATAATTCGAAGCGGTTTATGGGCAACGAGTAAAGCGTGCGGATTTAGCTCTTTGTAAGTACATAGATCTTGAAAACTCTTTCCATCAAATTTTTCTTATTCTTCTGGTTTGTACGATCGCGCTGTGTGGTAACTTCGTCAGCGACCCGCTATCTCTGCGTAACCGTGGGATTCCTACTTCACGCATTCTCGTCCCTTGTTTTCCAGCAAAACTGCACCAAAAACACAGTGTTCTCCCGCAAAAGGAATTTCAAAAACGTGGGATCGAAGCACGATTTATAGTTTTCGACGAAACTGTGTTGAAACACAAACTAAGAATTTCTTCAGGAATTTTTCCCTCGACATTTTTAGTAGTCGACGAAAAGTTGATGGAGATTTTTTTGTCTCTTTTTGACTTGTGATGGTCTTGTACGTGGTTTCACGGACTCGACCGGTGGAGGTCAGGAGTCAGAAAAACCGCACCCAGAACCCTGGGTCGAGCACGTTTTCCAATTTATTGTTCCTCCCAATTTTCGATCAATTTCCATCCGTGGAAACCACGAAATTCGAAAGAAACCTCCGTAAATTACGGCGTATCGGACAGAGGCGGCCCCCGCTGTCTGGGTTATGGTTCCGACGAACTCGACTGGAGGAGAAGCCGCATTCCAATGGGAAGTTCTCAAAAGTCGTCGTTCGCGTCGTAGTAGATTTATGGGTAGGGCGGCGGTGACGGCGCGGGGCGGGGCGGGGCGGGGCGGGGCGGAGCGGGGCGGCGCGTGAGCTGTGCGTCTTCCTGAGGCGGCGGCGGCGGCGGCGTTGGTGGTACGACGGCGGTTGTGGTGGCGGCGGCGGCGGCGGCGGCGGCGGCGATCGCCTTGCTGACCGGCGTGCACGCATTCCAAGGGCCCCCGGCGCCTCGGTAGTAAATTACCTGGCAGTTCGAGCAGAGGGCGCGAGCGGGTCGCCGCCGCCGTCCCCGTTCCGTGTTGTCTCCGCCGCAACCAACGTTTCCCTCCTTCCATCGCTTCTTCGCTCTCCTTTAGAATCCAGCGTAGATGAGCCGCGTAGAATAAAACTTTCTCTGCACTTGCGTTAAAATTTTGATTGACACCTGTTGCCTCACCATCGGCTGCCACTGGTTATCTTCTTCTCCGGCACTCAACGTATGTATGGTGTCTTCGATGTTGGTTATCAGTTGATGCTCTTTGAGCACGATTGTGTCGTACGCATAGGAAGACAATGGCGTGAAATCAGTTGACTGTTTTGTAGCTCCAAGAAGCTACATCAGAAGATTTTCTCGTGCCTGGAGAGCCCAGGAAAGAGAGACTTGCTTTGCGCTGCAACTTAGAAGGCACGTCCTTAAGGTCGTTTTCTAGGCCGTACGTCTATAGCTCTGTCTTGGTCTTCTGAGTTCCACTTTCGAGCCCAATCAGTGACATTCCTGACTTTATCGATTTTTTCGGGGATTCCCCAGAAAACTTTCGGATCCTACGTCTTACTACAGCGGACTAACAGCATACTTCCTGTTTGATACAATCTTATCGATTACAAGTATAGTACGTATTCAGTCCCTTGAAGGCATGGAGCTTGGTAAGATCTGAGCAACTTTATGTAAGGGAAACAAATAAAAGTTGTAAAATCGATGTCTGAGCGTGATTTTGTTCTATAGGGAAGCTTAGTTTGTAAACATTTGATTGTATATGGCAATGATGATGTTCTCAATGATATTTTGATCTGATATTTCTGTTATATAAGCATTTAAAATAAAGTGTGAAATATTTTTTGTGCTTAGTATTTCTGCTTGAAATTATTATTTCACTCTGCTCTAGTAACTTTTAACTAGCTCAACATCGCAGCAAACCCAATAAGATGTCGTGTGGTGAACAGTTGATAACGATTTTCTTTCTCCCCTGAGTCATCTCACTTTCGAAACTATGACAAAAGCTGTTTTATTGATTTGTGTAAAATATTTACCCGTTTGATTCTCACGGTCTATTCGTTCCTTTTGTCATATTATATTCATGATCACCGACTTCACAATCACGAACAGCAGTATGCTCATATTTATGAAAAATATTCGTTCTTCGAAAAATTTATTAATTTATTCTTTTCAGAGCACCATCTCACTTTGTGGATTCTTTATGAAATTATGATTAGTATAATTTATTTTTTTAAATAATAAAAATTTAAAAATTTTAGGTTTTCGAAATACTTTATTAATTTATTCTATTCTAAGCACCACCACACTTTGCGGATTCTTTCGGCATATCTTTGTGAAATATAATTCTTTTTCATCGTGCTAACACTTGGCCCGAAAATCAATTGTTCTGTACCTCGTCGTTTTTCGTCGCCCACCAGTGTACCCATCACATGACGACAGAGTTTGACAGCGATATACAAA
The DNA here is from genome assembly GCA_038098605.1 of Gryllus longicercus. Lineage (NCBI taxonomy): Eukaryota > Metazoa > Arthropoda > Insecta > Orthoptera > Gryllidae > Gryllus > Gryllus longicercus. Next base: position 2,969,318 of record JAZDUA010000133.1, read on the forward strand.
GTTTCTATCAGTGATGTACTATGTGTGGTATAAGTGCTGTTATCAGTGCTGCATGTGTGGACAATTGCCTAAGGTAAAAAAAACATCTTCAGGTAATATCGTCTTAGTACAAATTTAAAACATAAACGAATCCGTGTTGTAAAAAGTCTAAACACTAGGCTTCATTTGTTTTGCGTAAGTGGTTATACAATTAAAATACTTTTTTTCAATTCACATTTTCTCATTTATTGTAGGATGTTTTGAAACTCGTTTTCTTTTGAAATTTCTAGGGTTTTCGTAATACATGCACTGGGCATTAGGTGCCCCCTCACTTTTCTATTAGAAAGTTCTGTGCACGCACTTATAACACAGCGGCTCACCTCTTCTCGTTGGTTCTGTCAGCGGAATGCGTGCGATCTGCAACCCAAACATTCGACGTGTGAACCACAATCCTTACATTCTTCGGAAAATCAGCTAGAGGGTGCAATAAAACGAAATTATTTTCGGAATTATCAGTCTACAAATATGTTTAGTGTCAGTGGGAAGAATCACTAACATACAAACACAAATTATATGTACATGGGGTTTGGGCATTCTCTCCAAATAAATCTTCACCATCGTAAACCTGTGTACCCGGCACCATCTCTTTGTTACCGCTGCAGGGATCAGCAGCGCTGAAATAGCTGTCTGGCGCACAAAGGGGTGGGCGAAAGGTGCCGTGGCGGCGCGACGGCTCGGAAAAACCTCGTGGAGACGCTATGTGGGAACCGGATGCTCGCCTTTTTGTGGCCTGTGCCTCGCGTCTGCGTTCGCGCGACGCTCACGTCGTCGCGACGCTCTCAGCAGGTGGCCCCGCGCCGCGCCGCGACGCTCCGAGCGCCTCGCCCAGCCAATGGAGGCGCTCCTTATATCACATTAGCTTTCGGGTCGCAATGAAAATGCAGTCGTACTTTATGGACAGCCCACTCCATGTAGTTAATGCCATCATTGCATTTTCCTATGTAACGTGAAATGTCAGTTTTCATAATCATAATTTGAGCCCGAACGCCTCAATTAAAATTATGTGAATGTCAAAGTGTTAGTAATACTACTGTAGTATAGATTAAAGTATATGACTCCGGAGTATATTCTAACTCGTTGGTAAATGTAAAGATATGTAAGTGGTTAGGTGGGAGTGCAGGCCCAGCCTGAACATCTCCAGAAATTAAGAAATTATTGTTATTATTGTTTTTATTATTGTTATTATTGTTGTTATTATTATTAATCTAGTAAATTAACTATACTCATTAATTACATGAGAAGTCGTTGATTAATCACTATATTAACTGCACACGCCTATTTAAAAATCCACAACTACCAATGAGAATTCAGAAGAAGAATGGATGATATAATGAAGTCACCGTGGTCACAGTATTCACAGTAAGTCACAGATGTGGCCAAGGTATTTTTAGTCTGTCATGAAACATGAACAAAAAATGTACTACGTTACATATTACATCAACGTATAAAAAATGAATGAATAAAACGAAATTGGTGAAGTAAATGTTCGTTGGGCTTTAGCTGACTAATAGAAAAACATAAAATGTTTAATATTGATAAATTAAATGTTTTGTATGTAAAACGTGTGGTCTTAGCACAAAAGAAATGAAAAAGATGTAAACGTCAGTTGTATTTACCGGTTCTAAAAATTATGCCAGTAAAATTTCTGAGACAGAAGTAAATTATTTTTCTATTTTCCAACACTTATACGTGTATTTTTTTCTCATACTTTTCGTTGGAAGTCATGTTTTCATGGTTTTGTCAATTCATTTTCTCATTTCATCTGGAATATGCTGAATATCTTCCATTTCAAACATTTCTTTATCTTATAATTCACTATGGTGATAATAAGTACACAATAAGTCTTTTTCACTACCCACTAAAATAAGTATTTTTCAGAACCATTACGATGACATCAAATGTATGCCTCGATTGGTAAATATATGCTTGAATTTTTCAAAATTTTAATTATTCTTAAATGGAAACAAAAAAATAAAGGAGTGTAATTACACACATGGTAAATAAGAAAACTATCATCGCTTGTTTTCTTAAACATACCACTTGTGTCATTATAACCCTTTTTATCCCTTCCTTTCGATAATTACTATAATGTAACCCTCAACAAAGACTACGCGAGAAGGATCAGCACGCACTCGTGCGTTTTAAGTCCATTTCTATTTTGTCATCGTCCACTCTACAAAGAGCGTAACATTTTACACGCAAACGGAGAGCATCACTTTGATCGGACGGAAGAAAATATGTCAACCAGCATTGTACAATACTTCCTGAATTTGAAGAATACCCAGGGGGAAATGTATGCTCTGCGACAAATTGCGCGAACTCACATAAGGATAAAATTCCCCGACTGTTACGATGTACGTTTGTTTGAAAACAATTATTCGGTGCGCAATGGTAGGCGTAAGCGGTTTCTCGTCAATTGGGCGGTGTGAACGTTTTTCGCAGTTTTATTGTCTTTGAAAGAATGTTAAAACTTGTCTTACCGTACATGTATAATTTTAATGGCTGCAGTAAGTACCGGAATACCATTCCTTCGCACATTTTCTTTTTTTTGGGGGGGAATAAATATGAGAAAATTATGTCCAACATCAAATAATACACCCAAAGAGTTACTAGTGCAACACCACAATAAAGATTATAAGAGAACATAAGAAATGTGATTTCCAACAGCGCATACACTCGTGGCAGTTTTCACGGAGTGCGATCTAACTGCGCAATCGGAAGCGTGGCTAATAATAACCGCTCATTGTGAAGCTAAATTGAATGACATCGCTTCTAGGGAAGCCATGCGCTGGCAAATGCAATCAGCGCGTTTTTGCAGTGGGGTACCCACTGGAATCGCTGAATGGGCGTACGCCGAATCGGGGGTGACTCATTAACGGAAGAAGCCCCTCATTTTCAGGTGTGCGCAACGCCGAAGGGTGGGGGTGGGGACCGCTTCTGATTCGCGCGAACGCGGTGGGGTGCTGCGTTGGGTAGCCACTTGCGCAGCATCGATGACGCGAACGCCCACATTCCATTGAGGAGCAATCACCCCGCGTACTCAGAATTATTTCGATTCGAAACGCAACTGCCTTTGTCGCCCTGCCTTTGAGCGCGACCTGGATGGGCGCGTGGTGCTGTTTGATTCCCGAAGGGAGTTCTTGGTATTAGCTATTAATTAAGAGCACCGGCCAACAATAGGGTTAGCAACCGGGGAGTTAATTAAATTCTCTGGGAGCAGCCTAATAATGTTAAGGAGGGGAAACTCAATACATCGGTGCCCTTCTTTATGAGAATGCTTGTCTGTCTTTATCGCTCAAGGTCACATTTGGTTAACCAGACTTATTGCTTTTTCTCTATTTGCTGTCTCGCATACGTGGTATAAAGAAAATCTCGTGATGCTGTAGAGAAAGTTTCGATTTTTTTACACATATTGTATAGCCCTGAAACCTAAAAAGGGAACTTTTCTTTCCCTTATAGGTAGTTCATTACATTACAGTGTGAAACCTATGTTTGGGTATCATTGATGCCGAAAAAGTTGTTTTACTAAAAAATCTATATGTTAGTCCGTCCGTCTGTAGATACCAGTAGCACCCAAATTGTTCAAAGGATGTTCTCTATAATGGATATTCCCGGTCTATCCGAACTAACCCAAGGCCTTGCGAATTTCAAAACGACTTTTTTTAATTTTTGAATGTACTTAACTTGAAGTCTCTAGAACAATTGAAATATTTCTAAATAATAGCTCCACATATTTTCGTCAGTCATTTTGTTAATTTCTCTTTCATGACATGCCTATCGATATGAGTATGTGGTTAGCGATTAAGAAAATGGTTGTGAATTTAAGAAACAATATTTTTAAAAGATGTAAACCTCTAGAATGGAAATATCTGATTTTACTGACTTATGCAGAAAATAATGCCACGCTTTTAATATGAATTGCGTTTCCATCAAATTGGCCTTGCATGCAGAAATGGGTGGTTTTTAAAAAATATCAGTGACAAATTTAACTTTTGAAAATCAGGAAATCGTTTGTAAGAGACGTCTCATGATTAGTACCAATGCAAAACAGACTTATTGAAAAATGTTATTTTACTTGTTCTACTCATGAGAGCTAGTTTATATTTTCATCTGAAGTATTTATTGCATTCATTTATTTTTTTATCGCTTTGTTCTTGGCGTGATTATGATGATGGGAGGGAATAGGTGTGATGCGGAAATTATGTTTAATTATGGGATGGAAGGCGGAGGCCGTGGACTAACTTAACGTAGTCGTAACTAACTTTGAGTACTGTAGAAATTGTATCATTCTGAAATCAACTAAACAAATGTGCATGTAAATAATAAAAGATACAAGCCATGTGAACAAAGTAGAAAAACAAAAGATCAGTATTCCTTTATGATCAATATGCACATTCTTTCTTTTTTCTGTGTTGGCTACTAATCTGCATGAGAGATGGCAATGAATAACGATAAAAGTTTCACTTTATAAGATACTATAGAATTTGGGATAAATCGTTATGAAATTTTAGAGTATTTAACTATAAATGCTTGTTTACTGCCCAAATAAAGGAGAAAAAGGTATCAGGACAATGAAACACCTTGATAGGCCAGAATGAAATAAATATCTAGGCGCACGAGATCGAAAGTTTTATTCTACAGAGAGAATGCAGAATACAAAATTTCCTCACGACAATTATTCAGTGACATTTTTGCAATGATTTAGTGATACAGGATCTGAGAAACTGATGAATTCGATTTCCGAACACAAGTCCAATTGAAGCATTGCCTTTCACGGTGAATAATTTAAATCTGAGTATAATCTTTCAGATGTGAATAATTGCGTGTTTTAAATGAGAGATTGATAAGATATTGATATCTTTTTTAACAAACATTAAAAAACATAAATTAATCCAACTTAATATATTCTATAGGTCTATTAAAATGAAAGAATACCAAATAATTGGAAAAATGCCAAGTAAATAGAATTACTTATTAAAGAGACTCCTTCTATCTCTTTTCAAAAATTGATTTTTTTGCTTTTATTTAATTTAATATCCTATTGGAGTGAAAAAAAACGAAGCACCTAGCAATTGCAGGCATACGACTAAGAAAAACAGGGGTCCACGAATGTCGCTGCGAATGAAGGATGATGGGCAGGAAATCTCCGCATAAGGTTTCCACAGTCAAGGATCGAACATTAGCCTTCCAAGCGTCGGTATTGAGTATTAGGCAATCCGCCGTCTTGTTAGGAAGGAATCTTGACGGCGTTCCAGCGCATGGTGCGCCTGACGCCGCACCGCACAGCACCACCTCACAGGGCAGCGCCAATACCTCCGCCGCTGCCGCCTCCTCTTCCTCCTCCGCCACTACTTCTGCCTCCGCCTCCGCCTCCGCCTCCGTCTCCGCCTCCACCTCCGCCACCACCTCCGCCGCCTCCACCGTCACCGAACCCTCACCACCAGCGCCCAGAACCCTCACCACAGCCGCCACCAGCACAGTCTCTTCCGCCGGCGGCGGCGGCGGCGATTCCTTCGTTTACAGGCTGTTATGCGCGGGCGCGCGCGCGCTGCGGAAGGCGAGAGCGGCAGGCAGGAGGCGGCGGAGGCGGCGGAGGCGGGGGCGGAGACGCCGACGGGGGCAGCGAGGGCGACGAGGCGCTAAC